>OY728119.1:1420347653-1421585153 GCA_963277665.1 Viscum album | reverse complement strand
GTGTTCTTTCTCTCTCTCTCTCTCTTCTTCTCCATCTCCCTCTCTAATTCTACAGTATAACATTCTATTCTTATTTCACCCTTATTAAGTTTTTTTTATTTTATCCATCTCAAATCAAAAGAAAAAAAAACACAACATAAAAATCAATCAATCAAACTGGACATCATTGTTGCATGACAAGATCTGGTAAAGAAACACTACTCGAATTTGACCCTAAAATTGAAAAGTCACTCCACTCACAAATCAGGTCATCAATAGTAGGAAAATCAAGTAACACTAAGGAACCCCATTTCGAACCTCAAGTGGTCTTAAACCAATCAAAAATTGAACCAAATCAAACCCTAGAGATCATGGCTACAAATAACCAAACATTAAAATAACTGACCACCCCTGATGTGGAGTATCAACCTGCATACATCCAATATCCCGAGGAAGCTGCCAACTTTGAGCTGAGATCAGGCCTCATCCACCTTCTTCTAAAATTCCATGGTCTTATTGGTGAGGACCCTCAAAAACAACTCAAAGAATTTCACATAGTGTGCTCCACCATGAAACCCCAAAATGTGTCTGAGCACTTAATCAAGTTTAGGGCCTTCCCTTTCTCCCTTGATGGTGTAGCCAAAGATTGGTTATACTATTTTCCTACCACAATTGGGGGATGGAATGACCTAAAAAAGACATTTTCTAGAGAAGTTCTTCCCTGCCTCCCGAACTACTTCAATTAGGAATGAAATATGTGGAATTAGACAATCACATGGAGAGACCCTTCATGAATTCTAGGAGAGATTAAAAAGACTTTTCTTAAGCTGCCCCCACCACCAGATTAGTGAAAAAGTTTTAATAAAATACTTCTATGATGTACTTATACCCACGGATCGTGGAATGATTTATGTTATAGCTGGTGGTTCCCTAGTTGATAAAACTCCTTCCGCCGCTCTAGACTTAATAGCCAACATGGCTCAAAATGCACAACAATTTGGTACACGAGCTATTGCACCAACCCGAGGAGTTCATGAAGTAAGTCATTCAGCCCTAGAACAATAGGTAGATACTAAACTTGATGATATGCATACCCTTCTAAGTAAATTATCTCAAGAACAAGGTAACTCACACTCTACTTCTATTCCATTACATTGTGGTATTTGTTCTGATAACACTCATTTTTCTGACCAGTGCCCACAACTTCAAGATTCCTCTGAGTCTTGTGCAGCTTTGTTCCCAGGGCTTCCATTACAACAAGTACCTCCCTTCAAGCAAGAACAATTCAGGCCAAATCCAAATCCAGGGTGGCAAGAACAACCCCAATACCGACAAGGAGGAAACTCATGCTACCCCAAGCAGAATTGGTATCAAAAAGGCCAAGGTATGCAACCTTCTTATCCTTAAACTTCTCAAAACAATCATCCTCCTCCTCCCAAATCTGAACCATTCCTCGAGGAGATGGTGAAACAAATGGAAACCCAGAACCTCCAGTTCCAACAGACCACACAATCAGCAATTCAAGATTTTCAAACTCAAGTGGGAAAATTGGAAAACACCATCGGTGAGCTTAAGATGCAAGGGTATGGACAAATACCATCCCAACCCATTTCCAATTTGAAGGACAAAGGTAATGTATGTGCAATTACACTTCGTAGTGGTAAATAAGCTTCTCCTTCTACTGATTCTACTCAAAAGGTATGTCCCCCTATTGAAAACACTCTTTCTCCACCCATGAAAGATTCCAATTAAGAAAAACAAAATAAAAATGACAATAAAATTATCATTAAGGATTCCCATGAACAATCAATTCCTCTTCCTTTCCCTCAAATACTCTCGAAATCTAAGAAAAACTTTTATAATGAGATTGAAAATGAAATAATGGATATATTTAAAAAAGATAAAGTAAATATCCCATTATTGGATGCAGTCAAGAAAATTCCCCATTATGCCAAATTTCTTAAAGAAATTTGCACCCATAAACAAAGGCTAACGGGGAATGAGAGAGTCATCATGGGTAAGAATGTCTCGGACTCGATTCAACCCGAAATTCCAACCAAATTCAAGGATCCGGGAACATTCACGATACCGTGTACCATAGGGGAGACCTTCTTTTCCGATGTGATGCTAGATTTAGGTGCTTCCATTAATGTAATGCCTCACTTCGTGTATACTTCTCTACAGGTTGGAGAGCTTCAACCAACAGGAATTGTTGTGCAACCTGCCAACCGGAATACAGCACATCCAAAAGGAGTGATTGAGGATGTCCTCGTTAGAGTGAAGAATCTCATCTTCCCCGCTGATTTCTACATTCATGAGATGGAAGATACCAGAACCCGAGGACACGCTCCTCTCATACATGGGAGGCCATTCCTCAAAACAACAAACACGATCATAAATGTTCACAATGGTACATTGTTCATGGAATTTGGTGGATAAAAGGTAAGTTTTAACATCCTTGAGGCTATGAAACACCCCGTTGAACAGCACTCCACTCTTCCTGTATATTCGATGGAAGTTCTCTCAAATGATGCACACACACACAATTCTCTCCTCAACCCAAACTCTGATTCATTTTTGTTGTCTTCACCCTTGAATGATTTGAGTTTTGATTCATGTTTTGAGTGTTGTGTGGGTTCTGAAAAGTGTAAATTTTGTGCTTTAATTGATGAGTGTGTTCATTCTGAGGTGCCCATGACCGTCGATGATTCTTCAAATCACATTTCTATAGATTATCTATCTTTAGAGAATAAACATGATCAGATAGACATTTTAATGGACCTCACTCCCCCTAAATCCCCTCCCTCAATCCATAAACCACCGGTGTTGGAGCTTAAACAACTTCCTTCTAATTTAAAATATGCATATCTTGTGGGTATTGACCAATTGCCCGTCATTATTTCCAATAACCTCTCTCCACAATAGGAATCGAAACTGCTCAAACTTTTGAGAGAGTGTAAAAAGGAAATAGGATGGACATTTTCTGATATTCCCAGGATTATCCCATCTAGTTGTATGCACTATATAATTTTGGATGATGAGACTAAGCATGTAAGACAATTTTAATGCCGGTTGAATCCCACTCTCCTTGAAGTGGTGAAATTATAAGTCAGTAAATTACTTTTTGTGGGGATCATTTATCCTATATCTAATAGTAAATGGGTTAGCCCAATACAAATTGTGCCTAAAAAACAAGAATAACAGTTGTGTCAAATGAAAGGAATGAGTTGGTTCCAACACGTGTGAAAAACAGTTGGCGAGTCTGTATTGACTACCGTCGACCGAATCAAGCCACGCAGAAGGACCACTTTCCATTACCTTTCATTGACCAAATGTTATAACTATTGGCTGGTAAGTCCCATTATTGTTTTCTTTATGGATATTAGGGTTATTTACAAATCCATATAGCCACTTAGGATCAAGAAAAGACCACATTTACCTGTCCATTTGGCACATTTACATACAGAAGGATGTCATTCGGTCTTTGTAATGCTCCTGGTACATTTCAGCGATGTATGTTTAGTATTTTCCTGAGTACCTTGAGAGTTTTATGGAAGTATTTATGGATGATTTCACGGTATATGGATCTTCTTTTGATGATTCTTTGGAACACCTAGGTTTTTCCTCCGCCGCTGCATTGAAAAAGATCTTGTTTTAAATTTTGAGAAATGTCATTTTATGGTTGAGTGGGGGATAGTTCTTGGGCACGTCATATCAAATAAGAGAATTCAAGTTGATAATTCTAAAATTGAATTAATTTCAACCCTTCCATTTCCAAAATGAGTTCATGAGGTGCGATCTTTCTTTGGTCATGCTGGTTTTTACCACTAATTCATTAAAGACTTTAGTAAGATCGCACATCCCTTATCTCGGTTATTACAAAAGGATTCTGAATTTTTTTTGATAAAAATTGTGAGGATGATTTCAATTCACTAAAAATGAGTCTCACATCACCTCCCATAATCCAACCACTATGGTGGGATCTTCCCTTCGATCTTATGTGTGATGCCTCTAACTTTGCAGTTGGGGCAGTTTTATCACAAAGGGTTGAGAAGTCCCCTCATGTCATTGTGTATGCCTCACGTACCCTTGACCCTGCCCAAGTAAACTACACAACCACTAAAAAAGAAATCCTTTCTATTGTGTTTCCCTTGGAAAAATTTCGTTCATATCTTCTCGGGTCAAAAATCATCGTCTTCTCTGATCATACTGCCCTTCGTTTCCTCCTAAAGAAACCTAAATCCAAACCCCACCTCATTCGATGGATGCTCCTCCTCCAAGATTTTGACCTTGAGATTAGAGATAAGAGAGGGTTAGAGAATGTGGTAGCTGACCACATTAGTCGGATTTACCCACCATTGGACCATCATGTTGACTCACCCCTACTCATTGGAGAATTCTTCCCTCATGAGAGCCTTTGTGATGTTGTAGACCTTACCCCCTGGTATGTGGCCATTGTGAATTTTCTAGAAACAACTAGGGTCCCCACTGATTTTAGCACTTCAAAATACCAGAGACTTAAACATGATTCTATATGGTACATTTGGGATGACCCATATTTGTGGAGGGTCTGTAGGGACCAGGTTGTTTGTAGTTATGTCCCTGACCATGAGTTCACCTCTGTTTTGACCTTCTGCCACACCATGGCATGTGGGGGCCACTTTGGCTCTCAACGTACAGATCGAAAGGTCCTTGAATTAGGACATTATTGGCCAACTTTGTATAGGTATGCCCATATATTTTTTAAGTCATGTAGTCATTGTCAATTCACAGGGAATATCTCCAAGAGGAATGAAATGCCCCAATAGCCCATGTTATTTTGTGAGATCTTCGATGCATGGGTCATTGACTTCATGGGGCCTTTTCCAAATTCATTTGGATTTGTATACATCTTATTGGCTGTTGACTATTTATCTAAATGGGTGGAAGAAAAGGCCACCAGGATCGATGACTCTCGAGTGGTTGTTGATTTTGTGAGGTCCCGAATTTTCAGTAGGTTTGGTTTACCAAGATTCATCATTAGTGATGAGGGTTCACATTTTTTCAATCGCGACATGAAAACTTTTCTTCATACGTATGGGGTTGATCATAAAGTATAAACTTCATATCGCCCCCAAACTAATGGAAAAGCTGAAATATCAAATCGGGAAGATAAAAGAATCTTGGAAAAAATGGTACAACCCAACAAAAAAGATTGGAGTTTGCGCTTGGATGATGCACTCTTGGCATACCATACATCTTTTAAAACCCCAATCTGAGTGTCACCATACATAATTGTGTTTGGAAAGGATTTTCACCTCCCAGTGGAGGTAGAACACCATGCATATTGGGTTGTTAAACAATGTAATATGAACCTTTCAGATGCAGGTCAGCAAAGAAAGCTGCAGATTCAAGAGTTGGAAGAAATTTGACGTGATGTATATGAAAACTCCCAAATCTATAAAGAGAAGACAAAGGCTATTCATGATAGCATGATTCACCAGCAGAAGTTCCATATTGGTGAGAAGGTCCTCATGTACAATTCCAGGCTTAAGTTGCACCCAGGTAAGCTTTGTTCCTGATGCCTCGGTCCTTATACTATTACTAATGTTGACCCTTTTGGTGTAATACAGGTTTTTCATGATCAGAGTGGATGAAGTCTTACCGTCAATGGGCAGTGACTTAAACACTTCTATGAGGATTTTCCGAAGAATCTGGTGGAGGAAATCCACCTTCTCGATGCATCATACCAATAAAACACACCAGGTTTTATCCTTCCTTTTCACATTCTAAATTATTTCAGTGAGGACACTGCATACTCTAGGTGTGGGCGGGTGGATAAATTCTTGGGATAGTTAGGAATTTTCATTGTTTTCTCATTTTGTTTTCTTTTTTTGGCCTTATTTATGGTATTTTCATTTTTCCCTATCAACAATTTCGAAGTTCCATGACTTGGAGACCATAATGTAGGTAAAGTAAAAATACCATAATGAAGGATAAAAAGAGTATTTGTATTAATTTAACATCAGGGGGTTATTTTTAGTGAATTGGTTTTCTTTCAATGATATAAATGGTCATATCTATGTGAAACCTTTGAGATGATTGATGCCCATTGTGTGAGTAGTTTTTGGGAAAACTGTGTCACTAATATCTCCACAAATATTTCCACCAAACCACAATGTGTGATTATTTCATACTTAATATAAGGTAAATATATATTGGGTTAATATTTTTCAGCTTTAAATGATATTTCCATACGTTTGTTCCTTATCTAATCTATTTCATTACTATATCAGATTGTCCAATGCGTGTGTACCTAATGTCCGACTGTTGTACGCCCTCAAAAAAAATTGTTGTGTCTTGGGCAGGTCAAAAACCACTCCTCCTCAACCATTGATCTTGTTATAACTATTGCTGTTAGTGTCGTGAGGAGATCAAAAAAAGGGTTGAGAGAGGAGTGTGAGATTTGTTCCAATTGCAACATCAAAAAATATATATATATAATAAATGAAGGGAGTGATGAAATGTGAAACATATGGGGATATCTAGGTCAGGAGATTATGGTTTGACTTTTGGGAATGGTTAAATGAGTGGGTCTTGAAATATGATTGCAAAGGATGTAGGACATGTTCGGTGGAAAAAAATCATTTAAGCTGAAAAATGTTAAAATAAAATATATTTATTGGATAACAAGTGGAAAGAAGATAATGGAAATTTTTTCACACACACATGGAGATTTAGTTTCATGGTTTACTTCTGAATTACTTGATCAATTGTGTATCGTGAATCTTTTTGAATTTCGCTATGATATGATTTATGAGACATCTTTTTCTATTTTCACTAGGAAGAACTCCTTAGTGTGGTTCATGCATTGATCACTTCACTTTAAATAAAATTTCCTCAAATGATAAATCATCAGGATGTTGGAAATATATATATATATATATATATATATATATATATATACATCATTGTATTTGGATATGTGACTTTTCCCAGGAGTGAAAATGTTTAAGTGTGGGGGTGTTCCACCCTTACACCGCTGTTTTAAACTAGTTTTGTAATGAATATTACAAATATAATAATAAATATCACTTTAAGTTTGAATCATTTGATTAATTTTAATAAACATTATAATGGGAAATGTTACTTGTTTTTATTATTTCAATGTAGGTGGATGTGATTTGGAGGGCCCTTGATGAAGTGGAAGAAAACTGGGACACAATTGCATGGATCCATGGACATTTGTCCACTGTTTTGCATAGTACACGACATCCGTGCATCCAAATGGGATGATATTTTCTGGCCCATTCCAAAATTTAATATTCTACATTTAATATTAAGGAACCCAATCTTGATTAGGATCCTATGGGGGCCATCCGAACTGATCTGTCCAACCCACCGAATTTGGACCAAGTCAAATGCGGTGTTCTGTATTTTATCTATATCATGAGTTGTAGTTGTTAAAATGGATCCAAACATTCGGTGGAGACATCCAAGAGGTAGAGATACAACTTTTATATTTTCAAAAAAGCGGGATAAGGCTTTATGAAGACTGAAACACGTGGTATAAGTGGATTGATGAAATCTGTGTGCCTAAAACCACATTCCAATTTTCTTATAAAAGGGCACCAAGGGAACCTCATTTTCAAATTTGGCCGGGAGGAAAGGTGCTGCCATTTTGGAGTCCCCAAGGAGTCTTCTCAACATCCCTAGAAGTTCTGGAGGCTATGGGAAGTGCTACTTCAACATCTTCTTCGTCTTCCTCTTCCATGGGTTTCTAAACCCATAGTGATCACCCGGGGAGGAACGTGATTAAAATCCCAAGATTCATGTTGTAATATTTGAATGATCTTTTGAATTACAGGTTTTTGCGCTGTTTTTCTTCATCCTCTATTCTTATTTTATTGAGTTATGTACTGGTATGTCATTCTGAACTCATATGATCATGTTTGGGGGTACCCATTCATGTGATGTTTCACACACCGTTCACCACTATCTTTTCCCCCATCCAATTGCAGTGTTTGTGTGGTTCATATTGGTCAATTGAACTCACATAAGCACTGTCAAGATCATGCACATTTATGTCATGGAATCACAATGAAATAACAAGCAAACCTGGACAACACATTGAATTATTCATGTGTTGCCTTGGTGTGTTTCAGTTATGATGTCGAACACAAATCACCCAATCATCGGAGGTGTCCGGTGAATCGTTATGTGTTTTCGACAGAACTCTAGGAGTTATCCTAGTATAAACTCAGTAACATTCTGGTTCTAGGTGTTAAAAACAGGGGATTAAAAGATCATAACCCCATCCCATGAAGTGATGAAGGATGAGCATCACGAGACTTCCCCGGGTTGATCACGTTTAATCAATCTTGTTCATTTCTACTTTGTTTTATCACTTTCATTTCCTATTTTCATCATTAATCATAAGACCCCAATGTTTTACAAAACCTAATTCACCTTCTACTTCCATAATCAAAACCTTATTTTTAAATTAACAGTCTAAGGCTCCGTCGAGAGATGACCTAGGGTTGCTGCTATACTTCAGAAATTCTAGTAAACACTTAACCCTTAATTTGACGTGCTCGACAACACAGTCAGCATCCCTACTGGAGGAAGGTGGAGGCAGAAGATGGGTGCAGTGAGGGAGGCTGAGGCAATGGGGGTGGGGGCGGTGCATGTGTCGGGTGAGAGAAAAAGAAATAAAAAGGGGGATTCTAGGGTTAGAGAGGGAAAAACAAGAAAGAAATATAAAGAAAATTAAAAAAATAAAGAAAAGATAAACTATAATAATAATAATAATAATAATAATAATGAAGATGAAAGTAAAACGTAATATAAAAGTTATTCTACAAAAAATAATAATAATTATCTAAATAATAATAATAGAAATAATAATAATAAGAATTATAATAAATAAAATGAAAATAATTTAAGTATTCATATTATTTCAATAGTAAAAAAATATGAACAAAATAAAAATTTAAAGAACACTCTAATTAATGGGCATTTTAAATAAAAAAAATTATTTCAATTTTCCAAAGACAATGGCATGCGCAGTTATTAGAGCAAGGTCATGTGGCTCCAACTTCACGCTCTACCCGTGTGCTAGATGACATCAACACCAAAGAGTGAATGTTTTAACTTAACTCAAAGAAACAATTCATCCGGGAAACACGTGAACCGCAAAAAAAAAATTATTTAAGTCTGAATATAATGAAATAAATCTATACTCACGGGTCCGGGTGTGACAATTCTCCCCACCATAATGCTTTACACCCCCGTAAATCCACAACACCATCCAGCCGATCGAACAACACCCAAGGATCCCACACAACACCATCCAACCTCTTATCCCAAGGACATCACACCGACTACCAGTGGGACTGAGCCTCAATGCCTGAAATAAATCACCAATAGAGGGGAGGCCTGAACAAGTTCCCCACCATAAGAACACTACTAGAATTAGGTAATGACTTAATAGAAAACCCAAAGAAACTCACGGTGGGTCTCCCCACCATAAAGGACTATACAATTAGCGACCAACCAGAAATCCAAGTTAGGCCAGAACCGGGCCTTAATAAAGCTATAAAAAGCACAACAAAAACATTTAAACCACTCACTCCCATCTTAATGGGATAAGAGTTGATCAGAAAAGTCTGTGGAAACCAAAACCCTTACCCATGGGCGGGGAGAGAGGGCCCAAGGATTGGATCAATGACACTGACAAAAAACTACTCACAGCACACCAATTCATGATTGTTACAAACCGAAGTGGCAACTGAATCACATGGGTGGCCCATGCAAGGCCACCGATCAGAAAAATGCATAAAAACGGAATATTTCTTGACATTACGCGAGGGATAAGCCCATCATGCACTTTGAGACAAGAGGAAAATTACAACGACAGAGAAACTAGAGAAGCAACACAAAACCTATATCACCACACGATACAGGCACAACCTTAACCAGACTCCTTAAAATTCCCTGGGGTTCATGAATACGTGTTGGCTTCACTTCGAGGCCTTTTGGCTGGAGCTATAATTGTTGAAGTGTCTCCTGCCTCGCAGTCAGGTTCTGATAATCCCAATAGGAAACTTAAGTCTTTTGATCTGATAGATGAAATGATATAATTTTGAAATACAACCATGTTGGTATCAAAAACTAGAGTTCATGAAAAGACACAGGACATCCAATACATGTCAAAACCCAAAACACCATCAGTACAACTACAACGATAAAGGATCCCTTACACTGAAAGGAATTTTACACCAGAAACATTGAACAAAAACCCAATAACACATCACTTCTGAGAACTTCCTCCATGATGTTTTCTTGAAACACCTCGACAGAATCATTGTAAGTGACCCAAACATCTACTAACATGACTGGGATTAGGAGTACATGGGAACGATAACTTCTTGTGACCCATATTGCCACACTGATAACACATGATAATCTCTCACTCTAAATAGGTTGTTGAAAGATCCCAATGCCTTTTGATTCCATGACCTGCTCCATCGACTTTTGATTGCTTACTCATCTTCCCATTGGAAGTCTCCCCACTACTCCTAAGAATTGAAGGAGGAAGGACCACTTCGAGCACTCCCACCATCATGCCTTCGACGTGAAAATCTTTTCTCAAAACATCGGAAAATGAAGTTAGGCTGGACGCCGACACCTTTGACTGTAGATCACGGAAGAGACCCGCCTCGAAGCATCGAGCCTTCATGGAGTCGTCTGTGGCATACCCTGAATCATAAGGGACTAGCTCCACAAAGCGCTGGAAATATTCCAACATGGATATGTCGCCCTGCTACAAACAACACATCTCCATCCTCTTTCTCGCTCTTCCTTCTTTTGAGAAAAACTAACAGATGAATGAATCCTTGAACAACTCCTAAGTAATATCTTGACGGGGCTTGTTCTGAGACACCAACTTCCACCACGTCCATGGGAAACCCTCAAGAATGAAGGTTGCAAACTTGACCTTCAATGACTCATGAAACTCAATGAAGTCAAAGTCCCTTTCAATATTCCGCATCCACTCCTCTACTATGAAAGGGTCTGCATGACAATAGAAGAGAGGTGGATCTAGCTTCCAAAACTCAAGCATAAAATCCTTAGGATGATCGACTGTACTATGATCACCCATCGAGGTTTCAAAGGGATAAACACTGGACAAGAAAAGTTAAAAACCCAATCAAGTCCAACACAATAAATAAAAATCCTCAAAATCAAACACTACATAGCTGACAAGTTATAAACACAAGGAAACAAGCGATCACAACATCAAAACATTCCTTCGGAATTTTTTTTTTCAAAATTTAAACATGATTGGTGGGTTAAACCCTCATCATTGGTATTATTTAGAGTCTCACTCACTTTCATGTCTCTATGCCACCCTGGGAATCCATCCCCCATAAAAGATATACGTCCACATTCCCACACATCACTATGCATGTGAGCACCCCTAGGAACACCAAGGCCAAAACAAAACAACTTAATTTTTTTAAACCAACTTTTCCTTATTCAAAATTTAAAGTAGTCAGAAGAGACCCAAAACAACTCAAAAAGTGAACTAGTGTCAGTAGGTGACTTGAACATATGGTTGGCAGCCAGATTCCAAACACATCATCGACATAGAGAGTCTATTTGGAAAACACCCTTAGATCCACATGGCATGCCATGATAGGCAGATCAGGAGGACTACTGGCTTGACTCCCTTTGTCATATCCCAATAAACAAATGCTCCATAAAAACCCCCAGGAAAATAATTAAACTGAACTTCCCATGGAAACTCGAGGATCATAATGAGAAAGAGTTCGCGACGGTCTTCCCTCTCCTACCCCTCGAGTCCCGAGAATCATACTACATCTAACTTGACATCCCAAATAACAAAGGGCACTCTCAAAAGTGAGGTCCGCTAAGAGCTAACCTCTTCTGATACCATTTTTTCATGAACCAACCCGAGTCGACCCTGAACCGGTAACCCGAGCCGGTCCGCGACATGGACCGAGAGGTGTTCCCAATCCTCCCAGGCAAGCGACAAGCGCTATGGCATCAACAGAGGCTGTGGGAATGATTCTCCCAATATAAATAAATAAATCAGAAAAAATAATATAGAGCAACACAACATAAGTAAACCGAACAAAACGACCAAACAGGAATAATGAAAAATAAAACTAACCAAAAACGACGTCTGAACTAACTCTGTGCGACCTTGCGGGTCACTCACCGACTCAATGATCAAGTGTTTCCCAAGGAGAGCGCACCCAATATGCAGCCTACACAAACACTAAAAATAGAAAAAAAACTATATGTATGAGTATTAAAACTCGGTAGGGTTGACTGATATCTATTCCCAATGCACTAACTTTAAATGAAAATAAACATCATTTCAAGTTTGAACTATAATTTATAAAAGATTGTTTTTCTAAATATTTTACTTCAAAAAAATTTACAAACCATTTCCCTTAACCATTTCCAAACATGGGGTTATTTCATTAGTTTCAATGGATTTTTAGAAAGGAAAAGTGATGTTTATATTTTCAAATTTGTAGAAAGAGGATTAAACACTTTCTTTTGAAAACCATTTCAAAAAACCATGTCAAAACCAATTTATCACTTTCTAAGGAAAAAAATATACAAAAATTCACAAGAGTAAGTACACAAAAAGGGCAATGTTGAAATACATACAAGTACCAAATCATCACTACAAGTAACTGAAAAGTCAACAGACATGGGTAAACCTAGGAGATCAAGAATAATCCAGAATACACCAATACACGAGATATCATCCTCATTGACAAGTCACGCACTATGAAATCAAAATTTCCAATACGCTCGACCAAACTTTTTCAGGAAGGCCGAGGGAAAATCCCATAGTAATAAACCCAATATATCCACCTACTATGGGACACTGGTCAGTACCATAACCTACCAGTGCAGCAATCATTCTTATAATATTCTCTCAATATGCCAGATTCCCATGTCTCAAGTTTTTAGAAAAGGGGGTGATCCAACTGATGTGAGCCAAGCATCCAATCACATACAGATATATATATATATATAATAATGAACAACATGCATGTCCCCGAGCCACTCCATGGGACAAACTCTTTCCTTTAAACTACTCAAGCACCTGGGAGCCTCTAAGCACGACCTCCCATCAACCAGTTGCAACAAAGGAAGGAGAGTTACCCTAGGAGGGTTTTCATCAAAACCTTTTTATAATTTTCCATAAAGTTACAAATGGGCATCGAACACATTTCTCAATCACCACTTTAAAAAGTACTAAAACGCTTGTTCACACTTCATAAAAACTCATTTTTCATTAAAACCAGAACTCCACTTGAAATTTTGTGAATTATATTTAAAATCCAAATAGGAATTCTTTCACTATTGTGCATCCGCTCATTAAGAAAGTACTTCAACTGTCGTGTATAAAATAAATAGCCATTTTTTACGTCAGTAAATTATTTAAGAAATAATTATCTAATACTATTAAATATTTATTAAATTTAATACAATATTAAATCGAACAATTTGCAGGTGCAAACACAACAAAACAATACCATTTTTTACACAATAAGAATTGAATTATAAATATTCATACTAAATGAATTGATCTTATGGTGCACAATATTATTTAGCGCACACACACACACACATATATATATATAGGGCGCAAACAAAAAATAAATTACTGTAACAGACATTTTAAAAAGCAGCACAATGGGAACCTACCTCGAGATCGGTGTGTGACAATAATGCAACCTCGGAACCAAGGCGAGATGACAAGGAAACTTCAGAAACAAGGCGCGATGATGATGCTAACTCGAAAACGCCCTGCACGGGTCCTAAAAATCCTAAACCAACCAATAAAAATCCACCATTAACTAAAACCCATGATTGAACAATAGTAAGATGATGATGATAATAATAATAATAATAATAATTATTATTATTATAATGAAAATAAGAATAAGAATGAGAATAATAATACTGATAATAACAATAATAATAATAACAATAAGAATAATAATAATAATAATAATAATAACAACTATATTCATAATAATAATGATAATAACAACAACAATAATAATAAAAATAATAACAATAATATTAATAATATTAATAATAAGAATAATAAAAATAATAATAATAATAATAATGATGATAATAAAAATAATAATAACAATAATAATAATAAGAATAATAAGAATAACGATAAGAATAATAATAATAACAACAACAATAACAATAATAAGAATAATAATAACAATAATAACAATAATAAGAAGAATAATAACAAAAATAATAATAAGAAGAATAATAATAATAATAATAATAATAATAAAAGTAAAGATAAAAACAAACGTTTCAAGTGGGTCGATGCTGAAATGGGGGAAGGTCATGGTGCAGGTTGGAATCACCAGAAAAAAGGTCTGGTGCTGGCCAGGGGTTTTGCCTCCTAGAGAAGGACCGGTCGAGGGTTGCATTGGTGAGGTGCTCTGAATGTGGATACTACACACTGGGAAGGAGAGGAACTGTGATAGGGGAGGCGTTGAGGATTGCAGATGGCAGGGAAAGGGGATTTGATGGGAGGTCGGGAAGGAGGAGGTAGTGATCCAGAGAGAGCTCTGACATCAGTGGGTTGTGCTAGATGAAGCTATGTAGGAGGTCGCGTTAGGAGGGGGTAGCAGCACCAGATGTCGCTCTGGATGGATAGAGGAGAAGTCATGATGGGGTGGTGGCTGGCATAGAGGGTGCTAGTGTTGGGAAGTCGGAGTGGCTAAGGAGTTGTGGAAGTGGGTTGCTCGAGCGTTGTAAGAGGAAGGGATCGCTAGGGAAAGGAGAGGAGGAGGGAGTAGGGTTTGGGGATTCTGCAGGCAGAGGAAGGCGCCAGATTTTGGGGGCTACCAGAGGAGAGGCTCCTGCGCTGAAAGAGGGGGGACGCTGCGGGCCGGACCAGGTCACCAAGGCTGGGTGTTACAGTTGGTCCTGTTGCGTTGGAGGAGGTGGCCAGGAGGGAGGGGCAAGCACCATGGGTGTCGCGGCCCTGCTGGAGGATGGAAGAGGCAGGAGAGAGGTACAATGAGGGATTCCACGGCAAGGAGGGTGGCGGCACTGCATGTTCTGGGTGAGAGAAAATAAAATAAAAAGGCGGGACACTATGGTTCAAGAGGGAAAAAACAAGAAAGAAAAATAATGAAAAATAAAAGAATAAATAAGAGAAAAACTATAATAATAATAATAATAATAATAATCAAGTTGAAAATAAAACATGATATAAAATCTATTCTACAAAACTAATAATAATAATTCTCTAAATAATAACAATAGAAATAATAATAATAAGAATCATAATAAATAAAATGAAAATAATAAAATTATGCACATTATTTCAATAGTAACAAAATTATTAACACAATAAAAATTTAAACGACACTCTAATTAATGCACATTTAAAATAATAAATATTTTAATTCAATTTTCCAAGGACAACAGGATGCACAGTTATTAGGGTGAGGTCATGTGGCTCCAACTTCACGCTTCGCCAATGCACCCGGCAACGTCGACACCAAAGAGCACATGTTTTAACATAACTCAAAGAAACGATTCAACCGGGACACACCAGAACCACAGAAAAATAAAATTATTTAAGGCTGAAAATAATTAAATAAATCTATACTCACGAGTCAGGGTGTGACACATGTTGCCTGCAGTAGCCTGGCTACGCGATCAGTTCCTGGATTTTCATCTATCCACTCTAGACCACAGGGTGATTTTTCTGTCTCATGTGGGGGTTGTTCCTACTAATATCAAGGAACTAGAGGATGTAGGTGGCCACCCCTACTCTCCTCCCAACCTTGAGGCATGTCTGGAGGAGGGACCCAGTATAGTCTCAACCAATGTTTCTGGTGTTTTGGTGTTGTGGTTCCATCCTTGGTTTCTACATCTTCCTTATCAACTCCAGGGAAGCTGGGTGGAGTTCCTCTGGAGGCTCCTTCTCTATTTACTCCCTTTTCCCTAATCCCTTATTCTTGGAGCCAAGGTATATGCACTCGGGCAAGTATGAGACTGCTGAGGGGAGGCTCTTCCTCCCTCTCCATAAAGATTATTGAGCCTAGGGTCAACGACAGGATCTTCCTCATTTAAATGTTATCCATGCTCATAAGGAATGCCTATGGCCTGGGTGCATGGGTGAATTCTAATTTCATATCTTTGGAAGTTAAGAAATATATGGTTTCTATATTAGTATTTCTTGAGAACAAACAGAACCCGACTAAGATAAGGGAGTTCTACTTCAATGTTTCAATGCATGGATCCACGAAAAGGATTTTAGAACCATTCTCCTCTACTAGGTTCTCTACCTCCTAGGTAGGATTTTATCAAGCATTTCATGTTTTATCATCAGGGGTCTCGAAGACCTAGTTACTAGCTGATCATGAGGAGGGTATGGGGTGAGTCGGGCAATGGGCAGACCTTGGTTGTTCTTCATAATAATATCTAAAAACTTATGCTTGGGCTTTAGGAGTGGGATAGGGGGCTCCCTTAGTTTAACATGGACATGGATACTATAAAAAAGAGCATTGAGAATCATGAATCCAGTATAGAAGAGGAATTCAGTGAATCAGTCTTTAAACAATTAGTTTCCAGGAAATACTTCTGGGAGGATATGATCCTAAAATAGAAGATAATGGATCGGAAGTGATCTTGGTTGTGATTGTTGCAAGAGGGGCATAAAAGCACAGTGTTTTTTCATGAATGTATCAGTAGGAGTAAATGCATGATCAAACCCAATATTCAACCCAAGGATGGAAATTACCCTATGGAAAGAGGCATTGTTGGGATCATGGTGCTCTCTTTATTTAAGGAACTTCTTGTAGGACCAAACCCAAGGTTGTCAAGTGAATACGCTAGAGGAAATACGGCTATTTGGGAGGTGATCACCATGATGGTTTCTAGCATGGACAATGATATCTGGGAGTGAAATTTAGTGGAGTATGAAATTCACTCGGAGATGATGAAGCTAATCCTTGAGAGTGCACTCGGACAGGACAGTTTCCTAGGCTCATTTTATAGAGGAATGAAGGATGTGGTGAAGGGGGATGTAATCTTGGTTATACATGATTATTTCAATGGAGGTATTATTCCCCAGGTAGCTACTTCTACCTCTCTAGTTATCATCCATAAGATCAAGGACCCTTCTTCTCTGTCTCACTATTGACCGGTGAGTCTATATAATTTCCCCTACAAGATCCTCGCATGTGTGATTAACCAGAGGCTATCCCAACTCCTCCCACAGTTTATATCCACTGATCAAATTGGGTTCATTCATGAGAAATCCATACAAGGAGTTATTTCTCTTTCCTAGAAGGTGATGCGGGACGTTAATTTAAAGACCCAAGGCTCTAACCTGGTTATCAATTTAGAAATGAACAAAGATTATGATCGGATCGAGTGGAGTTTTATCAATAGAGTACTTGCAGCTATGGGGTTGTTGTCCATGGTGGTGGATCTCCTTTCTAGGAGGTTTAGTTCTTCATGGTTCTTGGTGTCTTTTTTAGGGAATATTCACAGTTTCTTTAGGCTATGAGGGGACTTTGGCAAGGAGACCCAATCCCTGCCAATCTCTTTATACTGGCTTAAGACTCTCTCTGTCTTCATATTAATCGAGGATTATCAAACAATGATATCCTTCAATTTAGAAGAATGATGAACATTCCAATGATCTCCCACTTGATGTTTGAAGACAACACAATCATCATCACAAGTGGAGGCATGGGTTCTATTCAAGGCATCAAGAGTATTATGGATGAGTACTCCTTTTGGAGCGAGAAAATTATTAGTACATCAAAGATCCATTTCTTTATCTCTCATAGGTGTGCTCTCAGGTTGATTTCCTCACTCTGTTATCACCATGACATGAACTGTGGAGTTTTTTCATGGAGTATCTGGGCTCATTTTTCTCTTCAGGTAGGCTAAGAGTTCGTGACATTGATCAAATAGTGAACGGGATCAAGAGTTGTGTCCTGAAATGGAAGAACTACATCCTTTATTTTGGAGGCCACATTACCCTGGTAAATAGAATCTTGTTTGAAATATTAGTTCTTGAGATTTCTTATTTCTACATTCCATATGGTGTTATTAAAATTATTGACAAAGTGCTCTGTATTTTTATCTGGGATGTATTGTCTGAAGGAAAGAGGAATGGGGTCTCATGGGATAGTATGACATGACCCGTCTACGAAGGGGGGATCAATGTGCAGGTTCTTCAGAGCATGACCCATTACCTCCATGCTAATCTGGCATGGGAGAATCTTGAGGTAAACACTCTCTAAGGAATGTCAATTTCTATGGTTTGTGGAGGCTCTGGGGAGGATGTAAGGGAGTACACTTCTTCCTTCTAGTCAATTATATTACAACTTTTTCATACTCTCAAACAGAACTCTCGATGGTTGGTTGGCACTGGGGGAATCACATTCATGGAACATCAATTTGGAAGGCGTGGTTCTTGGTTACCCTAGTTTTTTGGTTCCCCTGATCATGGTGAAGGAAGCGAGTCTCTACCCAAGATTCAAGAAGGTTGTCCTAGATGGGAAAAAATAGGGCTTCCTGGATTCCATTTTTTTAATATGTGAGCTAGAAAAATGTATTTTTACTTATTTTTCATTGGGTGTCATCTCCTCCAAGGATTTCCTCATCATGGTATCTACACAGAACCTACAAGATAGTTAGAATGGATTACTATGGTGAAACAATAATCTAGAAAAGTACAAATTTTTGTTTTGGCGCATTAAGAATAAGGCCTTAGCTACTAATGATAAATATCAAGAAGGGGGGATCCATTGGGATTCAAGGTTCCATTGTTGTAGGTAAATGCGGGAGGATAGCTCTCATCATCTTTTCTTAGAAGGGGAATGGGTACATGGAGTGTGGACCAACTTTGGTGGCCTTGCTTCAATTGCCTCGCGAGATCACAGGGATGCTCTTTTTCTGGTAAGATGGTTTTAGGGCATGATGGATTCAGGTAGAAAACTAATGGTGCAGGAAGTTATTTTCAATGCTTCTGGTTGGTTTTTCTGGAAAGCTAATAACCAAGAAAGATTTGAGGGCCATATTGATTATGTGCGGTCCATAATTGTGTGAACATGTTTCCTACTAGTGGATATGGTTTCTCTCATTTCCAACTATCTGGGGGATCCTTTATTAGGAATTCTTTATGTCATGTTTTTTCCTCATCCCCCTCCCTAACCCATCTACAGGGGACATGGGTTTTATGGAATCCTCCTAACATAGGCCTGAAATTGAATTCAAATGGGTTCTGTGCGATGGGTTCCATGATTGGAGGGGGAGTCGTTCATAGTACAGGGGGAAATGTTGTTATGGACTAATCTTCATTCTACGGTGATGGAACCTCTATCTAGACTGAGTCTTATGTGATGCTTGCTGGTCTCACCCTCTGCATGCAAAATATTATTGACATTACATAGGTGGAGACTGACTCAATGATCCTTCATGATTCCCTACACGGTATAGGTTCTTCTCCTTGGACTATTTAATACACTGTTCACAAATATAGATCTCTTTTGGGAGACCACATCCGTATAACCCATACTTGGCGTGAGGGGAATAGGGTTACAGATAATTTTACCTCTTTGGAGAAACACATATCTATTAGCACAATTCTCATCACAAATAATAGCATGAAACCAGAGGGTGTGAATTTAGTTAGAGGGGATTCCCTCAGCCTGCAATATTTCAGACCCACTTAGCTTTGTATCCTTGTTGTACGACTCTTTTTGAATAAAAATAAAATTTAGTTGGTTGGATATAGATAATGTCCCAAGGTATGCTTGAAGACCTTCTAGTGGTATTTCTCATTTTATTTTATAATTTTTATTTTATTTAATTTATATTATTGGTCTATTAATTGGTCACTCATGGGATGTATTCCTATAAATAAATGAAATGTATTTAATGCATTTTTACTTGGTGGATTTATTTTATTATGGTAGGAATTCCTATATAATTCCATTTTTTATTTATAGTTTGTAGTTTATTAGAGGATATTATTATTATTATTATTATTAATGGTCATAATATAAATTTTATAGCCTCCATATTGAGGTTTAAAGACCATCGATATTGGATAGTAGCCTCTAGTATATGATGAGGTTCTCTTAAGGTCATATAGATAACCAACGATTAGGCTATGTCTGTGTAATGTTAATGTTCCATTTACCATGAATAAATTCTCCAATGATTAAAATAAATGATTTATAGGAGAATCCAATTCTTAATATTTTTCAATTAAAATAAATCACAAAAATCCCATCTCTAACTCGACCATTACAGAAATTTTTGTATTATGGATTATAAAGAGACAAGAATGATTAAAGGGGGGAAATAAATAGATTTTATATGACTTACATTAAATACAATCATAAATCACTATATTATAATGAAAAAATTGAAATAATAATAGATTAAGTCGGCACAATTTCCCCCCAAGAGGTATCTTTCTCATACAGAAATAAAAAGGGGGATAATAATGAAGTTTAAACAATTTAAAATCAAGTCTAATCTATTTAAAAGTTACTTGGAGTTTGTGTCATTGTTTATACATCATGAACATGAAAAATGTGATCCATTGACAAAAAACACCTCAAAAAACCAAATGGTGTGGGATATAAAAATTAGTTACATAAACTAAGGACATAAAAATTAATTTTGATCTGGGGTGATATTGTAGGTTGTTGATCATGGAGTGATCTATTCATAACCAATATATATTTTTCCGACGTTATGGTGGGTATGAATTCTATCAATTTATTTTTTTGCCTATAAATTTGTATAATTAAACCTAGTTAAGTTCTAAATGTTTTTATCATAAACATAGATGAATAACATGTTATAAATTATTGTTTTGTTATGAGTTTAACATATATACTAGGTAATGGATAATTGGTTTCATATACAAGTTATATGTTCTATATATTTTTTTCATGTAATCTTAGATAAATAAATTTTATGAATATACATGATGTGTAAAGATAAATATGGTGGATGATTGTATTGACATAGATTTGTTACATTATTAACACACCAAATTCCATTATTTCTATAGTATTATTAATGTTATTATTTAATTTTCCCACTTAATTTGGTTATAGATTAGGATTTAAATACTATTTCCAATGTTATAGTGGCATATAAGGTTACATGTAAATTTATTTGTATGATAATTTATTTTTATGAAGAAACAAATTTCTAAAATTGTGGGTTTATATTTGATGTCTTATTTTAATGTATTTTTAGTATGGTTTCAAAAAAATGTTACATAGATGTAATATATTATAATTTATACATAATATTTTTCAATATAATTAGATTAAGTGGGATATTGAAAGAGTTAATTCAAAAATATACATTGTTATCTTGATATACATTGATTATAACATATTATACGGTGTGATATTTGTTATATCATATATTACCACATTTTATATCAATTTATCTTATGTATATATGATTAATATAACTAATGTATTATTTTATGTTTTATTTATGAGTTGTTTAATATTATTAATTATATATTTACAAAACATAGTTAAATTAGTTTGAATAAAAGGATGTGAAACATTATAGACCTTATAAAATGAAATATTTTTATTTGATGGCGGTTAAGAAAACGTTAAACCCATAATATCCTCCTTTATTTAATCATGGTAGAAAATTTATCTATTACTAGTAATCATTTATCTATACACAATGCATCCAATGGTGGTAGATTCCTAAATGAATACTTCTTTGAATTCCCTCTCTCACTCCACTTACCTATCATGGTTCTACTATTACATGGAGTTCATTAGTGGTATTATAAATTGGATATGAATTCATGTATCTATATGATTACACTCTATATAAGTATCTCATTATTTTTTTCTTAATGTTATTTATCAAGTGTGGGGATATTTTTTCTTTGATAAAAAAGGGAAAGGTGTGCAATTTGTTTATTTTTTCATTTAAATTTCTCCAAAACCACTATTCGTTGATCATGGAGTTGGTATTTATTATTTTTATTCTATTATTAAGAATATTATACATCCATAAAATCCTTTAACATTTTTTGTGTTTTTAATTATATTATAAATTATAATAAAAATATTTGTCAACTATGTTTCATGTTTTACATAAATTTCTCCAAAACCACTTCTCATTGATCATGGAGTTTGTATTTATTATTTTTATTCTATTATTAAGAATATTATATGTCCATAAAATCATTTAACATTTTTTGTTTTTTAATTATATTATAAATTATAATAAAATTATATGTCAACTATGTTTCATGTTTTACATAAATTATCATTAATGAGTTTTATTAAATATACCCACACACAAAAAGTATCCATCTAAATCATTTCCATTAGTGAGTTGTGACAAATATGTTTTCATGGGTTTACTCAGTTAATCTAACATTTTAATACATGACTATTTAGATAAATGATTACATCATTTTAATAAAATACATCTCTTGGATAATTGGGTGGGAAATATTATTAACAAATTTATCTAGAAAATCAACACAACCCCATTCCTACCAGTATGTAACAGAAATGGTTAATTAATAAAGTGTTACACAAAGATTAAAATTTGATAACCATTATCTATAATTTCTTATAGAGGAAAAACCATGGATGAACACTATGGAAAAGATCCACCCATTAGGATAATTAATGTCCTGATGTTTGCTGTATTTAAAAGAAGTCTCAAACCATGGTAATTTTATGGTTTTAAATATCTCACTAATAATATTCTATATATATTTTATAAATAATCCATTTAATATCATCAAGTTGCTATATATATGAATTTCTATAAGTCATTTCAATGATGTAACACATGAAAATTCAACAATAATAATATGCTCCAAACATAGTATATGTACTGATTTTTTTAAAGAAAATATAATTAAAAAATATTTATTTATTTGAATAATATACACAAATTATTCATATATAAATGGTTCATAAAATCATTTAATAAAATAGATAAAAATCCTAATTAATTAAAATATTAATACTCATTATCTGTGATGAAACAAATATTAAACTCCAACATGGCTACACATAGAAAAATACCCCATACTAATGATTATTCTTTCTTATCTCTCTAGTAACCACATATCAATAACATATAGTTGTTAAATTTAATGTAATGAATGAAATTTAAACTATAAAATAATCTATGAAAAACATTAATCTTTGAATTATGATAGGCATTCAATCTCAAATGAATTTAATAAAATCACATATCATATATATCATGAAAAAATTAAAAGTGGTTTCAAATTTATATACAAATACTAGTAAAATAGATAAACATATTAATATTCAAATATGGCCATTCACATATTCATAATATTAAAATTTTCAAATTAAATAAATGGAGATATTGAAAATTAATCATACATTTACAATAATTTGTTAATAGATCACCATTCCATATAATAATTAATATGATATTTTTAAAATTCAAAAATATGATACACACACATATATACATATACACTAAATTTTCCCCAAATAAGATATAAATATGAATTATTTATGTTTATAAATTATTTGGAATATATGAATTCTTCATATTCTAAAAATATATAAATCTTATCAATTATTGGAATATTAAATATCAAAACCACTTAATATCTCATTATGTAAACAATTCAAAATTTTTAGAATATTATATATTTTTAAATTAATCTATGTTTGTTTCAACATCATACAAAAATATAATCCTTCAAAAACATTTTAGGTATATCCTATAATTATATTGAGATTTTTCAAGAAAAATATTTTAAAGAACTATAATTTATTAAAAATAATCAAAATTTTATTAACTAGACATATAATAAATATTAAAATATTACAAACATAAAATTTTTATATTTCACTGGACATTTATTTAGTGTTCATAAATTGGAAATATGAACTTGAAATTAATAATATTATTTATTTTTTAAAAAAATTATTATTTATATTAAAATTAAAAATTAGATAAAAACTACTCACTCTATGTAATATTATAAAACATAACCTTGTTACATAATATGATATAGATTATCTAATTTATTTCCCTATCATAAAACCCACTATTATTGTTATATCATATAATAAATTATATATTTGGGAATAAGATTTCAACATATTAAATCCTATGATATAAATGAAAATGGTTTCAAAAAGAATTTTGTCTCTTAGTCATACACAATGACACATAATGGTAATATATGACATCCATATAAGATATATTATAACATGTTAAAATCAACTTGTTAAACTATTTCATACCCTTGGATAAAATCTGTATCACTATAGAAAAAAATACACTATTATAATGCTTTTTTTAAATATATGATACCCTAAATGATATTATGCCATGTTATATTGTTATCTAAAAACTATAAGAATAACACATTTCATAATCTATGGTAAAATTAATCATATTTTATTACTAATTTCGTAACATACAACATATATAACCATATTACATGAGTTTTCTATAAAAAAATAAAATAAATAGCCATAATATATTAAAGCCTATGATATCACCATATTTTAAAATATTTTATTTTCTTCATAAATAATTTCTATAGGTTTTTTAAATTTACCAAAAACATTAATATATTGGATCGGTTACAAATAATGTGATCTATTACCATATCATATGAAATATATTAATTAAAATAATAGAAAAATTCTTTTACATTATTTATCAAGATGTTTTTACGATATAAGAAATAAAATGAATTAAAATGATAAACTAATTTTTTATTAATTTCTATTTTTTTAGATGATCAGAAAAGATAACCATTCAAAATAATACATTATATATATATATATATATATTCTACAATCTGGGGAACCTTTACAAAATATTTCAAATTCATGATAAATCTATATAATTCTATGAACTTAATTAATAATTGATTAATAAACCGACCCAAATACTGTCTCAAACTGGTACCCTACCAGATAGTCACTTACTCGATGGGAATTCACAAACCCCACAGGTGGGTGACTAGCATCCAGGCATCAAAAAACTACCATAGAGAATAGTTTCTACAAAATGAGGCAACAACATGGAACATATATATACAACAATGAAAAATGTTGAGAGAAAAATATATATCATAGCTGAAAGAAAAAAGTGGAAACCAAAGAAACTCATGAGTAGGAAAAAATATCCATGTACATTTATATCCATAATGGAATACGAAAATAGGAAAACCAAATACTCCATGTGATGGTATGGGTAGACTCCCACCATCTCACCATTATCTACTCAACATAGCTAACAGAAAAACTCCCTATCTCAATATAGTGTCTTCCTTTTCTCTACATCAAAATACATACCCAGGTCATTGTAGTGCCAAAGAGGTATATAGGGTGTGAGAAAACTAGATCAATTGGGTCTCACCCTGGTGTTCTATATCAAGTTTCTAAACATTAATCCAAGAATGATCAACATTAAATAAAAACAATGCATAAAAATAGTTTATAAATTTTTATATAAAAAGAATGGAAAATAGTATAATTTCTTCTTTTCCACATTTCCAAATATTGAAGCTAAAACTATTTCAAAGAATTTTTTATCCATATGTCACAATAGATATATCAGTTCCAAAAAAATGAAAATAATGTATCAAATCACATATCAAATCAATGGTGGGAAAATAAAATAAGACATTCCAAAATAAGAAGCATAGGTACCATCATTCTAAGGATCACATTAGGTCAGGATGACTGGGACACTCATACGCAACATATAAATTCTAGTACTCATCAAGCCACTTGACATATGCATCAATTCAAGAGACCAAAGAAACACCATATAAAATGAACCTCCCAATAAGTCAAACAATTCCCTAGAATAACATTCCAACAGAACAATGGAAATATCTATTAGAAAAACTAACAATAGTGGATGGGGCATATTACTATAAAATACTACTAAGTAAGTACCCAAGGATTACCAAGTTCTCTATTTTCCAAACCAGTTCATCAAACCATTTTCGTCAAACCATGCTTTAAAAAAATTACCAAAACCATTTCAGAATTATTTGAAACCATTTTCTATTTACAAAAATTAAGGGAAACCATATGTTATATATTCCTATTTCCAAATACACAAAACAAATTACTATATCATTCCATTTAATTTTATTAAACAATTTATCATGAAAAAGAAATATAGTTTAGCAACACAAGCTGGAGATGGAACCACCAGCCTCAAATCTTGGGGTTGCACATGCACAAAAAGGATACTACAACAAGAATATCAAAAAAAAGAGACAATGTGATAAATTTACACCTCTTAAAATTGATTAATTTTAAAAAATTATATCAAAGAAAAGGAAACAACAAATACCTCAAGAATGAACACTGGTCACACCACAACCTACAATGTAAATAGTCTCGGAAAAAGATTGAACAATAGATCTTGAAGGAAACAAGAAGAAATAACACCACAGTTTAACGGATCTGATAACACAATGTAATGGTGAAATTTTGATCAATACAACCACAAATTAAAATTGGGTACCCACTCAAAGGTATGGAAACCAACTACAATAGTGATCAATCACTAAATGGATCAATCTCGACCAAACAGAGGCTCCCAAAATCACTAGAGAAGAGACATAAGTCACAATCTGAAGGATCTATGGATTAATGAAATAAAATTTCACTCATAAAGAACCCTAAAAGTCCTGCTTTCGACATTTACAAGGTGTGTAAATCATTTACAGGTTGTGTAATCCAAGTTGTTTGGATATGATGAAAAAATACATTACATTTTTATTAAAAACTGTCTTTTTAACATTTCATGGTGTGTAATCTGTATATAGAATGTACTACCTTAATAATATTTACAAGAATCGTGGAATATTTCTTGAAAAACATACATGTTATATAAACTAATTACACTTCATGTATTTGTCTTACATTCTACAAAAACATTAGGTTCTTACACAAAACCCCCAAACAAACTCAGAAATCCTCTAACCATGAGGATAAGACCAAAATTACATTAAAAATATGTACATGTACTCAATTAATTCAATAATAACACATCCTTGAACTATAGCTCATTTCCTCTAAAAATGTTCTTTATCCCCATGAGTCCCAAGACACACCCAATTAAAGATGAAAAAATTACATAGAAGGGAATTACCTGAAATAGGGTAATGAGATGATACAAAATCCCCACTATAGGAATTTAAATCCACTGGAATTCATGTGGAAGAATGATTTATGTTAAAGATTTTAGGTCACTGCTACCTCATTAATGACTTATAAACCAAAGTCTCCAGAGAATTTTTTCAGTACTACCACAAAACTCTTACTAATGGAATAGATTTCCCACACAATAATTTTACATAATATTTAATGATCTCAACTGGTTGTTCAACAATAGAATAATCAAGATCTAACTCAATATATTATCATTAAAAACATGATAGAGGTTAGTAGGATATTTCCTGATTTGTGATACTTGGATGAAAATCATGAATGTTTTCCAACTAAGCTAAAAATACAACCTGATAAGAAACCTTCCTAGGATACCCAATGATCTAAAATGGTCCAACATATCAAGGATATAACTATCCCTGTTTTTCAATCCCATAGTGTCCAAAATGAGGAGAAAATTTCAAGAAGACCTGATCACCTATGTAAAACACTAAAGGATAATTCTATTGATCCAAATTATATTTCTTCAAAAGCAGTTCTATAACTAGATCCTGATGTATATACTGAATCCCCATGGACATCTCCTAAACAAAACATGCTCCCACCAAAGAATATTTACCCACATCTTCCCACCAAAGAGGTGATCTGCACGGGTGACAATATGAGTCCATGAAAGTATCCATTCTGATTGATGACTGATAACTATTTTTATAAATATACTCAATCCATCCCATATGGATGGACCAAAATCCACCAAAATAAAAGACACAAGCATAGAGAAAATCCTCTTAGATCAGAATTGCATGCTTTGTATCACCTTCAATCTATGGATGATATGTTATACTCAACCTGAACTAAGTCCCCATCACCTCTTAGATACTTATCTAGAAACTCCAAGTAAACCTAGGATCCCTGTCTGATACAAAAAAGAAAAAATAACCCCATATAACCTCATGATTTTCTACACATAAATCTTACTGACATCTTTAACTTTTCTAGTGTCTTTAGTCGGAATAAAATGATAAGACTTATTTAACTGATCAATCACAACTCAGATAGAATTCCTCCTCTAGGGAGTCCTTGGAAACCCAAAAAAATCCTAATTGCCTCTTCCCATTTCCAAAATGGAACTGTAAGAGTCTAGATAAAACTGAAATGTTTTTAAAGCTCTACCTTAATCTGTTGGTGGGTGTAATAGCATGAAACATAATAAGTAATGTCACACGTCAAACATAGACACAAGAATCACCATCTCATTTCATAATAAATCTACATAGTTACCAAATGAACATCCCATGAAGAAATATGAAAATAAAACTAAAAATAGCTTTCATAGATGATGGGATGACAAAAAGGTCCCCCAAATTGATAATATCATCTAAAGAGAGGGATCAACCCAAAACAGTCTCCCTCCTATATACGGTTTCTTTATTTCTTCTAAAATCATAATTATACTACTAAATCTACTAAATAAACTCAACGAGAGATTGAGATAATTAAACATTGGTCAAAACCACGCCTAAAATGTTCTTATTTGAATCCAGATGAAACTAAGTAAAATAACTATAAAATTACACTCTTTGATTCGAAAATATCTTGTGATGGAACATTCTTATAATAATGTATAAAATGATATTCCCCATCTTTTGGGTGTAGGTGATATCGAAGTCAAATGTCTAAATCTACTCCACCCACCACCTATGCCTAAGATTCGAGTCCCATGACAAGATATAGCTAAAACTCTTATTTTGTGAACCTACTGTGAACCTTTTCCCAAAAAGGTAATGCCACAAAAAATTAATTACATACATAACTATGGAAATATCTAAATCATGAGTGGGGTAATTATTCTCATGTGGTCAATGATGAATAGATCCATAAGCCACCACATGATCATCCAACATGAACATGAAACCTAGAGAAGATCGACAAGAATAACATAAAACTAAAACCCCCTTACCAAACTCATATAAGATCAAAATTGGATCTTATTTCAGAATTTGTTTCATCTCATGGAATTAATATTAACACTTCTCATCCAAAATTAATTTCACCCCTTCTTTGTAAGAAAATTCAATGGTGATTCCAACCTAGAGATATTTAACGATCTATTGATGGAATCCAGTATGACAGAGGATTATATGAATAAAAAATATATTTTGTGGCTCATACATTGACAAGACAACATTTACCCTATCAATATCAACTAATAATTCATGATCTGAAATCATGATCCTTATGAATTTCACTTATTGAATCTAATTGTTTCATTTAGAAAGATAATGATACAAATGGTGAATACTCATGATTTCAAAAAAAACATATATGGTACTCTTTATCATGATAATATCTTGAATAAATAAAAAATAATCCATGAAAACAACCACAAAAATTTCATGATATTGATTGAATATATAATTAATCAAATATATGAAAACTGTTAGAGTTTTAGTCCTAATGAATTGAATAAAAATATTTTTTTATTTCCCATACCATATCCTAAAAAATTCCTTCTATATATCACACTTCTAAGCAAGGATCTGGTGATAACCTGACCAAATATCATTCTCTACTAACCACTTTCCCTCTTTTAATTAGTCAAAACAATCTCCCACATGATGCAAGAAATACTTATTATTGACTGTTACTAGGTTAAAATTTCAAGAGTAAACTCAAAATTAGAATTAACCATATTCCTTCTTGGAAAACAGCATTGGGGATACCCAAGAAAAACACTTATGTGAATAAAACCATTTTTTACAATATCATATAACTGAATCTTCATCTCTTTTAGCTTTGTTGATTCCATATGATATGAAGTTATCAAAATTGATTGTGTCCTTGGAAGATTGTCACTCATAAACTCTATCTCCCATAATAGATGAAGCCTTTATAAATTTTCAAGGAAAAATTCTAAAAGAACCCAAAAAATGGTGGGAAGTCCAATAACTGAAGAAATTTTATTGGGCTCAACTGCAATAGTATAGAACAAACTTTTGAGCTCTCGGTGGGAAGGTCATGTTCAACTGGACCTCAGATCCCACTCTCCAACACATGTCAACTCTCATAGGCTAGAAGAAAAGATATATGTTGATGACAACAATAAACCATAGGATGATGATACAAAATACCATCCATCCATATTATGATGTTGAACATCTATAGATTGAGATCAAGAAAATCCTCTACTAGATCTGCATCGGCTATTGAGAGAGCATAAAAAGGACACTAAAACACATTCTATTTTATCTTACCAAGATGTGTCATTAACTCCATAATAAATCATGGTTGTTTCATTGTTAGGTTAATCATATCAACAAAATTTCTGAATATAAAAATTTGGAATCACCCTTATCAAATAAAGAGGTCACAATAGAGGATGATATAACAACAGTGCCTCTCAATGTCATTGGACTCATATCCTCTTCCACTAAAAACTCATATATTATATGGAGGTGCATTAATAATGAGGCCTATGGGTGGATCCTTGTTTTATTTTAAGAAACTGAAATTACTAAATTAGCCTTTTTATTTGATGATCCCTAAACATATCGATGGCTAGACATGGCCTGATAGAAATGTTGCAGATGACCATAACGTCTATAACTATTACACATCTTTAGAGGTAAAGGAAAATTAATCTATGTGAGTATTTCCATTCGAGACTAATAAAAAGTCATAGGCACACCATAGGATGCCATTGGAGGTGTTAAAGGGTCCTTTTTCTAAGAACCACATCCCCTACTCCGATGTCAATCCTATCGCTTCCTCTTTTTCCCAGGAACACCATTGAAGCTTCCACTAGGTGAATGAGAAGGGGAAGAATATAAAACTTTTACTTCCATATACATTTACCCCATCACATCCTTGTATAATATATCTATATAGGATGAAATATTCATCATGAAAACTGGAATTTGATATCCATTCACAAACCGTGGATGCGATTTTTTTCTTTCTGATGGTCATTCATCGGAACCTCTAGTGGAAAATAAACAAGCTCAGTAAATTGATTCATTTATGCCGACATTGAATTCTCTCCCCTCTACAAATATATGAACTTAATAGACTTATCCATCATAAGTGACTCTAGAAAAAACCTCTAATATAAGATATTCATAAAACACTAATATTCCCAACCCACATTTATATTTTCATGTACCATAAAATCCCACTAATGATTTCAATGACCCCCATCTCTGAATACACCAAAATTCACTTTGATATTCTCATTTATATCTAGGAATTCAAAGATATTATTGACGTTATCAATCTAATCATCCAACTATTTAGGTTTATTCATCCCATTAAAGGATATTGGTATCTCATATAAGAACTCCAATGATCAATCTCGTTCACTCAGGACGTCGAGATATACCTAAATGAGTTGTTTTTGATCATGTGGAACATTTTGATCAATAGCATGCATTTCCTACATGATATCCTCGATAAAGTACTCACCCATTAGAGGATCATCTTGATAAGCATCAGATGCACCCTCTGGATGAACTCTCAGAACATGTCTCAGAGGCTTACTATTTATCACTAAAAAAAGAAATGATCCGAAAATAGAATAATAATAGTTCAATCTGGAAAAATCGTAAGGAAAAACTGAGATTAACATCAAGAAAGAAAAATAGGAGACACACATCCTAACATCCAATTGTATCTTGAGTCTCATCATGGAATGAGATGACATGGAACCTACTAGAACATACCTATCTTGTCCCAAAATCCTATATCTTGTTTAAAAAAACCCAAAAAAATGACTCTTGAGGATAGACCACCAAATATACCAAACTGTGATGTACCAACTCGAATAACCTCTCAAACTAATACTCCAACTGACAGTCACATGCCCATGTGATTTCTAAATCCCCCCTGGCAGGCGATATGCACACATATATCAAAACAATATAGGGATGGATTTTTCCCAACCTAACAAAACTAAATGATATATGTGTTTATATATACACAATTTATATAACATAAAAAAGATAATTATGTGATATATCTGAAATAAAATAGCAGAAACCCGAAAAATCAAGAGTATGATAAATCTCCAAGTACAATTCCAACCATAAGGGACTACTAAAATAGGAAAATCAAATTATCCCTGTGATATTGTGGGAATAATTCCACCATCTCTCCCCCTAATAATTAACTTAACTAATATAAAACCACAATACCTCTCTAAATCACCTTTAATTTCCTGACATTGAAAGACATAACTAGGTATATGGACCACCAAATGGGAACATAGGGTTTCTGCTAAGAAGATTAGTAGTGTCTCAACCAGGTAGTCTGTACCAAGTCTCTGAACAATAATCCAATCATTCCAAAATATAATGAAATCATGGAATAATAAGAGTTTAATAGTTTTTATATCTTAATCTAAGAAAAATAGTTTAATTTCCCATTTTTGACCTTTCTAAATATAGCTGGAAAATGAGTTTCAAAGCATTTCATATCTATATGTCATATAAAATATATCAATTTAGAGTAAATAAAATCATGTATCATATCTCATATAAAATATATGAGTTGAAATAGGTTGGAGCTAGCAATTTTATTAAAAAAGGAAACAAATAATAGAAATCCCTTTTGAACTAGGTTAATGGTGGACCCATTAAAAGCCCTAATTCTAGAGGCAACATCTTTAGATTTGAGTTCCAAGAGCCCATTGATACAAATCCCATTACAAGTAATCTCGTTAAAAAACTTGTCTGACAGGCCCAACACAGCTCCATAATCACCACGGAAGAAACAATAAACCTCTAACAATATCATATCCATGTCATTCGGATGACTTACCATCACCGACAAGGGCTACCACAACCCTCCATCAATTCCAGAGAACTCTAACCACACCACAGTGATGAACTTCATTGCTGTCTGTCTGACTACAGATCACTATCATAGCAAGATCTCTATCTCACCATATGCATCGTAGCTATATCACACCCAAATCGCCAAAAAATCCTTCTTCTTCATAAAAATATCTCCCATGAGGGACCATATGATCCACAATATCACTGTTGCGCACTTATCACTGCAGGACATCACATCTCCACCCGTCGTAACTGTCTTATGTGACCACAACATCAGCGTTTAGGGCTAACATAGGTCCAAACAACTGAGACTGATTCTAGTAAAAAAAGACTATTGTAGACTCCACTAAATAAGAATAATCCAAACAACCATAATTTTAAAACCCTAGATAACCTAATATCACTCTACCGAAGTAGAGAGCCCCTCAAATAGAATCTATGGAAGTACAAAGAAATGGTACAATCCAAAAGAAGAAGAATAGATAACTTCACACTAGGGATCATAATAGGCTAGGATAGTTAGGATAGTCATACATAACATATAAAACCGTACGTGCATCAATCCACCAGACATTTTCATTGATTTTTGAGAGAATAGGAAAACCCCAAAAAGTAAACCTCTCATTAGGTCTAACATGTAACTAGAATAATGGACCTAGGTTTTTCAAGAAAGTCCCAAGATTAAAACTCCTGATAGTGTAAAAAACAATTATAATAACTTCCACCTAAGTAATCAATTCTTCTAATGTGCTCTATTTTCCAAAACAATTCATCATACCAATATATAAAAATGATTTCACAGAACCATTTCATAATGATTTGAAAAACCTATTCCATTTAGAAAAACTAGTGGAAAACTATCTTTAAAAAAATCATGTTCCAAAGACACAAAACAAATCAATCTATCATTATATTCCATTAAATTAAAAAAATTATCAGATATAGGAGCAATGAAGTTCACAAATTTCTATAAATATAGAACCACCTACCTCAAAACATAGGGTTACACATTCCCACAAAGGATCAACCAAAAATAAAATCACAAAAAATAACTATAGAGTCCCTAGGATAAGCCTACAAATCATAAAATTGATTTAATTTGACAAAAGGGTCGATGGAGAAGAGGAAATAACACATACCTCAAGAACTCATACATGTCGCACCACAACCACAAATGAAACTCTCCTGGAAAAAGATTACAAAATGGATCTAGAATAAAATAAGAAGAAACATAACCATTTTTAATGGATCTGATAATTCCATGTAGTGGCACTTTCAAATTCAAAAAAAATAATTAGAAATGATTACTCACCCTAAGAGTCACAATCCTACCACAATAGTGATAAATTGTTGAATGAAACAAACCAGGATGAATAGAGATTCCCAAAATAATTGGATAAGATCTCTAGGTTGATATTCAAATGATCTATGGATGAATGAAATAACATATCACTTTTATGAATCCCTAATTTCCATTCTTGTTGAATTTACTCAGATTTTAATCATTTACACTCTGTTTAATCAATGGTTCTTGGATATACCAAAAACTCATCGCCTTTTTATAAAAAACTAGCCTTTTAACATTATATGGAATTTAATATGTATACAGAATGTACTACCTTCAATCTAGGAACTAGGTTCATGAAATATTCCATAAAGAACTTACACATCGTGTGCTCCCATTACATGGCTTTTATTTCTCTTTCATTCTAAAAAAACTACATATTCCAGCACAAAACCCCCAAACAAACTCGGGCATCCACCTAACCTGAAAAGAACCCCACAAATCCATTAACACATTTATACTTGGACTCCATTAATTCAAACACACATACATACCCAAAAATCATGAAATTTCCCCAACAAATCCCTTATATTCTCAAGAGTCCCAAGATACACCGAATTAAATAGGAAAACAATTAAATAGAAGGTAATTGTGGTTAATATGATGTTAGGAAATGTTATTTTGTGAAAACAATAAACCAATATAGTCATAACTCAATTATATTACTATGAAATTGGGAAAGTATTCGACAATTATACAATTATAAAAAAAAGTTTACATCTTAACCTTGAATTTACTATTGATTTATTTTCATAGATACATTATTACCTGATATGTTATCCAATTAATGAATGTTTGTGTGGAATAAATCATATAAAAATTTGATTCCCAGACTCATTTATAATTTTCAATATAATATATGTAGTATCCATATGTCATATAATAAAACTACCTATATATCTTATAACAAATATAAGTATTCTGTCTAAAATTCAAAAAATACCAAATACCAAATTTCTAATGTTGGATGGACCTTATTAATTTTCTTAATATAAAGGTGAAGATGAATATTTTGTATCACTATTATACTTATTGATAGTATATCATTATGTATTAGAAATTGGAGTGAATGTGTTTTGCATGAATTTTGGATTTCAATAGTGTGTGGTAATATCATTAGTACATGTTGTGTTCCTATTATAATAATACAAACATTGAGTTTATTTATATGGAACCTTATAAGTATTTATATCGGAGACCTTGTAAGTCCCTATTATTTAAGAAAGACATGGGTAAGATTCCACATTGAGGTATTTAATTGGCCAAGTAATCTTTTGAGAGAATAAATATGATACAAAAAAATTACTATGTATTATAACAATTAAAATCATATTTTAATCATCGATGAAGAACTTTAATGTATATGGTTAGGGAGGGTGTATTTCAATGAGTTTTATTAGATTAGGATACTAAGGAACTCGTAAGAACACCACACCAACAACATGTTTATTGGTTTCTATAAAAAAATCAGGTTTATTAGAGAAGATTATTTTCATTCGAAGTTCTCTCATGAATTATCTAAAAAAACATGTGTTTTATAAGCCATTGTTGAGTCCATATGAGACAAATCAAGGCCAAGTGATTATATTGGTGGATATGTATATGGGAAATAAAAAAATAAAAGAGAGGTTGTTGTTTATTTTTTGATATATTGGATAATTTATTATATGAAAATTTAATTCCCTCAATTCTAGTATTATAGCTATTTGTAAATGTATCAGATGAGACATGGGACTCATAAGATGACATGATGTGGGAGTGGGTTGATATTTATGCAATGATTCTTGGTAATACCTTTTAAAAATAAAAGGAAATTTGAATAATGGGTTGTCAAAAAATAGAAAAAATATAATTTATATAAAATTATGTTAAAATAAATATAAATGGTTATTGATTGTCAAAGAAAATTAATATTTTTATATGGTTTGAATGATGAATTTGGTTGTGATTTAGGGTGTAGTTTCATTTTTCTCTCCAATAAATTTTACTATTTTTTATATGTAATCCTAATATATATTATGAAATGTATTGGTTGATATTTTATAAGTGAGATGTAAAATATTAAATTGTTAATAAAACTTGGTAAATTATTTTTAATAAAAAAGATATTCTCATTTTTAAAATTAAATTATTATTTTATATTCATTAATTTTTTCCCTAAATCAAATGTCTCTTGCACTCTACCCATAACATTTATTGTATCACCTCATTGATTACCCCTTATTTTCTCATCTTATACATGCGAGATTTTTCCTTCTCATTGGTGCATGATTCCCAATAATCATTCAATCTTTATGTATACCTTTCTCAATCATTGGGTATCTCTCTCTCGATCATTCACTTAAAATATAACTATTGAAATATTTTTATCAAAATTTTCATCTTACGGTCACTCATAACCACTTTAATTTACAAGTATATATACTATAAATATATTATCGGTCATTATGGTTTTAGGTTTGGGATTTGAAAAGATAAATTTTTTTGGATGTTTCTTTATTTTTCATTGAATCTACAATGTGTTTGATTATAAATACTCATCCTAAAATTTTATTTTAGGTATATAAATAAATAAAGGAAATTTTTATTTTCAAGGTTTTATTTATTATTTTCATATAGGGTTGGATACATTGGAAGGAGTACTTAGAGATAGCATTATAAAATAGTTTTTATCCATAGTTGGTCTTCTAGTTTGGGTCTAATTATGTAATATTTTTTAAGACTAATTAAAATATCACCCTAAATTGGTTTACTCCATGATTTATTTTGACAAATATTTTATATGTAATTGATTTTTTAATTTATTTTATGATTCATGTGACATATGTCTTTTTATTGATTTTGATGATTTAGTTTTTTTATAGAAAACCATGCTAAAAATATGATTATATTACATCATTTCCAAAATTTAAAAAATATATCTCACAATATATTGTCAAAATTACAAAAAACTGTGATTTAGGGTCTTTTAGGACTAATTATATAAGAATTATTATTTGACAATACTTGGGGACGTTTCTCTATAATTGATACACACTATAATCCTTGTAGACTTATCATAGGTTGTAATCATCTTAATATCCTAGGTAAATGAAACATAATAAATGGGTGAGATCAAATCATTAGTAAGCATTAACTTAATTTATAATAATCAATGATCATAATTGAGAATAAGATGAGAGTATAGTTATAAACAGGATTCATAAAAATAGTAATACCCAATAAATAATATATCAAAAATATTGGAATAATCCATATAATAACATAATAATACACAATGAAAATTATATATATCATAGAAGCATGTCATACATATGTAATTTTGAAACATTAGTTGATAAACATTGGTAGTGGGATAGTGACATAATTATTAATTCATTAAAAAAATTATTATACGGATAATTTCTTTCATGATCCACATTGGTTGTTCCTATTCTAATGAGAATTCAAAAAATTATCTTGAATACTTTTCTCATGAGTTATAATTCATTAACCAATGCATTAGAGGGTGATGTATGACTTCATGCATCTCTTATACACACTTATATGAAAGGTATCTATGTGAACACACATCAATCATAAGAATCAAAAATAATTTATTAATAGAGGAAAGTCATTGGAATAAAAATTATGGTTATACAATAAATATGATTAGGAAAGATAAAGTCAGTGTAGCGTTATTTATTTATTATAACATAATTTTTCATAATTCATCCAAATAAATAATGTAGATGGTGATATTTTAAGAATATCCTCTATCAAGAATAACAAAGGATAAAGGGAAATGACAATGAGGTAAAATATGTTTTTTAGGTTTTTGACAAATAACTTTGGAAGAAAGAAATATCCTTGATCTATTGAAATAATATTTAATGTAATATTTTATAAATCTTGGAGAAAAATAATTTATATTATAAACCATGAAAATTATGAGAGAAGTATACATATAAAATAAAATGTTATGTATAATATGTATTCACATGAAAAACAATTAAGAGAGTTGTTTGTCTTAATTCAAAAAAAAACCCATACAGAAAGCATTAAATGTTTATTTGGAATTTCTAAAGAATGTAAAGTGGAGAGAGAATTAACATAATAAATTATTGATGCATATATAATTACATTCACAAAATCATCCAATAAATATGGATATGGAATAAAGGTAGGTTCTCGAGTGAGATGATGATGTGGGGTTGGTTTCACTTACAAGAAACACTTTCAGTAAAATAATAGTCAAGGTAAAATTATATTTTTAGCAGAAAAGTAGATACCCCTGAAGATCTGAATAAAATAATGAGTTTTTTAGAATGATTACTAATTCCTCATATGGATTACCATTCAAAAACAATATTGATCTGAGAATAATATTGGCAACAAAACAATTACGGTGTGAGTCACATTTCAATCAAACCCACATTACTGAGGGTGATTAAATTTCAACCTAAAATACAATGAATAAAATATAATTCATTATATAATATCTCAAATAGTATGTTCATACACCATATATAAAATCATGGTGTGTAAAATAAAATATATCTCTTGGATAAGAAAATGATATGATGAAACACTAACATTAATTTACCGATTACCATAAAGAACATGAATCTACCATATAAATATCGATATCTAAATAACATATTTAATAAACTTATTTATATCTATAAATATTTATAAACTTAATTTATAATTATTATCTACATGTATATTAGTTAATTATTATAAATTTTCAAGATCAGGTGTGAATAATCTTGATTGTTTTGAACTAGTAATCTAATAGACAAATTGTTCTTCATTATTATCATAAAGTTCAACATTTATAGATAATACTTGGTACTAGAATTTTGGCTTCATAATTATTTATAGTTTTATATTTTTATTCTATGGTTTTTAGTGTTATTGTTCTTGTAGATGAAATTTTCAACAAATATGATTTGGTGATTTTAAAAACCCAAACAATGGTATCTTAATTAATAAGTTAATATTAATATTATCATCATATAAAAAATTTATTTTATTATTTATATAATATATTAACTATAATTTAGTTCTCAAAGTCAATCATGATATAATTTTATATCATTGTTCAAGTATGTTGTCAAACCAACAAAAACATGAATATACCTTAATTTATGTATAATTATAGAAATAAAAGTGGGATATTTTGGGTTAAAATAATTATTATAGAATAATCATAAAATTATATATATAATTTTATGGTTTTAATTCTATTTTAATTTTTTATTAATAAATAATAAATAAGCTAGATGAAAATGTGATATGTTATTTTTTGGAGGTGTTAGTTTTCACAATGAATGGTTAAAGTTTTCATTTCCAATTCAATGAGAGGGAATGAAGTTAGATTATAATTTGACTCTTAGATTTAATAATTATATTTTAACTATAATATTTATTATTAAATTTTACCTATATTATTAGTGAATAGAGGTAGTGGTGGAAAAAATAGAATGTTTCACTTCGTGGAGGTGGCAGTCCGCACAACGAACGAATTATGGTTTTGTTTTTCTTAATATAAAATTGGTGAGGTGGTAAATATTTATTACCTTATATTAAAAAAATTAATTATAAAATAAATATTTATTTTATTATATAGTAATTATAAAATTATATTTTTTAAAGTTATAATGAACGTAAAAGAAGTTAGGAAATAGAAGAACCCAGTTCAAGACTTCGTCTTTCCCATAAAAACTCTTTGAAAATAATGGTTTTAAAAAAATATCTTTTATATAAATATTAATAAAAATGTGGGTCATTATAGGGGATGTGGTAAAAGAGAATATTTTTAATATGAAATTGAATTTTTAGTGTGGTCTTGAAGGGGTGGTGATTGGTCCATTTTATACGTAGTGAGAATGGAATCTTTGTAATTACAACTACTTAATGTAAAGGGAGAAAATGTTAGGCATGTTAAGTGGAACCAAAAATAGGACATAAATTATTTTTCGATGTGATATGTTAGATATTCCATAAAAAATTCAACTAGAATTTAATTATGATATTAATTATTTCAGTTATAGAAATTTCACTTTTATGTTTTTTAGTTTCACCATGATAACAAATTTTTTACTTCAGTAATTCCATTTTAATGAAAAAATATATAATGGAATGTATAAAATAAAATGGAGAGAAAAATAAAAAATAAGGAATCTATTTTTTAGATAAAATTTATATGTGTAATAAAAATCAACTTTATCATTAGTGTGTGTTATTCGTTGGGTGAATTTATCCATATATTTTATTTTTATTTTGTTTGATAGTTAATTAAAAAAAGCGTAAATTTATTTTTATTTCAAATAAATAAAAATCCAAATTTCAACAAAATACTATTTAATTTAAATAAAAGACCAAAAATACTTAGTATTTGAAAATATAACTTCTATTTTGAAAATGATAATCGAAAAATGTCTAAATTAAACAAAAAATAACTATTTTTTACTTGTTAACCACATATTTGATAAATGTAAATGTTTATTAACTTCTAGTAATTTCTTATAGAATTATAATTATATAGTTTTTGGAAAAATGATACTTTCACAATTCCCCTAAAATTTTAATCATTTTAGAAAATCCAAAAAGTTTCTCAGATAATATTCTTATTATAATTCCCAAATGATATTCTCTATAAAAAATTGAATTTTTAAAACTTTAAAAATTATATTTTCAATGAAAATATAAAAATATAAATAAAATCTTATTTTATAGAAAAAATTATTTTTTTAAACATTTACTTTTGTTAATATTATATCATATCAATTTAAAATATGAGAAATATTAATATATGATTTCATATATAATAATAATTTAAAATTATTCAATTTAATTTATATGTATAAAATATAAAACACTTAATAAATCAGTTCTTTGAAAAAAAAATCTTTTATACAAAGTACACATTAAAAAATACCTTTAAAATAAATTAATTATATTTAAAAATACAATTCTACTAATGAATTCAAATTAAAATATATATTTAAAATTTATAAATATATTATTTGATGTTTTAATAATAATATTATTATTATTACTTTTACATAATTCACCATAAATATATTTATAATATTTTAATATTATTTTTTTATTTCATTGTAACTTGTATTATTCTAAGTCTACTGCTCACAATAAAAAACATCAATATGCTTGTTGCGTACATATATATCCAATTACCATATTCTGAATGACCATATTTTTAACAACTATATTTATCACTTATTTATTTCATTCCTATATATAGAATTGGTGGATTCATGCACTTCATTCCCACTTATGAAGTCACACTTCTCATTTTCATTGTTTTTATTTAAATATCACAACTTGATTTATATATTCATGATGATCTTCATCATTATATATTTTACTTAGTTACATGTAATCCTTAAGTGCGAAGATGATTCAAGAGATCTCCTAGTGTCAAATATTTTATTTTTCTCTATTTTTGACCACTTTTAATATATACAGTTTTATGTAATGTAATTATCCATTGTGAGTAATAATTAGTTCCATGTTCTTTATTATAATAATTTAATATGAATGAATAAAGTATTGTTCGTTAATTTTTTTTTCATATATGATGTTTTACCTAATCTATTTCAATTCCAATGAAAATACCTTTAGAATTATAATCATATAGTTTAGGGAAATAATATGCTTCCTAAAAACATAGGGTGTTATATTATTTCTTTTTTTTCATATATTATGAGATTCCATGTATATATTTGACTATAACATGATAATTATTTAAATATTAATTTTATTATTATTTTTCATTAGTTAGAGTGAAATGGGATTGTAAGACTATTTGTCATCAAAAAAGCTTTTTTAGGATAATATTGTTAAAATTCATATTTTTTTACACAATGTTTTATGCTTATGAGTCCCAATTATTTTTATATAGGTATATGGAAATTTTTATTTGTTGTTATAGGAACCCTGAGATAAATATGTTTTTATGGTACTTTCAATTCGAATTTATACAGTTAGTGGGACCCAATATTATATTTATAGTTACAAAATTTATAATAGATTGTGATTATGTAATTTATTATAATTTGAATGGGGATTGAAAAACGAGGCATTACTAATACTCTAATTAGAGTTTTAAAGGAATCTATGATATTTATACTACGTATAGGGATCAAGTATATATTTTTAAATTTATAATATGTTGGGTTTTTATGATGTTTTTTCCATCACCACATTCATTACACTAACTTGTGAGATTGAAATTGGATCATGGAAATAGTGGGTTGTATATATCCAAATCAATAAGATAATACATTGACTCATTAAAAAATCAAACTTACTTATTATTCAGGAACTCTTTTACAATTTCAAATCATGTTTGTAAAATCCTTTTCAATAACAATTGGAATTGTTTTACATTACTTTCAAAATTAGTGAGGTGATCGCTTCTAGATAATGGTAGTGAATGATTGCTACACATTTTAAAATAAATATTGAACAATTAAAATAACCCATTATAGGGGAATGGTGAAATGTGGTTATGTTTTAATTTAAATCTATATAGAAATAAACCTTCAGTCTCAGAGAAATATAAGAATGTATATTTATTCAATGATAGTTTTATGACTTATAAGATGGTAAATGTTTTACTAAATATATAGAAACCCTATCTATTTACATGTATCATTAAAAGATTTTAAGAATAATAAATAATCCTATTATAATCCAAGGATCGTAAAGTCTTGTGTCTTGGAAGACTGGGTAAATAAAACTAAAAAAACATAGGACTAAATAAAACATTTCATTATTTAATATTCAGAAAGTGCCCCTAATGTACCTTGGGCTAATACGTCTTCATTGGATAACCTAGGGATAACGTGAATAAAGGGATTATATAAAGGCCTAATAAGGCAATAAGAATAATCATAAAGATTTAGCACATGGGATAGAGGGAAAGACATAATGATACAGTAAGGTGTGGAACTTATGAAATAATTACATATAAACATGTGATAATATAAACATGGAGTCATAATAATGTAGAAAATAACATAAAACGTGACTTTATCAAGATTCAAGGCTCGTTGAACATATAGGAGAACAAGTCAAGGTTAACCACCAAGACTTTTTCACACTGTTACACAAGTCAAGGATAACCGCCAAGACTGTTGCACATAACATCTCCTTAGACTCAACATTACCCATTTAATTGGAGAAAAATATATCTTAACCCATATTAACATGTTGATTAAAATGTTTTCCTCATAAATAATCATACCTAATCAATCATGCATATACATAAGGGTACCCACGGAAATAAATGTGTATCACAATCATCTCATAAATCATAACAAATGGGGGTATCATACAAGTGTCCTTGAAAGAAAGTAATTAAAACATAAATGGAAATTCATAGGTAAAAAAGGCATAAATTATGGTAAGTCATTTTAAATAGTACTTATAACATGTAATAACGTTATTAAATAATTTTTAGATACAAAACACATTAGTGCATTTTTTACGAAAATCCAAAAGAGCATTTAAGATATTAATTGGAATAATATTTTATATAAAACCATAAGTAAAACAAGAATATTTTCCTAAAAAGGATTATTTTATAAAAACAATAGTAGTTTGAAACAAATGACCGAGTGCACTTGAAATTGGGTAATAATTTGGGAAGTTCACTTAAAACGATCTTACTTATCGTGAAAAATTGAGAAGTGAATCATTTAAAAACATTTATATCCCCAAAAAGGGAATTATGAATGGAACTTGATACATGATTTTGGAGTATTTAAAAAATTATAAGGTTTAAATAGAAATAAAGGATAACTTCATTTGGGTAAAAAATAAATATAGATTAACCAGAAGGTGAAAGGGGGGGTAATCAAAAATCAATAAAAATGAAGGCCTTCGGGCCATTCAGGTAGATTAACCTAAAGGAATAAAGGACGTTCTGGTAGAATCCCTTACCTTAAGTCTGATTATGTCCTTCACTTGATCTTAATGTCTTGGATAACAAAATTAAATTCAATGATTAATATATATAGAACCTATTACTCATTTAATTTTTTTATTATAACTTAATAATTTCATTCATGTATTTTTTGAGAGATTATGAGTTTTAATTTCATTGTTTGGGTGTGTTTGTTTCCATGGTTCTCGTGATTGGTTTACCTATATACATGTGAGGAAACAAATGTAAGATGAGAATGTTTTTCCATAATTTGAGTTATATGTTATTAGTTAACAAACATAAGATTACATGTTTATAAAATTTATTTGGTTATTTTTAGTGAAGAAGAATCATTATATAAAACATTAATGATAACCGTTTTAGTTAATTGGCGGTTTTTAATCATAACAGACACATTTATTTATAAAATAATATCATGTGTAAAAAGATTAGAAAACTTAAAATAAGATATAATACATATATTATAGTTTGGTTCAACCATAAAAATGGTTTCATGACAATAATTTATGATGGTAATAAAAATTAAAAACCTGTAGTCCTTGAATGTGATTAATTAAATCATCTCGGATTGTGTTTTCATTTTTAGTAGAAAATGTGGGGAAAGAACATGTGATGATGAAATATTACATTTTCATAAAAAAATTATAGTACATGTTAGGTAATGGAGTTATCATGAAATTTGGATGAAATGAGGAGAGGAATGAAAAGTAAATAAAGGAACTTCCAATAAAATAATAGAAACAAAAAGATGAATTTACCACCTGTATCTTTCTTCCTTGAAGGCCTCTTTAGGGAAGAGGTTTTGGTATTTTAAAGATACACAGGGATTTTGGAATTTGGGAGGATATTGGGCGGAGACTTTAGATGAATTTAGACAAGGAAAAATACTTGATAGCATTGTATAGAACATGGGGTGAGGGTGGTTTTTATAGCGGTTGAGAGGAAGGGTTTCCCATTATTTTAATCATTAGTTTGATATTTTTTCACAATAATATGAATAGTCATAATTATTGTGACAAAAAATAGTAAAGAGAGCATGTGAGTTTGAACCAAAGTTGATTTACATCATCCATGGCTCAAGAATGATGCATAAATTGATTTATTTAGAATTTATCATAAATTATCATGTTTTACTATTCATCCAATATTCAATCATTTTAGAAAAATCCGAAAAATTCACCCCAACCATTTATCAACATGTCGAATTTAAAAATTAACTCTATTTTTTGAGAGGAATATTATAAATATGTGAACTTTAATTTTTAATTAAAATCATAATTTACTTGAATAATACAAATCTTAAAATTTAAACTCCTTTTCTAACACTTTTAAACATTACATAAGGCCTCATAAAAATATCTTATAATAATAAGTCAGAAAAATAATTATTTATGAATAAATTTTATGAAAAAAAATTTTCTTATAAATTATTAAATTATTCATAAAAGTTTAATTATATATACATGACTAACATAAATACAAACACATAATTAAAAAAAACTAAAACATTTACTTACTTATACAATGATATGTATATATATCATATTATAAATTATAAGATGTGTAAATTGTATTTATACTTTCATTTGAGAGGTTATTATTCAATTGGTTGGTTATTATTCGTAATTGTCACATTACTATTCCAAAGGACAAGTTATTGTTTAATCGATATACATTCCATAAATTTTTGAGATAGCTTTTATTTTACTCAGTCATTATTTATAATTGTCAAATTTTTTTCTCTATATAATAGTGTGTTATTGAACTATAAGAAATTATAATAAGATAATTCCCCTGATAAAACATTAGGTTGTTACATTCTTCCACCCTTACGAAATTTTTCCCTTGAAATTTTGTTTTACATTATACATTATAAACAGGTGTGGGTACTTTTCCTTCATTGCTTCCTCCAGCTCCCATGATTCCTCTGCGTACTTATGGTTCCACCATAGTACATTGACCATGTGAGTAGTCTTGTTGCATAAAAAATTATCTATATGATCCAAGACCTTCACTGGATTCTCCTCACAAGAAAGATCATTCCCCAATTGTACTACCTATAAAGACAATACATGTGACTGATCTGGTATGTGTTTCTATAAGATGGATACATGGAAGACAATTTGTACTTTAGAAATGGTAGTAAGAAGTACCAATAGTACAAAAACACTTTTCTACATCAATTTTATTGCTTTTTAGTATCAATTTTGAGGCAACATCTTTGGGATCAATGTTATAAATATGTTTTTAACATTTATTATCAAATAACTGATATTATAAATGTTTTTTTATGATTTTGTACATCATGTTTTTATAAACTAACATGAAAGACCATCTGTTTTACAAAACAATGATGATTAAAGCAATTTCTATGTCCTTTTTTAAAAATGACATGAAAATTCATTTTTAACATCGATTTTTTAAAAACAAAAAAAAATTGTTTATAATATTGTAGATAATTTCATAATCTTCAATTTTATGGGTTATAGAGATCAGATGGAGTTACATATCAAAATTTATGAAAATAAGAAGTTTGATATAGTTTTTTTCAAGGAAATATCGAATGATCCAATGAAAGATTCATCTTAGAATGAATTTAATATCCAAAAGGAGTATTTTTAGTTTTACTATTATAAAAATAATTGTGCTTCATTATAATAAATTAATAATCATTAAATGGTATATCTATTAATAAAAGTAATCAAAAAAACATAAATCATTGATAATAAATTACAAATACCTTTACGAGATCACCAAAATAATAAATTGTATATTCATGTTTAAGATCGAACGTGTCAGGTCGGAGGAATGATGATGGTTGAAAAATATTATTGTTAATTTATGACGTGTATAATGAAAACTTATGATTGAGATGGTAATAGAAAATTTTGTAATGAAAATTTTAGGCGGAAAAAAAATTATTGTCGGGCTGTAAAAAAATGAAATTCCACATTGGCAGGATATTAAAATAATCTTTCATGTTAGTTTTATGATAACCATCCTGAAAATAAATTGAATTTTTTTCTGATTTTTCAGATCAATTATTTAAAAACCAACATGAAAATAAATTTTCATGAAATTTTCACATCGGTTCTAAATAACCGTTGTGAAAAATGGATTTTCCAAATCTATTTTTTAATGATGATAAAATTCCTTTTTCACAATGACGTTCAAATAATCTACATGAATTTTTTTACAAAGATTTAGTTCATTTTTCAAGATTCTGTTTGACTAGTCTTAGAGATAAAAAAATTACTGATCAAAAGTTATGGCCATCGAAATTTGGCCTTCTCTAATACTTTGTATAGATAGGATCAAACCCATATGAACATAACCTTTGATTGTAACTATATTTGAGCTCAAAGCCTAGTTAAATCAATGAAATGGAAAATGAAATACCTATTTTTAAACATTTTTCACATCATCTATTTTATAACCGATATGAAAAATGACTTTTAATGTCAGTTATAATATAACTAATGTGACACTGTCATGAAAATTGATTTTTCTTGTTAGTTATTATATAACAAAAGTGAAAAATCAAAGAAAATTAATTATAATGTCTTTTATATAACAACGGATGTGAAAAATAAACTCTAATATAATTTCATGTTGATTCTAAAAAACTGGCATGAAAACATGTCGTTAAAAATTATTTTTATACAAGTGTACTAGTCGATAAGCCAAATTCCCAACGCAATCATGGATCTCGAATGGGATGATGCACTTAGGGATTATATTTCCATTCTTCCAAGACCTCATGACCTTATTCCATGGAGATATGTGAATGAATATTATGTCTCCAACTTCAAACTCATGGTCTTGTCGACACTTTTCTGCATAACTCTTCTATCGACTTCGGGTTACCATGATGTGATGTGGAATGGTTTACACATTCTCCGTCATTTTTTGACCATTTAAATTCCTATAAACTTATTCTCACCCACTTCATTCCAACACACCATTGTTCAGAACCTTTTCACATAAAGGGATTTATATGGTTCCATTTATATGATGGAGTGGAAACTAATGTTTTAAGTGAATTTGGCCAGTGGAATATGTTGGTCCCTTCTTTTTTTGAAGTACATTGAACATGGACTCAGCACATCTTTGAGTGTATGAATATCTCACTAATATTGGACATTAGTTTGAGGATGATGGGGTGTAATGATGTTTGGTTCAGTGAATAGAACATGTTGGAGACTTTTCATTAACATCATGGTGAATCTTTGAACTCAATCAGATATAATAGATAGTGGTACTCTATGTAGCCTTACCATTGATATTATATATATCCATGCAAGTTGATCTATTTTGAATTCCTATAGAATTTTGATAAAGTGAGTTTTCTTTGTAAGTAAATCCACAATTACCCATATAAAATTATTTCTTCTCCCACATCCATGTTTCTATGAGTAGTGGAGGCATCGTCCCCTTAGAATTTTTCCTTTTATCCTTCACTCATTGACATACTAGGAACTTTTATGTATACTCAGAAATTTTCTTCTTTATATTTTCCCACCAAAAGTTATCTCTGATATCTGGATACATCTTTCTGATCCTTTTGTGAATAGGGAAGTTTGAGCTATGTCAATAATTAAAAATCTCCTTCTTTATCTCAAGATCGGATGGTAAACATAATCTTGACCCAAATATTACAACTCCTTACTCATCAATATTGAACTCAGATGATTTCTTTTTTCTAATAGATTCCACCCTTTATATAATTTCCACATTTTTATTTGAGAATCCTCTATTTTCTATGTGGGGGATGGTTGAGAAACAATTTGAGAAACGATTGATTACAAATATACCTTATTAATTCCCATTTCCATCCTCATAAAATCTAAGAAGACATGATCCTTTTAAAATCTCATTATTGATTAAGATAGAAGATCCTTTTTACTTAGAGCATCTTCATTCTTATTTTCTTTATCAGGATGGTAGTTGATTTAGCAGTCATTAACCTTGATAATGTCTAACCACCTTTTGGGGAACATATTAAGTTATTTTGGTGTTAATATATATTTCAGACTCTTGTGATCAATATATTTCTCACACTTCTCTCCATTGAGATAATGCCGCTAGATTTTTAACACAGAGATCTATGGCCATAGATTCTAGATCATGTATGGGATAGTTTTACTCATTGATTTTTGACTCATTTGAGTAATAGGATATTACATTATCATTTTTAATTAGTAAATATCCAAATCCTTTCTTTTAAGAATTACTATAAACAACAATTAGTTATCCACTTGTTGAGAGTTTGAGTATTGACGTAATGATAAGCCTCTTTTTGATCTCCTTATTTCTTTCTTCGCATTCTTGATTCAAGAAAAACATGACCACATTCCATGTAATCTTGGGCATTGGTTTTGAAAGTAATTAAAATTTCTTCGCAAATCATCAATAATACCCTGCGAGACCTAGAAAGATATGGATCTTTGTTACAGAAGTTGGCCTGGTCTACTATTTGATTTTCTTTTTCTTGGAAGGGTCTACAGATATCTCATTTCTGGTGATAACATGCCCCAAGAATGATACTTCTTCCATCCATAACTCACATTTACTATACTTTTCATATATTTTATCCCTTAGAGAATTATTGTTCATTGTATTTAAATGCTCCTCATGTTCCTCCATTCTCTTTGAATATATCTGAATAACATCGATAGGACTACCACAAATTTGTCGAGGTAATCTCTAAAGACACAATTCATTAAATCCATAAATTTTGTTGGAGTATTGGTGAATTTGAATGGAATCACTATGAATTCATAGTTTCCATACCACGTTCGAAAGGAAATATTTGGAATATCTTATTTCATCACCTTTAATTAGTGACATCCTGATAAAAGTTCCACCTTAGATAAATTACTGTCCCCATATAGCTGATCGAACAAGTCATTTATCTGAGGAAGGGGATACTTTTTCTCTATTATGATTTTATTGATATCGTGATAATAAATGTAGAAGAGAATTGATCCATCCTTCTTCTTAACAAAGATAACTGGTGCACCCCATGGTGAAACCCTCAATCATATAAACCCCTTATCCAAATTCTCTAGTAACCTCTTCTTCAACTCTTCCAACACTCTGCTGTAAATTCTATAACATGACTTTGATATAGGTAGGGATCCTATAATTAGATCAATTGAGAACTCAAACTCACAATCATTAGTAATTCCAAGTAACTCTTTAGGAACTACATCTGTGTAATCCCTTGTGATGGGTATATCATCGGGAAGTATCATCTCCTTTGTCTTAGTCATTTGAGAAATAAATTATTGCTCAAAATACAACATTATTCAAACTTGAGATAATTATTCTGAAGAAGATTCATCTTCCCATTTACATTTTCATATTATTGGAGGATACTATTTCATGTGAAGAGTGATCTCCTTTTCCTGAAAGTTAATGTTGAATTTGAATAAATATAGCTAATACATGCCCAAGATATCATCAAAATCCATTGTACGACATATGACATTATTTCCTGGTAGGCTCGGTCCACAACAAAATTTCCAAGGAGGAATTATAATCCACGGATGCAATAATTCCACCATTCTCTATTCTCACATATAATTGAACCTCTAAATTTTAAGGTGGTGTTTCAATAGTTCTACTAAACTTGAAATATTTTAAAGAATGCATAGAACAAAAATCAAAGAGTGCATTCTATATTTCTGATTGAATAACTAGTGTACCTATCACCTCATCATTTTCCATCTTCACCTCAGCTGTAGTGATAGCATAATACCTTCCTTGTTACCATATAGTTTGTTGTTTATTTCCTCTGATAACCCTTGGCATAGGAAAATTATTCACATAATGCCCATGTTCCTGGAATTTTTAACACTGCACCACATACTGAGTGTTGATCTAAACATTCCTTTCTTCTTCCATGTTAGTGGAATTCTTCATATCCCCCAAGTAGTTCTCAGCCATATCCCCATTCTTCCACATTTTATGTAATTCCATGTTTCCTTTAGAGAGTTCCCAAGATGCTTCTTCTCACATTTTTTACATGTGGGATGATTGATCTTTTTTCCATCATGGGGATTATTTTCCAAACAACCCATAACAGACTCCGTTTTACACTTTTTTCACTGGGCCTACATGACCATTGAGAGTATTTTATTTCCATTTCAACCTTCAGGGCACAAAAAAAAATCTCGCCATAAATATCAAAGTCATGAATCACTAATGCTTTTCATAGTCTCAACATTTTTCCACTAAACAAGTGATCCTCCATGATTTCAGTGTTTATGACGAAGACAAAAGCATATCTTAAAAGACCTATAAATTTTTCTTTATACGCCCCAATAGACTCATCTTACTTTTTCTTATGTATGAAGAACACTATTTTTATTTTGAGATGGAGGGTATGGGGACAATATTTATTGAAAACAATTTCATGAATTCCTCCCAATTCATGGATTTAATTTCCTCCTAGGACTTAGTATAATTGATTAGTGTCCACTACTGATCATCTTCCCCAACAAAATGATAGACATTTAGTATTTCATTCTCTTCTTCTGAGTAATGGAAGACATATAATATCTTTTCAATGGAGTTAATCCACAATTCCATGAGGTGGGGATCAAAAGATCCACTAAACAAGGAAGGCCTTTTTCTTATGAAGGATTCGATTCAAATGTTCTCTTTACATGGTGGATAAGGGTGTTCCACATGATTCATGTCATTATTCATAACTTGAGTTGGCTGAGAAAGTACTTTCAAAAAGTTTTGAGCACCAGTTATAATTTTATTTGGCATATTGTTTGGGAAATCTTCACATTCCCTATCACACTGATTGTTGGAACGTGTTCTTATATTTCCCTCTATTAACTATGAAAAAGAAAGTATAATAATGGGCTATAATACTTAGCTATTATGTATTAAAATAAAACATGAAACATTAAAGGATAAACTCTTAATGGAATAGGATAACAGAAATTGTGATTCCCTAGGATTAAACCTAGGTTATCCATGATCTGTTTCCACACACTTATTCTTATAATTTTATTCTTTTTTATTCCCTTAATAATGGTTCATACTTAGATTATGAATTTTACAAATCATATCCCATCATGAGTGTCAAAGAAGGAGTGACTCAAGGCCCGTTGTCATCCACCAGTTCTCGATTGAGTCTAGCTCAATGTGGTGTATTCATACTTTATCCCTTGATTCATCTATTCTAGAGCCACCTCCACTTGTTTGTATCCAAACAATTATACTCTTTATATATAAACCATTTACTCTCTTCTTACCAAAATATAGGGATGCTTTCTTATACTTAGTCTCATACTTAATGTTATTAATAAAGTGCTCTATTACTAGTCTCAAAAAATAACTAGACCATCATCTAATACCAAATGTAGATACCCTATCAATTTACACATATGATTACATGATTCTAATCATAATAAATCATTATATTACAACCCAAGGATTTTAAATTCTAGTTTCTTAGATAACTATGTATATAAAACTAAAAAACATGTGGATAAATAAAATATTTCTTTAATTAGTTTTCATAACGAGCTTATAACTTACGTTGTGATCAGAAATCTTCATAGTATAATCTAAATATAACATGAAAAAAGGTATGATCTAAAGGCCCATTATGGGAATAATAATAAAAATAAATCATTATCACATTGGTTAGAAGGAATGACCTAATGAAATAAAATTGCTTGGAACATCTGGAATCATAACATATAGACATTGGATCATATAAACATAAAGTCATAATAATGTGGAAGAAACATAAAACATGAAATTAACATGATTTAGGGCTTTTTGCACATAGAGGATCCCAAGTCAAGGTTAACCACCAAGATAATTGCATGTGGTAACACGAGTCAAGGCTAACCGCCAAGATTGTTGCACATAACATCTCACAAGACTCACCTTTTCCCAATGCATTGGAGTTATATCTAGGTGAACCCACCCTAACATGTTCATGGATACGGTTTCCACATAAATAATAATACATAATCAATCATACATAAACATAATGGTACCCACGAGATGAAATGGGTATCCGAATCATATCATAAAGCATAATAAATGGGCATATCACACAAGTGTCCATTAATGAAAGAAATTAAAACATTAATGAACATTAATAATGTAAAATAAGAATATATCATGGTATGTTGTGTCAAATAGGAGTCATAACATGTTATAATAGTATTTAATAAATATTAGCATTAAAGTACTTTAGTGTGTTTATTAAAAAAATTATAATGGGAATTCAAAATAGAAATGGGAATAATATTTTATATAAAACCATAAGTGAAAAAAAGGTTTTCATAATAAAAAGTCTTATTTTATAAAAAAATATGTGGGTTAAAATATATAACATATTGTACTTGGAATTGGGTAATAATTTGGGAAGTTCCCTAAAAACGGGCTTCCTTATCGGGAAGAATTGAGATTGGAATCTTTTAAAAATATGTATATCCCCAAAATAGAATGATTAATGGACCATGATACATGGGTTTATAGTATAAACACAAAATTTAGAATATGTACATAAAAATTAAAAATATCTTCATTTGTATTAAATGAAATATAGGGAAACCCAAAGGAAAAATGAAGATTCGGGTAGAATTATTACCTTAAGTCTGATGGTGTCTTTCACTTGTTCTTAATGTTCTAGATAGACAAATTACATTCATTAATTAATTTTTCCAAAACCTATTCTTAATGTAATTTATTTATTATATCCTTATTAAGTTCTTTCTTGAACGTTTTGGTGGTTTATGAGGTTCAATTTCATTGTTTGGGTGTGTTTGTTTGTTTAGTTTTCATGATTTGTTTACTTATATACATGTGAGGATAAACATATAAGATGATAATGTTTGTCCAAAATTGGAGTTATATGTTATTATTGAATATAAATAATATTACATGGTTATAAAATTAATTTGGTTTTTTGAAATGAATATGAATCATTATAAAAACGTTAATGATAACGGTTTTGGTTAATTGGCAGTTTTCAATCATAACAAATACATTTTTATTTATAAATTAATATCATGTGTACAAAAGATTACAGAACGTTAAATAAAATATAATACATATATTATAGTTTGTTTCAACCATAAAAATGGCTTCATTACTAGAATTGAATATGGTAATAGAAATTGAAAACATGTCATCCTTGAATGTGATAAATTAACACATCTTTGACGGTGTTTTCATTTCTATTATTAAAGTAGGGGAAATGATATATGATGATGAATTATTCCATCATCATAAAAAAATTCAATAAAATTTATTTTACTAGAGTTATCATAACATTTGGATTAAAGGAGGTCAGGAAAGAAAAGTAAATAAAGGAACATGAAAGAAAATAAAAGAAATGAAAAGAGGAATTTACCACTTGAATATTTCTTCCTTGAGATCCTCTTTAGGGGAGAGGTTTTTCTCTTTTAAAGAGACCAACGGATAATGGATTTGGGGAGGATATTGGGAGGATATTTTATAAGAATTTAGATAAGGAACAAGGCTTTATAAGAGCGAAGGGTAGAGGGGGTGAGGGTGGTTTTTTGTAGTGTAAGAGAGGAGGGGTTTCTCATTATTTTAATCTTTAGTTTAATATATTTTTCCTGACTATGAATAGTGATTATTTTTTTGAAAAAAAAATAAAAATTATAGAATGGGATTCCACACAAAAGTTTATTTACATCATCCATGCCTCAAGCATGATTCCTAAATTCATTTATTTAGAATTTATCAGAAATTATTGTATTTAACTATTCACCAAAAATTCAAGTATTTTAGAAAAATACCAAAACTTTACCCCAACCATTTTATGAAATTTATAATTAAAAAAATGAAATCCATTTTATGAAAATAATTTTCTAAATATGAGATTTAAAAAAAATCATGATTTACTTGAAAAATACAAATTTTAAAATTAAAACTACTTTTCAAACACATTGAATAATTACTCAATGTCTCATAAAATTATATAATAATAATATATAATAAAAATACTTATTTATGAAAAAATTTCAGGAAAATAAATTTTCTTTAAATTTATTAAATTAATCATAATATTTGAATTAAATAAACATGACTTAAAAAATACAAACATATAATTAATAATATTTAAAATATTTACTAACTTATACTATGATATATTTAAATCATATTTTCACTTATATTATGGGTAATTTTTATATATACCTTTATCAGTGAGGTTATTATTCAATTGGTAGGATACTATTCATATGTGTCACATTACTATTCCAAAGTTCATGTTAATATTTCATTAGTATACATTCATTAACTTCTAGAGATACCATTTGTTTTACTCATTAATTATTTATAAGGGTTGTATTGTGTTCTATAAGTAATATTATGTTATTTTACTATAAGACATCATAATATGGGAATTACATTGATAAATCATTATTTCGTTACACCATAGTTCTGGTTCATTTAGAAATGTGAATTTTTTATACTATAGTTTATAAATATGTTGGAAGATTTAAAAAATAAATTGGTTATTTATGTCCTCAAAGAAGGTGGAATTATTATGATGGAGTTTTTTGATATCTAGGAATGGAATAGGTTTATACTAGGGATATTTTCACTCTAGGTAGAAATATATTAACACTGGAGTTTAGTGAAGTCCATGAAGGTAAAAATTTTACACAATAATTTAGTTCCATTGAGGAAGGAAAACGTTTTAGGCTACAGTTAATAGAATATCCAGGAATTTAAAAAGTTTAAAATAGATTTCGTTTCATTAAGGAAGGATAAAAATTTACAATGGTGACTTTTGGGGTCCAGTATGGTGAAAAGATTATAATTTAGTTTTGTATCATTGTTTAAGATGAAATTTTTATATTTTATGATTATAATATCAACAATGGATAAAGTATTATGCTATATTTTTGTAATGTTTAGAAATTAAATAAGTTTTATATTGGAGTGCTGTGTTATCCAATTGAGTGAATGGTTTGTGATAGATTTTTTTACCATTCAATAAAGTAATTGGTTTAAAAAAAATTTCATTGTTTGGGAAGTTAAAAGGTTTAAATTTTAGTTTTGTGTCATTATAGACATGAATATAGATAACACCAGAATTGTTCATACACATATGTATTCTCAAAATGTGATTATATATAATTTGGGTGAATGTGTGTTACATACATTGAGAGGGAATCCCGGGAATGTGTGAGTCTATTTTGATATCAACGGAAAAAATTTATAATGTATCTTCATTATCAAGGGATATATGATCAAACATGTATTTAAGACCCATGATAAGAGGTGTAGTACCTTGGTGGATATATTCTACATAATTAAAAATCTATATTAACATGGTGATACACAATCCCATCAATTATATATTGGATTATGGTAGAATTCATATAAATAGTCTCTATATATACATACCTAACTTCTAATATGTGATAATATACCTCTCCATAGGGTATAAAATATAAATTTTTTAGTATTTTGAATATAACTAGGGTCTACTCAAAGATATAATGACTTGGTAAAAACCATTTTTAGTTGAAAGTGTGGTTGAAAATATTTGTTTTACATGATTCAAACATATATTTGAAGTCAATATTTATATATATAATATGTAAGTGTCTCAGAAATTATTATGGGATTAGGTATTCATATAGGTTCAGGAAATATGGTTCATGCTAAATTAACACCCAATATAATTACTTTTTTAAATGGATTTTATCTATAGGAGTAAGGAAACATCTATACAGACCTACAAAATTCACATATGTATGAGACATGTCAAATTATTATAAAATATTATTACTTATTTTTAGGTACTCCCTAACCCCTATTTTTATCATTCTTTGTTTGGGTCTCATTTAGAGGTTCTACGATGAAATTTTGGAAATTGTGATGGGCTCTTTGGTTTGGCATGGATGGTGGTTGATCTTTTCAAACCATTCACTCTTCAAGTAAAAACTATAGAAACCCAAGTAGTGAGGGTTTTCACAAATGAAACAAAGTATGAAAAAACTATATTACCACTATGTATAAACCATACAACCCACCAAAATGGGAACATGGTTATAGTGCACAGTTTGAAAAACAATGAATCCATTCCCTCAAAACCGTGCATGTGACTTTTAATTAATATGAAAATATGTTAAAATTACCAAAACATTTTTTATCCCATGATCAAGCCTAACATAACCTAAAAAGTTTTCCCATGTCATTGGAGCTCTCAAGGATCCATTTTTGGCTACACCAAACCCATTAAAAGGTGGATTGAATCTAGGTGATCTTCATTCATTCCTTTCCTAGTATGTTTCTTTTTCATGTTCTCTATCTCCATCTCTCTCCCCTCTCTTCCCTAGGGTTAATTAGATCCTCATTATGTTGTAGGATTTAATCTATGTTGTTTTAGATCTAGAATATATGTTTTATTCTCAGATGTCATTTCTCAATGTTCTTCATTGGAGTTTCCTATTTTGTGTGTTTTCATTCATGATCACGTGATCCCATGGTAGTAGGTTCTGTTTAATATTTTTTAATTAATTTAATTGAAAACATCTTGATTTAAATTAAATTTCATGATATAATTTTAATTTATTTTAATTTTTTTAAAACCCCAAATTCCATTGTATTGGATATTTGAATCGTATTTATTATGAAATTGAGAGAAAACGCCCACTCCATTGATTTGTTGTGTGATTTTTATTTGGTGGAAAATTATGGAAATTTAAATTATTGGAATTTTAAATGATAAATTTAGTTATGAAATTGATTGGTGAAATTTATTTCAAATTTTTATTTGAGAAAAATGGAATAAATTGTTTTAATATAAACTCATTGGTTTTATCCTAGAAAAAAAGTAACAATTTTCTTAAAAACAAACTTATGATTTTAAAAGGAAAATTGGTATATTGAATTGAAAAATAGGTAGAATTTTATTTTAAAAAGTTTCCAAATAAATTTCCCATTATTGAAATGTTGTTTGTGGACATGAAATCCTATGTAGTTAGTGAGTTATTAGGGATAAACAATCTAGTATGGGAATACCCTATCAATGGATCGATGCTTTCCAACTCTAACATAAACATATAGGCAGGTCATATCCCTAGTGGGTTGTTGGTTAGTCTCCATTGGCGAGTGTTAGAGAGAGGTGTATGAAAATTTTCATTTTATTACATTAGTGTGGGAGGATCCCAAAACCTGGGACTATAGTACCTCTTGGAATATGACCATATTGATTATCTATGATTATTTTTTATATATTCAATTGTTTCTAAAATATTTTATAAATTCCTTATGAATTTATATAAACCATTTCATATAAATGATTATGAAGACATTTTTTTTTGAAATATTTCCATCAATCAAAATGTAATGAATGATTTGTTTTAAATTTTCTTTTGTATTTTCATGCCTAATTATTTTAAATTGAAATTTTTATTGGGTTAATTTTTCCAGAATCATCTTATGGAATCATTTGTGAGAACCTATTTAGATTTTATCCCACACCCTACTTGTTCTTTCAGGTGTTTATAGATTATCTTTTTCTATATTAAAGAGAGGGAAAAGAACCCCTGGGAAGTAGTTATGGTTGTTGGTCCTTGAGTCATGGGGAGCTATGTATGTCGGGACTTTTGGTTGTTTATGATCTGATTTTCTGGGTACTTTTTTTGGTCATTGGTTTTTACACTTATTTCACTTCGTATATTGTTCTACCGAGGGATTTTCCTTTTTTCATAATGAATTGTATCTTTTTCTTCCATTGTGTTTGTGGAAAATTATTTTCCACTTTAATATTGTTTGATGCTATGGGTTTTTATCCAACCCTTGAGGATTAGTAATGCTCTTTGGGCTCTATCAATGGATGCTCAAGTATCAGAGTACTAAGGAATCCTGGATGGTTAATGAAAAAGTTCTATTATATGGAGATTAATCATATTTTCTCAATGTGAATATACAGTTTGAGTAATCCCGTCATGAATTAGGATCTTGTTTTGATTGAGTTCATGTTCACCCCTCTCCTAAATGAACCTTAAGTCACCAAGGATGCTTTGGGAAAGGCACAATGAGGATTAATTATATTTTTTTCTCTATTTTTGATTTGGAAATTTTGAAATAGAAATCATGTTTAAATATTTATTGGTATTGATTTCCCTTGTTTCTCTTGTTTTAGGGTTAATATAATGTCTTCAATGTTTCTGTTAATGTTGTGTAGCATCAGGCCTCTATGAAGTTTTGAAAATTGGACCCAGGATAAATATTCTTATGGAACTCATTAATAAAATACCCTTATAGACTACAATATAGTTTAGCTTAATGTTTTTTCTATCAACAATCTGGGATAGGAACTACACTATTTTCCATTCAAACTCTACCTGTGGATCCTTAAAATGATATTTTATGGAATTGTGCTCAAGAGTTCCCTCTCCAAATTCTATCTACTTTCCAAGGATATAATAACCCTCAAGTGTATTAGTAATGGTTGAAATATTTCGATCTTATGTATGAGTTATAGAATATTCATGATGAAATCATGGTGAAATGGGCCACCTTCATGCTAGATGTACCAAGCCATAGATGGTGGGACATGGTAGTGATAGTGAAGACGAATGATGTATTAGAGTGGAAAGACATTAAATCCATTTTTACTAACTAGTTCTATCTAGATTCTATGGTGACAAATAATGATCTAATGTTTTACAAACTCGAGAAAGCCAACTAGATTGTGAAAGATTATAGAAATATATTTAGTGATCATGTGTCGTTTTCACCTAAAATTGTCATTAATGAGAAGGCGAAAACTCAATGGTTTGATATGGGACATCATTATAATATTCCTTATTAGGTTTTCTTGATGAGGTTTCATTCTTATTATGATGTGTGGGATAGAGCACTAATTATGGAAATGGACATTTCTAGTAAGTCAGGGTTGACTAGAGTTCCTTTTTTTCTAAGTGAAAGCTTTGTGAATTACTCTAATGGGTTGTGTAAGCATGATGATTCTTGTGATTATTCTTGACAATATGATTTTTTAGACCACCTACAACACCTAGAATAGGCCCTTGTGATTTTTTACCAGTTTGGAAAGCTAGGGAAATAAAAATGAGTTTTCAATGAAGAAACCATGATATGTGTCTTCTACAGATGCTTATGTCACATGAAAAAGTTATTACATGTTCACTACACTCCTAATAGTGGAATGAGATCATCAAATCCTTCTAAAACTATGGTGTAGTCAGATGCATCATGGACAAATGGGTGCCAGAAACAGGAATCTAGAACGAATCTTCTTCACACAAAAGAAGATTCTCCATAAGAAACAGTTATGGGTCCAGTGACTGTGAGAGGTATTATAACTATAGATTCATCATTAGTGACTTGTTTAGTTGATATTGGTTCTTATAATTATTTTATTTTTAACCAATGTTTAGAATATTATTAATCTTCCTATGGATATTTTATCTTATGTGATGGTTATTACTACACCACTAAGAATAAAGAGAGAGTAGGGTCTCCATAGCCCTGCTTGTATTTTCTCATTATCAAATATTGAGCTTTCTTGGTAATTTTTAGTCCTTGAAATGAATCGAATTAATTTCATTTTTGGATATATTGGATCATTTACTATAATACACAAATTCATTTTGGTCTTCAATGGGTCTCCTTTACTACACCTAATGGGGTGTGTCATATCTTTCATGGATAATGGGACCTGAGTTCGAGTGGATTTGGACCTCCTTTTCCCAAATTACGAAAATTAGTATTTCTGTTCACTTTTGATTATGAGATGGAATCTTTGAGTAGTGATCTCCCTCTGGTTTTCATTGAGTTCTTTAATGTTTTTCCTTCAGACTTCTCTGTTTTTTCACTAGTATAGGAGGTCGATTTTTCTAATGATTTAGTTTCTATTACTCAATCAATAAATAGTCCTTCTTACCACACAAAATCAGCTGAAATGAAATATTTAAAGATTCAATAGGATGATTTCTTAGAGAAAGTCATTATATTCCCATGTGTGTCACCTTGGGTGGAGCCTATCTTCTTTTCTATGAAAGTGGATGGGTTACTAAGCCTTTGCGTTGATTACTAAAAACTAAATAGAATTATTGTAAAGATCATTTATTTTTTCCCTAGGTTGATGATATGTTTGTTCATTTAAAAGGGGTGAAGTGTTTCTGGAATATTTATCTTTAATCTGGTCACCATCAATTGAGAATAAAAGAATCTAACATTCTAAAATCTATCTCTTAGAGCAGTTATGGACATTATGAGTACCTTGTCATTCCATTTGGTCTAAAAATTATCCTATAATATTTATTGTTTTAATCAATATGATATTTCATGAGTATCTTGATACTTTATTTGATGTATTTTTGGATGAAATCCTTGTTTACTATAATTAAGTAGAAGACCATTTTCATCATATGAGTGTAGTTCTATAATTTTTGAAAAGGTGTATACATTATTCCAAGATTTGGAAATCTGATTTCTATATTTGGGAATTTTTAGGGACATGTTTTGTCAAAACATTGTATATCAGTTGATCTTGATGATGTAAATAGTGTTATAAGATGGGAACAACCACAAAATATTTTCAAGATTTTGAGGTAATATCACTAGACTGTAATGGAATTTTCAAATTTGGATTCTCTTATTACTACTTTGACTTGTAAATGGGTAAATTTTACTTGTGATGTGAAATTTCAGAATTATTTTGTTGAGCTGAAAATTATTTTGACTAGTTCATCGGTGGTGACACTTCCAGAGGTCGAGTAGGGATATGTGGTCTTATGTGATGCATTGGGTTAGGGTTTTGATTGTGTTCTTAGGCAGGTTAATCATGTTGTTTTCTATGGATCATGATAATTTGGGATACAAGAGAATAATAATCTGACCCATGTCCTTGAACTTGTATCTGTGATTAACACGCTTAAGGGTTGAAGGAATTACCTTTTTGGAGAAAGGATTACAATGAATTCAAAATATAAGAGCTAGAGTTATATATTCTCTCAAGAAGATCTGAATCTCCCCTAGAGGAATTTTGTGTAATACTAGTAATATTTTGACTTTGATATCACCTATATCTGGGGGAAATAGAATGTCATCATAGATTCTTTGAGCAGAAAACTTCTAACCTAGTCCATGAAGTACCCATCAGAATAGTGAAACTTGATGGCTCTTTTTACAAAATTTCATATTGATGTTTGGTTATCATGGGCTGACGTTTCCTTAGATTTTTTTCAATTCACACACGATCTTCTCAATATGATTATTTTAGAACATAAACATGATGATGAGTTTGGCAGCATTAGATACTCTATTTTTGGTTGGGGGACCGTTGTTGAGTGGTCATTCTCCACAAAGCGAATTCTATGCCATAAGAATTATTTTTTGATGTTGTTATCAGTCAAGAAATCCATTATGGGGGATTTCCAAAATTCCTCGTCAGAATTTCACCCAAGAACCATTAATATGTTCTATGCATTTGGCTTCAATTATGGTGTCTAGGTTTGATATGGGGCATTTCTGAATTTATCTCTCACTGTTATACGTGAAAATAGGTCATGGATGAGCACCAGAAACCTTAAAGTTTTCAACAGCCACATATAGTCCCAACAAGGACATGAGATGTGATCTCTGTGGACATTTTTGTTAAATTTCTGGATAACTAGAGAAAGAATAATGTGATTTGGGTTGTGATCGATAGGCTGACCAAATTGGATCACTTAATAATCATTCATTATAAAACCAAAGTTGAGGAGTTGTAAAATTTATATTTGAAAGATATATTTTATTTGAATGGAGTTCCATCTGCTGTAGTCTTCAATAGAGATCCTTAGTTCACCTATTTTTTCTTGTACATGCCTTTAGGAGGAATTGGGATCTTAGGTTTTTTTGACCATAGTATACCATTTGTATTTGGATGGCAAGAAAGAATAGTCTATACATATTCTTGAAGATATTCTCTACACCTATGTTCTCGAATTTTGTGTGGCTTGGGATTACCATCTGAGACTGGTTATGTTTTCTTATAACAACAGTTACCAATCCGTGATCCAGATGGATCATTTCTAGGCCCTGTATGGTCATCCTTGTAAATAATTATTGTGTTGGTTGAAGATCATGGAATGTTCTTTGTTATTACCGATCTTGATTCAAGATATGATAGAGAATATTTAGTTTATTTCACCGATAATGTTAACGGAATAGATCCAATATAAGTCTTATGTTGATCATTTTCACAAGATGTTGGAATTTTTAGTTGGTGACTAGGTGTTCATGAATGTTTCACCTCGGTTAGGCCATCAAGAATTTGGTAGGAAAGGGAAATTTTCTCCTAATTATGTGGAACCTTTTGTGGTTATTTAGAAAGTGGATAAAGTGGATCATCATTTATAATTTCCACCATAGTATACAATGATACAAAACATGGTCCATGTGTCATAGCTCTAAAAGTATCTTTCATATCCATCTCATATTCTGATATGGAGTGATCTTAATGTTGAGATTCATATATTCATGACTGAGCATCCAGTTAGGATAGTTGATTCTAAATACAATGAGCTTAAGAGGAGTAAAATACCTTTAGTTTCAGTTCTATGGAATCACAGTTCTGATACTTTTTCTACATGGGAGAGGGAGGCCCTGATGAGTGAGAAGTGGCCTCATATTTTTCACATGGAAGTTTCTTAATAGGCATTCTTGGGACATATATTTTCTATGCTATGGAGGGTGTAACATCATGTTACAATTTTTAGGTGCTCCCTAACCTCTAGTTTGATCATGATTTTGTTGGCACCATTTAGATATTGAATCTAGGTTTTATTCCTGGATCTCCTTTTTCAACACTCTTCATTAATGTTTCTCATTTCAGTTGTTGTGATTCGTGACCCTGTGATCCCAATATAAGTTGTTACGTTTATGATTTTCTATTTGATTTGACCTTGAATTTATTGATTTAAATTAAATTTATTAATTTATATTTAATTGATTTGAAATGTTTTGTTATAAGAAAAATTCCGTCGAATTGGGGAATTGAATTTCATTTTGAATGAAATTAAAAAAACCCCAAAATTCAATGGAATTTCGGTGTGATTGGAATTTGATGAAATATTATGGAAACCTAAATTGTGGGATTTATAGTGTGAAATTAAATTATTAAATTGATTAGTGAGATTTATTTCAAATTTATATTTGAGAAAAATGTATTTTTTTATAGAAACCCATTGGTTTTTTCAATAAAGAGGCATGATTTGATTAAAAATCCTTTTGGTTTTTAATTTAAAACTGGTATAAAGGAATGTTAAATTGGATGAATTGTATAGTAAACATTTTTTAAATAAATTTACCATTATTGAAATGTCATTTTAAAAACAATCCTAGGTAGTTAGTGAGTTATTATGGAGAAACTTGCTAGGATGGGAATACCCTAGTAATAGAATGACACTTTCCAACTCTAATATAAAAATATTTGCATATATTATACCCACTAAGATTTTGGTTAGACTGAGTTTCCTAGTTTTAGATAGATGTGTGTGTATATTCCCTTTTTCATTTTATCAATGTGTGGGGATCTCATAACATGGAACAATCGTACCTCCTGGTAGATGACCATATTTCTTGTTCTCAATTTTTTTAAATATATGTCACTATTTTTAAAATATTTTTCAAATTCATTGTTAGTTTATATAAATTTTTTTATATAAATGTTTATTTGACCATTATTTTGAAATTATTACATCAATTGAAATGTAAATCATGGTTTTTTGAAATATTCTTTTGTATTGTCATGCCTGTTTATTTTAAATTGAATGGTTTATTTTGTTAATTATTTTCGAATCCTCTTATGAAATACTTGGTGATACCCTACTAGATTTTTTTCTCACACCCTATATATTCCTTCAGAGAGTTTTTACATTATCTTCTTCTAGGTTTGTGAAATGGTAAATTTCCCCTTGTAGATGATAATGGTTATTGACACTTGAGCACTAGAGAGATGTTTCCCTTGGTTCTTTGGGTTGTTTATCTTCCTTTTTTCTAGTACATTGTGGTTGTACTTTTTTACACCTATTTTATTGTTGGTACTATTCCCCCTATGGAGTTTCATTTTTTATATATTGACTTATATCTCATTCTTCCATAGTGTTTGCGGAAAATTCATTCCCACTTTCATATTGTTTGATTACTGGTTATTTTTTACAGCCCAAGGGGAATGGGAGTTCCCTTTAGGCTAAGTTAGTTTCGGCTTAGGTATTAGAGAAACAGTGTATTCTTGTGGGTTTGTGACACTTATGCTTCAAAATTTCAAACACCCCAAATTGTATATTCCCTTATATATTATAAACAAAATTGTCATATATTTCTTATGGGGGTACATAGTTATGAAATATATTATCTATAATGTATCACATACTATATCATGTAATTCGTAGGACCATGTACTTTGACAATTTTTTTCTATAAGTAAAAAAATTGTAGAATGTATTATTAGAATCCATGTTAATACATCGGCCACATTATGAGTGTCTAAAAATACCCCCCATATAATCATATCATTTTATGATGAAAATGTTCACATTATAATTAAAAATAATCGACATTGGAGGATTTTTTACGGCATTCATTAAACTAGAGTCAGGAGTTGAAATTATCTACCTATATTAAGTAAGGGACCACACCCAAGATGTGGGACTTGGAGAATATTTTTTAATTGATAAATATCTAATATATCATAATAAGTATAGTAGATATAAATAAATATTTTATATTCTCATTTTTCTTAATAGGTGATCCCTTTCTTGTATACATCAAGAGTAAGAAAAGTATCCAATATTTTTTCATTATGAAAATTAAAATTCATATAATGTATATGTGTATTCTATGAATTTTATAAAATTTTGGGTGTTTTATCTTGAAGATGAAAATTTTCCTTTATTTTGGAATGATGGTTTCAGGATCCTCTCCATATGATTTAAATTTCATGAAAAAAATGGAAATGAATAGTTTATTTTATTGATCACATGCAATGTCACTAGGTAAATTTGGTCCATCAATATCTATTGACTAACTTGGCATAATGTAAGAGTAAATACTTATTTTATAAACACATTACACTATATGGGTTTGGTATTCATTGCAATATCACATATACAAATCATAGAATAATCATGGATTACATCATTGGGTTGAGTAGTGAAAAATGAGAAAACATTTCATTCATAAAACACTAGACCTGATAGGATGAATCTATGATCTAATACATATTCTGTTACTAATCAAAAACCTAAAAATTATAACAATAATCCCTTAAGAACTAAATTAAAAATTACCAAAAACAACAACATACTATAATTTAATTACATAAAAATTAAATTTAAAGGCTATGATGATCCCTTTTATAAGGAATTGTACTAATACCCGAGCTAAAGAAAGAAAAATATTATACAAAATTATCATCCCATCCAAATATAATATAAAATTATAGATAAACAATTATCATTTTAAATATTATATCCACTTTAATAGAAACATCATGGTGGGGTAAAATATCTATAAATAGAGAAAAAAATACTAGGGAAACTAACATTGATACTAAAAAGAATCGATTGAGAAGTGAAATGAAGGATGGAATCCATAAATTGGGTATTGAATATGTATGAGGGGAAAATAGGCTAAGGGATAAGAATTCTTAAATATATAATGAACCATAAATGTGGTCTAGAGAATATAGGATAAATAATCTAAAAATAGCAGGATTATATTGATAGGTAAAAATTGTTCATGAATTCTATGACATAATTGAGAATAATTCTCTAGTAGATAATCTCTTTAAAACATAAGAAATTGTATATCAATGTCTTATGAATGACACACCTATGAATTGACACTTATTAATGAAATTCATATTGAGACACCCATGGAATAAAATTCTTTCATGGAATCAAAGATGACAATAATCATTAAATCAAGTGGAGAATCAGAAAAACTAATATAGATATGATATATAATACCATAAAAAATAAATAAAAAAGATAAAAATAATATATATATATATATTGATTTTACTAGATATAATAACATTGAAATAACCATATTGAAGAAAAAATGTCAAATTGAAACCATAAAAATATTTATAGGAAAACTATATTTTACTAATCATCAAAATGAATTGAAATCAAGATTTAATATATGCTCTAATTATGGATTTTAATGTTGCTTGATAAGATAATACTGGGTTCATAGAAGTTTCCTTAAATTAAATGAAAAATTGAATGTCATGGAACTTGTCAGTATTTTTGGGTCTCAATATATATAAAATATATTCCTAGAAATATTATTCAATATATAATGATTCTTTAGATCCCTTAGACTAATATTCTTTTCTTGATGAAAGGCGAGGTCAATATAAGCTTGAGGGATATTTATAAAATTAAGAAAACCCCAATCCTAACGGAAATGGATAAAAATTCATCCCAACATCATCTTATTGAGAGGATGATTAAAACACCTCATCTCTCACTATCTATTTAATCAATGATTTGAAAAATGACTTGGGGATGGAACTAAATCCCTATTTTAACATCCCTTTTAAACATTGGACTGGATTTTTTATAGAATTTTGTTCTAATGATCAATATTTCAATAGATTATTGATATCCCAAAAGTATCAGAAAAAGTGAATCAATAAGGAATACAAGTCTAATATCCTAAGAGGAAATTATATATCATGGGGATCGAGATAAAAGGTTATCATATATAGACCAATCTCTCAAGAAGTATTCATTATGGTGGGGTTATGTGAGTAATTACTACAAGTTCATGATTCTTATCAAAAATACAATAAAGATACGTTTATCATGGTTGAGTAGGTTTCCCAAGGTAAACTCATCAATATGGATATGGTAATTTTATGGAAAATTTAAAACATTCGATAGAGAATTTACCACAACATGAATTTTTTTCATCATTGAGATACTATAGACCATTTTGGGATAGATCATACCACACTTAAACTGTTATGAGTTATATAATCTAAAAAATCTTACCAAATTCTAGTATAGTGTTTTCTTATAAATCATTGTTGGATTTTGACCACTATAAATGGTTACTAGGGAGATATTAGGCACATGTTGACATCATTCCTAGTTCACTATCCTATCATATGGTGATATTCCTACTGGGATATTCTTTTCTAATAAAATAGGAAAATATGAGGAGAATTGTTATTTTATTTATTTTAGTATTGGTGTGTTTGTGTCTCATATTAATTGTGATTCCATCTCCGTATCCTATTCACCTTACCTGATTTCATGATAATTACACTATATTTAGTAATAATGTGTGAATCTATACTAATAATGAAGACTTGAACAAAATCAACCAGTGATGTGTTAATGTGGATAATTATGATACATTAATATACTCTAATGTTTTCTATTTTCATTATCTTACGCTAGGGAGTGCATTCACTCCAAACTAGATAAAATGTTAAGAGAAATGGTACACCATAGGATAGGTGGTATAATTAGAGATTTAGATAGTCCATTAGAGGCAAGAGGATAGAAATTCCTTTGGGGAGAAAAGAAAAGAGGATGATTTGAACAAGTTGTATTTCTAAGTATCTAACAATAAAATATTCTTTAAAACATAATCATAGGAGATATTGAGAATTAGGTTCATAGTCCAAGACTATATATAAAATTCATTTTATTTCATTAAATATCATGTACCTATTTTCATGGATAATATGGAGTATATTCTAAACCTAAATATCTGTATATGAAGCTATGAATCCTTTTCAAAAGAAGTGGACCTATCTACAACTGAGTAAATTATACAACCCTTAAAAATATACTAATACACCCAAAAAAGTGATATTTGAACCCTTATAAATAAATTATAGGTTTTAATGTTTTTATTGATTAAATAGATCATCAAAATTATAAGGTATTAGTTCTTTGGGGGGAATCTAGAAAATCAGGTATCAAACAATCCTCTAGTTCCTAACCTGAAGAGTGGTTGTAATTTTTTTTAAAAACTGTTTTTCTTCAAATTCTTTGTAATTTATCTCTAATATTTATTAATTATAAGGATCTAATGAAATTTAATAATAACTATAATCCCAAAAATAAAATGTATTCAGTAATTTTATTGAGGCTCAGGTTGAATCCATGGAACATGTTGATATCATTGGAACTCTAATATGAATGTAATTGCTAAAGGAGTTTGTGTACAACCACTAAGATTCCTTCTAATGATATAACAAGAAAGGAATTATGAAACACATTGTAATGGGAAACCCAATTATTTTAGTTGAAAAAATAATATTTCACATACCTACTTGTTGATCTTCCAAGTGATTTTTGAACACACATTTCATAGTGTAGCCAATGATTGCGAACCATAACTTCATTTCAATTTTGATTTCCATGAGGGTTGGATAATCCATTGGTATTTCCTTACCAAATTTATATAAAATACCCCCTTATTGTAAAATTATAATAAGAATAAAAAGGATAAATGTTAATATAGTTTTCTAATCAAAGTACTATAGTCATTAATTATTCATGTCCACGACATTTTTCAAACATACCTACATATTTTTTCATAGTGTTTTTAGACCTATTCATTGATCACTATTCATAACCCAGATAACAAGTAGATATAATGACAATTTCAATGCATAAAGGCCTTTAAAAATAGTATACTAACTATTTCATCTTCTAGTACTGTAGATCTAGAGAAAACTACTAATTTCTAGGATCATTACAGTGGGGAAAATTAGAGTATCTAAAGAAATTCACATAATTGAGTAATCTAAAATAGAAAATATAATTGATCATACTAATGGTAAATAATTTGTTTGTTTTTGTAATATAAAATCCATGATATGCGGTTGAGGCTCACTATCAAGATTATGTGTTTCTCGTTATTATTAATGGGTATAAAAAAACACAAAAACCATATATGAGATCTCATGGGTCAATTTTTCAGGTTCCAACTTCAATGGAATAATTTTAAATGAAGATAATTATGTATACCAATCTAGTGAGTTGTATAGTCTTATAACACATAATGGGGTCTTAAGAATAAAATAGGTATGATTTAGAAGTTTTTACTACATATCATATGGTCAGTCATAAGTTATATTTCAATACCCACACAATAATCAATCAAAATCTATTGGATGATATGTTCAGTAAGTTGGGGTGCATTTTCCCTTAGTATTAGATCCTTGTGGTTTAAGGTTTTTCTATTACAACTTATATGTATCCATCCAAAATATATTTTATATAAGATAATATATAGAAGTGTGTAAGGTATATCTTGATAATGTAGACTCTATAATACAATTTAGTAAGCCTCTATTGTCAAATCTAAAGGATTTTGTATATGGGAGGGATAATAATTTTTAAATATAAGACATAATTTTTCAAAAATATAGCTATTATAAAAATGTATAAACAAAATATTTTGATTGTAAAAAATTATCTAGAATAGGTCCCTCTAGAAATAAAGAGTGGCTTTAGAATATAGGTTATCCTAAATACATAATTACTTAAATTGTTTATAAATTTTGAAACTAAACATGTATGACTAAAAGAGTGGTAAAAATTATTGTATTCATTAATATATAAAATAATGTACATGGATCACTCAATAAAAAGTTATTTCTATAACTCACAATCATTTCACTTTTTTCATTATTATTTTCAAGTAATTTCATTAGAGGTTCAGAACTATATTTATTTTCCTCTTTTAACCTTATAAATTTAGAAAATGAACTTATTGTTTGAATTAAACTATATCTCCCCAAAAAATCATACTCACTCGTTTATTTATTGATATGGGAGAAGTAAGAGGTATCGAAAATTTTACACTAGAATAATGAAACGTACATCTAATTTCTCCCAATATGCCAATCATTTTTTCATTCTTGTATTAATTAGTGATGGTGAAATGAATAATTCTATTTATAACAATACCATATGTAAATAATATCACTTTAACAATAGAGGGAAATAGATTTTGAAATAATGATTTAACATTACTGAGACTAGAAAAGAGAGGGTTGGAATATTTTTATCCTTTATCTATGTGTTCTTATATTGGTATAAGAAATCCATACATAAGTAATATATTTTGAAATCGTAATCCAGGTTGGGTGTTTTAGGAAACTTATTATAGTCTAATTTCCTATAATTCATGTTCAATTTGATGTTTTTTGGTTAGTCATATGTTCTTATGCCTTTATTTTAAACCAAGGATAGTCTATTTAGAAAGTAAGTGAAAATTGATGATTTACATCGAGATGTGATAACTTGAAAGAATATAATTGATACATATGGAGATCATATATTCCATCAATATAATCTGAGGTTGGTATATTTGAGCATTATGTGATAAAAATACTCAAGGAAATTTAAGACAAAAAGAATGTAGAATAAGGAAAGGATTGTTCAAAATGGATTTATTTATCACCAGTTCTATTAAGGTTACTTTAATTGGACATTTATGTGAATTCATATAAATAAAAATATAGCACTCCAAATTTTTCAAATATATATATATATATATAACCTGATAGAATGTATTTAATTTTTCTATATCCAAATATAAGATATTCAATCATTTTTCTCCTTCATTTTCTATGTCATATCTTTTTCACAAGCCTTATAATGTCTTTTATCTTAACCCGAATGGATTTAGATTTTATTATGGAAACCCTTTTATATATTTTAAACAGATGAGTTGTTTGTGTCTTTCCATATAATTGTTTCAATGAATCTTGATCCAAAATTATGCTCTATATTTCATGGTCATGCAACTTATACAATAATAAATAACTAGAATTTATGGTCATGAAACTAAGACAGAAATGTTTTATTTTTAAAAAATAAAACCTAAATAAAATTGTGACTAAATTTATAATCACAAAACATATAATGATAGTTTTTAAATTTTAATTTCAGACAATATTTAAAAAAATTGTGACACTAAAATTATTTTATTTGAGTGTGGATCAAATATGAATTTTTTCCAGATAAATAGAATCCAATTTGATAATAATAATTTGACGTATTTTTTTCCAATAAAAAAATTTATTTTGTTTATAAAAAATATGTGTGTTTTAATTCTTTACTACTTAGACTAAATGTAAAACTCATGTATTGAAGTTATAGATCTTATACCATAGTATATTTAAGTATTACAAGATAGAATTCAATCCAATGTTCGGTGCTTGATGTTTAAGTTCATATAGATTTTACCAATGTTCTAACCATTTATAAATTTCATAGATTTAATATTGATGTATAGTGCTTTAAATATGAGGTGTTACATATTTAAAAGAATTTTGAATCCATTATTAAATTCATAGTGTTTGGACTAATGTGTTACACAGTTTATGATTATGCAACCTTTGATGTTATTTTAATTGGATCATTCACCCGAGATGAATGAAATTAACTAAGTATAAATGTTGGAAGGAAAATATCTCTAATGAAAAAAAGGAATCCCTACTAATAAACTACTTTATATTTTTATTTTTCTATAGACCTACTGAAAATAGATCATCATATACTAGGGAAGTATGTTGGTCCTCAATATATTTGAGTCTCTATTATTGTTCATCTCTACCATTTTTTCTTGATTTTCATGTATAAGTGATAAATTAAATAATTTTTTCATAGGTTTCCCTTAGTGGGTTTTCAAACTAACAGGTTTTGAGGATTTAATCTATATATTTTATAGTTTTTTAAATTAAACTATATTATGACTCGATAATAAGGGTTAGAGAGATTCTATGAAAAATGTAGTGCATAATGTTTAATTTCATACTACTTTAACTAAAGAATGATTATTATTTTAATTTCATGGGGATAAAATTATAATCATGTAGTTTATTAAAATTTTATATGTATTGATCCTAGATTGTAAGTTCATTTACATGGATTGATGAAAGTTACCCAATGTGAATGAGGATTGATTAAAGAACCTGTAAAAATAACCATGAATGATTTTTAGAACAGTTTGTGTATAAACCCCCTAAATATACTGAGGTGTATTAGTGAGTGTCAACATGTTTTGGGTACAAATTTTATTCTTTAGTGTGCACAACACACATAGTTATACATATCATAAATTTTAAAATTCTATTTCAATACGGAGAGACGCGAAAATGATAATTTTGAATTTGAATATTCAAATAAAAAATGATTAGGAAAGAGAATATATACCTAATATATTTTCGACCATATATGAATGATTGGTCCATCACCGTACTACTAGATAGGTATACCAAGGTTATTGTTCAATACTCAGATTTTTTATAATCCTTTTGAAGGAATATTGAATTAGAGGACCAATTTCCTAAGGATGAATATATTAAATTGGATATGCATTATATTATAATATATAATTATTCCTTCACTATAATAAACTGGTTCCTTCCATAGGGTACACACTCATTACTAATAATCATGGGAATGTTTTTATGATTCAATCATTTAACACATTAGGTGGTTTGGATTGAAATTGGAGTACCCAAAAAATTGGATTATCCTCATATAATATTCAAATATTTTTTATATACTATGTAGGAAGTCGTGGACTAAAACATGGATAATTAATCCAAGAAAAAACGACTAAAATTATGTAAATAAGATTCATAATGAATAGGAATTAAACCCCCATATAAGTAGTTCCATACTTGATAAAAATTTCTCTTTGGAAACGATGGGGTCTTGTTTATGTGACATAAATGAATGGGAGTCTAATTATAGACTACAATTAGAAGAATTTAATTAATAATTAGTATAGGATAAGAGATCCCATAATTAAAACATATAATTGGTAAAAATAATCTAGACATATAATATTTAAATAAAGGGGCCATTTTATCATTGGTTAAGTAAACCACGACATCATTAGAATATATATTAGAGAAAAATATTGAAATTATCATTATCAAGAGGAAATTTACCACATATTGACCTCTTATTGTAAGAGGATAATGAAATTTTTAATAATTTAATAATTTTTCACCTGAATTTTAATGTTCAAAATCCCACAAAATGTGTTAATTTATTTTTAATTTCTTTCTATTCGTAATAAAGGGGTAAATTTTATTAAAGTTCGAGAAAGATTAATTATTTATTTTCAAGTATTTTTATACATTATTGATATTAATTAGTAAATAAACATTTTATGTGGTGTTTTAAAAGGAAAATTTAATTAGATATTGATTTTAGAAACAACATTGTTATTTTATCACTTTCATTTCAACTACACTTTAGTAATTTTAATCTAAATGTTTATATATATATAATATTAATTTGAAATTTTTCAACATAATTATAAAGATGTTGAGATATATATATTATTTAAATATGTTGAGTATGATCATAATTTTTTTATGGAGAACATATACCCATAAATCAATGTTGGATTAGAGTTTACATATTCAACTTAACCTCTCCATTAAATCCATATCTTTTTTATTGATTCTAGAGTTGCAATAATATTTATATAGGACATTGTGGAATAAAAGGTGAATATTTTATTAAAATAGAGAAACATTAATATAATCAAACATCTGGAACAATAGTGGTGATTTTATTTGACTCAATTTGTTTTCATTCTATTTTATAACACTCCAACCCCTAGTATCCTCTTCACTCTATAAATAAGTCTTATTCACCTTTTTAGGAGGGGATCTGATGGTGGAGAGTTTTGATAATGTTTCTATACTTTTAGAATATTTTTATTCTATATTTAAATTTCTTCATTCAGTAATCACATGAAATATATTTTAATAAAGTTCTCTTATTTATTTATTGTTTCTTTATTCTTACCTTCCCCTCTTTAATGTGATCCCATATACTGCTAATAATAAGCAATTAACTCAATGAATCTCCCATAGAAATTAATCAATTGTTGAATCCAAATATTTGTTCATTATTTTATAATGATTATTTTCTTATTTGGGTTGATTCATGGATTAATAGTAGTCAGAGAATATTCCTTAGCTATTTTTATCGAAGGATTACCTTCATCTTTCTGCGTTATTTTCCCTCTATAGAGGATGTGACTATGAATTTTATTGATTAGTGAACTGTATAAATATTATTAGGATATAATAGTATGTTAAAATTCAATATATCATTTTCGTTATGAAGGTATGAAACTAATAATAATGTGGAAAAGATTCACTCTATGTATTTCTCTTAGGATAATTTATTTTCTTTCTTAATTCAAAATATCTATTTCAATTGAATTGAATATTTATTTTCCGGCCTTTCATTATAATTCTAAACCCCCATACCCATATTCATTTAATTTCTTAAAAACATAAAATTCACTAAAATATAATAAAATTAATTTAGAATATTTAGGGATTTAACTACAAATTCTTCACATGTGATATGACTATAGTCAACCAGTATGCTACACTAGAAAAAAACTTTTTCCACACCTCCTAATAAGTGTACACCAAAACATGGCTTTATTTTTGGGGTTCCAAGAATTATTTCACTTATAAATTTCATTCAAAATTTATAAATAATTTTTCTTTGTTTCTTATTTAGAAAAAAAATATTTTTTCTACTATATTAAAATTTCAATTATTATTCATGGACTAACTTATGATAGGTGAAACAATAAAAATAAGAATCCCATAATGGAGGTGTATACCATTTGTGATCAATTATAAAATCCATACATGACTTGGAGGTAATAATATAATGGGTTAATGAATATTTACATGCATCTTAAGTGAAACATCTAGATTGGCCTGAACCTGAACCTGAACATGTGGTAGAAGATATTTCACTAAAATATTTCTGTAAATAACTTGATGAGGGAAAGTGAAAGTTATTTTAATTATTAATATCATAATACCACACTCATCCATAGTTTTTTTGTGATTCCTATAGATCACATTCATGATGAAAAACAGGTAGGTGAAGATAAAATCTAGAAGAATCCTCGAATAACAAAGTGAAGGGTAACTTATTGCATGATATTTTAATCCTTAAAATAGAATAATCATAAAAAATATATGTTTATAAATACATATTAGAATAAGCCTCCCATGTTGGAAAGTTTTATTAAAGATTAAATGAATATAATGGCATACATTCATCTATAACAACCCAATTTTAAGAAGTATTTTCCATTGAAAAATAATATAAATTCAAAACAACAAAGTGAGTTAACCTTTTATTAATTAAAATTTTATATCATTTCATTAAAACTAAATTAAAAATTTACTCATAATCCATAATGTTTTGGATTCAATCAATACATAATTTTCCTTGGATGATAAAAATGATAAAGAGGATGCACCTGATTAGTAATATATGAAGCTCCCAAAATGGAATGATTTTTTTTGGATAAAGTACGTGAGGAGATTCAAGGTTCTATGAATAAATAAATAACAACTAAATAAGTAATTAATTTATTATTTTTTTATTTAAATTCATATTTTTAAAATTTAATTAAAATAAGTGTATACTCTTATATTCCCTTTAAAAAATTGCTGATAAAATGTATTTTGGGAAATCCCTAGAAGAATAAGAAGTATTCAAAGAAATTGTGGCCAAAGAAAAGGATGAGGACCCATAATTTTATCCTATACCCTCCCAAAAGTTTATATATTATTTCCAAGAGGGGGATTTGGGGCACTATATCTATGAGACCCTCTATATTCAATGTAAAGTAATATGAGCTATAAATAAAGTTATGTCATGGTTCATCTCCAATAAACATTATACACCATCATAATTTGGATGACGATTAAAACTACCCTCATGGGGGTAGTCAATTATCATAGTCTTATTGGAGGGACCAAGACTTTATCCATTTCTTTCTTTTCCATTTTTTTTAATTTCAAATAATTTTTTTTTCAATAATTTTGTTTCTTTTTTATTTCCACATGTTGGTTTTAAATGAGAAGAACTTATAAGATTAACTCGATATTGTTCTTACCTTAGGTATAATTTTAATATTATACTTTATTTATTTCAACCTAATTTATTTATAAATTAAAAACTCATGAAATAATTTTTGAATCCAAAATGTTGTAACAATAGATTAATTATGGTAGATTGGTACCAATCTTATTAGTTTTTCATTTTTTGTTTTATGATTTTTTTATGTTCGGAATTTTATATTTTCATATCGTCAAAAGTAGTGAAAATTCCATGCATGTATTAAAGATTTCATTTATTTCGACATTAATGAGTTTATATGATTACAAGTTTTATAATTACACTACTTTCCTAGAAATTTTATATTTTATATCTTGAAAAATCTATGTAAATGGGAAATAATTAAGTGGAACTATATTTACAACATGAGGAAACTAGGATTTTTAACATTATATTCAGTTACTTTTCTATTGTGATAAAGAACTCTCTAGGGATACAACCAAAAATGAATTAATATAAGAACATTGAAACTAAGTGAAATAGGAAAGTGGGATCCTGGATGATGTTATGAGATATTAGGAACTAGAAAAAAATTAAAAGTAAAAAATTAATCCCTAGATATAAAAAATTAATGGATTTTTGTGGGGGGATAGTGAATACCAGATGAAAAAGAGACAATTTTTTTATAAGAATTCAACTTGTTTTTTATAAATGAAGTGGATAATGGAACATTGTTGTAAGAATACACAAAAATAAGGATTAATGATAGTTCCACTTGTTAAAGTATTAATTCCACTAAATTCTATTATATTAAAAAATGGAACATTAACTTTTTTTTAATTAATGTGGGAAAGTGGATGTGACTTATGAAGAAGGTATGATATTCTCATTGATTAATGAATATTTGATTATCTTATTTTATATTTTGTGTGTTTGTACCTATGAATGACAATTATTTTTTTACTAAAATATTGTATATTTTCAAAGTGTACAATGATTAAATGTGAAGGAATTGATAGATTCAATATTTTAATATTTTTTCACATGAATATTTTTGTACGAAATACCCCATAAAATTTCTATTTTACGTGTAATTATATCATATTTATATTAAAATGAAAATTTATATTGAATTTAAAAATTCCTTAATTTTTTATTTTCAAGTATTTTTATTCATATTTGATATTACTTGAAATAGTAAAATTTTTTAAGTGATAGTTTATTAAGAAATTATAATTAGATAATTATTTTTGAAATTACAAGAAAATTATTGTTCATACATTTCAACTGTAATTTTTTTCTAAAATTCTATATATTTCTTGTTTTAAAATTATTTTATTCCCAAAAAATTAAAACATTATTTCAATGTATATTATTTAAATACATTGAAGCAGATCAGACATTTTTCTAGAAAACATTGTCCCATAAGTCAATGTTGGATAACATTCGATTGATTCAACCACACCTCACCATTCTATCCTTAAAATTTTCTTTCCTTCATTAATTTTGTTGAATTTTATTAAAAAAAAGAGGACTCAAATAAATATATTTCATTCATTGGAATAAACATCTAATTTTTCAGTTACGATGGAATATGGAACAAAATATAGAAAATAGTTATATTTGATTTTTTACTTAACTATTTTATGAAATATATAACCATAGACTTCTCTTAAGTATAGAAAAAATTTTATTCGCTTTTGGAGGATGGTATTCACTGGTTGATATTTTGGATAAATGTATTCTATGTTTAGATTAGTTTTTTTGTTTTACTTTCTTCATTTGGTAATCTCATAGTGAATATTTTTAATATTTTTCTCTTATTTATTTCTCTATTATCACTATTTATTTCTATACGTCTTTACTATGATCTCATATACTCATAATAATGTGTAATTAACCCAAGATAACTCCCAAGGGAAGTAATCATGTGTTAAAACCGAGTCTTCTTAGAGTGATGTTTAGTGTTTATTGCCTTCTTTGGTTTGATCCAAGGATTATTGGTAGTGAAAGAAAAATCTGTCATTGTGGTTATCTAAAGTGTAAGAACCCAGTTTTTTCTGAAAAAGACATTGGAATATTCTTGATATTATTCTAGAGTAGCGCCTTCAGACGGCGTGTGATTCTGAGCCCTGGTGTGGCCAGAATTAAATTTTTAGTGTTTTCACACTAAAAATGCCAAATAAATGGGGCAACTCTTAAACGGAGTTTTAGATCAGATAACTGAGTGCACGGATGGGTCTATAATGCGGTGTTTACCCTAGGAATGACATAAAACATGTCGACGCAGGACGTTTGGACCCCTCGCTCGCTATCGGAGCATGGAATGGATAAATTAAATAATTAATTTATTCGTTTAATGGTTAAACTCAGTATCTTCTAAATGAGGGCTTGGATTGGAAAACTTAGGGCACCATTGAGTTCATAGCGTGTCATTTACCCTAGTAGGGGTGTAAGTTTCGCGGGCGCGGCCCATCTGTGAAAAATGGCCCCAGGGGCATTTTCGTAATTTGGTGGCCTCAGGTGTTGAGTTTTATAACTTCTTGAACGGGGCCTCAGATAAAAATTCCAAGACTGCTGTTGTGCTCAGGAGGAGGTGTTTACCCTAGGGGAGTCTTAACCTCAACCCTACTGAGGGTTCAGGTACAGGGCCAACGGGCGGGAGTTTAAGTGTTTTGTATTTAAACACTCCCCCCCCCTCTTTGTTGTTTCCCTGGCACAAGGAGATCCCAACAACGAATAAGGAAGCTCCTCCTCCCCTCCTCCCCTCCAGCAAGGCAGCGGCATAGCGGCGGACCCTCCGTGAAGCTCCAGGAAACACCCAAGAAGTAGGTTTTGTCGTTTTCGTTTTCTTTTCCCACACCAACTTTGAGCTCATTTATTTTCATCAAATTGTTGCTATTTCTTCAAACAAATCCCATAATCGTGTAGTATATTTTATGATCTTTCCATCGCTCTCTTAGGTTTGTAAATCCGAGCTCTGTGGTGTCCACAATCATCTGGCGAAAGTTGTGGATTTTTTATGGTTCCGGCGGTTTTTTGGGTGTTCCGGTGAGCTAGGCGACGGCGCGCGGTGGCTCCAGGCGGCGGGGGTCCCTCGGTAGTGGCAGTACGGCTTCAGTGGCCTCCGTTGGTGCTCCTAGCAGGGCAGCGTGAAGCTGTAGGTGGCGGTAGAGCGGGCCTCGGCACGACGGTGAGCTGCTAGGGTGCGGCGACCACAGGGTCGCGGCGCGCGACCCCCTCCGCGGGGACAAGACCTGCGAGATGTGGGTCTTCACGTGGATGGAATGATCGGAACTCATGGCTGGACTGTGCTAGACCGCGAGTCCGCGGCCGGCCCGCACGGGTAAGCCGCGTGCCGACCCAGGCCGGGCGGACCGGATGGTCCAGGCCGGTTCAGCCCAAGTGGCTATGCCCCCTTGACTTCGGACACCCGTAAGTTTCATTACGGGTGTCCGTTGTGGGTGTCGTTTGCGGTAGTGCCTTCCTGGAGTCGAGAAAAAAATTGTGAGATGGTTTCAGGAATTTTTAATTCCCAAAACAAGGGGCCTCAGAGGCGGGACACGTCTTTAAGTGAATTGACGTTTTTCCGGGGGATCTTGTTTTGGATGGCGCGGATTCATCCGTCGTCCGTTTTGAGCACCGTCAGTGGCATTCAAACCATGGCATTGAACCGGAGTTTTCTAGTTTCTTTTCGGTCATTTGAACTGGAGCTGAGGCATGGGCCCCACGGCCCGTCTTTCGAGTTGTACACAACTTTTGTAACTTTTTCATCGGACGTCTGTTCGGGGCGACGAGTAGCCGATTTTGGGTGTTTTTACGAGGGGATTGCAATGGTGAAATCCGCCTAGTTTAATTCAGCATGATGGTGCGGGCCCCACGGGGGACGTTTGGGCGTTGACGGTGAATTTCTATATCCTACCATGTGTGTCCGTTTCGGACAAGTTATTAGTCAAACTTGTGTACTATTTTTAGAGGAACACAACAGTACGATCCGTTCATTGTGTTTCAGGACCGGGATGCGGGTCCCACGTAGCACCGCTCATGTGTGGTGCGCCGGAATGCATCTTTTTCTCCGGATATGCGTTCCACTCAAGTGAGTTGTCCTTTTGACGTGTTTTCCTGAGGGGATCACAATGGTGCGATGCACCCGACTGTTTTCGGGGCCGAGGCTCGGGATCACCGGACGTCGTTCAGGCATAAAGCGGTGTTCGCGAATTTTTCATCAGATATTCGTTGGAGGTGAGTAAGTAGTCGATCTCGCATGTTTTTACGCGAGGATTAAGACGGTGTAATCTGTTCAGGCATATGGAGCCTCTTGTGCGATATTATTAAATGTGGAAGCACGAAAGGTGTACCGGTGGAGGTTCTTCTACCGTGTTTGTAGCAGGACCCTTGGCGTGTGATCGCGTTCACTCCGGGGAGAGTGAAGTTGGTGTTCAAAGAGGTGTGGTTGGTCGTGCCTCACCCATTGAGGTGGCAAGTTGGAGTTGTTACGTAACGCCTTTGCGTTGACGTTGGGTTCCGTGTGCACATTATCCTTGGGCTAGAACGTGGTATACTCTGGGAGTATACGGGAACTCTTGGAGGTACATGTGGTTGTTTGAACATGAGAACGTTTGTGCATTCGGTTGGGGTTTACTTGGGGTCACATGTCGTGTGGGACCCATGTGTGTGTCATGTTCTGCTTTACGTACTTTTGAACTCTCGCGACGTAGAGGGTTCCTCTATTCTTGATTGTTGACCAACAGGATTTAGTTTTCCCCTGGTCCTGTTCTCATTTTTTGACCAGTAGGGTTGAGTTTTTTCCAGGTTCAATTCTTGTTTGGCTGACAAAGATGGTTTGGTTCCTCTGTTTCTTCAGCTGTGATGGGTTTCAGTACTGTGCCCCTTTCATCGGACTGTGGCACTGTTTGCGACTACGGGTGTTTTTAAAGTGTGGGTGTTTTCCCCACTTTTTGGGATGACTTGTCTCAGTGCGCTTCGACAGTGACTCAGCGGATTGGAGTGTGATCTCCTTGTGAGGCCTGGGGAGTTTCTCTCATTCTTTCGTGTTCCCTAGTAGAGTTATTGTGAAATCGGTGTGACCAACAAATTACGCGGGAACCAATCCTCTACCCAAGAGGTTGTTTCCAGCAGGGCTGAGGTTGTTTCCAACAGGGCTAAGTTTGTTTTTAGCAGGGCTGAGGTTGTTTCCAGCAGGGATGAGGTTGTTTCCAGCAGGGCTGAGGTTGTTTCCAGCAGGACTAAGGTTGTTTCCAGTAGGGTTGAGGTTGTTTTCAGCAGATCTGAGGTTGTTTTTAGCAGGGCTGAGGTTTTTTCGAGCAGGGCTCTCTAGTTGTACCATCGAGCAGGGATGGCCAGTTGGTTACCATCTAGCAGGGATGGCCAGTACAGCGGTGTTCACCAAGCAGTACCATCCAGAAGGGATGGCAAGAGCAGTTTTGGGTTTACCTCCAGCGGGGCTGGGCAGTGGTCCCCGATGCCAGGCTTACCTCCAGCTGGGCTAGGCAGTGGTCCTCGATGTCGGGCTTACCTCTAGCTGGGTTAGGCAGTGGTTCCCGATGTCGGTCTTACCTCCAGCTGGTCTAGGTAGTGGTCCCCGATGTTGGGTTACCTCCAGCTGGGCTGGGCAGTGGTCCCATCGCCGACTTTAGTCGGGTCTCCCTCCAGTGGATTACCCTGTTACGGGACTGGGCCGTGTGGCACCAATCGAATCTTGTCGGGACTCGCTATAGTGGGAACCCATTGACCTCTAGGGACCCTCTAGCGGGGTTGGGCAGGGGGTCTTCTGTCGACTTTGTGGAGACCTCTCGACTTGAGGACAGTGATGAGTTGTGGTTTGATGTTCCCCCAGAACTCTCAAGTATGAGGAGCGCTTTCCCCACCGAGGCACATCCTCGTGACACGACCTAAAACTGTGTGGGAGAGTCAGTGCCTCCCAAAGAGGATAGTTTTGAGGTGCGGTTATTTGAGCCCTTGACTTGTCGTTCGGGGTAGACGTGTGGGATGCTAGGCATCAATGGTGTTTACTTCTAGGACTGTTGGCAACTCACATTCTTGGGCTGAGCTACGAGATGGAGATCCCCTTACGACCTTGTTCGGGATTCTTGTTGAGAATATGTACATATATGTACCTTGTTCTAGTGCCCACTTCTTGGGCTTAGTTACACTCCCTACAGGAGAGGTGAAGACGTGCGGGGTATGCTACGTGCTTTCTATTTCTAGTTCCTTGTGGTTGGACAAGTATACTCTCCTGCTATTGGTAGTGAAGATTCGACAAGGAGTTCATCTTCTCACTGTTTCCAGCTCCTTGTGTCTGGATGAGTCTACCTCCTTTCTCTTCTTGGGTTAAGCTAGACTTTCTACTGTTACTCTTACAACACTCTCGGTTTTACTCCTCTACTTTCCCTGTTTTATCTACTGCTCACCCATCAGTACCTCCTTTGTTTCTCCCTCGAGCATTCAGGGTGTCCTACTGAGTATTTTTATACTCACCCCTACATGGGCTTTGCCCACACTGGGTGTGCCTTTGCAGACAACGGACAGGTTGGTCGTGACTTCAGCGGAGCTTAGTTGTTTGGGAGCATGGACTACATATGGTGGTCAGAGTCGGGTTCCAGGTGGAGGACCCTTCCTGTTGTTTTTCATCTGTTTACCTGTTGTTGTGTTGTGTCACTTTTCTGGTTGGGCGCATGTTTTTCCCCTTTTCTTTTTAGTTTACCTTCAGCTTTTACTTTCTACTGTTAGAGGTCGATGCACTTTGTGGTTTATTTATTGTAGTTGGTACTTTACCCTTTTCTTTTACTCTGCACTTCTGCATTGAGTGTGCTGCGTGTGTGTGTGTACAGGTACTCAAGAAAAGGCCTCCCTAAGTTTTTTAGCCTTCGGCGCATGTCGCCAGCCCCTGGCCTATAGAGACGGGCTTGGGGTAGTTGCGGCTCGAGCCTGGGTAGGGTCAGGTCGTGACAAAGTGGTATCACAGGTGGTTCATTCCTTGGGACATTGTTCGGATGTCCCTCAAAAGGAATTGGTTGGGATTTACGGAAATAGTGTTAACATGTCTTGAGAGAGGCTCTCAGGCCAGGGAGTCTTGTGATGGTGCGGTGGTCAACGTATCAATTCACCAGGACCTTGATAACCCGCTTATCGACTCGGCATGCTAAGAGACTCGTTGTAGGGAAAATTTGGTTTGTGCATCACATAGGATTGATTATGTGACCATCCTTCTTGAGTCATCTCCCCATTGTGTTATTGTTATATACATATATGCTCAACTAAATGTGGCACTCCTTCATAACATTCAGGATGTCTCCGTGAAGACAGCCTTCTAGGATACTATCTTTAGTTTGTGACGACGACCCTGTGAGCTACGAGGCCTCAGTCCAGGACCCATCATTTGAGCCCCTTTCTCCAGGTGGGCCGGTAGCAGCACCCCCACCTGTTGAGTAGCAGATAGCTTCAGCAGAGCAGATGGGGATTCAGCGCATGTTGAGCGCGTTCCATGAGATCCAGTGGCAGAGACCGTTGAGGTTCAGTGTTGAGCCAGACCCTTAGGCAGCAGAGGTTTGGCTAGATACAGTGGTTCGCCTTTTCAGGCTTGTGCAGATGCCGACAGATCAGAGATTGGATTTCTCTGCCAACCTTTTCTTTGGAGCAACATGGCGTTGGTGGAGTCTGGTGACTCGGTTTCTTAACGGGTCATCGCTTTTGTGGGGAGACATTCAGTTGTTTCTTAGTGAGGAGTTTTTCCCCTCCTGCTAATACTCTATTCGGATTCAAGAGCTCTTGTAGTTTCAGTAGGGACGGATAACGGTGGCCGAGTACGTGGCTAGTTTCGCAGACCGTCTACACTTTTACCCAAACATGGTCCATGACGACAACATCCGAGCGTGGAAGTTTGAGCAGGGTATCCGCTGAGAGATTCATGCTATCATAGTCCCCTTGAGAATTTACACATATTCCGGGGTGCTAGAGCAGGAGCTTGTGACAGAGAGCTTCCTATCACGTTCTAGAGTTGGTGGTGGCAGCAGGCACGTTGGAGTTGAGATGTTTACCGCAGCTAGCAGGCGTCGGCCAGCAGAACCTCGACACAGGTGGATTTCTGACAACCGAACTCATGGACATGGTCATACACCACAGTGGCGCCGGAGGGCACCAATGCAGCCCAGAGAGAGTTGGTGCTATGCTTGTGATGGGCGAGGTCACCTGGAACGGGACTTCCCAACCAGGCATGCAGAGAGATTCGGGTAGGCAGCAGGTGCACCACCACGATGGAGGCTGAGCCATGATCGGAGTAGTACCCATAGAGGTGGTGGTAGAAGAGGAGAGGGATGAGCTAGAAGTGGTGGACGACCTCATGAGGTCCTCCCATCACCACTAGGAGGTACACATCAGGCTTCGGGAACTAACAGTTGGGACCATGGATAGCCACGAGCTTTGGATGTCTACGATCCTGCGGAGCATGAGGTGATAAGAGGTAAGCACTACAACTCTTATACTTTTTGCAGTAGAATTTCTAGACTCTTTGTGTGAAATGATTCTCTCCCAGCTCCTTGTTTGAGTTGATACCAGGGTGGCACGGGGCGTTGGTGTAACCCTGTGTTGGTAAGGTAAAAAGGCATAGGACCTTTCTCTTTAGTCGATGGTGTTGACTCCTTCGCTTCCGAGCGTGTAAGAGGGTCTTGGTTGTGAGACATCGACTATGAAACCTTGAGTGACCAGATATCCTTGGGTGTTTCACCATATGGATATTCTGAAGGATGGAATCACCAGGCCTTGTTCTAAGTGCGGTCGGTGATTCTAGTCGTGGCGTGCGACGTAGGGGTTCGATCAGGGAGGTGAGCTACCCCCGAGATCCTTCGGGCCGTTTGAGGCTGTGCAATGCGATGGAGAGGTTCCCTACCGCCTTTCCCTAACCCCAATGTCTGGAGTGGGTGCATCACATCTCCCACGTGACTCACCCGAGAATAGGTGTGCATGCTCCTATGCAAGACATCAGCGAGGGTAGACCTCGCGTGAACAGATCAAATCCATTGGTCTGTGTATGGTGGCACAGAACTGTGCAAGGGTTCTTCTGGGTACGGGAGAGTCAGGTGTGGGCTTAGTACCCTGAGTTGTTCCCTGGTATTTCTTTTTGGGGATGAAAATCTTGAAGGAGGGACTGATGTTGGAACCCATTTTTTTCTGTAAAAGACTTTGGAATATTCTTGATAATATTCCCGAGCAGCACCTTCAGACGGTGTGTGATTCTGAGCCCCGGTGTGGCCGAAATTAAATTTTCAGTGCGTTCACACTAGAAATGCCAAATAAATGGGATAACTCCTAAACGGAGTTTCGGATCAGATATCTGAGTGCAAGGATGGGTCCGAAATAGGGGTTTTACCTTAGGAACGACATAAAACATGTCGGCACGGGACGTTTGGACCCCTCGCTCGCTATCAGATCCTGGAATGGATAAATTAAATAATTAATTTATTCGTTTAATGGTTAAACTCAGTATCTCTTAAACGGTGGGTCGGGATTGGGAAACTGTGGGCATTGTTGAGTTCATTGTGTGTCCTTTACCCTAGGAGGGGTGTATGTTTCACGGGCATGGCCCGTCTGTGAAAAATTACTCCCAGGGCGTTTTCGTAATTTGGCGGCCTCGGGTGTTGAGTTTTATAACTTCTGAATGGGGCCTCGGATTAAAATTCTGAGACATCCATTGTTCTCGGGAGGAGGAGTTTACCCTAGGGGAGGCTTAACCTCGACCTTGATGAGGGTTCGGGTATGGGGCCAACGGGCGGGAGTTTAAGTGTTTTGTATTTAAACACTCCCCCCCCCCCCTCTTTGAAGTTTTCTTGGCACCAAGAGCTCCCAACGACGAATGAGGAAGCTCCTCCTCTCCTCCTCACCTCCGGAAAGGAAGCAGCATGGCGGCGGACCCTCCGTGAAGCTCCAGGCAACACCCAAGAAGTAGGTTTTGTCGTTTTCATTTTCTTTTCCCGCACCTTCTTTGATCTCATTTATTTCCATCAAATTGTTTTTATTTCTTCTAACAAATCCCATAATAGTGTATTATATTTTATGATCATTCTATCACTCTCTTCGGTTTGTAAATCCAAGCTCTTTAGTGTCTGCAATCGTCCGTTGAATGTTGCGGGTTTTTTAGGGTTCCGGCGGTTTTTGGGGCGTTCCGGTGAGCTACGCGGTGGCGAATGGTGACTCCAGGTGGCGGGGGTCCCTCGGCAGCGGTGGTGCGGCTTCGACGGCCTCCGTCGGTGCTCCTAGAAAGGCGGCGCGGCACTATAGGCTGTAGTGGAGCGGACCTCGGCGCGACGGCGAGCCGCTGGGATCCGGCGACTGCGGGGTCACGGCGCACAATCCCCCGCTTGGGAACAAGACCCGCGAGATGTGGGTCTTCATGCAGCAGGTGCAACCAGCCCTCGTGGCCGGTCTGCACGTGGACCGCAAGTCCGCAGCTGGCCTGCGCGACTAAGCTGCGGGCTGGCCCAGGCCGGGAAGACCGACCGGTCCTGGCCAGTCCAACCCAAGTGGCTACGCCCCCTCGACTTTGGACGCCCTTAATTTTTATTACGGGTGTCCATTTTGGGTGTCGTTTGTGGCAGTGCCTTCCTGGCGTTGAGACGAGCATTTTGAGATGGTTTCAGGGATTTTTAATTCCTGAAACGAGTGGCCTCGGAGGTGCGACGCGTCTTTAAGTGAATTGACGTTTTTCCAGGGGATATTGTTTTTGACGGCGTGGATGCGTTCGATGTCCGTTTTGAGCACCGTCAGTGGAGTTGCGACCCAGGCATTGAACCTGAGTTTTCAAGTTTTTTTTCAGGCATTGGAACTGGAGTTGAGGTGTGTGCCCCACAGCCCGTCTTTCGAGCTGTACTCAGCTTCTGTAACTTTTTCATCGGACGTCCGTTCGGGGCGTGTGTGTAGCCAATTCTGGGTGTTTTTACGAGGAGATTGAAATGGTGCAATCTGTCTGCTTTAATTCCGCATGATGGTGTGGGCCCCACGGGGGCCATTTGGGTGTTGATGGTGAAGATCTATCTCCTTCACCATGTGTCCGTTTTGGACAAGTGATTAGTCAAACATGTATAATTTTTCAAGAGGAACGCAACTGCGTGATCCGTTCATTGTGTTTCGTGACCGGGATGTGGGTCCCACAGAGCACCGCTCGTGTGCGGTGCACCAGAATGCATATTTTTCTCTGGATATCCCTTCCACTCAAGTGAGTAGTCCTTTTGACATGTTTTCACGTGGGTATCGCAATGGTGTGATGTGCCAGACTGTTTTTGGGGTCGAGGATCGGGATCACGGGACGTCGTCCGGGCGTAAAGCTGTGTGGCGACTTTTCTGTCAGATATCCATTGGAGGCGAGTAAGTTGTCGATATCGCATGATTTTTTGTGAGGATTACAATGGTGTAATCTTTTCAGGTGTGTAGAGCCTCTTGCATGATCTTATTAAATGTGGAAGCACGAAAGGTGTACCGGTTGTGGTTCTTCTACCGTGTTTGTAGTAGGGCCCTTGGCGTGTGATCGAGTTCACTCATGGGAGAGTGATGTTGGTGTTTAAAGAGATGTGGTTGTTTGTGCCTCAGTCGTTGAAGTTACAAGTTGGAGTTGTTACGTAACGCCTTTGCATTGACGTTGGGTGTCGTGTGCACGTTAGCCTTGGGCTGGAACGTGGTATACTCTGGGATTATACGGGAACGCATGGAGGTACATGTGGTAGTTTGTACCTGAGAACGTTTGTGCATTCAGTTGGGGTTGATGTGGGGTCACACGTCGTGTGGGCCCCATGTGCATGTCGTGTTCTTATTTATGTACTTTTCAACTCTCGCGACGTAGAGGGTTCCTCTGTTCTTATTTGTTGAACAACAGGGTTGATTTTTCCCCTGGTCCTATTCTTGTTTCTTGACCAGAAGGGTTGAGTTTTTCCCTGGTTCCATTCTCTTTTGGCCGACAGAGATTGTTTGGTTCCTCTGTTTCTTCAACTGTGAGGGATTTCAGTATCGTACCCCTTTCATCGGACTGCGACACAATTTGAGACTACGGGTGTTTGTAATGTGTCGGTGTTTTCCCCACTTTCTGGGATGAGTTGTATCGATCTTCTTCGACAGTGACTCAGCAGATTGGAGCGTGATCGCCTTGTTGGGCCTGGGCAGTTTCTCTCATTCTTTTGAGTTCGCTGGTAGAGTTCTTGTGAAATCGGTGTGACCAACACATTACATGGGCACCAATCCTCTACCCAGATGGTAGTTTCCATCAGGGCTGAGGTTGTTTCTAGCAGGTCTGAGGTTGTTTCCAGCAGGGATGAGGTTGTTTCCAGCAAGGCTGAGGTTGTTTCCAGCAGGGCTGAGGTTGATTCCAGCAGGGCTGAGGTTGTTTCCAGCAGGCTTGAGGTTGTTTCCAGCAGGGCTGAGGTTGTTTCCAGCAGGTCTGAGGTTGTTTCCAGCAGGTATGAGGTTGTTTTCAATAGGGTTGAGGTTGTTTCCAGCAGGGCTGAGTTTGATTCGAGCAGGGCTTGCCAGTTGAACCATCCACTAGGGATGGCTAGTGGGTTACCATCCAGCAGGGATGGCCAGTACAATGGTGTTCACCGAGCTGTACCATCTAGTAGGGATGGCCAGAGCAGTTCTTGGTTTACCTCCAGCGGGGCTGGGCAGTGGTCACCGATGTCGGGCTTACCTCAAGCTAGGTTGGGAAGTGGTCCCCGATGTCGGGCTTACCTCCATCTGGGCTGGGAAGTGGTCCCCAATGCCGGGATTACCTCCAGCTGGGTTGGTAAGTGGTCCCCGATGCCGGGTTACCTCCAGCTAGGCTGGGCAGTGGTCCAGTCACTGACTTTAGCCGGGTCACCCTCCAGTGGATTAACCTATTATGGGACTGGGTAGTGTGGCACCCGTAGACTCTTACCGGGTATCCCTGTAGTGGGAACCCATCAAACTCCAGGGACCCTCCAGCAGGGCTGGGCAGGGGGTCGCATGTTGACTTTTAGGATACCTCTCGACTATGGGGCAGTGACGCTTTTTGGTTTGAAATTCCCCCAGAACTCTCAATTACAAGGAGCGATTTCCCCACCAAGACACGTCCTTGTCATGTGACCTAAAACCGTGCGGGCGAGTCAGTGCTGCCCAAAGTAGATAGTTTCGAGGTTGGGTGATTTGATCCCTTGACTTGCAGTTTGAGGCAGACATGCGGGGTGCTGGGCATCGATGGTTGTTACTTTTGGGACTGTTGGCGACTCACATTATTGGGCTGAGCTATGGGATGGATATCCCCTTACGACCTTATTTTTTATTCTTCTTGAGCATATGTATATGTATATACCTTGTTCTAGTGCCCACTTCTTGAGCCTAGTTACTCTCCCTCCAGGAGAGGAGAAGACGCACAGGGTATGCCATGTGCTTTCCGTGTCTAGCTTCTTGTGGTTGGAAGATTCTACTCTCCTTCTATAGGCAGCGAAGACATGACGAGAAGTTCATCCTCTCAGTGTTTCCAGCTCCTTGTGTCTGGACAAGTCTACCTCATTTCTCTTGTTGGGTTGAGCTGGACTCTCTACTGTTACTTTTACTGCACTCTCGGTTGTACTCCTCTACTTTCCCTATTGGATCTACTACTCACCCTTCAATACCTCCTTTGTTACTCCCTCGAGCCTTCGGGGTATCCTACTGAGTATTTTATACTCACCCCTGCTTGGGCTTTACCCGAACTTGGTGTGCCCTTGCAGATGATGGAAAGGTTCATCGTGACTTTAGCGGAGCTTAGAAGATTGGGATCTTGGACCGTGTGCGGTGGTCAGAGTCGGGTTCTAGGTGGGGGACCCTTCCAACGATTTTTCATATATTTACCTGTTGCTGGGTTGTGGCACTTTTCTGGTTGGGCGCGTGTTTTTCCCCTTTTATTTTCAGTTAACCTTTAGCTTTTACTTTGTACCATTAGAGGTCGATGCACTTTCTGGTTTATTTATAGCAGTTGGTACTTTACCCTTTTCTTTTACTCTGCACTTCTACATTAAGTGTGTTGCGTGTGTGTGTGTACAGGTACTCGGGAAAATGCCTCCCCGAGTTGTTTAGCCTTCGGCACTTGTCGCTAGCCCCTGGTCTATGGAGGCAGGCTTGGGGTAGTTGTGACTCGATCCCGGGTAGGGTCGGGTCATGACATAAAGAATAACTTCTTACGTATACAAATTTTTACCACTATAGAGAATGTGTTATTAAATTATATAAATTAGTAAAATATATTTACACAATCAGTGTAGAATAGTATTTTCGCATTCAATAGTGTACATTTATTAAAAAAAAATATTAAACTAATGATATAGAGATAGAGGTTCACAATGGGTAATTATCTTTGGATAATTTGCCTCTATTATTATTTAAATAAATGTATCTGTATTTTATTTAATGGTTATTTAAATGTCCTGAATTCAAATTATCAAACCCAAATATTATTTTACATTTTTTTCCTAAAAATATTCAAAAAAATATATAATAAAGCGAATTTTTATAGTAACTGTTTATACTGAAAAAGATCCTCGAGTGAGACGACCATAGTCATCCACTTTACATCACTAAAAAATAATAATATATTTTCTATGCACATGACAGGTGTGTGTTAGTCACATGGTTTAAGTTCAAGTATAATGGAACATCCCATGTTGTTTAATGTCATTTACACTCTTTGAATTGATCGCAATCTATAATGGAGATTATATGCATTATCTAATATTTTATCATAGATCCAAAGAAGACGCAAGGAGGGATTGGTTTTATATAACCACTTATTAATACCCATAAAGTTTTTCCTTGAAATTTTCATGATATAATATTTTTTAAATCTTTTATGATATCAATTACAGCAAAATTTTATTTAATTTTTGTCTCAATCTCCCTTTACAAGAAACACACTAAGATTTTATGATATGTTAATTTTAAAATAATTGTGAAGTGTTGGATAGATTTATATGAATGAAATGCTATAATTATGTAATAAATAATTATTAGTTATAAAAATAAATCAAATTATATGATATTTAAATGAATTATAATTATCAAAAATAATTTATAGTTCACTTAAGAAATACTATAAATCCAAATTAACTATTTAGAAATATTTTTTATGAGTATTACTTACTCGTTTATGTTTTATATAAATGATATTTATTTTAAAAAAACCAATTAATAAAATTAAAATTATAAAATATATTTCCTTCATAATTATAAAATTAATTCATTATTTGTTATAAATGAAAATAAAATCATTTAAAGGTAAAAAATCATGTTTTCTAAAAAAACAACATTTATACATGAAATGTGTATTTATCATAATAAATTAATTTAATAAATATTTCTGAATTATTTTATGAAATTTATAGATTTTATATTCTATAAAAAAAATTAACATTCATCTAACATTTTAACTAGGAATTTAATTAGAATAAATTTGTGTTTTAGACTTAAAAATAAGTTTTAAAAAACTATTTTTGTTTCCTTTTGTGTGATTATATTAAAATTAATTTACTCCAAATTTTTAAAATGAATTTGATAAGAAAAAGTTTCAATATTTATAATTATAATATTTTTATTTTTTAAATAGTTTAATTTAATTTTTTTCATAATGAATTGTAAAATAGAAAAAAAATGTTATCATAATTAGGGTTAAAACAACTTTTATATGAGGGTTTAAACTAAAAGATAAGATTAAAAATTGAACTTAATCTCGTTTAAATATTATTTTTAAGATATTTAGTCCTTCTACAATATTATATTCAAATTATTTTCTATTTTGATTCTATTTGAAAATAAAAACATTACATTATTTAAATCTATTATGTAATTCCATGTGTGCCCCTTAATTCACTTATAAAATAGAACATGTTATCCTACATTAATCACAACTTTTGAGTTCTATATATCATAAAATTCCTACCAAAAAATCCTATTTACCTTCCTTATATTTTTTATTTTTCATTTTTGTATAGTAATTCCATCCTATGCAGGCTTAAGCTATAAGACAAATGTGGTCTTTCAGATAATAGTTAATCGTCTTACCTAACTCTTTCAAATATTATTTATTCTCTAACTTCCTACAAATATTTTTTATCCAAAAAAACATTATTAATCAAATATGATCAGTATACTAAGATTTTATTATGATTGTGGTAGAAGAAATTTTCAACTCCATTCTCATCAAATGGGAAATGAAAGCATTGCTTGTGCGTACATGGGACTATTGTCTCAATGAATTTATGTATTTCATTTTCCATAACAAAAATTCATGATTAGTTAATATTAAGTATTTAATGTTTATATATGGTATTTTGGACATAATTTTGTTTATATAACTACAATATTTTATCTACCTTCATACATTTCCATCAGCTTGGAAATGATAATGTTTCATGTGCATGCATCTGGACTATCACCTCCATTAAGTGATGGGATTCATTTTTCACTAATGATTTAAAAGGATAGTAATAAGGATATAATTAATTAATAAATATGATATTTATGATATAATGATTATTATGGAAAAGTAAATTATTATTTACCTGTATTTTATTTTATCTCTTGTAAACATGACTCTTGTGTAAGTAAAAACTATTGTATCCATGAAGTGATGTTAGTATTATTTTCACCACCAATTTTTATAAATGCATATACAATTTTAGAAAATGAATAAATTTTATATTTATGACATTTTAGAGATTATTTAGATGATGAAACCTTGACAAATGTGCAATAGTGATAACCGTTGAACCAAATCGTGCATGGAAAACACGCCCGTTTTCATTTGAATAATAATTTTGTTGGAGAATTTCAAATAAAAAAGGATAATTAGAAATTATAACATAATTACATATAGTAATATTTATATATAAATATTGTTATAGTATATGTTTATGATAAATATTTATTTTTAATATAGAATTTATTAATTCAAAAGAATAAAGATGATACTTGATGTAAACTATTTACATTACAAGCTCATTTTTTTCATGTTTATCTATGTTAAACTTCAATTTTGGGAAATTATGTGATCCTTATCCTTTAAACCTAATATATTTTATTCTAATAAGGTTATTTATTGTTTTTTCATGTTTAGTATTTATTCTCCATTAATTTCTGTATAAAATGATTGATAAATGTTTTTTAAGAGTAGTTGACTTCATTTCCTCTTTGATCCATGAACACTTACATCCATACCCACGTTATTTAAAAAGTATTCAAGAATATTATTTTCTATGATAAAATAATTAATTAAAATTATTTTAAATAACAAATAAATATATTTTGAAATATTTTAAATGATTCTTGTTGTTTCTCTCTAAACAAGGTAATTCTAAAAAAATTTCCAAAATTGTGAAGGAAATCATTATATTAATATTTACCGCATGAATTAATTTTACATTAATAATGATTGTAAACTTTTTTTAATATTCTTTTATGAGTTTGTTTGGTTATTTCCAATAAAAAATTCAACAATCAAGAGGTTTTTTGTGTTAAAGGTACTGAAAGAATGAGACATTTTCCCTAGTATTCAAAGAAAAATTCAAATTCGGTTTTAAAGGTATTTTTCATTGATATCAATATCATTTGATGTTTATTATGATTCATTGGGAATATGAAATAATGATTATTTCCATGTTATTATCTAGATGTATTATTATTATTAGATGAAATTTTTTTTAAGAAACTTGTTTCTTTTCCATATATTATGATATGATAAAATGAGGAATGTATTATGATCTTAGGGTACAAATTTGTATGCATTTCATTATATGAAAGCTGGGTCAGTTAAATCAATACATTATAGTGGGTAATGTTATATAATATCTCATGCTATGATGATGATAAGTGTGGACCTAATTTTTGTTATCCATGTTCTTATTTTGATGCATGAGTATTACTGCTTCTAATTGTACTCATAATATTATACATGGACTTGATTCAAGATTTTTACATTAAAAATATTATGATTGCTTATACTAATGATTTCACATGCATATTTTAAGTCTTTTGAATGATGATGTCTTCTTCGGATACCTTATTAATCAATATTATGGATATAATATGATTTTTGAGATTAATTTATAATATTGTATGGGTTGGAATCTTTTATGTGTAGAATATGAACATGGTTAAGTTAGCATACCCTTATATTCACATATGATTGATTTCTCTCAAGTTTATATTAAATGGGCATCTAAGATAACCCTTTCTAATGTTTTCCTTCCCTATATTTTGATGAATGATTTTATGCATGATATATTAATAAGGGTACTAATATGAAATTTTTTTGTCAGATATTTTGATGATATTTTATGAAATAAGTTGATTAATAGTATAATATCCAAACACAATAAACACTTACAGTCTTCAAGAATGTATAATTGTGATATATATTGAATATTGATATTAAATTTTTTTATTAGATATTATTTCTATTCTTTATCTTCCTCGGCTAGTATCAGATGAGGGGTTTTATATTTTTTGATCTAAGGATTTGATAACATTGTTGAAACCCCTATGGATAAGTCGATGTATAGGATAACATCTGGAGTTTCCTGTAAACTAGGTATTGTGTTATTTCCTAAAAATTTCATCCCTGTATAGATACTAGAAAGTGGAAGATGTTTTGGAACAGATGAACTTATTGGAAACAACATTAAAAAGTTCAATTTGAGTATCAACTCGATCTGTACATGGTACATGATGAGTGGTCCTATAACTGCACACCTGGGTATACACTCTCATAGGATTTTCTTTTGTTAATTCGTATTTTCTTTATGAAACTTTATAATAAATGATATGGTATAACCTATTATAACAGATGATAATCCAAAGTGATATGATATGAACGTAAAGTGTCATGGGTAGAAAAAAAGTGTCATATTTTAGGAAAAATAAGAATTATTTTCATAATCATGTGATTTTTTACTTTAATTATTGATGATTAATTCCCAAACTAATATTTTTAGTTTTATTCAATGGATGGTACTAGGATGAATCATGGGAAAAATGAATGTGATGGCCTATAAAATGACTATCCTAATATGCGACCAAATCAATGGGAGCTAAAATGTGATACATTGTGATTATTCCTAATAAATTGTGTTGATTTATGAGTAACATCATAAACCTATATGAGCTTCCTAAAACAAAAAATTAGATAAAAATGGTGTTTCATGATATTTTAATTTACGAATACCATGGTGTATTAATTATCCATATTTATATAGGTCTAGAATGAGGGATGTTCTACCCATGGAAATGTTTCAACTGAATGGGAAGATGTTTTTTTGTGGAAATTAAGTCCATAAAGAAACAAAATACCAAGTAAAAATAAAGATATCAATATATGGATATTAATTTATTCCTAATGTACCATTTATATTTAAATTTATTATATGTAGGTAGCTTGGTAATTAATTATCCATCTTTATCCTTTACTCTATTTTTAGGGATTCCATTTCAATGTTTGTATTAATGTTCCCTAGGAAAATATTATTATTCATAATTTAGTTGAATTGGATTTGATTTTAATCATTTATTAACTATCTCTATATAAATTATTTATATATTTCATGAATAATGAAATCACAATAGATATTTTGAATTAACCCATGATTGTCTATCAGTGTGTGGATGTATAAAAATTTTTTGGAGTCTACTTAAATTTAAATTGGTCTTATTACATATTAATGGTGGTTATTTATCTCAAATGGCCAGGAAGAAACTAAACATTTAAGATATTCATATTATTTGTGAATATTCTAATGTATTTTAGGAAGTGTTTCCTAGTAATTTACAAAATCATGAATTGGAATTTTTAGTATATTGTCTACCTTGTGTTATGCATATTTCAATTATCCCGCATAAAATATCCCTAATTGAGTTATATGAATTGAATAATAAACTCTAGGATATTCTAGAAAATGGATTCGTACGTGAGATTGTATCAACATGGGGTGAACCTAATTTTTTTTTTTTGAAGAAATATGGTACCATTAATCTTTTCATTAATTATTTATGACCTAAAAATGTCACTATCAAGAAAAAACATCATTTACCCTATATTGGAAACTTGCTTGATAAATTGTGTGAAGCTCGATACTATTCAAATATTAACCTACATTCTGTAAATCATCAATTAAGGGTCATGAAGGAGGATATAACAATACAATACCTATATAAAAGGTAATCTTATGGGGAATTTTTGGTAATTCTATTTATACTTACCAAATAACCAATAATCTTCATGGATTTAATAAATTCCATATTTATAGAGTACCTTGATCATTTTGAGATTTTATATATAGATAATATTATTATATATATAAATATAAGGGAAGATCATAAATAACATTTGAAGATTATTTTGAAGACCCTATGTAAAGAAAAAATGTATGTAAAATTTACAATGATTGAATTTTGGATAGAGAAAGTTTCATTATTGTGTAATAGAATCTCAATAATGGTTATATAATAGGACCCTTAAAAGATATATGTAGTTAAGTAATGGCCCTAACCATCCAAAATAACTAATATCCATAGTTTTCTTGAATAATATTGATACATCCAATTCTTTTGGATTAATTTCTCATGGTTATATAATTCAACTATCCTTGTTGATATGTAGGGGGTCCAAGTTTCAATAGACAGATGAGTGTGAGAAATATTTCATGTAGATAAAAATAATGTTTTTCATTAGACCTGTGCTCATACTACTCAAGGATCTTATATGGCTATTACACATAATGAGTTTCCCAGAAGTGCTTAACCTCATCAATGACTCAGGTGGAGGTAGGGTGAGTTTGGGGAATAAAAAAGGAGGATTACCTTTAAGGTAGGTTTAGGGCATACACCTGAGTAGTGGCCCATTAATAATATCAAAAATGACTATATCAACATAAGGAGATTATTTTGGGTTTTTAAATGTGTGTTTCCCTTAGACACGTGAACTAATGGTTGAGTTAGGTGGAGGTTTATTTTGGTTCTAACAACTAGGAGGAGGCCAATATTTGATGACCAAGAGTATCACTTAAACATTGGGTAATTTTTCGGGTTTAAAAATATATTCTTCCATTTGAGGTATATTTGGGGCTTCCACCTAATATGAGTACAATATATGATAACAAAGGGGATTTCCACATCTCATGGTGATTGTGTGGGTCTTATGCATGTATTATTCTCATTAAGATACCTAACCCAGTAAGTGAGTCAGGTGAAATTATTTTTTGGGGATTAAACATTTGGGAGTCCCATGACGGAAACTAAGAGAAGTATCTCATCCATCCGGACCATACTTATGTGACCCTATATATCCCATCCATTTTGACCATATATACTATGGACCACCTTTTATCAGTCCATATTTCTAATAGAATCGTACCCCCACATGGAGATCAATATTCATTCGAAGAACCATTCTATAATTATCATTAGGCCATAATACCAATGGAAACACCTTCATAGGTCCAAACTCATTATGAAATAAATTCATCCTTAGTAGTTAATTCCCCTAATGGGATCTATCTTCATGTGTTTGTACTGCTAATTACATCAATCCAGCCCCATTATTCTGTAACATGAGGGGGCCATCTTCAATGTGACACACTACTTGTGAATCCAACTCATCCTCATTGGCCTATATTCACTTAAAGGCTAACTAGAAAGGTTTAATTATGTATAGTCCCCACAACAACCATTTATAGGTACCTTTTATGTAGTCATACATTCCATGTGAAATTAAAATTCAAGGATTGATCTTTGTCACACGACCTTAAAATATAAGATGGGTCTCATTATTTAATACCAAAATATGTAGGTTCTGATTCCCTTCATAAGGATATGTAGAATGCCTCATTATGGGATCAATATTAATACCATAATCACCAATCACATTGTTGGGTGATAATAAACTCTAAAGTGTTGAGCTATATGGATTTAGAACATATAAATCCCTAAACCAAAATCACTATGTAATAATGGGTAACTATATAGGAAACTTATAATACGTACATATTCTCAAGAAAATATCATACCTCATTAATATATATATATTCAAATCAAAATTTGGGAAAGTATTTTTTAAATGTTAGGGTATCCAATCTCTTATCATGGTCTATAAATGGTTCATAAACATATCTTGAATCCATAATAGATTCTATGAGTAGGAAATAATTCTCCCCAATAGAATGTGATGATCCCAACCTACCATTTACTGTACCAAGGTGAGTTCCAAAGTGTCATTGGAAAGGAACCTCAATGATAACCTACCTTTTGGAAGCAGCGCATAACTCATTATGGATGTAGAATCCTTGGGGAGATTCCTTCAAAAAAACATTAAACCAAATGTGAATGATTTTATATCCATATTAAACTTTGAATAATCAATTATTAGTCCATGTTACATTGAGAAAACACTCTAATACCACAAGTTAGGCCCATAAGGGTCTTTAGTGAGAGATACCCTAAGAGGGGGTAATTCTAGGTATCAGACGCGTTACAGTATAAAAACATTACTCCTAAAACTCTTACAACCCTAACTGATTTTAACCTTATCATTAGTAGGGTCACACTTATGTTCTTATTTAAATGATGACTTAATAGTTATTTCACTAAGGCATGAATTAACTAGATTTGATCAATTATTACTTAACCCAAACTCATATAGTAATATATTATGTAATATAAATAAATAATTAAAATAAGACACGTGAATTTACTTGGTTTAACTGAACTAGGATAATCCATGGCGCAATCAATGTTAATATATAGATATACCATAATCCACTAAACTCACTATCGGTTGGTTGGGTTTGACTAGTGTTATATATCATGGGGTAACTCCCCTTATAATGATTTCATAATTCACTATATTATTCTTCTATAATTCTCAGTCACTATGATATTTCATTTAGATATTTCTTTATTTCCCTTCTTCTCTACACAATAGTAGACGCTGTTATTCATAAATATAGATACCTCTATAATTCCAACATTATAAAATATTATTTTTTGTATTCCTAAAATAATTATCTATTCTTCCAACATCAAAGATAATTAATTATACATGAGTATAATAGATTAAAATTTACAATAACCTACTTTACATTTGAATGAAATAAGTCGATTTAATTGGTAGATTCCCTTCCTAAAAGATAGGATAATAAAAATATGGAAACATGCTTACTTTTCTTCTTTATGACATGATATTCATCAATATAGTGTCAAGCTCGGTTCATTCTAAAAACATGAAAAAAGGAACCTATTTACCAAGATACATTCCATTGTAGTATACAATTAGAAACCTCCAACTTTCATGGCTCATATCCTACAGAACACATCATGGAGAAAACCTCAGGATCCTCCTATGATTAGTGAAACATGATGAACCACTTATCTTTATAGAATAGTCACCTAAACTCTATAATTATTCACTATTGGATACTTGGTCACTATGAAATGATATTTCAAATTTTTTTGGACATTTCCACAATGGAAAATAAACTAAAAAACATCAAAATATTTCAGTGCAGGGACATCCTTCTAACAGTAAGGACATTATGGTATGGGGTAAATATAGAGAAAATATCATTACATAATAAAGTATTATCAAATAAAAACCTTACATATTTTCCAATGATATTCCATATATATAAGATTTTACCATTTTCATGGTAAATTTCATTCAGATCAAGACAAATGCTTCCATGGCAAGACAATATTTACGAAAAGATAAATTATCAATTATATCATGTGATATGCTATATATAATAATCATTATCTATCCATATTATCAATAATATTTTAGTTCTGAAAAAATTATATAATGTATCACCTTCTCTATCCAAGTAACTCTTATATATTCTAATGTATTCCAATACTTTTCCCTTGAAAATCACTATATGGTTCTATAGTAATATAATTTATTTTCCACTTCTCATAATTATTTACATATCATCCTAGAAGACCTTATATATATATAGGTAATGATTTTAATTTAATTTGTTTCAACACACAAAAGGATATTATGTGTCCTATAAAATAATCTTAAATATCACTATGAATCATCTCTATGACTTTTCCACATTCTTTCTCCTTCCAAAATATCGTACATACTAAGGGAACTCTATTCATTTTCTATTTCTCTAGGAACTCCAATCAGAGTGTGACTATTTTACTCATGGATTCCTTTATTCCTATAAATTAACTAATATATCTCATCCCTCCAAAATTAATTCCAAACATTAAATATACATATTTAACATTCACAAATCCTCTTCCATATGTGTTGAAAACAAAACCATCACTCCACCTATTGATAAAAATATAACTCAAACAATAATCCACAATTGGTTGCTAGAAACACTAATGTTACAATAAGGATTGTGTGATTCACTTCATGGGCCCAATAAACATATAATAATTTAGTTCTTCTATGAATAATCTACAAAAACTTATATTGATATATCTCATTATTTATTAATGAGAGAACATAGTTTAATTATGTTAACCATAGTTGATAATGTCTTCAGATTAATCACATATTAAACCACTATTATTTCCATTTGGTATAAATATGATAAATTATCTATGACTAATTCATTAATAGTTTATCTATTTAAGAATTATATTTGGTATAACTTCCAAATAAATCTTGGAAACCCAATTCTAACACATCTCAATGAGTTTTTAAAAAATTATTCTTTATTTTTTGAATATTAATGTTAAAATAGTCAATTAAGACCAATAGATAATATTTTTATATCCATATATAATTTATATGATAATATTACTAACTTATAATGTTAAGTAAAAACTCCTTAACATTAGAGGATGCAAAGTCTTCCCTTATTTCACATGAAATATATAGTAAACTTATGGTTAAGAACAATGTTAAGGGTTTAAAAATTATGAATTGATATAATATTTTACATAAGAATATATTTAAATGTAAACAAATTAATAAAAAGAAATAAAGTTAGTTTATGAATAGTCACTCTATGACTAAATGTATAGAAATAAAGAAAGGGTCCTAAACTGAAATCTTTAGAAACATTTAATGAGTCAGGTGATCATACATTTTTCTTGTGAAGGTTATAATAATGTTGAGGTGTTTACTATTTCTAATCACATAATAGTAGAATGGTGGGTTCTAAAATATTTATTCTTTCCATATTTTCCAGGATAGACATTTTGTTTATTTTTTATCCAAGGTATAGTAAGGATAGGTTGTGTTGGGTAAAAAATAAAGGTTTTGGGTCCTGGGTAGAGGATATATCCTATTAGAGATATATGATCCTTTTATCATAACCCTAAATGAGGTTATATGGGTCCCTTAATTATATAGAAATTTAATTTTATTAGTGATTTTAGATTAGAAGGTATTTACCTTAAAATATGAATCTTGTTTTCTTATGATATTTAAATGTTCTTAAATAGTAATTAAAGGATATCATGTCAATGTGTTCTGTCTCTTGAAGAGAAGGACTCATATTGAAAATCTTTTTTAAAATTATGGCACCAATAATTAAAACACTATGATTTATCATAGTATGTTTGGGCATGTAAGGGATAAGGGTTTTGTAGAATGGATTAAATAGGCATTTATTACCTCATTTACACCTTGAAACATACTACTTTTCAAAGAATGTGTTAATTGTAAGTCTATGAGGGTCAACATTCTTAAATCTATCATTAATTCTATGAGACCACTTGAGCATGTACACATTGATAAATGAGGTCCTACTTGGACTACTTTATAGGGTATAGGATCATAATTTGTTATATTTATAATTTAATTTATAATAAATTCTGGATAAAATTCATAGAAATAAGTATGATATCATATAGGTCTTCAAAACATAAAACTCCTTGATAGATAATTAAAATAGAAGAAATTTGATATTTTTTTAGAGCTGATAGTGGTATGTAATACCAATCAATAATGTTTTTTGAATTCTATGAGGTTACAGGTATTACTATAAACCACACTATAAATTATAGTCAACAAAAAAATGGTTTTTTTGATCATATAAATCACATTATCTTTGAGTTGGTTTGAATCATTATTGTATTCTCAGTCCAATATAAATCCTTTTGAGTTGAGGCTTCCACTAGGGATTTCTACCTTATCAATCAATTACAATACTCTATTAATTATTTTATGACTCTAGAAGAACTCTAGTGAAACTAACCTCTATTATATGTAAATGTAATAGTATTTAACTATAAAAATTATGCCCATTTCAAGAGTGGTAAGATTGGACCTATTGAAATTAAATTAAATTTCATTGGTTATGAAAATGGGTTAAAGGGTTATAAATTTTGTGTTGAAAAAACTAGATCTAATAATTGTATAATTAGTTGGGATGTGGGGTTTTAGGAAATATATTCTCCTAAATAGAAACCTCTTATTGATGACAGTAGTCAAACACCCCATACTTAGGGGGTTTTGGTTGTTCCTAATATTTATATATGTTTCAGCCAAGTTTTTTATGTATGATTTTGTTTAATTGGATGTCATTAGAATTTATTTTGAAAAGTTTGAACACACCACACCTTGGGGGAATGGTTATATAATAGAAAAAATCTGAAAGAGTTTGGATATTAATGAGATATTTTTGAAGTGTAGGTGACTTCAAAACAATGTAATGATTGAAAAAAATGGGTGTGGACCTTTTTTTGAGGATGAATAGCATCTATGACCAGATTATTTAAAATGGAATTTAATTGAGATGTTTTCCTATCTTAAATAGTCAGGATTTTATATGTGGTGGTCAAACACATGGTGGTCATGTTAGAATTAATTTTAGTAGAAATGTGTTGAACTACTTGGATGATATATAAGAGTATAAAAGATCATATATAAGGGTAATATTAAGAGATATACCATATATAAGGATTCTTAATTTTTCAAATTTGGGAACCTGTAGACATTTAAATACGATGAAATATATTTCTCAAATAATGTCATAGAAGTGGATGTATTAGTATTATAAAATCCTTGCAAAACATTGGGAGGCCCATAACAGGTGTTGTGAAAGCTGTATTGGAATAAGAAAATACCTATAAAAAATTGGTTCCTAGAGAATAACCACATCATGAGGGAGTATATTTTAATTATAATATATTTTAGAGTTGAATCAAAATGGGTAGGAAAGCATGGGAAAAGAATTTTTAAAGGGTGTTTTAATTTGGGAAGAACTACATCTTGGTAATTGGAGTAACATATTGTGGCCAATCTGATGTAGATCTCAACATGGTCATTTCAAATAGTGGACGCAGAATGGATATTGAAAAGCTATATATTACTTCAATATTTGATGATTTGTAACTCCTTTTATAGTTTAGTAGATATGGAACAAACATCAACACCCCAAATAGAAATCAATGGTTGAAATCCACTAGAAGATGATCTAATGGTCAGATTTTATATAGAGGATGTTATAAGTCTGTTGAAGACTAAATTTTAAATTTGAATAACAAAAATAACATGATATATTTGAACATTATATATAGAATAAGGTGAGATGCATAGAAAAATATATGTGGACATACATAATATCAGGATGAACATAGAGAAGAATCAGGAATTGAAATTATTCAATTTCTGGTTTTGAGGAGAGAAGAGTGATTGATTTTCAATTCCATTGAAGATTTTTTTGGGTGAATTTTTTATGTGTATATCATTGATGATCAGGAATTTAATAATAGAGAATCCTGGAAAACACCCATTTTTTATCTTATATCTTCTATTTTTATCATTGTGAGTTCAACAAATTCTTGGACACTATATTTTATAGCACTCATGGATTGTTATGAGTGGAAGATAGGAATAATTCATAAATATTAGATCATAAGTGACCTTGAACTAAATATTTTAATCACAAATAATTTTAGAATTGATTAATTATGATATCACCACATCATTAATATATAATTCTTCTATGTATACTAGTGCAGGTTAAGAATGTAAAAAAATTTGTGTCTATGATTCTTTAAAGTTCCTATATATTTTTTTGTTTTTGATCATCATGACAGATTCATAGTGTCTTTGTAAACACATAGACAATATATAGTTAAACATGAAATAATAAATAAATTTTGAATCACCCAAATTTATCCCAATAAGTTGTATATGGGTACCCTTGGTTAAAAAAAGTTGCCTAAAATCCATTGGTTATAACTTTGTGAATATATCATAGGAAATTTTCATCATGAAGAATAATATATTTTCTAAGTGAGTACCATTATTTTATTTTATTTCAATGATTAGGTGTGTTAGAAATGAATGAGATCACATTTATTATTTCTCATAATTGATGTTTATGTGACAAAATTTTATGGAATCCAAGTAAGTTATTCGATAAGAATTTTAATAATGGAATAACAAAAAGAATTATTTAATGATTATTTTAGGGCATAGAATTATTTATTTGGAGATCTATCTAATTAGATATATATTAACGTGATGGTTTTCCCAAATAGAAAAGGTATTTGGGACAAGTTTGTTAATATTTATGAAGGTGGTATTAAGTGAAGGAGGAAAAGTTATAGGTCCTTAAAAATAGATTTGAGAAAATTAATATGGGGTTAGGTGAAAATTATAATAGTTTCTTCAAACTTATTATTAAATTGATTAGATATTGTAAAAAAAGATACTCAACTAATTTAAGAAAACAAAAAATACATAAATTTTAGAATAATTCACATTTAATTAGCTCATAATTATAATAAAAAAATAGTTTAATTCAATAATATGTTTAAGTGAAATTCTCCTAAATTTTAATGTTTAAAATGATTTTATGGATATCATTTTTGAATTCATCATGTCAAAATTATATTATTAAAATGTTTTGGGATTTTTCTGCAATTTTTGATTTTTAGGGGAATGGTGAAAACGCCATTTTTAGAAATACTATGACTTTTATGACATTTTCTAGATATAAGCATAAATTAAAAAATTTAAAAAATATTTTTTCAAAAATATATTTATTTAAAAAACATAAATATTTCATTTAAAATATTATGGTTAATTTAGAATCTCATTCTTTCCATTTTGTAGAAATTGATGTATTTTTTTAAATAAAAAGTATTATTGGGATCATTTCCATTATTTAAGTATCATAAGGTACCATTCAATTTTGGATCTATATAAAAGTAACATAAATATCCATTTTAAACATAATCCAACAAATTCTATGATAATAAATATTTTATAGAATTTTTTTGTAAATTCATTTTTATTCTGAAATATATATTTTTCCAAAAAAAAATCTTTTTGATTTAGGTAATTATATTAAAATAGATTATTACTTACTATAGAACATGAATCTTTAAAAATGTTTTCAATATTTGAAGTCTAAATATTCATGTTTCGTAATAAGATAAATTTTTTTTTATAAAAATGAGTTTTTGTGGTAAAAGTTTGTCACCAAGAAAATGGTAAAATGATATAACAAGTGGTTAAACTAAGTGATAATGTTTCAAATGACACAAAACCATGCCCATAATTAGAATGGTTAAGAAAATTTAGACTTCTACTTTAATTTATTTTAATTTTATATTTCTTTGTGCAAATTAATTATGATGATTAAACATATATTTTTTAAAGATGCAATAATTTACAAGTGTGCCACTCCTCTCACCAATAAAAAGAGCCCCTCACAACTCACTTCTCCACCCACATTGATAAATTTATCATGAACAATATATGTTGAAATAACTCCCCAAAACCATTAAAAATTACATAGAGATTCTATGGGAACAATAATGTCAACCTATAAATGATTATGGGGATATTTAAAAAAGGATACCCAAGATAGATGTAATTGTCTTAACCGATTTCATTCAAGTTTATTCCTTCTTAAACTACAAAAAAATAATTTATAACAATCTAAAAATAATGATATCAGTGTCATTATTGTACTAAAATTTTATAATATTAATGTAACAACCATTATTCACCTCTCTTATTTAAAATGAAATGAAATTTTTTTGTACATATGAACTACCACATCCATGGATGACATATTTCATTTTTCGTCACTTCCTCACATGGTTGGTTATAAAGATAAACGTAATGAATAAATATTATATCCATGAAATAATTATTATTCTGGATATATAAATCATTATTGACCTTATTTCCCTAAAATCCATTAAAAACTAAATTGTTATCTCTCTGCAAGTGTAAACTACCACCTCCATGAATAAAAGTTTTCATATCTTATCGCTGAAAACATAGAAGATATTAAAAGAATGTTTGATGAATAAATATTATATTTATGACATTATTAAGATATTTTATATTATTAAATATCTTTAAATCCTCTACCGGTACACCTCGGGGGCCGATAATGAAGAGAATGAGTGACTCCCAAAGCCTGCTTCCAATAGGCCCTAAGTTGGTGACTAACACCAAGGGTATAAGTCAATAAAATGGACATAATTACTCACAAAATAATGAATAACATCATGATATAATACAGAAAACTACATCAAATAATATAAAATAATGAAAAAACTATAATTCAAGTCCATAAATACAAATAAAAGACTCCAAAATGAAATAGTACCAAGGTAATTACTAAGGAAAAAACACTTCAAAAACACAAACCTCCAATCTAGTAATATCCAACCCAATCTTCAATACCTTCTTGGAAACAAGAAAAATATATTTTATATATTTAGGGTGATAAAACATATATACATTGCAATATCATAATCATGGTCTTTCTTGAAAATGTAAAATATCATACTAATGTGTTGGTAAACAAATAACAAAATCATAATTCACATAAATAACTAAACTACCTTCCCCAACCTCACCGTGGCTCACTATCCAGATAACACATCCTAGGTAGTAAAATAATATCAATAGAACATTGATATATTTAACCTTTATCCCCTTTCCCATATATCTGTCGCTCTCATGACCCAAAATCAAATGTAATTTTTTTATCATTCCTTCTATATCAGTCGCCACACATCAATCCATATTATATGTGGGTTGGTTCGCATGACTTCTAACCCCATCCTCTTATATGGCCTGGTATCATGTGCTGAAATTTGTCAATATTATCATTTTACTTATAGTTTCATTATCTTCATGTTTCCTATAATATATCCATTCAAAACCTCTTAACTTGGGTACCAAGCTATCAGGAATGTGATGGGAATCAACCTCATTCCATCCTTCTACCATGTATAAATACCACCATATATCACAACCTATCACCACCAATCATGGCCTATAACTATATCATCGTTAGCTAGTACACTCCCCTAATTAGGTACTTACTCCATATACTTTTGTTGGTGGAAGAGTAGAAAATAGGGTAAATTATCCACCTTTTTCCTCGCCATCGTAGATGTTATGGAAAAAACCCCACAAAACATTTGGGTGTAGGTGATTACTTATTTTCATAGGTGGAGTGGGTATATAATTTGTATATAAAATACAAGCATTTATATTTTTACATAATACCCAACATAAGTTTCTAAAATAATAATAACAACATAGCACTCAACACAGCTACATTACCATAGAAAATCCTTTACCAACTACTTCCACCACTAAATGAAACTCACCAAAAAAGACAGCCACAACTCATCCCATAATACCTTTAGTTATCTATAGATACATACATTTATTAATTTTCCAAAATTAAAAACCGCATTTCATTTAAACAAATTTATTCCATATTTAATGAAAACCCCCTCTCCGGCACACCTTGGGTCAAATTCAACCATTTCCCATCCCATTTCAGCCTGTTTATTATCATTAAATTCAACAAAAAATTGTTACATAATTAATTTAAGTCCACATTTATTTAATTCCATCTTGTGTTATTGATGTTTCATCATTACTAGCCTCGTCTCATAGCTACTAAGAAAATAACACAATTTTCATAATACATAACAATCCATCTGTCTTACAATTACAATGCAACATCTCATATCCAAAACATCAAAACATGTCAACCAACAGACACCAATAGTTACAAACCAACCACCACATCTCATCCTCAAAGTATCTCATACTAAAAAACCACATTCAAGTTTCCTCAATATATTACACTCAATAACTTTTCACCACCATCATTATACAAGCCCCACGAGGTTTACAAAACAATAATATAATTATAGTAAGAATAAAAACACATATAATAGTAAGCATCAACATCCAACTTAATTTAAAGAGGTATTTATTAATATATCTTCATCAATGGGATGGATACTTTCAAACTATTCAGGATTCACATACAACTGGTCCATTATCCATTTATAATTTTTTAACATTTTATGAAAGTTGAGTTAAAATAATAAAACATGGTAGGGGTTCATAATTCCTAACAAAACACACATGGAATACAAACAAAAAATTATTATCACATTAGTATCAAGTATCTGGAATAATGTCATCATAATAATAAGGAAACTAATAAAAACATGATAACTCATCACCCTTCCCCTTCAATTTCAATTAATATTGTCCACTATCTTGTTGAGACATTTTTTATAAACCACCCAAATGAAAAAATAAGTATGCTAGACCCAAAAATTGAAAACATTAAAGAGAGAACAAGGTTTCCCAACCTCAACAAGTATTTATAATTCATTTTTTAATACCCTATAATGAATATGGTGATATTTAGGTTGGAATCACTTAATGGAACACCAAGAAGGTATCATCAACTTAGGACACAACATCCCCCATCAATATATTGCCACAATATCACCCAAAAAACCATATCTCTCAAAAAAAACATTATATTGATGAAGAATATATGATAAGACAATAAATAGGGAGATGGGACTCCCTAAGGATTTTTAGAAACTAATATACCAATACCAAAGTTAAAATACCATAAAAATAGGTTGAAATGTCTCCCAAAACTAAACCTAGGTCTCCAAAAATATGGCAGAGATATTAGGTATGTTATGAGTTATGAATGGGTTTGAAAATTTATAATTTTAATATTAATTAAAATACCACGGAATAAAACCACTAACAACTCTATAGTGTGTTGGGTTTCACCCCAAACCGTTATATTCCATCCTTGGTTCAATACTATAAAAACACCATTCCAACTGTCATTTGAGATCAATGTCATAGATCATGTAAAGTTCCTATAAGATTGAGGTAAGGCTATGAGATAACCCACAAACCATGCTAAATCCACCCTAAAAATAGAGGATTAATCAAAACTAACCACCCCATGACTCCACATCATATTTATCCTCTATGTGTTTGAAAACTCATAGGAGAAAAATAAATGGGAAACACATCCCCTTGAGATTCCATGTTGTAAGAACAAATCCATGTTATAAAACCCATATCTAAAACCACACCACTCCATATATCATCCTCACATCATAGTCATGCCAAAAATAAATTATCAACAAAAACCCAACATCCTCAGCAATATTTTGCATAGGGAATAAACCATTTTTTATGATCCACCGCAATTTTTTATCCCTCAAAATCAGACCATAAGATTATCCTCCTATAGATACATTACCTCAAACTCCACTAGATTCTCCCCAAGCCTACTATCAACACCTCCAGCAACCATGATCCTAGTATAATAGGATGAAAAGGTCAGATCCCTTACATTCGATACCTTTCAAATGATTCTTGTACTCAATAATTCAAACCAACCTCAAAAAAGAAGGATAAAAGGGAAATTCTAAATAACCATCCTAGGATATGCCTCTTAGTAATCTCGTTTCTACGTAAACACAACCACTAAGAAAGAACTATAAAGAAGTGAAACAATGTAATTTTATAATCTAATATAAAAAATTTAACAATTACATAAAAAAATAAGGATAGAATAAGGAATGTAAAATTAAAAAAAACATAGGGTACTTATCCCGAATATTCATCTCTTGATCCAAAGGATTATCCTTTATACCACCACGCATTCACATCAAATAAACTAGGGGAATGGAAAGACCATGAAACACATTCTTTTAATGATCATGGATCCCAACAAAGCACTCTATAAATTTCATTTAATTATCCATATCCAAATATCCTCGATCAAGGAAGTGGGATTCATCACGTAGATACCATTGAATATGGGACATGTGGAAGATGTTGTGGATCAGATCTAACCATAGTGGATGCATCATATTATATAACACTGCACCAATGAGATACAACACCTTGAAAGGCCCAAAAAACTAGGGATAGAGCTTACTCCTCTAACAGAAAATTATGTTTCTTTAAGAAAGGGAAAACCCATAATAACAAATAGTGTCTAACCTCAAATTCTCGGGGACTTCATGAACAATCAACAAAGGCCTTATATCGATCCCATGACTCTTTAATCTACTCTTGAACTATCTTGATCCTCTCTATCATATCTTATACCAAGTCTATACCATGAAATGCTAACCCTCTAACCTTGGTATAACACAATAGAGATCATCATGGTATCCCATAAAACACAATTAAGGGTTATGTACTAATGGGAGAATAATAGATATTATTGTAGGATAATTACACTAATTGATAGTTCATCACCCATAGTCTAACAAAGTCCAAAATTTATGCTCAAAATATATCCTCTAGTGTCAGAATCTTTTATATGTTTGGTTATTTATATATGGATGAAAAATAGTAAAAATTTCATTTAGGAACCAAAATAATGTTTTAATCATATCCAAACTCATAAGGTGAATCAAGGATCTTTATTAGAGATGATGGTCCACAGTACCCTATAGAGCCTCAAAACTTTTTCCATGTACTTCCTTACAATAAAATTTATGGTTCTCAACTCCTGGATCGCTATAAAATGGGATGAATTTTTCTGTCAATCCGAAACCACCCAAATGAAATCACATCCTCTCTTATCCTAGGGTAACCTATTGGTGAAATCAATTGATATTTTCACCAACTTATAATTAGGGAAATATAAAGTATAAAACTATCTTCTAAAGAATGGTTCTTCGCTTTCACATATTGGAAGACTAAACATCATGCCAAAAACTCCACTACTAATAACTTCATTCCAAGCCATGAAAACTGAAACATCAAACCCTTATTCCACATAGAGACACTCAAATTCTCGAAAAAAAATTACTTGTGAAACTAGAGAATAAATCCCTTGTGAAAACCCAATAGAACATATATCCTCCCCTAAAATAGCATCTAATTATTATCATCCTCTGACCACCCCTCGAGAGTATTACCATAGTCAACTCAGCCTTGCATCATGTCCACCTCAATGTCTCCCCACTAATAATTTTATACCTGTAGAAATATGTAATATTAAACTATCACCTATCACTACAACCCTCTATCATCAGTCTCTTTTCTGTTAAGATGTAGATTCATTGCCTCCTCTAACACCCACTAGTCATCCTCTGATTATTATACAATATCTTCTCATGACTACTTACACATCATGTCAACAAAAATATTCCCATATTCTAGGGTGTAAGAGATATAAAAATAAATATTCTAAAGATACTACATATACCTCTACTAATGAAGATTAAGATCCCCTTAAAGGAAAAAATACCTCATTCTCTTGTGGTCTATCAAGATAATAAGTTTCTAATTATGAGGTGATTTTATTACAACTTTTAGAATAACACAACTGAAACATACAACATGTCATGAATGGGATATTTATGCTCATGGTTATATAACTACCCCACCCCATAACATTTTACCACAATTTACTACATCAATATTCATCCAAATAAAAAATTATATATTTCACAAGCAACCTTGAACATTACTCTCTCCTCATGAAAATAAATCGCTATGGAACTAATCAGCTTCCACTTTAGGTATTCAAATATTTCCTGACACTGATTAGTCTAGATGGAGGACTAGTATTTCCAAGTTATGTATATTAATGGGGATACAATATGGGATAATTTAGTCACAAAAATAATATAATATTCCATAATAATGAGGTAATTATTAACATCAACCATGTTCTTGAGTTTTCCCTAAGAAAAAATCTCTAAATCAATGACGGTTCCGCATACAATTTTGCTGATACATCACATGCCCAATTAATTTAACCTCCCATGTCCAAAATATTAACTTATATAGATTTTTGTAGAGTTTATAAGGTATAATAACTGTTACTTAATCTCTTAGGTTCTCAGGATTCTTCTCCAATGACATTGAGTATATGAGGATGTTGTCAATAAAAATTACCTCAAAATAGTATAAGAACTCATTGAACATGGATTTCATTATTCCGATGAATAATGTTGATATTTTTGTGACTTTAAAGGACATGAATATGAACTCAAGGTTTCTATACTGGCATTAGAAGTATTTTTTTGGAGATAATCATCCATTACCCTCATTTGGTGATATCTGAACCATAAATCAATGTTTAAAAAACAATAGGACCCATTCAATTAGTCAAATAGAATTTATATCCTCATAATAGATTAAACGTTCTTGAATGTCCCCTATTTAAAGGTTTGGTAATACATACATATCATCATGTTATCATTCTATTTCTTGGTGAACAACACTATATCACCCCATTGAGATACATTGGGTCGGTTGAATCCATATTCTAAAAAATAACTAATATATATCCTCAACTCTTGGAGCTCCATGGGTGTCATATAGTAATGATCTATTGAGATTATAGATGTGTCTAACCATAACATTATCCAAAACATGGAATAATAATATGTGGGTATTAGCATAAACTAATCTAATAATACTGGTTAAAACTCCCCAATAACTCTTGGATCCTCCACTACCTGAGCCTCAACTGAAAATTATTCCAACTAAGATAATATTTCATCATCATCCTTGACACCCATTCCGTAACCTAGATCAAAAATGAACACTACTCTCTATCCTTCCACATCAGAAAACATAAATCTCCTCTAGATGAACTTTAAAACTACATATAAACAATATAGTCAATCCATGCCAATGATGACACTGTATACATGTGTTTGTAGGAGGAAGAAGTTTCCCATAGATCATTTCTACACCAACATAAGTCTACACCCCCATAACACATCAAATATCATATCCTAACCTTCAACTAGAGTGGATAAATCTAGGGAAACTAGAATACCTTCCACCTCTAGTCCTAGTATTCGGGCAAAAGTGGGAATGAAAATGGAGTGTGAAGCTCCGGGGTCAAATAAGGTGAAAAAAAATGTATATGATAAACTGATTATACCTCGAACAACATATAGACCCTCAATTGATGGAATATCTATATAATGAACCTATCCACATCCATATCCTCTTCCTCTCTCCTAATAACCTCCACTACCAATATCATGTCTTGGTCCATAAGGATGAGGAGCATCACAGGGTTGAACTCTACCAACATCATCCCCCCTCAGTGGGGTGTAATCTCTCTTAAAAGTCTATTAAACAAATAATGGAAGTCCATATTGCTGATATGGAATCGGGGACATATACAAATATAGTTTCTAATTTGGTTATTAGACACCAATTTCAAACTGACCACCCTAAGTAGTTGGTCACTAAGACTAACACTGTCTATGGACTCTGTAAGAAAAGTAAATAATCAGAGATCTCCCAATAGATGATCAAGAACTAATGACCTCAGGAAAGTGTAAATTATACTACTATAACTGACACCCAACTCATTAAAACCTTGAATTCCCTGACTTCCATGATCTCCCACCAGAATCAATTCCCTTTGAGAGATTTTTCTAAACTCCCTCTCAGAGAACTCCCCCCTATAAGTGAATCTTCTCTATCACTTCCACTTTCTTCTTCACATCAAAGTACATAGGAAGAATAAATGGAGTTACTACATTTCTAATCATCAAATGAAATTCTACCTCAAGATTCCACAATATAGACTTCTCATTCTGAAAGAGATTGGTAGGAAAACAGAGAATGTCATTGAACATAGTCCTGATCTCTCGCACACTCAGTATCTCTTTCTAAATGTCGAGAATATCATACCTTTTTCCATATTAATTGTAGATGTAATGAACTTTGAATAGAACTCCTTCTATAACACAACCTAAGAAACATCCACCTCTTTTCTCTATATAAGATCATTGTCCACCACTGATATGTAGCCCCTCATATCTAACTGATTTCCAATGAAATATAGTACTCAACTCTCCCAAAAATAAAACTAAATTATATCATGAGATCCTTAAGCCATAACTCTATCTCATGATAGAAAATCCTCCCTATAGTGGTTTTCTAGACTCTGAAAATGGAAATCCTGGGGATTTTACTACAACTCAACCTCCTTAGTCATATCGATCCTCTAAGGATTAACTGAATCTGCCTGCTTAACCTCTCATACCTAAAATGTAATTGGATGATAAAAATTATATATTTATAAAAATAAGGAATAACTGAAACCTGTATCCTGAAATAATAAAATTAATTAATTTTAATTTATTTAAGTTCACATAAAATTTCTGACAACTCTCCACCCAATCAAAAATGAAAACAAGCATTGTACATGAACCTCCCCTTAGTATCAACCCCAAAAGATAAATCACTTCCATTATCATATTAATCATGATTTAGATCCTTTCATTAGATCCTAAGGGGGACTAAAATCCTTTTTCCAAACCAAAATACCTTTCTTAAATCATGAGATAATCTCAAATAACACTATTTCCCTATAAACCCATGTAATCCCCATAAGTTTGTAACCCCAACCTCTAACTTTCCTACCATTAAAACATTATGATATAACCTTTTCACCCCCCCCCCAATAGTCCCTTGGTTAGTGACAAGAACAAAGTGCATAAATCATTCATATGGAAGGCATTACCCTCAAAATAATAAATATGATCGAGTGATAAGATAAAAATAAAAAACAAATCTATAAAATAATATAAAATAACCATCATCTTATAATACATATCAATCAATATAAATAAAATATTCTGAAATAAAATAGTACTAAGTGAAATCCTAGGATAAAAACTCTATAAGGGCATAAACCTCCAATATTGTAATGACCAGTTTGATCTCTAAAAGTCTCCTAGAAATGTGAAAAATAGTTTTTTTATTCATACTGTGATCAAAACATGTATACCAAATAGGATCATACCCAAGGTAAATCATTAAAATTTCAAAGAGAATACTAATGCACCTCTGAGAAAAAAAAACAAAACCAACATGCACTTAAAGAGGTCAACTAACCACCCCAGCCTCAACAAGGCTCACTCACCAAATAAAACATCCAATGAAGTAAAATAAAATTAAGTGAACATGTATAAATGTTCCCTACATTAAATTCCACCACTAAGTTACCACTCTCACACCCCAACATCAAACGACTTTTCCCCCATCCCTTCAATGTATATACATCAATCATCATGCATCAAGTCATGTTATATGTGGGTTAGATCTAAATACTACATACCCTAGCCTCTTATAATGTTTAGAATCCTCTATTAACATAATTAAATATATGCATGTAACTTTTTTCTTCAACATCATCATTTATCCCATCTCATATCAAATAAAAATATAACAATTATGGTTGTAGGGTATCATAAATGTGAAGAAATTCAACCTAGTAACCTCCTCATACCACACATGACCCCACAAAATTTCATATCCTCTCACCCCAAGTAATATTTATAAATTATGTTTTAATCAAATAATGCTCATCAAAAAATTGGATACCACTTCCATATACTATGGAAGGAGGATTTGGTAAGAGTGAGAAATCAACCATTTGTTTCCTCGCCATCTTGGATGTTGGGGATAACTCCTTCCAAAACATTTGTGTTTAGGTACATATTAATTGACATGGGTGGGGTGAATATAGATGTGACATTGATATTACAAGTATATATAGTCTCACACAATACCCTACTTAAGTATCTGTATCAATAATACTAGCATATCCCTCAAAACTACCACAACATTGCATGACATCTGCAACCAATAGCTTTCACCACAAAGTAGAACTCACCACACAAGAAAACTAAAAATAATCACATAATCCCTTAATTTTTCTACATATTCAACCAATTCCTTTTTTTCCAAATTACTAACCACGTTCCATTTAATAACTATTCAATCTTAAATTTAAGGAAAACCCACTCTCAAGAATAACCTGAATCAAATTCAACCGTTTACTATTCCATTACAACCAATTTATTATAACTAAATTCATTAATTTATTAACACATAATTAATTTAATCCCACAATTATACAATTACATCCCATTTTGTTTCCATTTTATCATTACTAGAATCATCCCATATCTACCAAGTAACCACTACAAAATCCATACTATATAATAGCTCGTTTGTCTCACCTCAATAAGTTAGCATCTCTTTCCTAAACTATCATGAAATCCCATACATAACACACTAATGTCTATAAAATATCACCCATAACTAAACCATCAACATCTCCTATTCCAGACAACCGCATCGCTATTACCTCAATATGTTCTATACTTGATCTAGTCACCATGAACATCATACATTCCCCAAAAGGTTTACAAAACCACAAAAGAATTACAGCAATCACACTAATAAATATAATAGAATATTTTATCCTCCAATTTAATTAAAATGGTGTATTTCATAACATATCAGGATCACTAGAATGGATACTTTCACATAGTTCAAAATTCACAAAAAAAAATTAGTTTCTTAACCATATATAATTTCTTAAACATTTATGAAAGGTGACTTTAAATATTAAAACATTAAAGCGGTTTATCATTCCTAGAAAAACGCCCATACAAAATAAATGTAAAAATATAATCTATATAGAATCAAGTCTCCATGAATATAAGTGTAAATAACAAGGAATATAATAAAAAAACACCAAAATTAATCCCACGTTCACTTAAATTTCAATTCATCTAGTTCATTATCTTGTAATTTCAATTGATGTTACCCACCCAAAGGAAAAAAAGTATGTTAAACTCACATATAAACAAAAGTAACAAGAGAATAAGGATCCATTACCTCAATAAGTATTTTTAATTCACTTTTCATAACACAAGAAATATGAAGATAATAATTGGACTAAAATCTATCAAGGGAACACCAAGGCAGCATTAGAAACCTAGGAAACAACACCCCCCTGTTATGATCTTTCCACAACATCACTGCCATATCTCTCAACCACAATTGTTTCCTAATGAAGAATGGAGGAGAAATAAAAACATAAGTAAAGGGTACTCACCAAGGACTTTTTAAAAAACAATATCTCAATGCTAAGGCTCCATGGTAATGAAAATGGGCTACAAGACCTCCCAAAACTACACCTAGTTTTTTCAATATAAAGAGAGAAGTTGAGGAAGTGATGAGTTCTGAAGGGGTTCATAAATTTACACCCATTAGATTAATTAAATTATAAAGGTACCAAACTCCTAACCATATCATATTGTGTAGGGTCTTTTCCCAAACATTGGAGCAAGTCTAGGTTCTATGTTGTAATCACCCCAATATAAATATCATATATGATCCAATCTATAGATATTATTGAGTTCCTATAAGACCAATGTATGGATAAGACACAACCCATATACCATACCATAGCCACTGCCAAAAATGGAAAAGTCATCAGAACTATGCTCCCTTGGACTCTATGTTGTATCTCACCTATATGTCATAGCCACCTCTTAGGAGGAAGGAAAAAGGGAAACCCAACCCTCTAACTTATACAATGAAATAAAAACTCCACACCACAATAAAATCTCTAATATCACACCTTTCCATTGATAAAGCTCATAATGTATCCATTATAGAGTTGATATAGTAACCAAAACCCAATATCCTTATGATTCTACATTGTATAGGCCAAATTATTCTGTAATATCCCCCACTACACCAAACCCTCAACTTCGCAATGTATGATCCCCCTCTAAATATAACTTCAACAAAAACTCCACAAGATTCTCTTTAAAGCTCCTCTAAGATCCTCTATCACCAAAATTTCTCTATTAAATGATCCAAGAAGGTCAACATCATTACATGATACCATGGCTAAGGTTAAATGACTAAAACCACTGAATCAAAAAATTCATGGGAACCGATTATGTTAACACATAAACCATGATTTTAAAAATGAATTATTAACATATGGGTAATAAGGAATTATTAATGGGGGGATTGAAGTAAAATTACTATGAAAAATTATTTTATTTAAATTCATATTAAACCTAAATTTATTAAATATAATATTTCAGAATGTTTAACCAAGAATATGTCTGAGTTAAGGATTAATGTTCCAATATTACTTTTAATTGGGATTGTTTTGTTTAATTCTCATTTGGGTGAATTTTTTGATATTTCTGCATTAATCCCCATATATTTTCTTCTCCTACATCTATTATTTGGTTTTAATAGTTTTCATATTATTTTCATCTCCTTTAGTTCAAAGATCAACTAAAAATAATGCTTATAATATAAATTGGCTTTATCTCTTCTTTTTATTATGGAATGGTTTTATTTCATATCAATGTTATTTATATTGTTTCAATAATATTGTTCTATAGACTTAAATTACTACTAAAGATCATTTATTATTGAATTTTAATTTCCTTACAAATTATTTGATATGAATATTTTTAATTTTTTTCTTTATAAATTTATTTTTACTTTCTTTAGTAAAGTAAGAAAATACATTTTTTTGCCATTTACCAATTGAATACCCATTCTTACAATTATATCCATTAATTTTTTTTAATATTACAGTCCAATTAACTATGTTTTCATTGAAAATTATATTACCTTCATTCTATAAATTTTTTTAATGTTTCTAAGAGAAAAGGATATTTCTTATAATTTTCAATGAATTATATTAATGTATTTATAATGGTTTATTTAATTTATGAAAACATCCTTTAAAGTTTCTTATGATATAATGGGGGTACTCTATAATGATATCATCTGGATCCCTTCTCTATATGTATTTATATCATGTTATTTTATTTATTGAATGGGAAAAATATTCTCATTCTATATGCTATTTTTTCAATAATGGGATTTACAAATTACCAAAATATATTGAGTATTTATTATATTGTTTATTTATTCCTTCCATATGATGGATTTATTGGTCTTACTTAAAAATAGGTGGGACTAGGAATTATGTATCCCCCCAATGCATCAGTTAGACTCAAGAGAAAAACAACTCAGGGTATTTGGCATATGCCTTACCTATTTATATATGATGTCTTATCATGATTCCTTGATGGTAAGATTTAGATTTCTATAATTATACATTATATCGTTATGAATAGAGCTATTGTTTTCCATGTGATTAATTTCCATGTGATTATTTATGTGTCTGTGTCATCCATGGATATATTCCTCTTTTATGATATTTTTTATATGAAATATTTGATTACTATTTATCTCTATCATATTTTTTCATTCCATATTTATTCTACGATAGATTTCAATCTATGTGTCCCCATACTAATCATCTAAGATCACTCTTTTATTTTTCCCTTATCCTTGGGGTACCAATAAGTGAAATATGAATGATTTTAAGGATATAACAGAAGAAATAATAAGTTTATCACTACAAAATGAATTTATATTTCAATTTTTCAATTGTAATGTGGGGATAATGTATATATATTTTCTCCCAAGTGTAAGATCTAGGATTTTTCTTAAGGTATTTTTTTGTTTATGTTTTAGTTTATGTCCTTTATTTTGGTCAAATAAGTGCTTCCCAAAGTTCATGAGAAGGATTGGGGGTGTTCTGGGTGTTCGGGCAAGAAATTGTAGGAAAATGAAATTTTGGGACATGTTGCATAGTTTGTGCACGGTTAGTGCAAACCGTGTAGATCATCCAATGTAACCATGCAACCTTATACAAAGGATTTCGCATGGTTATCGCACGGTTAAGCTAACCATCTAGAATTCCTAGGAAACTGTGCAAAGGGGGTTATTTTGGGATAGTATCTCGCATACAGTTTTTGCACGGTTTGGAAAACTTTTTGGGTAAACCGTGCAACCACATAAAGTTGAGAAATTTCAAAAATGACATTATGGTATTTTTAACCCAAACTCGGGATTTCCTTATTTCTTCCCCCTAGAAACCATAATTATAATAAAAAATCTCCCAAGAGTTTATAAGGGTGATTATCCCTCATCTCTAAGTCATTTGGAGTGTTGTCAGTTGTGAATTGAATATTGGAGTACGTATAATCTCCTCCTTGCTTCTTCTTCTCGATTAGGGTTTGCATCTTTCTTACATCGACTTCCAATACTCTAAAACCATATTTTTAGCCTGAGATATATTATAAATATTCAAGAGGTGGTTGCATATTGATCTAAGTCTAGGTTTTAGAGTGCATTTGTCAATGGATTCAAGGTAGGCGGTCTATATTTTATATCTGATAGTTTCATTTGAGATTTTTAATTGATTGGGTTTATTTCATGATTACCACTTGTTTTTATTTTGATTATTTGATGATATTTGATATTATGAATGTATATATGAGGAATGGAAACCCTTGTGGTCTCCATGGGACACATAGAGGGTGACTTAACCTTTGTAGGGCCACCCATGGGGTGCACTGATACTTTTCGGACCTAAAATTAGATAAGTTAGTTCTAGGATGGCGTTTGATAATGTAGAGCCCTTGTTGAGTAAGTTGATATTCATAATGGAAGTCCACATGTGGTGTTGGTTATTTTTTTTAGGTAAGAGGTTTATGAAATATGTTAGACATTCCAAATCATTCTAGTTCATGTGAAACAAGAATCTACTAAATTGATTATGGTATATGAAATGGGAAAATATATTAAAGAAAATTTTATAAGGGAATTATTGAATATGCTTAGTGATCAAGGCTTCATAATGGGAATTTTCTTAAATGGCCTAAGAGATGTAAATGTAAAATAAGATAATGGGTTATGGAATAATATTATTTACCATGTTTCCTTTCATGGATTATGATTTCCATATGTATAGGTTGTGTTAGGTTGTGATATGGATGTGTGTGGTGAATGGATGGATAAGAATGTGAACATGGATTGAGTTATGGGATAAAGGACTGAGGCACCTCTCATGAGTCGAGTTTGACTGATACTCTTACTCCACCATTAATTCATGAGTTAGGGAAGGGGTCGAGCTCTATTTCCCTAACAATTTCATTCCACCCGGACTGAGGCTTTGAGGTGTGGATATTGTGATTGTGTGATATGATTTCTCTAGTGAGTTCAGGAATTACTTATTCCCTTATGAAAATGGTGTATTCCATGAACCTTGTGTGATTGATAATGAACTATTAATGATAGAGACATAATGGATTGGAACATTGGTTAGTATAGCTAAGTAGAGATTATTAAATAGTGGTCCTAAATTTTCTTTCCTTTGATTCCTATTTATTTATTCTTGCATGAACTATCTGTTAGATGGTATATTTTTCGAAATTGTTCATGGCTGCCTATTGAGTTGTACGCACACCCTGTTCGGGCTGCTCTTGGGTACTTGAGCAGATTTCATGCTTGGAGGACAGGACAAGGGAAAGGGTCCTATGTTAAGGATTTGACTAAAACATGGGACATGAATGGATAAGGTTCCAAATTTGGTTCAGGACTATTTTTCGGATTCCACTATTGTCTTTATTTTGGGTTCTTTCCACTTTTCATTATAGAATGACATGACATATTTACTGTTGCTTATTGTTTTTACCCAATTTGAAGGATATTTTGATATGCATGTTTTTTTTTGTTTCATATTGTTTACACTATTTATATTTTGATATATTGTGTATTACTCTGGTAAAGAGGGTATAGTATCCCCATGTGACTTATTAAACCCTATCAAGTAGTTAGAAACCTATGGAATATAGGGAGGTGTGCCTGAGGTCATGTGAAGACCTGGCTTGAGGCACCGATTTAGTTGCACTCGGGTCAATGATGTTATAAAGTTGTATCAGAGGATTTATTTTTACTTTCTTACTATTTGGGGATGGTAAAAAGGATAAAAGGACAATGTTGGGCCTTTGTAATGAGATCGTGCCTGGGAGTATCTAACCCAAGTATAGGAGAAATCCCAAGTCACCCTGGGAGGGAATTGTTATTTTTAATGTGTGTTGATACATTTGAAGATATTTTACCACTGGGTGGTGCACATGTGGTGTGATGTGATAGTTTTAGGATATTTTTCTCATGTATAGAATGGAAAGAGGTTGTGAATTCATGCATCATTCTAGGAAACTATGTATATAAGTAACATGCATCATATTCGGCGCACACACACATGGGATGGGTGTGTGGAACCTAGAGGGAAGAATATATTTTAATTTCTTAAAAGTGGTGAAAATTGTGTTAAAGGAAATAATACAAATGGGTTAAAAGGGAATAATAATGGTTATGATAATTAAAGAATTATACTTGATAAGGGGTGGTATGTGGAATGAAATTTTATTAGAGTATGTTTTATTATGAGAATAGTTTGAAATAGTGTGGAAGGTAAGGCTTGGAGTCGTGTGAGTTAGTTACCTCATGTTATCCATGAACATTGTAGGGATGGTTGGTGTTATTGTGATGGGTATGACCAGCCATTTTTGTGTGGTGTATGTGAAATGGTTTGTTATTGGCTATTAAAGATCCTTCCTTTATATTTTTGGAATATTTATGGTTTTTGTTATAAATATCATGTTTGGAATTTTTTATAATTACCTCCACGAAGACGTATACCGATTGGTAGAAAGGAGTAAAATGTCAAGAATCCTCCTCTAGTAGTGGAGACAGAGGATCTGGTAGTTCAAGATAATAAGGAAGATTAGTTCTATGATAATCGTCCTCATTTTCTACAGATGATGGAATGTGACCCAGGTAAGGTTGTGCTGAGTATGTTTGAGATGACTTGGAGTTTTAGTTGCAGCACCCTCCGACCATTAACGGAGAGGGTGGGCTAGAGGTAGTAGAGTTTTGGAAACAGTCTATCCAGAATATTCTTGACCATCTGAAGAATCTTCTTGAGAATCAAGTCATCTTAGTAGACTATGTGTTAAAAGTGAAGGCCAAGCACTAGTGGGATATTATGGTTCATATGGAGTAAGTTGAAGGATTTGTGTGGAAGGATTTCACGTAAATGATTCTAGAACATTACAACCTAGAAAACATAAGGAAGGATAAGGATGTAGAGTTTATGTGTTTGACTAAGGGGTGGAATCAGTAATGGATTATGCTAGCTATTTCACTAACTTTCATTGATTATATTTTATGATAGCTGGAGATGTGGCAACTATGGAAAAATGTTTTCAGGATGGGATTATGAATGATATTAAGTCTTAGGTGAAAATTTTATATATGAAGAGGTTTGTAAAGGTAGTGGACCAAGCCCTTATCTTATAAGGGAGCCTGAATGGAGCTTCAGGAGAGGGACTTGTGGTGCCAACTGGTCGGACAAGTGGTACAACCTATGAGGAAAGTAAAGATCGTTTGGGAAGTTCTCAATGGTGTGAGAGTGCGTATAATAGTCATAAGGGAGGGGAAGCTTCTCAGGATGGTGATCGGGTGTTCTACTATCAGTGTGGTAGGTCAAGGCACATGTAAGATCAGTGTCACAAACCACCAGTTGAGTATCAGTCCAATGGAAGGTTGGGAAATATACTTAAGTTCTAAAATAACCCTTGTAAACCATGAATGGATGGGAGTTTGAGGCAGATAATGAGTTTGGTCATGGGATTGATCACCCTGTAACAAGCAGGTAGTTGGAGCTCGACTTTCCATATTAGAAGAGGTGGTGGACGTGGAACTCCAGTATGGAACCATCTGCACCAATAGAGCAGTGTAGTGTAGGGTACTTAGGCTGGATCATAGGGTAAAGGGATATGACATCATTAAATAGTTTATTCTACACCAAGATGTGGTGAGGATTAACATTCTACCATTTGAGGTATGATTCTTGTAGCTTCCACACTCGCTAATAATTTATTTTACACAGGTACCACACACAATTTTTTCTATGCACTGTTCTCAGTTGTGTTGGGCCTAGATGTGGAACTTTTGTGTGGGGTTGTGTCGATTGATACTACATTCGGCGTGTGAGAAAATTATATTAGACAATATAGAGGTTTTTTCTTAGATGTTGGTGGTTATCCTTTCTTGTAGAACCTAGTTATCCTCGAGATTTCAGGTTTTGACTTGATTTTTGGTATTGACTAGATAGTGTTTTATTAGGCCCATATCAACTATTACCATCATAGGGTGACATTCACATCACCCGATGGAGGCACTTATGTCTTTTGTGGTGAATGGGATGTACGAGCTGGTTGTGTGGGGCCAATTTCTCAGCTTTTGTGGAAACTCATAGCCCAAGTGGCATGCCATATTCTTAATGATGGAGAGGTGAAGAAAAATGACTGTACTCATGTGGTGGATCTTTTTCAAGATGTTTTTCTTGAGGATTTATCAATACTTCTACCTGAAGAAGGATGTGGAGTTCACAATCAAGTTGCTACTTGGGTAGAAAGGTTTCTATTCCACCATATTGAATGGTGCTGAGATAACTCTAGGAATATAATGTTTGGCTTTAGGAGTTAGAGAAAAACAGCTATATTCGACCAATTACATCGTTATGGGGATCACCTGTGTTGTTTTCTATGAAGTATGATGGGTCTTTGAGGTTATGTTTTGGTTATAGGAAGTCGAAATAGAATATATTTAAAAACCAATCCATGTTTCCCAAAATTGATGAATTGTTTAACAATATGAGGGGTGACTTAGTATTCTTTAAGATTGATTTGTAATCAGGATACCATCAATTGAGGGTGAGACCTTTTGACATATCGTGAACAAATTTCTAGAGCAGGTACAAGATGTATGAATTTCTGGTGATAAAATTTGGGATAACCAATGTGTCGGCTATGTTTATGGCACCGATGAATTAGATACTTCACCCTTATTAGTATTAATTAGTGGTTGTCTTTTTTGATGAAATATTTTTGTACTCACAAACTCTTAAAGATCATGCCAGACATCTTGACATCATATTGAGTACAGTAAACAAATATAGGCTTTACACCAGGCTATTAAAATTTCAGTTCTTCTTGATAAATTGAATTTTTTAGAACACATCATTTCTGAGTCAATAATGTCCTTCGATCCAGAGAAGGTGCGGGTTTGGGTGTCTTGGGAGTAGTCTAAGAATGTTTTTGATATTCTGAGTTTCCTAGGTTTTTCCATCTATTAACAAAGATTCATTAGATATTTATCTCATTTGGAAGTTCCTCTCTCAAACTTAACCAATAAGGGAATTAAGTTTGAGTGGTCAGAGGTGTTCAAAATATCTTTTCAAGAATTGAAAAGGAATTTGAATACTGCAAAAATTCTAATACTACCTAAACCTGGTAATAAGTACACCTTGTTCTATGATGTGTATCAGGTGGGACTTGAGGCATTGTTAAAGCATGACTATTAGTTTTTAGCTTATGGTTCAACAAAGCAGAGGCCTTGTGAAATAAATTACCATTCCCATGATCTCGAGCCATCTATAGTGGTTTATTCCATAAAGTGTTAGAGTCACTACTATTTGAGAGGGAGGTTCATGGTGTTTACTGGTCATAAAAGTCTTCAATACATCTTATCTCAGAGGGATTTTAATATTCGACTATGAAGGTGGGTCGATTACTTACAATACATAGATTTTGAGTTAGTTTACACAACTAAAAAATGAAATAGTTTTGCAGATGATCTGATATGGAAGTCTCAGAATCAAGTGTTTCAAGAAACCTACTCTAAGTGGAGGATGATAGATTTGTTTATAGATATTCACCTGGAGGTTAAGGATGGGCATGAAAAAATGACCCTTGTGTCTATAGTGATTGAGCGTATGATTTTGTTCCATGTCAAGGAGTTTTAGATAGAGGACCCAGATTGTTTTTCTATAAAAGAATGTTTTACTAGTGGGGAGTCAGCATCTAGTTGGGCTGTTGGTGCTGATGGAGTTTTCTATGTTCAGGGTTGCTTGGTCATTCCGTTGGGTTCACACGAATAGTTTATGCCTGAGTTCCTTGTATCGAGGTGTGAAATACATCTTAGATTGACTACAATGCATAGTGATCTTAATCGGTGGTATTGGTAGCCAAGAATGAAGAAATAGGTTGCATGTTTTATGGCATGATGCCTTACCTATCAACAGGTGAAGGCCAATCATCAGCATCTAGGTGGGTTGTTGTAGTCATTTCCCATTCCATAATTGAAGTGAAATTACATAATGGTGGAATTCATTATTGGTCTTCTGAGGATTCCATAGAAGAATGATGCAATCTGGGTCATTGTGGACTGGTTGACTAAACTGTCTCATTTCTTAACGATCTAGGAAACTTATATAGTTGAATAATTCGGTGAGTTATATTTTCAAGAGATAGTGAGATTTCATGGTGTTTCAAGAACCATAGTTTTGGATCATGATCTTAGTTTCACATCGCTCTTCTCATGGGGGATATATAAGGTTCTTGGTAAACAATTGTTTTTGAATATGGATTATCACCCGCAGCCGGACAGGCAGTCAGAGCATACAATCCATGTATTAGAGGACATGTTGAGATATTGTTCTCTAGATTTTGGAGGTTCATGTGAAAATAATTAACCACTTGTTTATTTTCTTTTACAATAATATTTTTCAGGAAAAAAATTAGAAGGAACCATTTGAGGCACTCTACAAGAGGCCATATAGATCACTATTGTAATGGTTAGAGGCTGGGGAGCCTGAGTTGTTTGGTCTGATTCTCATACAGGAGACATTTGAGAATAATTAGTTGATTAAGAAGTAGATGGATACACCATATAGTAGAAAAAGTTCATATGAATATCAGCTTTATAATCCTCTAGAGTCCATGGAATGTGATAGTGTGTTTCATTGGGTGTCACCAAGGTTGTGTCACCATAGAATTTGGAAGCATGGTAAGTTAGCACCCATGTATGTGGGTCCATTTGAGATTATTGAGATAATCGGACTGGTGGTTTACCAATTGGATCTTCCAAAATGGTATAGTGTAATTTGTGATGTTATTCATGGTTTGAAACTCCAAAAATATCAACCTGATCCATCTTATGTGATAAACTTTGAGGATGTAGAGATGGAGGTCGATGCGACATTTGAAGATCATCTGGTGATTATTGCGGATCATAGTGGGAAGTCCAGGTAGGGCAAGGTTGTGCCTTTGGATCAAGTTTTCTTCCAGAATTGAAATGTGTAAGAAGATAATTGGGAGAAACAATCATATATATAGGTTTAGGGGCTTTCTCTATTTTCTTTGGAGTCTTAATGATGCTCGGGAAGAGAATTTCAAGGACGATCCATCTTAAGGTGGGTAGGTTGTAAGTTTTGGGATTTTTCTTAGTGTATTTTCTAGTTTATGTTTTAGTTTAAGTCCTCTATTTTGGTCACATAAGTGTTTCCAAAAGTTCATGAGAAGGAATGGGGTGTTCTAGGGGTTCATGCATGAAATATGAGGAAAAATAAATTTCTGGGCATGTTTCATGGTTTACGCATTGTAAGTGAAAACCATGCAGATCATCCTAGGTAACCATGAAAACCTAGATGGAGTCTTTCCCGTGGTTATTGAATAGTTAAGATAACTGTGTGTAATTCCTAGTAAATCATGTGAATGGGGTGATTTTGGATAGTATCTCTCGCACAGTTTGTGCACAGTTTGGAAAAATGTGTGTGTAAATCATACAGCCAGGTAATGTTGAGAAATTTACAAAAATGACATTACATGTTTTTTAACCCAAACATAGGATTTCCTCCTTTCTTCCCTGTTGCATCCATAATGATGAGACAAACCTCCCTAGATATTAAAAGTGTGATTATCCATAATATCTAGGTCATTTGGAGTGGTTTCAATTGTGAATAGAAGATCTAAGTAATTCTAATCACCTCCTTGCTTCTTCTTCTCGATTAGGGTTTTCATATTTCATATATATCCTTTTGATGCTATAAAACCATCCTTTTCTAGAGAGATCAAGAATAATGCTACAATATGAGGTTAAGTAAGGATCTAAAGCCTCTTTTGGGAGTGTGTTCATCAATGGTTTCAAGGTAGGTGGTCTGCAAGTTATATCCCAATGTTTTGTTTGAGATTCGTGCATGCTTGGGTTTATTTCATAGATACCCATTGTTTTGATTTGGATCCTTTGAGGAAATTTGGCATAATTAATTTATAAATTATGAATGGAAACCCTCATGGTCCCCATGGGACACTTAGAGGATAAATTTACCTTTGTAGGGACACCCATGTGGTGTGCTAATAATTTCTGAACCTAGAATTAGCTAAGTAAGTAATAGGTTGTCGTGTGATAATGTAGATCCCTAGTTGAGTTTGTTTTTATTCATAATGGATGTCCATGTGAGGTATTAGTTATTATTGGTTGGTGTAATAGTTATACGAAATATTTTAGATAGGCATTAGTGAGTTAGTTCTTGTGAAGCGTGAATATACTTAATTGATAATGGTATGTGAAATGGGAAAATATGTTAAAGGAAATTTCATAAGGGAATAATTAAATATACTTAGTGATTTAGGATTGAGAATTGGAATTTGGATAAATGGGATAAGTGACGTAAATGAAAAATTTGATAATGGGTTATGGGACCATATGATTTACCATGTTGCTTGTTATGGATTATGATTTCTATATGTATTGGTTTTGTTTGGTTTTGATATGGTTGTGTGGGTTGACTGGATGGATAAGAATGTGCATATGGACTTAGGTGTGGGATAAATGATTGAGGCTCCTCCCACAAGTCGAGTTGGATTGATTCTATAAATCCACCCACAATGCATGCGTTCGATAAGGGGACAGAACTCTATTCCCATAATGATTGCATTCCACCCGGACTGAAGCCTCAAGGTGAGGATATTGTGATATGTTGTACATTTTGAGTTAGGTACTTACTTATTCCATTATGAAAATGATTTATTCCATGAACATTGTGTGATTTATGATGAACTAGTAATGATAGATACATAATGAATTGGCACCTTGGTTAGTATAGATAAGTAGAGATTGTTAACTAGTGGTCCCAAATTGTCTTTCCTTGGATTGTTATTTATTGATTCTTTCATCCCATATCTATTGGAATGGATAATTTTAGACACCTTTGGGGTGGAATACTAAGTTTTACTCACACCTTGGTAAGACCAATGTTGGGTACCTGAATAGATTTCGTGTTGGTTGATCATTACAAGGGAAAGATCCATATACTATGGAGTTGAGTTGGACATGGGACTTGCATGGATGAGGTTTAAGAATTGTTTTAGTATAATTTTAAGGATTCCACTATTTGTCTTTATTTTGGGTTATTTTTCACGTTTTATTGTAGCATGAAATTACATATTTAATGTTGCTTATTGTTTGTACCGAACTTGGGAGATGTTTGGTTATGCATGTTATTGGTTGTTTCCAATTATTTATATTATTTATATTGTGATATTTTGTTGATTACTCTGGTAAATAGGGTATATTATCCCCACATGACTTATTAGACCCTCACTTATAGTCGTATGCCTTTGGCATATGGTGAGGCACGCTTGAGGTCATGTGATGACCCAGCTTGGGGCACCGATTTAGTGGCTCCTAGGTTATGGATGTTACACCAAGACTACTAAAATGTTTGGTCCCATGGGATGAGTTATAATCTATTTTTTACCAATATATTAATTTAACCACCTATACAGGGTCACTGGAGTCAGGATTACTACGGTTGGTTTCAAATAATGTTTAGTAGAAATCATGGGAAGATGATATTGAATAACATAGTTCGATAGCACAAATATTATGATAAACCCTAAAAATATTCAAGAAATTATTTTGGAATATTATACATTCATATGGATCATATTCTATAATTTAATAATCATAACTTTACAAACTAATGTAATATATACTATTGTTTATAAATTGAACCAATCATAAGGAATGGGAATTTCATCAACACTTGTAACCTATATAAGGATTTCTCAAATGATAAAGTCAATAATGTTAATAAGGATGGTGTTGGATCTGAGTAGATTATAACTATATTATGGTATTTTATTGGGGTTTTTTCCAATAACCATTCCCCTGTGGAGTAACAAGATGGTCCATAATATGGTAAAACAATGTTTGGATGCTTCATCTGTTAGAAACCACTATCATTTAATAGAACTATTAATCCACTTGTAATAAATAAATGGATCAAATACATGGAAAATATATTTCATGGTTTGGAAGTAGTGAAATCAATAAATATAGCATGTTAGTTTATCATCTAAATGTAGTTACGTATCAATTATGTTAATAGATTCAAAACACTACGGTGGAGAAGATATAGTGTATGGAATGGAAAAATTTTAAGGTAACACTCTAGGAAAAATAATTTCCTCCATAGAAATGAGATGATATGGAATAGAAATTCATCAACTTAATATAAAATAATGAATAAAATGATGAGGAATATGAAGCTAACTTTAAATGGTTGGTAACTCATGCCACTGATTATGTTCATAATCCAAGATGTAAGATTAATCACTAATTTAATGGGATAAATCTTACTGTTCAAAGTGAATTAGTATCTCAATAATTTTTATGTATATGAGGATATAGTATCTTGTGTTATAAATATAGAGAAATAGTTCAATAATCCTCATTTTTTTTAAAAGAAATAAGGAAAATTATAGGGTGGATATGTTCTCTATAAATTAAAATGTGGAAAACAAGAAAAATGGAAGCATAAAATATTCAACATGTAATAGTGTTGGAAAGAAACTCCTTGGTACATGCTTGCATAGAATGGGAGTTTTATTCATGTATTGAGTGAAATTACATTATGATTAATAATGAAAATGAAAGGTAAAAGTAACCAAAGTTAAATTTTTTGATATTAGTAGATAAGAGTCCATTAAAACCAATTTCCCAAAAATAAAGGGTATTTACCTCATAAGAGGCAAAGGGATAAAGTCCAAGATAATGTGATTACCATATATAATGTTAAAGTTATAAATAATGTGATAATGGTTACTTTGATCATAATCAAAAATTTAGATAATTAATTACTTGATTCAACATATATGCACTCTTTTGTATCTGGTTTGTTTGATAAGAACATTTAATGTTTCCCTAACAATCTGATAAAGGCATTTTCAATCAATACACCTAGTGGAAACTTTATAGAAAAAGAGATATATCAATAATTCTAAATTAATATGCCTAGATATTCCCAGGTTATAAACTTAATTTTTATACCTATGATTGTATTTGACATAAAACTTCGAATGGATTGTATCTTAAAGTGTAATGTAAGAATTTATTTCTAATAGAATGAGATTTCTATTTTTTAAGGAGACATGGTATTCCTTGTTGTTGTATGGGATAATTTATTCTCTATGTCTTTTCCTAATCCACCTCCAGTAGCTTGTCTTAATGAAATTATGGGTGAATAGGAAGATAAAATACAATCTATGTAAGAGAGGGATAATCTACGAATATAAAATGTACCTATTTTACAAGAGTATATTAATATATTTTATAGATGAATTACATAGATTTCCACCTGAGAATGAATTTCAGTTTTCCATTTAAATCTTCCCCAATGAAAATTCTATATCTACGACTCTATATAGAATAGGACTAGTGGAATTGGTGGAGTTGAAGAAACAACTGAAATATGTTTTTGATAATGGATTCATACACCCTAGTTTTAACCTTTGGGTGACCGTGTACTATTTGTGAAAATTAATGATTGTTCTTTGAGGTTATACGTTTATTACATGGAAATCAATGTCATCGTCATATTAAGGCAGAAAAAGGATGATATACCAAATATTTCTTTTATTACAAGGTATATACATAATGAGATTATGGTAATGCCCATCAGATTAACTATTACATCATCTATTTTTAAAGATCTAATGAATTTAGTATTCAAGGATTATCATGATAATGTCATGGTGGTGTCAATTAATGAAATATTAATATAATCTAAAATCTATGAATCATAATATAATCATTTCCAAATAATTCTCGAGACTCTCTGTGAAATGTTATTATATGGGAAATTCAATAATTGTGAATTTTGGCACTATAAATTTTTTTTCTAGGACAAATTGTATCCAAAGAGAGAATATTTTTTGATCATTCAAATAATGTGGAATTCTAATAATGGACCACATAAGAAAATATAATTGAGATATGTTGATTCCATAGTTTGGTACGTTATTATTAGTGAATTGTTCAAAATTTTACATTATTTGAAAACCCATTATCAAAGTTGACATTTAAAATGTTCCAATTCACTAGGTTGATGAAATATGACTAATTAGTTGAGGACCCAAAGTGTGGATTAGTCAATTAAATGGTTTTTAATTTACCATCAGTAAAATATATTACTAGAAATACTCAAAGATTATGATTTCTCGATGAACAACCACCTTATAAAGGAAAATATGGTGGATGGTGAATTAAGTAGGAAGGAACATGGAATATTAACCACTATGAGGATAAACAAAGATCTTATATTCATTGATATTGTATTTTTATATATGGAACTCGTTACTCAGTAAGAAAAAAAATTATTTTTCTAAAACATTACCACACAATATTTACTCGTAAAGATATAGAAATAAAAAAATATGATAAGGGTTTAAAAAATATTATTTAATCCATGAATGATGAGATATTTCAATACTTCACGTAAAATATTATGAGTTAATGTTTTGGTATAGACTATATGATACATCCATACCGAATCTAAAATTGTAATTATTAGATGAAGCACATAGCTCAAATTTCTCTATAAACCACGGTAGCATAGAGATGTATATGGATTTAAGAGAACATTTCAATTTGTAAGGAATTTAGTGGTAATTTTTGGAATATGTGGCTAGATTATTGAGGTGAATATGGGTAAATACTGAAATAAAACATCCTAAAGGATTCATTCAACCTATTATTATATAAATATATAATTAGGATAATGTTAAAATAGTCATTGTTTCTAGAATAACAAATAAACCTTGGTGTAATGATGTTATAAGGATTATTATTGATCATTTACCAAGTTTGAACATTTTTTACTGTAAAGGAGTATCTACCACTTTATCACATTACACTTCTCTATATCAATAAATTTGTGAGAATTCATGGTCCAAATATTTTGATTGTATCTGACTATGCCCCATTATTCACATCAAAATTATGGAATGGTCTTTAGATGACTCTTGGAATCAAGATACATTTGAGCATCTCTTATCATCCTCACACTGATAGACTTTTTAATAGTATAATTCCAACATTATAAGGAATGATACATCTTCGTCACATGACAATTAATTAATCAGGTAATAGTATCTATAACTGGTATAATTTTTATATAATAATAACTTTTACTCAATCATTAGAAAAGCATCGTATAAAGCATTGTGTGAAAATAGATTTCATACTCCAACTTGTTCTGATTATGTTATAGCAACTAATCTAGTATTCCTATAACTTATTGAGGAGACTATTCTTTATAAAAGTACTGACATGAATTGGTCACCCAATTTATGCTGCAATAGAATTTTTTAAATATAAGGGTTACAGTAAAAACACGATGTGTAAATATCTTACACCAACTGGGGGTTGAGGTGAATGAAATATTAGGTTTCAAAGAAAAAAAATCTCAGATTGCATGAGACATGTCTGGGAAGTAATGTTATTAATCTTTCAAGGACATCCTCCATAAAGGGTAGTGGTAGCGCAACCCAAAATCACCCAAAAAACAGTCTGATGTGAAATAGAAGTGCTCACTAGCATTGCATCATCTTTCTCCGAGGCTAAAAAACTCAAAAAACATCAATCTTCATTAAGGAAGAAGTAGGATGGAATGAGTAATGATAAAAAGGATCATTCTTAGTTTAGATCATTAAGAGAAAGGCACTTCAAGGGAAAATGTAAAGCATTATAAACTTTCAATAAACTAAAGGAACACATCAAGATTATTCTGAGAAGAAAAAATTAGTGTATGATCAAAGTTTTGGTGAGTAGATTTAAAATACATTTTTCATAGGTACATGAACAAGTATATAGGTACACCTTAAGAGCTTCCTACTACCACTCTGTGAACAAAAACATTCCAACCAGACAATCCAAAACCTAAAATTCAATAATAATTCACACTTATAGAACCCTGATCATCAATGTAAGCCTTAGACCAATAAGGAAAAAGTAACTTCATGAACAAACAGCTCCCATCCCAAGAGAAACAGCAGAAGTTTCCAGCCTTAGGCATCAAACCAATGAAATCCTAAGACAAATCATTACCATTGAATTTTAATTAAAATATAATCATGATGTTTCTTAAATTATTCCTCCATTTTCATGTACATTATCTTTCTAATTTATAGGTAGGAAACCATAGTGATTTCACCATTCCTGTATCTTTTAAAAAATATTGTATCCTGATCCTCCATCCAAGCATCCAATTCATCACTCACATCATCAATATAATGATATTGGTCCCTCACCATAGGGTCATCATCTTCAATGTTTGTAGTATTGTTTATGTTCCCTTCATCGGGGGATGTTAGCGGATGTTATGTAACCACTGGCTATGGTGGAATCACAATTTGTTCTTTCTAAGAGGCCTCTAGGGATCTAGTGATAATTTTTCTCTCAAGGATAGATTAATCATTACATCTGCAAGTCTTTTTGCCACTCATAGTAACATATCCATCCAAATAAATCATTGGTTTTTTACCTTTCTATGCACTATATTTTAAATAGGCTTCCTCATTCATTCAAGCTTCCTCATAATCATCATGCATGGATTCAAAATAATTTGAGTGGGAATTCCTATCCTCCCCATTCAAGGATTGTGATCCATCTATGATGATTAGTTTCCCAGCAATGCTGAGGTATGTTTTATCCTCATCAAGAGGATAAAAATTATGGGGAGTAGCCACAACTCCATAAGATTTATTAGTAGGGGTATAGGTTCAACATCCTTATTACTAGAGTGTTCAGCAAGAGAATTGGTCATCTATATGTGATCTCCTTTATCAATCCAGATTGAGTGGGGTCTTATAATGGTACGTGCATCATAAAATTTTCTTCTATAAATATTTTAAGAATCCCTCATTCTAAGGAAATCAGTGCAACAGTCTATGAGGTTTTCAAAGAAAACCTCTTCAAAGAATCTATTATCACCATTTTGTATCCAAATATGGGATGGAAGGAACTATAAAAGATTGATTTCTATAAATATTACAGAAACAGATGTTTGATAAAGAATTCAAGTAGTAGTTTCTAATGTGAGGGGTTTCCTAATAATACTAGAAATAGAAAAAAGTTTTGTTTTAAATAAGTGAAGTGACAGACCAGAGAATCCTAACCAAATATGGGAAATTGGAGGCCCAAAATCAGTGCAGAAATTAGGGGACCATTTGAAAATCTTCATGGAATAACCAACGAAGGTCTGTGAGCCTCTCATCCAAAGCCGATAATAGTTTTTTTCAAACAAGAAAAGAAAAATAACATGAGGAGAATATAATAGACCAACATGAAAGTTCGCAAAACCAATAGTTTCCAATGTTTTTATAAGGAAGAATAAATTATGCATGAGCTTGAAAAACCTTCCAACAAGAACAAATCGTATATCGGAATCCAAGATCCTAACCTCTTCCTTTGAGAACGATATCGAAGAAAGGGCCATGTGTTGAAATTTCTTCGATTCGATGTGAGTCGCAATATTTGAGTCTCCATAAACATTCAGTGACTTCTACTCATGAAAATCATTGTAAAGTATGATAATAAGGAGAAACTATTTTATAGGTACATCCAACCTATAAAAATTATAGACTAAATTATAGCTATGGATTGTCTTCTTGTAAATTCAACCCAACCTCTCTAATTTGTGTAATGTATTCCATATTTTATTTTTAAGGAAGTAAATACCTGAACCAACATATATTCTCATCAATGGGTAAATATATTTGGATCCTAAAATTTAATAAAATGATGATCCTATCCAAAAATTATTAACACTAGGGTGAGTTTGTTTTGAAATTAAACAACTCATTTGGTGAAAGTAATTTGCAGGAATCTTAAAAGAGAGTAAACAACATGGGAACTTTTAGATGAAATGATGAAGAATTACAAACATTTTTTTATGATATGACATATATATAAAAAAGATGGTTGAAATTATATAAGGGGGGATAATTTAACACCAGATATTCTACTATATTAGGAAAACATTGCATCAATAAACTATAGCACAATGCATATTTTATTCTATAATCAATATAGTACAATAAAATTAGATTTATTAAAAGATATTATTAAAATAAATAATCGGATAATTTTTAGTTTAAAATTGATTATAAATAACTAATTTTTTGATTCATCATGTCAAAATTATTTTAGAGTGTGTTTTTTTGATTTTTTTAAAATGGTTGATTTTTAAAAGAATAGTGAAAATATCATTTTTACAAATATTGTGACTTATATACCTCATCATTATATGAGAGTAAATTAAAAATGCATGAAACCACTTTATAAAGAAAAAATATATTTAATAAATTAAATTATTTTATTTAAGATATTATGTTGAATTTATAATCTCATGCTTGACATTTGGGAACCAAAGTTATATTTTTTTTAATAAATATTATTTGTGAAATAGTTTCTATTAATTAAGATTTCAGAAGGTACCATTTAGTTTTTTCTTGAATTTGAAGTCTCATAATTCTCCTTTTTAACCATAAAATAATAAATTTCATGGTAATCAATAATTTACATTATTTTTTTGTAAAAATCTTTTATGTTTAAAATGAATGTTTTCTAAAAAAATGTCTTATTTTTACATTTTATATACTTATATTAAATATTATTTTTTTCCACCTGTAGAAATTTAATCTTGTAAAAAATTAATTTTTAGAATAGTTATTTTAAAAATTTTTAATAATTTTAATTTTATTTTTTGGTTATAAAAATGAGTAGTTATGGTAATATTTTATCACAATGATAGGGGTTAATTGGGTGCGTAATGGGGTTAAAATAGGAGATAAGGTTTCAAATACCACAAAAACATACCTTCATATTGATTGGTTGAGTGGATTTGGACCTATCCTATCCTATATTAAATTTTATGCTGACTTGGTGTCACATTACCATAAAAAATACATGAATATTATTTTAAGGTAATGAGTATTTGCAAGGGCCCCTCTCCTATCACTTATAAAAGCAACCCCTCACGTCCTCACTTCTCCACCCACTTTGAGAAATTTATTTCAACAAATATCTACTCAAATATATCCACAAATCCTTTGATCAGAAACTATAGGTTTTTTAACACAAAAATACCATCCTAATAATGATTAAGGAGAGATCTAAAAGACTCTACCCAAGGAAGAGCTAATTGTTGAAATTGAGTCCTTTCATGTTTCTTTCTTCATAAACCTTTTCTTAATATTATATAACCATATTAACACAATTAAATCAGTATCATTAGTTTGATAAAAAAATATTGATATAATTTTATAACTATTATCCATCTCTTATCTATTCATTAGAAAATGAAAACGTTGTCTATGTGTATGTGCGGGAAACCGTCTCCAGGAATGATGTATTTCATTTTCATCACCGCCTCACATGGATAATTATAGAAATGGATTTATAGAAAAAATGGCATACCGAATATATAATTATTGTTCTTAATAAATAAATTATTATCTACCTTATTCCCCTCCAATCCATTATATAATGAAAACCATATTTATATGTACATGCGGACTAACGCCTTCATGAATGACATATTTCATTTTTAATCATCGCTTCCTGATTTGTCATAAAAGTTTTTTCGATGAATAAATATGATATTTAAAACATTACTAATATTTTTTGTGTGATGAAACCATCACCAAGGTTCCTGAAATTATTAAATTGAATCACGCATGGGAGAAGGGATTGTTAAAACATAAACATTAATTTTTAAAAAGAATTATTAATATATGGGTAATAAAGAATTATAAATGGTTGGTATGAAGTAAAAAAACTATGAGTAAGGTTTTTATTTAAATTAATAAGAGAAAAACTATTATATATGATAATAGACCATGTCCAACAAAGCGGAATTCCAAGATAAGGGTCAATATTTCAATGTCACTTTTAATCGGGATTGTTTATGTTTAAATTCCCATTGGGGGGGGGGATTTTTGAAATTTAAATTTTAAAACCAATATATTTTATTCTCCTATGATTATTATTGTGGTTTACATGTATTATTATTGTTTCTTCCCCCACCAAAAATAAATATTATAAGATAATATAACCTTATCTTATTTTTTGTTCAGAAATATTTTTATACCAAATAAATGAAACTTATATTATTCTAATCATTTTCTTATCTACACTGAATTTATTATTAAATTTAAATTAATATTAACATTTATTTTGTATAAAAATGTTTCAAAAATAATATTTTTAATTTTTTGCATAAAATTTAATTTTGACCCTCTCTATAAATGTGGAAAAAGTCGGTTTTGTAATATATACTGCAAGAACCACCTTTTACCATTATAATTTCTATTCATAGTTAATAAGATTCATTTTCAATTTACCTTAGTTATTCAAGAAAAATTATATTCCAATTATTCTATGAATTTTTATTTTTTAAAATGTTTATAAAAGAAAAGGATATTTATTCTTTTTTTCAAAGAAAAAACCCTAAAATAACTATAAAGGTGTTTTCATCTATGTCACATCCTTTAAAATTTATTGTGCTATAGTAAGGATAATTTATATTGACATCATCCACCTAAAATCATTAAATGGATTCTTAACCTGAAATTTTATTTTTTTACAGGGAAAAATAATGACATTTTTATGTCAGTTTTTATTGCTTATTTTTATTTATCACAAAGGTATGCTGATTATATATTTAATTGTTTATTTATTACTTTCATATTATTAATACATTAGAATTGTTTAGTGATGGGTGAGGCCCATAATTATATATCCCCATGATAAATCTGTAAGTATCATGATGAAATTAAGTCTTGGTATTTGGTGCATTCCTTACCTAATAATGTATGATGTGTTATCATGATCCCTTTGTAGTAAAATAAAGATGTTTAACACTTTCATTATATAATTATTAAACCAGTTATTATTTTCCTTGCGATTGTTTATATTTTTATCTCATCTATGAATATATTCTTCTTTTATGATATTAGTTATATTTAATATTTAATTATCATTTATATTTGCAATGTTATTTATGACTTTCTTCTTATATAATATCTTTCATTGTACTATTCCTATTACTGAGTACCTATTCTCACCATTTTATTTTATTTCCAATCCATAGGGTACCTAAAAGTGACTCTAAACAATTACAAGTATATAAAATAAGAAATAATAAATATTTTATTATAATTTTATTTTATTTTTGATTTTATCAAATTTAATGTGATAATCATTTGTGTATATAGTCTCCATGTAATACTAAACTATTTGAACCCATGGGATATGATAACTCTTATTTTATAGAAATGTAATAAAGTAACAACAACTTATGGGTTACTAGATTCTATATTACCATTAATCTATACAATGACTTTTTAAAGATATGAAATATAATGATATAGTGAAAAATATAATACATATATTATCATAAATTTACAATCCAAATGTGTACTCACGTGAAGAAGTTAATCATGGAGAATTGTCTCTTAGTTATTTACATAGTAAACTAGTCAAACATTTAACATGAGTGAAATATGAAATTTCATTAAAACATTATTCTAAATATATGGAATTTAAATAAATGGAGAATTAAATGATTTTGGATGTAGAAATTGATGAAGATGTAAGTAATATTTAATTATATCTTAAATTAAGGAAATTTAAGAGAGGTAAATGAATATTTTAAGAAAATATATATTTAGTAAGTTTTTATTTTTGAAAAATTTGGCATATCATTACCCAATAACTATAATTATTTAATGGAGATGGGGGTGGGTCTTAATTCATGAAAAAACTAAATTATTTCCCTTTTAGAAGAAAAATTAATTCAATAAATGAAAGTTGAAATAAATTTCAAGGAATGTTTTGGTTAGTCAATAGTAAGAATATTCTAAGTAAGATCCATTATAAGGTGTTGAAATTGAGTTTATCGTGAGCATAAAATACTCTATAATAGATTCGGTGGGTGATTGTTGAAGTAGAATTGGATGATCAATGAGATATATTTACTGATTTTGAGTTGGAATTATAAGGTTATATTGATGAGATTTATATATAAATAATTAAAAAAGAATAATATTATATAATTATTGAAGGAATCTGATGATATTTTTAGGATTAAAAATAAATATTTTCATCCTCTTGATAAATTTATGAAAAAATGTGAAAAAGATCTAGTTACACCAAATTAAATGGTGAACTATAATTAATGATTGCAGAATAGTATAAAAAAATTAAAAATCTTAATAAGTCCATAAAATATAAATTTTTTTAGATTGAAACACTCAAAGAGAAATTTTCGACTTTGGTAAATAAGTATGATTCAAAAATAAAAATAGATAGATCAAGGAAGAATCTATAGTTTAGGAATTTTTTAAATAAATTATTATATAAAATGGACATAAATGGCCAAATAAAATTTGAGTAAGTGTTTACTGATCTAAGACCCAATTTCATTAGTATATATGGTCTAGAATATGATATTTGGACACTAAAAGAAATGTTTAAAAATTTGAAGGGAAAAGGGTTTCATATGAATGGATAAAATTATTAATCTTTAAGAATATATCAATAATAAAGGATTTATTCAAAATAAGTGATATGTGGACATATTCCAGTAATAATTTTATTACTATTATGAAGTTTCAAATTTATGGTTATATAGGCCATAAAATATCTTATTTTGGGGAATTTGAAAGTTACATACTATGAAAATGAATTGGAATTTAAATAGGGATAATTTTAAAGCATCCTTCTAATTGTAATAGAAACTAAATCTTTGGATACTGTTTCAATTTCCCAAAATTTTGTGTATGAAGCTATTGATTATAAAAAACCAAGTACATGTTCTTCCAATTGAATACAAAGAAGGATGGGTGTAATAAAATTAAATTCAATTCCATTGATAAATATATTTTATCAATTAAAGGAAGAAGAATATGAATTGATTGCATGTGCTAAATAAAATTAGAAGAGGAAAACATATGTCTCAACTCATTCTAAAGTTTCTTGGAAATAGAAGATGATAATGTTAAAAAATAAAAATATACCTACCTAGATATACTTAATGTTTGTTAAGATTTGTATTAATTGGATTCTTAATAGTGTGTGTTCCTCCCGTGTCATGGGTAACATGAATCTACTCAAAAATATGGATGTAAACATTAATGGATTTATTAATTTTGGAAATAAATTTTTCCATAAGTTCAAAGGGTGTTGTATTACTAACTTATCCAGAGATGAATCTAGGTATACTCATGTTCAATATGTTGATGGAATTTTATAAAATTTATCAACTGTGTGATAGTTATTTGACATGGATTAAGTGGAATTCAACTGAAAATGTTGTAATATCAAATAAAAGGATAAAACATATCTTATGAATGGTTAGAGAATAAATAAATTCTTTTATGAGGTGAAAATTAAGGAGAATACTATTCTCCATATTGTCGAATAGGAAGAAGGATTATAGAACTGTAAACATGTTCTAAATCATCTGTGTGGTATAGATAATATGTAAAAGTTTAATGTTTTTGAAATTTTTTAATTGAAGAGGAATATAAGAAAGATTTATGATTAATTATTAAAGGTAAATATGGTGAGAAACTCTTAACTTATTGAAAAGAAGCATACATAAAGTTTTCTGAATCTGGTCCACACTGAGGTGTGTGGTCTAATTAATCAATCTAGAACTTATATTGAGAAGTACCTCATTTTATTTCTTGACGAATATTGAATTTTAGGATGTGATAAGTTTTCAAATAAGAGTGTAAAATGAACAAATAATAATTATGAATATTTATTCTTAGAAAATGGAACTAAATAAACATCCATGGAAGTTGAAAATTGTCTTTAGAATCATGGAATAAATCATGAAGTTTTAGAAATAAGAATCTTAGATTATTTTAAAGTAAATGTTTCATTTTGAATAGAGAGAGAAATTAGGAAATTTATGGTGTTTTAGTGGATGAAGGAATTTTTTTAGGATACAAATCAATTATTAATCCCTAAAAATGTTTAAATAACATTCTTGTAGAAATATTTGGAAGTGGTGATGTAAAAAAATGTTAAGATAAAGTGAATTCTAGATATTGTTTTCCAAAGTAAGTGCTTGAATAAGAATAATAGATAAATGAATATTCTAAAGAATCTAAAAAACCTTTTATCTGTAATTACTAAGAGGTTGAATCATATTAAAATCATGGTGAAGAATGGGGTTAACCTATGACCCAAATTAGATGAAGTGGAGATGGAATTTATCAAGGAAAAAGTTTTAGAGACAAATATGATCTAAAACAGATCCAAAGAATGATATTAATAGATCACACAACCCTATTATCAGAGGTAGAAGCAACTTCAGTTGCAGAGGCAAAAAAGGGGGAATCGTGGGTGAAATCCATTAATAAATAGATGAACCATATTAACAAGAATCAAACTTGAAAACTTGTCTATATACCTATATATCATAATATGATTGGTAAAAAATGGGTCTTCAAAAAAAACTTGATGAAAAAGGAAGAGTAGTCTAAATTAAATTAAGGTTGGTGTGTAAATGATATACACAATTTTATGGAGTTTATATTAAGGATACATTTTCTCTTATTGAATAAATGGAATAAATAAGACTCTTTCTGGTAGTGGTTATTCAATTGAAGTTTAAATTTTATGAAATGGATTTGAAGATTCAATTTCCAAATAGAGTTATAAATATATAAGTCCATATTGAAAAACAAGTCGTATTTCTTATTGTAAATGATTATACAAAGGTGTACATATTGAAAAATTCTTTGTTTGGACTAAAGAAATATCCTCGTGTTTTGTATGCATGGTTAGATTCGTATTTGATAAATTTTCATTTTAAGAGTAGATAGTTTGATCACAACCTCTATTTGAAAATCCTAGTTTAGGATCAGTTCATGGTGATTTTTTATTGTGGACGATAACATATTTGGTGAAAATAAGAAGAATTCCATTAACAAGTTTATACAAATGATGTGTTTTGTGATTGAGATTTTAATTATTTGGAAATTTAGTTAATTTATTATGTTATAAGTACATCTAAAAGAAGTAAACATGTCCATCCTATATGTGAAATATCCAAGAAAGGTTTTAATGATGTTCATAATGTAATAATCAAAACCAGTTTCAACTATGACAGTATTTTGAATGATACTTGAGAAGTATGAAGATAGTGAATGATTAGAATCAAAACTGTATGGACTAATTATTTCTGGTAAACTCTATATTATAGTAACTATGCATAATATATTATATGTTACAAACTTGGTATCTGGATTTTAGAGTTTTCTAAAAAAATAATATCTCTTAAAAGGATAATGAGGTACATTAGGACAACACTGAATTAGTCATTGGTCTTTAAAGTATGATAAAATATATATTTGATGTTTTATTCTAATTCATACCATGTTGTGGATATTTTGGATCTAAAGTTTACAAGTGGTGGATTATTATTCCAAAAAATAAATTAAAAATGATGAATAAGTACGAGGAAGGATAGTGTATACATGAGTAAAGTAGAGGTAGAATATATTTCAGTTACCAAAGCGTATACATAGTTAAGGTGGATGAATTATTATTTAGAATATTATAGGGAGTTGGTGTGATAGTTGATGTTATTAATTCATTGAAACAAAAAAGGGTTAATAATTTAACAAATAATCTTGTATAAAACTCTCACATAATGTGTATTAATATATGTAACAACTTTATATAAGAGAATGTGTAGAAAATAATTATGATATTGAACGTTATTCCATCTCAGAATCAAGTGGGATATATATTTACCAAACTATTAGATAACCCTATGTTATAGAATCATTAGTTGATCCTTGGAGTTCCACAAATTTTCTCAAACTAATTAGGTTTAAAAAAACCTCTCCCCATTATAAATAATGAACCATTTGTTAATATATTGTTCTTGTAGGAATTTATCATTTTTAGGGTGTAAGTGGATAGGGGGGACACAATACCGTGGCAGTTAGAAGTGGAAATGGTTTGATAATAAAATATGTAAAACATTGTAAAAACATAACCCTTTATCTTATTTCCTAAAAAGTACATTGATTCACTTGGGATAAGAGAAATTTCTAATAACTATTGTAAAAATGTTTTCCATAGTGTAAATTTTTGAATCCTTTAGAGTGATCAAATATAAACAAGAATATCCCTTTTAATTATATTATCAAAAGTTGAGAAATATTTCTTGGTAGATTGATTTTTCATAGGAAGCATACTACTAGAAATAATTTTACCATGGGAGAATGATTATAGTAGGATATTTATTTACAAGAAGAATAATACTGCAAGGAATCATAATTTAAGGGTCATAAGGGATACTTATTTACAAACATGTTCTTATATAAGGATTCATACATGGGATTGACGAAAAAATCAAAAGGTGGAGAGTATTTCAACAAAGGGTTGTGTTTTGGATTTATTATCAATTGCAAGTAATTAGAAGTTATTTATTTGAATATGGACTCATTATGACATTGGGAGAATGGTTATTCCATAGATCTAATCTAGGAAGTGTTTTGATGTTGAAGAGAGCTATTTTATGTTTATTTGACTTCACTATGTTGTGATAAAACAAAAAACGGAAATGTAAATGATATAGTAGGAGAAATGTAATGGATGACATGGTCATTTCACATGGTGTTTTTGTCGATAATTTTTCCTATAAGAGGTGAAGAGGCTCAGGCATTGCATAGTCAAATTCATGGTGGTCATAGTCAAATGATTTTTAGTTTATAATAATTTAACTACCTAGATAGTATGTAAGAGTATAAAAGATATTACATAAGGGTAATCTGAAGAGATAACCCATATCTAAGGATTATTAAATATTAAAATTTGAAAACCTATAGAATTTGAAATTGTATGCAAGAAATTTCTCTAGGAGTTTGTAAAATCATCATGGATTTTGTTTGTGTTTAAATGAGGGGATAGTGAGGACTACACAATATAATAAGATTTATTGTGATTAAAAAAAATCCTTGTGAAAACAATGAGGTCCAAAACATGATTTTTGGATGCTTTTTTGGGATTACAAAATACTTATGAAAATGAGTTCCTAGAGAAATAACACAGTTTGAAGGAGGAATTTTCAAATATCAGGTTTTCTGTTCCTGAATAAAAATTGGAATATAAGAATAAAGATATAGTTTTTTAAGGTTATTTTCTTATATAATCACTATGTCGTGGTAATTAGAGTGACACACCATGTTTTCTCTGATGTATATCTTGACACCTGAATTGTGAATAGTTGAATCATTTTGGAGTTTTAAAAACTAAAGGTTATGACCACATTTCATGATTTGGTGATCCATTAACCATTTAGAGGTTATAGTATGAATATCAGAATCCCAAATGGAGTTCAACGGTAGAGAACTATTGGAATATGATCCAATGACTGGATTTAAAGTAGTGGAAGTTGTAAGTTGGTTCAAAGCTATTTTTTGAAATTGAATTTCAATATTACTAGGATATATTATAACTACCTATAGATAATAAGGTGAGATTCACAATGAAAGATATAGGTATATATAGAATATCAGGAATAAGAGAAAGAATAATATGCTGATGAATTTATTTAATATATAGTTTTAAATAAATGTGTTATTATTTTGAATTACATTGAATAACTATTTTGGAATTCAAGTGTCATTACAGATTTAAATGTAGATCAATAATTGAAATAGAGAATCATATAGAACACCAATTTACTATTTTTTTTGTATCTTCTATTATTATCATTGTGAGTTTGACCTACATGTTTACACTATCTTTTTAACCCTCATTGAAAGTAGTGAATATAAGATAGGAATATAGTTTTAACCTTGGATGAATTGGGATACTGTTCTGAATTTTTTAATCAAAAACTAGGGGAGTATTGATTAGTTGGCATATAACCACATTATTTATATGTACTCCTTGGATGTATCCTATTTTGGGTGAACCAAGTAAAACTATTTGGGTCTAGGATTTATTAATTTTTATGTATTTGGTTGTTCTTCTGTGTTATTATTATGATATTCTCAACATAAGTAAAAGATCTAGTTCAACTTCAAATAAGAAGAAATATCAAATCACCTTTATTCCCCCTCCCCCTCCTCTCTAATGTTCTATAATGGGACCTATGTTTTTAATAATAATATGTCCATTATTGAGACTTCTCAACAAATTCATAATCCTAAAGATCATTCTAAGTCTAATTATAATACAAGTTTAGATATTGATCCTCCTAATGATGTCAAGGATTTTCAGCTCACCAAGGATATAGAGAGAATAGTTATTTGATCTTTATCTTGGTTTTTTTATTTTGAAACTATTTTTTCCATTCTATGTTTCCCTTTATTGTAGTATTGACGATCAATAGACTAATAAACAATATGTTAATGATAGAAATTCAAAATATTATATTACATACATGAATGATTAAATAAATACCCTTAAGAAGAACAATACATATTGTATTTTGAATAGTCCACCTAGATCCAAAGTGATTGTCTATAAATGAATATTCAGAAATAAATAAGAAAACACAAGATAAAGTGATTTTAAATATAACGATAAATTGATATCCAAGGGTTTCCATTAAAGAGAAGAAGTGGATTAACCTTAAATTTTTTATCTTTTGGTAAAACATTCTTCTATTACAATTTTACTGTCCATTTTTTCACATTTTTATCTTTATATAAAATAACTATTAGTTAAAACTAATTTCTTAGTTGGTGATCTTGATGAAAAAATATACGTGAAACCTTTTTGTGATTTTTCTCCAGAATTATATCTAAATAGATATTATTACTCAATAAATATATGTATAGTTTAAATAAGGATTATATGAAATGGTATATAATATTTTACTTATTCATACTAAAAATAGCTATAATATGAGTAAGATGGATGCATGTGTCTATTTTAAATCAATCAAATGCTCGATGCATTATTTTCATCTACACATTAATGATATTATGCATATATTTTGTGATATGTGATTAATTATGAATATTAAAATTCATTTTAAAAAATATTTCGAAATGAATAATTTGTGTTATACTAAAAAGATTTTAGGGATGGGAATTATAAGGTATATAAAATAGAATATGATTTATTTTACTTATAGTGGTTATATACTTATGGTTTATAAATTGTATTTTTTTAACTCTTTATATGTTGCTAGTATTCAATTTTAATAGTATTTTAAATTATCACTCTCCTAGTATCCTACTAATTATTCTGATATTAAATACATGAGTAGAATTCAATATACTAATGTTGTAGGAAGAATAATGTATGTTATGATTTGTACTAGACCAGTTTTTTCTTTATCTATTTTTTCATAGAGTAGGTTCATGAAAAATCTATGTAAGACAAACTATCATTCCTTTATGTGGTTGTAGAGACACGAAGCTTAATGTACATGGACATTACATTAATTTTGTGGAATACTTAGTACATAACAAAAACACACACACAAGGACCGTAATAGTTTAGTGTCTTTGGAAACTCGGAATATAATCTTCTAATCGTGGTGAAAGATCTTCAACCTCTTCCATAAAGATCATCCTTTTTTTAACCTAAAACATTTCTTTATATCCTCGGGAAGAAAAACATAAAATGGTGAGCTCAAATGCTCATTAAGGGTAAACAAAAGAAATATCAATCACATAATATTTATAAGAACATAACATTTTGGAAATCTTAACCTGCAAAAGAGATCATAATATCATAACATGGGATAAATCATGGTAGTGAAATGTAATCCCAATAATCATAACTTAAAACATGAAACTTTGTGTCATACACACATAATCATAGAGAATCATTTCTTATTAGTCAAGACTCATTGCCAAGACTATCTTAGTGGACAAAGTCCATTTCTGAACCGACTTCATTCCTCGTTTCAGTCATGTTTCACTGAACCGGTTTAACCTTCCGTTCCAGCCATGTCTATCTCATGAGGTATAAAATCTTTACCCAATGCATTGGAAGGACATATAGGTCCCACCCATCTCATAATGATACCATTCTTATGTGTTCCACAAAATCATACACTATACATCATAACATAACCCATGTAATAAAAATGGGAATCTTAAACATCATGACATCATAAAACAATTCATATAAGATAATGGAATTCATAAAAATATTTCCATCACAACATAATCAAATCCATGTAATAATAGGGATATAAATATAACCCTATATTATCTTATATGGAAAATAGTTTTGATAAAACACTTGAACTCCATTCTTGAGGAAAATATCCTTTCTACTTCAAAAATATTTTTCCTTTCTTAACATGTCATACAATTTTTAATCTAAAAGAAGTTGATTAAAAATAAACTTGAAAACATGTAAAGTAAGCTTCTTGGAAATAATGTTTTAAAAATCCATTCATGTCGTATAAGTTAAAAAACATTATTCTCGTACTTTTGTCGGAAAAGACAAAAAGTACCTCGTACGAAAAACAAAAAAAGATTCCTTTCATATCTTTTACCAAAAACTCACCGAAGGGTAAAATAGGATTTAAAAAAATTTAAGAGGATATAAATAATATTACATATTGAGGAAACATGGATGTGGATGATAAATATTCCCCAGTAAATTCTGAAGTATAAACAATCTCGGATAAAAATGAGATTGTGAGATTTTCCCTTACCTTATGTCTGATTTGCTTCGTAAGTATCCGAACCTCCTGTATAATGATTTAAATAATGTCATTGACTTATTCCAGAATCATACTCATTGTTATGATATCATATATTATTCACTTATGACTTTATTTTACCCGTTCTTTTGTAAATTCCATGTTAAAGAGCGTTTTGGGTAAAATCGTTTCATTTGTCGTCCGTGTTTTGACTTGTAATTATTCATATGATTACTTAGATCATGATTAATTAATTCCAGAATATAAAACATGATTTATATATAATATATATTCATAATATACATATATATAATAGATCAGTAAATGGAAAGAAATACACCGTTAATGGAGATGGTAGGTCGTACGTACGCATGAACGCTGTTTTCGTTTCCTTATTGAGTTGAATGGAATTAATTAGGTGACATGCATATATATACAGGTAAATATAGTATCATTATTATGTCATATATTTCATTATTACTTATTATATATACTTTATAATCATTCATGAATGGTTAACGTGGAGAATGAATCTCATCACGTCGTGGAGACGGTAGTCCGTACATACGCACGAGCGATGATATCGTTCTCATGATCGTGGAATTGTATTGGAGTGTATGTATACTATTTCAGAATCAATAGAATTTTACAATAATCATATATAGTTATTATTTACACCATTATACCCTTCCAAGTAAGGTTGTGGTTGAAAATAGATTACACCACGGCGTGGAGACGGTATTCCGTACGTACGCACGCGCGGTGATTTCTTTTTCTGTAGGATGGATAGATGGTGAAATAGGGTTGTTTCATACTAATAATAACATATTAGTATATGAGTGATACTGATGTTATTACTTCATAATGAAACAACCTAAGAAGAATAAGGGGAAGAAGAAATAAAGTTGAAAGAATCGGTAACGGACATTACCTCTTCTATGAAGCGCCTCTTTGAGATCTCCTTTTAGGGCACAAAAATTGGTCTTTGAAGAATACCAGAACCTCTAAGATGTTTCTAGAGAAGTGGAGAAGATAATTTTTCAGGGTTTGGCCGACCTTGAAGGCTCAAAGTGGTGTGAGGAAGAAAGGGAGGAGGTATAAGGCCCCAGCCTTAAACCATACTTATGCTTCAGTTATTACAAGATTACTCGTTGAGGATCTTTTCAGGTTTAGAGTTTTAGAGAATTAGATCATAAAACTTGCATTACATTCCACATATAAACAAATTGGTTACATAAAGATAGTATTCTTCATTCCCATCAATGAAACACATTTAAAATAAAACATGGATTATTTCTTGACACTTCCTTGACACTATCATCATATCATGTACCTTTCCCTTGCCCTGTGAAAAACATTTCAAAAAAACTTGGGATGAGCATAAAAAGCTCAGTATGGGTTATAAAAACATGGAAAGGAGACATGAGTTCATATATACATAAGAATGAAATCATACTTTACCCATAAAACATAGGCACTTTAACATACCTCATAAAATCATGAATAAATCATAGAAATCATAAGACATAAAGGTAACTTGAGGCATTCATAACATTCTTACGTAGGGAGTAACCCTCTTGGTTACGTTTGGAATACCCATCACAGTATATTCCCTAAAATCTCTTTGGAGAAACCTTAACATTTCACTCCTTCGCGTTACCCAATGCATTGGAGAGCTATAACGGGCTCACCCGCCCTTAGTTTATCACGGAACCACCCGTCTTCATAATAATGCCCATGAACCATAACATAATCATATCACATAAAACATGCATAAAGGAAACATAAAATTTCCACATTTCAATCATGAGATATCAATACAACACATTGATATAAAAACATTATGAAAACCATTTTCAATACTAAAATAAAAGAAAAGTAAAACATGGTATTTATTTTTCTTTTAAAAAGAAGGTATGGCTTGTAGAGGAAGCCGAAACTCAAATAACGGTCACGACGGCGGAGAAGTCGTTGTCGCCGCATACGTACGACAAAAACATTCCCTTTTGTCGTTTAGTAAACGCTTCGTATAAAAAAGATTCCTTTTGAATAAACGTAAAAGTCAAAGGGGTTTATACACCTTATAAAAGAAAGTTGTGTATAAAATAAAATATGCCTCAACGAAAGGAGATTGAGACAAAGTCCCATACCTCGTATCCAACTTGACCCGACCGTTCTTTAATCTCCTGAATAATAAACTTGAGTTAATATCTACTTTCTTGTGAATCATTTTCAAGTTCATTATTCCTTTTACACCATGTTATGAACATCATGTAATCAGTTATGTTAATAATGTTTATTTTGTCGGTATTTGGTTCTTAAGTCAAAAATAGACTTCTTACACTTACATGTTGTTAATTTGGTCAAAGGTTCATTATATCCATAATGGTATTCATGATGTAGATATCATATATGTCATATATATCCAGTACATACATGCATTTATAATATTACATAATCATTTAGAGGTAAGAAATGAAATGCACCGTTCATGGAGACGGTAAGCCGTACGTACGCATGAACGCTACTTTCATTTCTATTTCGTATTTTATAGAATGGAATCATAATGATATAAAGGTATATTATAATTACAGTATAATATCATATATAATATCATTAACTTTATCCTTTACACATCCCACATATGGTATTAACGAATCAAATCACTTTTAGGGGGCGGTAGTCCGCACTTCCTAAAATGAAGATATCGTGTTTACCCATAATGGAAACCATAAAGGTATGCCCAAAATGAAAAAAAACAGAAGCTTAAGGAAAACATAAACATATTATATATCATATATAAAAATAGTGACATCATAATGGCCACCTTTGAAGGTGTTAAATGAGTGTTGAACAATCATCGTTTCGGGAGGCAGAATTTCGCAATCCACGGAAACCGTATGTTCTTTAACCATTTGATGTTGTTGTGTGAGAGTGTAGCTCAAATAAATCTGATAAAAACATCCTTGTATATTTAAGATATTGGTGTTGTTACAAAATAAGTAAATAAAAAGAGTTTAGGGGGTTGGAGAAGCAAAATAAAACAAATGAACATGAGAGAATGAATTACCTCAAAAAGTGTAACTCCTTTTGATTTGAGCCCAAAGGCTTCCTTTGAAAGGATTCTGCCCAAAGGGAATCCTCTAGGATGAGGAGAGGGATGTGGAGAGAGTAAATGGGCAGGGGTTGGCCGAGCCAAAGGCTTGAGTAGTGTGTGAAATGAGGTAGAGGTGGGGGCCTTTTATAAGAGGAGAGGAGGGGCACTTTTGGAAAGTAAAGAAACATTACTTTATTTGAAAATGTGTTTCGGTTTCAAAAGGTCCCACATTGATATAATTCGTGGATAAGGTGATAAGGGTTCGAAATCCACTCATCCAATTGGTTTTGGCCATGTGTAGGTCATAGATTTTACATTATCTTTCCATTTTATTTAAATCGTCAAATAATGATGTCATCGCTGCATCATTATTATGTCATAAATAATTAAATTTATTTAATGTCTAAAAATTATAAAAAAAATACTATGATATAGGAAATCGTTTTATCTTTCCAATGACTATTTATAATCAAAATTGGGACTTTTATAACCCCACTTAAATATTGTTTTCGTAAAACATATTATGTTTGTGTCATTTTCACTTTAACATTAAATAAAAAGTAATTTATGTAATTTCCCAAAAAAAGTGGATCCATGGGGTCCCCAAGTTGACCCATGGCATGTCATGGTCGGCCATGACACAACCAATGAGGTTGGGACATGTGTCTAGGTAATTTCATATTATTAAAGCCTTATTTAGACCTTAAACTACCCTAATTACCACTAATCGTGATTAAGAACTTAATAAGTTACTATTCACCAAAAAATTATTATAATCTCATTGAACCACATTTTACATACTAATGACAACCATGTATGTCAGATTTTCAAAATTCAAAACACAATGATGGCAAAATTTCATTTAAACGGAAAATCAGTCTTTATAAGTACCACTTAGTGGTTTCACTATTCATCAAAAATTGAAGTTTTTCAGAAAATTACCAAAAAATCACCCTAAGCTATATTTGATATTACGAATTCAAAAATGAAGTCTATTTTACAAAATTCAAATCATATAAGTCACATTAATTAATTTAATAATTAATTCCCGCTGCCAGAGCAAAAAGCGTGTTTTTACAAAACAATAAGTATCAAAAGATTGACACCAGTTGAAGTCTAATTTCAAAGTGAAATTGATTCAAATGACCACCATTGGATAAAATGATAAAAATATATTCTAATTCCACTTCAAAAACAATTCAAAACATAATCTAATCATATAAATAAATTAGATTAAAAAGCAGTTTTGATGTAAAATGCAGTATTTTTCACTATTCATTAAAAAATTAACATTGTCAGAAAAATACCAAAAATTCACACAAGGTAAATTTTGATGTCGCAATCAGAAAGGATAAGTTTATTTTGACAAACATAGTTTATAAAATTTTCAAAATATAGATTCAAAAATGGTTTGCCATCAAAAGGCAGTAAAACAATCTTTTAAGAATATTAGTGTATTCCATGCATAAGATTGTATTTATTTTCATTTTAAGCCTCTATAACACTATCTTAATCATTAATAGACATAGATAAAAATATATATTATTCATTACTTACTTGGAATGTTACCTCCTTCCCCCCTTTAGAAAATTGCGTCTCCGCAATTTATTTACTTATCAAATAAATGAGGGTACTTATCCCTCATTGCATTTTCGGATTCCCATGTTGCCTCTTCAATCATGTGGTTTTTCCACAAAACCTTTACCTGGTGAATCACCTTATTCCGTAACACTTGCTCCCTGTGGTCAAGAATCTGGAACGGTTGTTCCTCATAAGATAGGTTCTCTTCCAGCTGAACTACCTCGGGACTCAAAACATGAGATGGATCTGGCATATACTTTCTCAACATCGAAATGTGAAAAACATTGTGTACCTGAGATAAACTCGGAGGTAAATCCACTCGGTATGCAACTGATCCAACTCTCTCCAGAATTTCGTACGGTCCAATAAACCTTGGACTTAGCTTTCCTTTCTTACCAAATCTCATCACACTTTTCCAAGGAGAAACCTTGAGAAAAACATGATCACCTACCTCGAAAGATAGATCCTTCCTCTGGTTATCCGCATAACTCTTCTGCCTGCTCTGAGATGTTCTCATGTGTTTCTGAATCAGCTGAACTTTTTCTGCCATCTCTTCTACCAATTCTGGTCCCATCAACTTCCTTTCACCCACTTCATCCCAGAAAGCTGGAGTTCGACACCGCTTCCCATATAATGCCTGAAATGGTGCCATCTGTATACTGGAATGAAAACTGTTATTATATGAAAACTCAACCAAAGAAAGATGTTGGTCCCAACTTCCCTGATAATCCATAGAACAAGCTCGTAGCATATCCTCCAATGTCTGAATTGTTCGTTCTGACTGCCCATCTGATTGAGGATGAAAAGGTGTACTAAAATTTAACTCAGTACCCAAAGACTTCTGAAGGCCCTTCCAAAAGTTAGAAGTAAACCTGGGATCACGATCCGATACAATGGAGAGAGGAACTCCATGTAACCTGACTATCTCTTTAAGATACAAACGGGAAAGTTGATCAAGAGAGAAAGTATCTCGTATAGCAAGGAAATGAGCAGATTCGGTCAAGCGATCAACAATAACCCAGATTGCATTATTACCTCGAGATGTCTTCGGTAATCCAACAACAAAGTCCATAGATATATTCTCCCATTTCCACCTCGGCACTGGTAAAGGCTGAAGCATCCCTTTCGGTAACTTCCGCTCTGCTTTAACCTACTGACAAGTCAAACACTTCACAGTAAAATCAGCAATATCTCTTTTCATTCCATCCCACCAGTAATACTCCCGCAGATCTCTATACATCTTAGTACTGCCCGGATGAATTGAAAACGGAGAACTATGAGCTTCACATAACAACTCTCTCCTCAACTGTGAATCACAAGGCACACACAATCTCTTCCCAAATCTCAAAACGCAATCATTATCAATGTTGAATTCAGGAAACTTACCTTTCTGAACCAGCTCTACCTTTTTCTACAACTCACTATCTTGCTTCTGTGCTTTCTTGATTCTATCTGATAGAGAAGATCTCACGGATACCTGAAATAAAACAGAAGGACTTCCTGCACCAACAACTTCTATTCCAAAGTTCATCAAATCCTTAACCAAAGGATCACGTTCCAAACGCAACATTGTTAATGAAGAATTACTTTTTCGACTCAAAGCATCAGCCACTTTATTTGATTTTCCCGGATGGTAATGAATTGTACAATCATAATCCTTGATTAATTCCAGCCATCTCCTTTGTATCATGTTTAACTCTTTCTGAGTGAATATATACTTTAAACTTTTGTGATCGGTATATATTTCACACTTTACTCCATACAAATGATGCCTCCAAATTTTTAAAGCAAAAACAACAGCAGCTAATTCCAAATCATGTGTAGGGTAATCTACCTCATGAGTTTTCAACTGTCGTGAAGCATAAGCAATTACCTGATCATTCTGCATTAGGACGCAACCAAGTCCTTTCAATGAAGCATCACTGTATATAACAAACTCACCATTCCTGGAAGGTAGTGCCAAAACTGGAGCATTCACCAATCTTCTTTTCAATTCCTGAAAACAATCATCACATTCTTTTGTCCAGATAAACTTTACACCCTTTCGAGTTAGCTTATTCATTGGACTAGATAACTGTGAAAAATTTCTAACAAACCTTCGGTAATAGCATACCAAACCAAGGAAGCTATGAATCTTGGTTACATTTGTCGGTCTTGCCCATTCTTCCACAACTTTTGTTTTTGCAGGATCAACAGTTATTCCATCTATAGAAACAATGTGACCAAGGAAAGAAATTTGTTGCAACCAAAACTCACACTTGCTGAATTTCCCATACAGTTTCTTTTCTTTTAAGGTTTGCAAGATAACCCTCAAATTTCTTTCATGCTCCTCTTTACTTTTAGAAAACACAAAAATATCATCAATAACACAACCACCATTTATCACCTGATTCAACTGAGCCATAACTGTAGTAAACTGCTCAATTCTGATTCTGGCCATCTTAGTATGCTGATTTGGAAGGTCATTTCCCTCAGTATGCCTTCCCAAAAAAAACTTATCTGTTTCCTCTAAGAAAAAACCATTCTTAACGAACATGTCTTAGATGAAGCAACACGGTAATCATTAAATGCTATATCATTTCGAAAAAAAATATTTTTGGATAATCATTTAATAGAATTCTAACTCCTAAAGTTATCTAAACCGACCTTTGATACCAACTATAAGGCCCCAGCCTTAAACCATAATTAATCTTGAGTTATTACAAGATTACTCGTTGAGGATCTTTTCAGGTTTAGAGTTTTAGAGAATTAGATCATAAAACTTGCATTACATTCCACATATAAACAAAGTGGTTACATAAAGATAGTATTCTTCATTCCCATCAATGGAAACACATTTAAAATAAAACATGGATTATTTCTTGACACTTCCTTGACACTATCATCATATCATGTACCTTTCCCTTGACCTGTGAAAAACATTTCAAAAAAACTTGGGATGAGCATAAAAAGCTCAGTATGGGTTATAAAAACATGGAAAGGAAACATGAGTTCATATATACATAAGAATGAAATCATACTTTACCCATAAAACATAGGCACTTTAACATACCTCATAAAATCATGAATAAATCATAGAAATCATAAGACATAAAGGTAACTTGAGGCATTCATAACATTCTTACGTAGGGAGTAACCCTCTTGGTTACGTTTGGAATACCCATCACAGTATATTCCCTAAAATATCTTCGGAGAAACCTTAACGTTTCACTCTTTCGCGTTACCCAATGCATTGGAGAGCTATAACGGGCTCACCCGCCCTTAGTATATCACGGAACCACCCGTCTTCATAATAATGCCCAAGAACCAAAACATAATCATATCACATAAAACATGCATAAAGGAAACATAAAATTTCCACATTTCAATCATGAGATATCAATACAACACATTGATATAAAAACATTATGAAAACCATTTTCAATACTAAAATAAAAGAAAAGTAAAACATGGTATTTATTTTTCTTTTAAAAAGAAGGTATGGCTTGTAGAGGAAGCCGAAACTCAAATAACGGTCATGACGGCGGAGAAGTCGTTGTCGCCGCATACGTACGACAAAAACATTCCCTTTTGTCGTTTAGTAAACGCTTCGTATAAAAAAGATTCCTTTTGAATAAACGTAAAAGTCAAAGTGTTTTATACACCGTATTAAAGAAAGTTGTGTATAAAATAAAATATGCCTCAACGATAGGAGATTGAGACGAAGTCTCATACCTCGTATCCGACTTGACCCGACCGTTCTTTAATCTCCTGAATAATAAACTTGAGTTAATCTCTACTTTCTTATGAATCTTTTTCAAGTTCATTATTCCTTTTATACCATGTTATGAACATCATGTAATCAGTTAAGTTAATAATGTTTATTTTGTCGGTATTTGGTTCTTAAGTCAAAAATAGACTTCTTACACTTACATGTTGTTAATTTGGTCAAAGGTTCATTATATCCAGAATGGTATTCATGATGTAGATATCATATATGTCATATATATCCAGTACATACATGCATTTATAATATTACATAATCATTTAGAGGTAAGAAATGAAATGCACCGTTCATGGAGACGGTAAGCCGTACGTACGCATGAACGCTACTTTCATTTCTATTTCGTATTTTATAGAATGGAATCATAATGATATAAAGGTATATTATAATTCCAGTATAATATCATATATAATATCATTAACTTTATCCTTTACACATCCCACATATGGTATTAACGAATCAAATCACTTTTAGGGGGCGGTAGTCCGCACTTCCTAAAATGAAGATATCGTGTTTACCCATAATGGAAACCATAAAGGTATGCCCAAAATGAAAAAAAACAGAAGCTTAAGGAAAACATAAAAATATTATATATCATATATAAAAATAGTGACATCATAATGTCCACCTTTGAAGGTGTTAAATGAGTGTTGAACAATCATCGTTTCGGGAGGCAGAATTTCTCCATCCACGGAAACCGTATGTTCTTTAACCATTTGATGTTATTGTGTGAGAGTGTAGCTCAAATAAATCTTATAACAACATCCTTGTATATTGAAGATTCTGGTTTTGTTACAAAATAAGTAAATAATAAGAGTTTAGGGGGTTGGAGAAGCAAAATAAAACAAATGAACATGAGAGAATGAATTACCTTAAAAAGTGTAACTCCTTTTGATTTGAGCCCAAAGGCTTCCTTTGAAAGGATTCTTCCCAAAGGGAATCCTATAGGATGAGGAGAGGGATGTGGAGAGATTAAATGGGCAGGGGTTGGCCGAGCCAAAGGATTGAGTAGTGTGTGAAATGAGGTAGAGGTGGGGCCTTTTATAAGAGGAGAGGAGGGGTACTTTTGGAAAGTAAAGAAACATTACTTTATTTGAAAATGTGTTTCGGTTTAAAAAGGTCCCATATTGATATAATTCGTGGATAATGTGATAAGGGTTCGAAATCCACTCATCCAATTGGTTTTGGCCATGTGTAGTTTATAGATTTTACATTATCTTTCCATTTTATTTAAATCGTCAAATAATGATGTCATCGCTGCATCATTATTATGTCATAAATAATTAAATTTATATAATGTCTAAAAATTATAAAAAAACTATTATGATATAGGAAATCTTTGTATCTTTCCAATGACTATTTATAATCAAAATTTGGACTTGTATAACCCCACTTAAAAATTGTTTTCGTAAAACATATTATGTTTGTGTCATTTTCACTTTAACATTAAATAAAAAGTAATTTATGTCATTTCCCAAAAAAAGTGGATCCATGGGGTCCCCAAGTTGACCCATGGCATGTCATGGTCGGCCATGACACAACCAATGAGGTTGGGACATGTGTCTAGGTCATTTCATATTATTAAAGCCTTATTTAGACCTTAAACTACCCTAATTACCACTAATCGTGATTAAGAACTTAATAAGTTACTATTCACCAAAAAATTATTATAATATCATTGAACCACATTTTACATACTAATGACAACCATGTATGTCGGATTTTCAAAATTCAAAACACAATGATGGCAAAATTTCATTTAAACGGAAAATCAGTCTTTATAAGTACCACTTAGTGGTTTCACTATTCATCAAAAATTGAAGTTTTTCAGAAAATTACCAAAAATTCACCCTAAGCTATATTTGATATTACGAATTCAAAAATGAAGTCTATTTTACAAAATTCAAATCATATAAGTCACATTAATTAATTTAATAATTAATTCCCGCTGCCAGAGCAAAAAAGCGTGTTTTTACAAAACAATAAGTATCAAAAGATTGACACCAGTTTAAGTCTAATTTCAAAGTGAAATTGATTCAAATGACCACCATTGGATAAAATGGTAAACATATATTCTAATTCCACTTCAAAACCAATTCAAAACATAATCTAATCATATAAATAAATTAGATTAAAAAGCAGTTTTGATGTAAAATGCAGTATTTTTCACTATTCATTAAAAATGAACATTGTCAGAAAAATACCAAAAATTCACACAAGGTAAATTTTGATGTCGCAATCATAAAGGATAAGTTTATTTTGACAAACATAGTTTATAAAATTGTCAAAATATAGATTCAAAAATGGTTTGCCATCAAAAGGCAGTAAAACAATCTTTTAAGAATATTAGTGTATTCCATGCATAAGATTGTATTTATTTTCATTTTAAGCCTCTATAACACTATCTTAATCATTAATATACATAGATAAAAATATCTATTATTCATTACTTACTTGGGATGTTACAGGAGGTGCCCTTTTATAAGGGAGGAGAGGGGCTCTTTTGGAAAAACTAAAAAAAAATTATTTTATTATAAATCCAAATTCAGTTTTAAATAGCTCCAAATTGATTTATTTCGAAGATAAGGTGGGTATGGGTCGAAATAATCTCATCTAATATAATTTAGACAAGTTTAGCTTCCTATTTTAACCTTATCATTTATATTTACCTTTAAGTTAGATAATTGTACTTTTACCGTGTCTTTTTGTGCTCTTACACTATAAGGTTAATAAACTTACTATAACAAGCCAAACGAACCCCAAGTTGTTTATTATTAATATATATAGCCTTATCTAAGTCATTTGGCCTAACCTTAGATTTTTAGGAATAACATAACAATTAATAATATAATATTTTTTTTAAAACTATTTTATGTCAATTTTGATACAATTTAGTAATTTATTTATGTGAAAATCATAACAGAATGATTAGTTCGAAAAAAGATACTTAAATTAATATTAACATGTCATATTAACCTATAAAATTATTTTAATTCAAAAAAAGTCTCAAATTACATTTGTTTTGGAATTTATACATCAATTATGTCAATATTTCATTAATAAGATAATTATTGCATCATCTTTGTGTCATAAATAAATTAAATTATTTAATGTCTAAAAATTACAAATAAAATATCATTATGTATAAAATCCTTTTAGCTTTCTAATTAATATTTATAGTCTAATTTATATTATGTATAACTTTATATTAAAAATTATTTAGTTATTAAACATTGATTTTCACTATTTTAACCCTTCTTTAAATAAATTAATAATAAATGTCCTAATCTAATCCAAGTGGGCCTAAATGGTCATATTTTATTCCTAAGGTTGTTTTTGGTCGAATTACACTTATCCAATAGAATTAGGACATGTGTTAGGGTAATAATAATAACTTTTTTACCCTTAATTACCCTATTTACTTTTAACCGTGGTAAAAAAAAGTAAAAAGTTACTATTCGCCAAAAATTATTTTCATCTCATTGAACCACATTTTACTTACTGACATCAACCGTGTCTCTTGGATTTTTGAAATTCCACTCATAGAAGCGGTAAAATTATGTTTTATGAAAAATTTATTTTTTTTAACTACCACTTAGTGGTTTCACTATTTATCAAAAAATGAAAGTTTCTAGAAAAATACCAAAAATTAGGCCTAAGCTATATTTGATATTATGAACTCAAAAATGATGTCTATTTTACCAAATTCAAAACATATCAGTTGCGTTAATTAATTTAAAAATTAATTCCCGTTGTCAAAACAAATAGCGTGTTCTTAAGAGATAATAACTATCAAAAGATTGACACTTGTTTATGTCCTGTTTAAATATGAAATTACATCCAATGACCAAAATTGTATTAAATTGTAAAAATATATTCAAAATATACTTTAAAACCACTCAAATTAATAATTTATCACTATTAATTATTTCTATTAAAAAGGTTGTTTTTAATTAAAATTTATTAATTTTCACTATTCATCAGGAAATGAAAGTTATCCGAAAAGTACCAAAATTTCACCCTAAGCTAATTTCGATATTCCGAATCCAAAAATGAAGTCCGTTTTGAAAAATAAAATTTACAAAATTTCAAAACGTAGTTATTACTATTCATAACGGCTAGTTTTAATAATATTTTAATAGCATATCGTTGTTTAGTGAAACTCGTTATTGCGTACTACACACGCTATCGAGGAAGGTCGTGATTGCGTGTAATGAAATGCAAGTCAAGGATGCGTGTTGTGCAAGCTCCTTTTGGTGTAGCGTACAACACAATACATTAATGAAATTAAAAAAATATTTTTCATAAAATCTCGGGGTGTTACATTCTACCCCCTTTAAAATGAATTTCTCCCTCGAAATTCGTCGGGGTTATAAATGGTTTACTACTCGAAAGTTTCTTTAATAGAAACCCACATCGTAAAAAGGAATACCAAAACCAATATTTAAAAAAACAAAAGTATGGAACGTAACGGCTACCCAAATAAACTAATCACTGGGTTTCCACATAGGTGAAAATATAGATTTGGAAGAGAAATCTAACCATCATGTTCTGATGGAGAGTGGTAGAGAACATGGCTATGGAAAAGCCAGCAATCACAAAGCCAGAAATTTGTGATGATATAAGGTACCATCTGATTCATCAGATATAAGAGCACTAGGATAACATTTTTGTTTTTTCAAGATTATTTCCCTAAAGTTGATGAAATTGTAAATTGAAGAAATAATTTCTTGATTTTGGTATAGTCTCACCGTTGGTCGTTATTTGGACAATTTCCACTTCATCTCTTAAAGAAATGAAGTTTAATTTGTCATTCGTGATGTGTTAGCAGATCATGTGATAGAATGATGGGTCATTCCATCTGTCTTAAACAAAAGGTTAGAAAAGTTATCAAAAAAATACGTAAGTCCATCTATAGTTAGATTAATCATATATGGTTCCTAAAATGGACTTATACTTCATATATCATACTGATTAATATAATAAAACTAGTTTCTACTAAATAGGGACTTCCTGTAGGCTAGTGGTAGGAAATAAAGGCCAGTCACACTTCGGTTGTGGGCTCAATTCCCACAGCCTTGTCTGGCGCGATGGGCTGTCACCCGTCCTCCAGGTTGTCCTTTTTCTAAAGCTATATTACTATAACATCCCATCAATAATATCGAAAAATGTTCTATCCTAACTTATGTCCAACATAATTTATTCCAATCTTTAGGCTTATCTAAAATACTTCGGTTCAAGCTCATAGTATAAAGAAAATGATTACTTGAAATGTCACATAACAATCACGTGAATGCCATCATTTATCCCCAATATATCATAAGATATATCTTGTTGGTCAAATTACAAACATGTGAATATCATAATCATGTATTCTCTTGAAGAATGAATACCCATTGAACCTTAGTGAAAACATGAATGCAGTCAAAAGTTAACTCTTTCCACATACCAAAATCCAAAAATTCTATATACTCAAACCATGATATAACCTTCTCCTTATATCAATCATGAGCTCATGAATACAGTCAAACATTTCATTTTCTCATTTTCCTTTCATTATGCACATATCATCTTTTTTTTTCAAAAATATCTCAATCACATTATATGGTTACCGGTACCATTGAAAACTACAATAGACCAATACATAAATATTCCAATATTCCACGATACTATATACAACATTATTTTGGAATCCCATTACATAAACACTTAATCATTCCACCACATTGTTGTCATATTCAACATCGCCAATAGTGATCGCAAGTGACTTCCCGTTGTCCTTTTCCTTAAGTGGTTTCTCATGTCGATCATCACTAACCCTTGGATTAGGGCATTTATTAGCATAATGCCCCATTTCCTTGCACTTGAAGCATTGAAGTGTTGGTGGTGCGTTCTCTGCAGTCTTTTCTTTATTCACATCATTAGAAACCCTTTTTCCATTGCTTCGACACCCAGCTGCTCGATGACCTTCTTTTCCACACTTAAAACATTTTCTAGTCCCTTTAAGACAATCTCCACCATACTTCTTTCCACATTTTGAGCATAAGGAAACATTCATCTTCTTTTCACCATTATTCTGAGATTTATCCTTGAACTCCATATTTCGTTTCTTGTCAAAACTATGAGATGGATAAGTAACACCAACTTCCATTTCTACCTTGATAGCACAACGCACAATTTCTTCATAGCTACTGATGTCTCTTATAGCTAATTCCCTTTGAAGATTTGGTTTTAAGCCATTGAAGAATTGATCAACTTTACTTTCAGGTTGGATGATAAATCCAGATGCATACCTTGCAAGCCTTGTAAAATTCTCTTCGTATATACCAACAGATTCATCATCCTTTTCTTTTAGTTCAAGAAACACCTTCTCCATCTTTGTCCGATGAATACGAGGGAAGTACTTATTGAAAAATATGTTCTTGAACTCATCCCATTCCATGGTCTCAATTTCACCTCTTGGCCTCGTATTCTTGATAAGATTCCACCATTGATCAGCATCACTTTACAAACGATACATTTCTAAGATTACTTTATCATATTCAAAACATTGAAGAACTGAAAATATCTTTTCAGTAGTACCGATCCATTGTTCAGCAACAAGTGGATCATAAGACCCACTGAAAGAAGGTGGATGTTGCCTCATGAAGGACCCAATAGAATATTGTTCCCTTCTCTGCTCATTTTAAGTATAGAATGATTTATAGCTTGTGTAAGTATAGCAATAAGATTTTTCACTCCATATCCCATAACATTTGTTTGTTCGGGAGGACAATCATTGCATTGTCCATTGCATTGATCAACATGGTTCCTTCGGGTTCCATCCATCGTCTAAAACCCAAAAAGAATAGTGTGAGAGGCAAAAATCATGCTAGGGAAAACAATATAATAAAGGAGGAGTAACTTCAATATCTAACATCTTGGGTTACCGTAATTCTAGTACTATAACCTATACTTATACTTAACCTTAGGGACATCCCTAGACATACCTTAGAAATATCTCTAGGGATCTCACAAAAGTTCCTGCATCCTAGTTTCCAAAGGTTGACTAAACCTTTCCTGTGATACCAACTGTAGAGACCCGAAGCTTAACGTACATGGACATTACATTACTTTTGCGGAATACTTAGTACATAACAAAAACACACACACAAGGACCGTAATAGTTTAGTGTCTTTGGAAACTCGGAATATAATCTTCTAATCGTGGTGAAATATCTTCAACATATCCCATAAAGATATTCATTTTTTTAACCTAAAATGTTTCTTTATATCCTGGGGAAAAGAAAACATAAAAGGGTGATCTCAAATTCTTAGTAATGGTAAACAAAAGAAATATCAATCACATCATATTTATAAGAACATAACATTTTGGAAATCTTATCCTGCAAAAAAGATCATAATATCATAACATGGGATAAATCATAGTAGTGAAATGTAATCCCAATAATCATAACTTAAAACATGAAACTTTGTGGCATACACACATAATCATATAGAATCATTTCTTATTAGTCAAGACTCATTTCCAAGTCTATCTTAGTGGACAAAGTCCATTTCTGAACTGAGTTCATTCCTCGTTTCAGTCCTGTTTCACTGAACCGGTTTAACCTGCCGTTCCAGCCATGTCTATCTCATGAGATATAAAATCTTTACCCAATGCATTGGAGGGAGATATAGTTCCCACCCATCTCATAATGATACCATTCTAATTTGTGCCACAAAATCATAAACCATACATCATAGCATAACCCATGTAATAAAAATGGGAATCTTAAACATCATGAAATCATAAAACAATTCATATAAGATAAAGGAATTCATAAAAATATTTCCATCACAACATAATCAAATCCATGTAATAATAGGGATAGAAATAGAACCCTATATTATCTTAGACGGAAAATAGTTTTGATAAAACACTTGAACTCCATTCTTGAGGAAAATATCCTTTCTACATCAAACTTTTTTTCCTTTCTTAACTTGTCATACAATTTTTTAACTAAAAGAATTTGATTAAAAATAAACTTGAAAACTTGTAAAATAATTTTCTTGGAAATAATGTTTTAAAAATCCATTCATGTCTTATATGTTAAAAAAACATTATTCTCGTACTTTTGTCGGAAAAGTCAAAAAGTACCTCGTACGAAAAACGATAGAAGATTCCTTTCATATCTTTTACCGAAAACTCACCGAAGGGTAAAATTGGATTTAAAAAATTGTAATAGGATATAAATAATATTACATATTGAGGAAACATGGATGTGGATGATAAATATTCCCCAGTGAATTCTGAAGTATAAACAATCTCGGATAAAAATGAGATTGCGAGATTTTCCCTTACCTTAGGTCCGATTTGCTTCGTAAGTGTCTGAACCTTCTGTATAATGATTTAAATAATTTCATTGAATTATTCCAGAATCATACTCATTGTTATGATATCATATATGGTTCACTTATGACTTTATTTTACCTGTTCTTTTGTAAATTCCATGTTAAAGAGCGTTTTGGGTAAAATCGTTTCATTTGTCGTCCATGTTTTGACTTGTAATTATTCATATGATTACTTAGATCATGATTACTTAATTCCAGAATATAAAACATGATTTATATATAATATATATTCAGAATATACATATATATAATAGATTAGTAAATGGAAAGAAATACACCGTTCAATGAGACGGTAGGTCGTACGTACGCATGAACACTTTTTCATTTCCTTATTGAGTTGAATGGAATTAAGTAGAAGACATAAATATATATACACATAAATCTAGTATCATTATTATGTCATATATTTCATGATTACTTATTATATATACTTTATAATCATTCATGAATGGTTAACGTGGAGAATGAATCTCATCACGTCGTGGAGACGGTAGTCTGTACGTACGCACGAGCGATGATATCGTTCTCATGATCGTGGAACTGTATTGGAGTGTATGTATACTATTTCAGAATCAATATAATTTAAAAATAATCATATATAGTTATTATTTACACCATAATACCCATCCAAGTAAGGTGGTGGTGGAAAATAGATTACACCACGGTGTGGAGACGGTATTCCGTACGTACGCACGCGCGATGATTTCATTTTCCGTAGGATGGATAGATGGTGAAATAGGGTTGTTTAATACTTATAATAACATATCAGTATATGAGTGATACTGATGTTATTACTTCATAATTAAACACCCTAAGAAGAATAAGTGGAAGAAGAAATAAAGTTGAAAGAATCGGTAACGGACATTACCTCTTCTTTGAAGAGCCTATTTGAGATCTCCTTTTAGGGCACTAAAATTGGTCTTTGAAGAAGACCAGAACCTCTAGGATGTTGATATAAAAGTGGAGAAGAGAATTTTGCAGGGGTTGTCCGAGATTGAAGGCTCGAAGTGGTGTGAGGAAGAGAGGGAGGAGGTTCCCTTTTATAAGGGAGGAGAGGGGCTCTTTTAGAAAAACTAAAAATATTATTTTATTATAAAGCCAAATTTGGTTTTAAATAGCTCCAAATTGATTATTTTTTAAGCTATGGTAGGGATGGGTCGCAATCCTCTCATAAAATAGAATTTAGACAAGTTTAGCTTCCTATTTTAACCTTATAATTTATATTTTACTTTAAGTAAGATAATTTTACTTTTACAGTGTCTTTTTGTGTTCTTACACTATAATGTTAATAAACTTACTATAACAAGCCAAACTAACCCCAAGTTGTTTATTATTAATATATATAGTCTTATCTAAGTCATTTGGCCAAACCATATATTTTTAGTAATAAAATAACAATTAATAATATATTATTTGTTTTAAAAACTATTTTATCTCAATTTTGACACTATTTAGTAATTTATTTATGTGAAACTCATAACAGAATTATTAGTTTGAAAAAAGTTAATTAAATTAATACTAACATGTCATATTAACCGATAAAATTATTTTAATTCATAAAAAGTATCAAATTACATTTATTTTGGTATTTATAACATCAATTATGTCAATATTTCATTAATAAGATAATTACTACATCATCTTTGTGTCATAAATAAATTAACTTATTTAATGTCTAAAAATTACAAATAATATATCATTATGTAGAAACTCTTTTTATATTTCTAATGAATATTTATAGTCGAATTTATCTTATGTATAACCTTATATTAAAAATTATTTAGTTATTAAACTTTGATTTTAACTATTTTAACCCGTCTTTAAATAAATTAATAATAAATGTCCTAATCTAATACAAGTGGGCCTAAATGGTCATATTTTATTCCTAAAGTTGTTTTTGGTCGAATTACACTTATCCAATAGAATTAGGATATGTGTTAGGGTAATAATAATAACATTTTTACCCTTAATTGCCCTATTTACTTTTAACCGTTGTAAAAAAAAGTAAAAAATTACTATTCACCAAAAATTATTTTCATCTCATTGAACCACATTTTACTTAATGACATCAACCGTGCCTCTTGGAATTTTTAAATTCCACTCTCAGAAGCGGTAAAATTATGTTTTATGAAAAATTCATTTTTTTTAACTACCACTTAGTGGTTTCACTATTCATCAAAAAATGAAACTTTCCAGAAAAATACCAAAAATTAGGCCTAATCTATATTTGATATTATGAACTCAAAACTGATGCCTATTTTACCAAATTAAAAACATATTAGTTGCATTAATTAATTTAAAAATTAATTCTCATCGTCAAAACAAATAGCGTGTTCTTAAGAGATAATAACTATCAAAAGATTGACACATGTTTATGTCTTGTTTAAATATGAAATTACATCCAATGACCAAAATTGTATTAAATTGTACAAATATATTAAAAATATACTTTAAAACCACTCAAATTAATAATTTATCACTATTAATTATTTCGATTAAAAAGGTTGTTTTTAATTAAAATTTAGTAATTTTAACTATTCATCAGAAAATGAAAGTTATCCGAAAAGTACCAAAATTTCACCCTAAGCTAATTTCGATATTCTGAATCCAAAAATGAAGTCCATTTTGAAAAATAAAATTTACAAAATTTCAAAAAGTGGTTATTACTATTCATAACGGCTAGTTTTAATAATATTTTAATAGCATATCGTTGTTTAGTGAAACTCATTATTGCATACTACACACGCTATCGAGGAAGGTCGCGCTTGCGTGTAATGCAAGGAAAGTCAAGGATGCATGTTGTGAAAGCTCTTTTTGGTGTAGCGTACAACACAAGACATTAATAAAATTAAAAATAATATTTTTCATAAAATCTCGGAGTGTTACAGTGGTTGTTAAGTTACATGAATTATATCACTTCTCCTTTGATTTGTTTTAATAGGAATCTGAATTCTAATGAATTAGTGAGTAGTAATGTATATCCTCACTATGTTGGAAATATTGATACTTGAAAGTATATGACTGGATTTGTTTTTACGGCTTGTAAGGGACCAATTTTCTAGTCATGAAACATAAAATTGGTAGTGTAAATCTTAATCACATGGACTGAATAAATTTCATTAATAAAATATATTAATGAAACCATATGGATCAGCTATTTGATATTATAATTTGGTTTATATAATTGTTTTATTACAATTTACTCTAATTTACAATATTCTTTATATTTTTTTAAAACCTAGAATTTCATGGTAGGTATAAACACATAGGTATTATGTTGCATTCTATTATATAAATCCTTAAATAAGGAATAGTTTGTGTTAGTAAGATTTAAATCAACGACACCTCGATTGATGGTTTAACTAAGGACATAGAATTTTCCATGTTTATGCATTTTTATATATTCTGAATATGGTTCCAATTCAATGACATTATGTTCAATTAAATAACCCTTGTTTAATTTTATTTTAAAATGTTGGAGGTTTATTTTTGAATGATTTTCTTTATTTCCAAATAAAATATTGTTTTATAAATGATTTTTTATTCCTTCATAATTTTTACAAAATATTTTTTTAATTTTAGATTAATGTGATCATTATAGATAAAACTAAATTATTTTTTTTATTCTATAGTAGATCTTTCCATCCATCCACATGTGAAGAATTAACCACTTGATTTAATCCTTTATGAGGGTTTTTTATTCTTATGTAAAGGATTAATTTTTTAATTCTATCATGGAAGTAATTATTTACATTGTAAATGTTTTAATCTAACATGATTTGTTTTCATTGCAAGTTATTAGTATATACCATGATTACTTATTGGTTTATTCATACTTGATGGGTGAATGATTATAACATGGAATTAGAGATCGATATTACATAACTCTCTTAATATATTCTTTTTTATTATTACATGGTTTATTCTATGCCATGAGGCTTCCCTATTCATCTATTATTGTCGTTTGACCATCATATCTATAGTTGTATGTGGGTGGTAATAGTCGATTTGATCATGGTCGTCTACATGTGCTTAGTTGTTACATCATATCCTTATCTATTGAGAATTCATGACTACCCTCACAACTTGGTTTCATTGATCATTCGTCATTCATGAAATTCATTTCATCCTAAATAAAATAGATATTATGAGAGATATCATCAGATCAAGAGATTTATATCCTTGGAATAGTGGTCCAATAGCTTTTCTATCATCAGGTTGAGTTTATCCCAGAGCTAGAGCCTGATGGATTTCTGATCCTAGTACTGATAAGGATATTTCTTCATCTCTCTATTGGAAATTAATAGATCATGGAACTAAACTATATCATCTTTAAAGTTTTATAAAAAAAATTAACTAATCAGTGGTAAGATCTATTGGCCTGTAATAATTCTAGCCTCTATTGTTTGTGTTCTTTAAGATTTTGTGATTCATGTTTATAAGATCATTATGTAATTCATTCTTCACTACTTCACTTATAATTTTTTTTCTTAGAATTAATATTATCAAGTTAGGTTGGTATTCATTACAAGGATTTATGGATAAGTCTGTCTAAAAAAAATTAAATCTTCATTATTGTTAATTTTTTCTATTCTTTTCCGTTGATTATCTAAAATCATCATCACATGTAATACTTCAGTTTGTTTTATTCCTCTTCCTAAGAATCCTTAATTCATGAACATATTTTAAATCAGTCATTAATATAGTACCCATGGCCAGTTTATAGAGGCATAAAATTTTCATTTTCTTCAATACAAATATAAATATTATCAAGGATTTTTAGACCAAAAAATTCCAAATACTTTATCAAAATGCAAACACTTAAAAACTGATAGGAAAAAACAAAACCGTAGAAAAACTATTCAAAGTTAATAAATGCATATGGGTGGATAAATAATCAATGAAATAGTTCCCTTTCCTTTATATATATAAAATTAAATTCTCCTCTCACAATATTTTAAGGAAATCTTAGATGATTTAAGACACTGAAAATTGAGTTTTACATGAATTCTGAATAAATTCAACAAGGATGTCTATATATATATCAATGCAATAATTTCTAGGGCCTATCTCTAGGAATAGGAAAAAATACCTTAAAACTATTTTACCCCACAAATAGGGAAGAACCTTTGAAAAAATGGGTATAAATACCCATATCTAAAAAATAATCAAAGATTTTGAACCACACAACCACCAAAGATTGCATTGATATTAAATAAACTATCAATATTTAATTAGATTGTTTTAATTGAAGGATTCCACCATACCCATCTAACTTTCATTAGTGGGCCCATTTTTTGAGGAATATAAATTCCTCGCTAGAAAAGGATCCCTAAATAAGAAGGCATGGAATTATATTTTAACCATCATGAAAACTCTTAGAACAATTATAGCACTATACAGAGAAACTATGCAAAGGGAGAGTTACATGATTTATATCTTTAATTATTTTGAACAACCATAATTGTATGGTAGATTATATTGAGAAGAATATGTAATTTGAACAAAAATATAGAAGACTAGGCATGTCTGAACTGTAAATCAATAATGACATGAAATGACCTAGTGTTAACTTAAATTCACATGATATATCAAAATTAAATCCATAAATACTTAGCCCATCCACCATGTTTTAATATATTATCATAGTTTTATGTTTTTTAAACATCATATGAAAATAACTTCAATATAATATTAGTTACTTACTAGAATATATCTTCATCTGTAGCTAAGTATTTCTTCCTAACATGCCATAGGGGGGAGATTTATTTTTTAGGGATTCTATTTAACCATACAAATGATAACCATTTTAAGTTTATTTTTTCAATATCATTTTACAAGGATAATAAATAGTTTAAAAATCCATGATGCATTACTTGTATAACACATTTTATCATCCCATAATAAAATATTTATTTTTGCCACTATATTTCTTTGTGATTCATGAAGTACTAATTTGAGAAGGGTTATAAGCTAGATAGACTCATTTAACATAAAATATGGTTCTGGAAAACCTAGTAAATAATGAACCTTCATGCCTAGTTATCCTTAAAAAACAAGAAATCCCCTCTATTAATGATCTATCTTCAATTTAAAAAAAATTGTGTGAGTTATTCATCTTTATTATTCAATAACGATAATGATATTTTCCAAAAATCATTGAAAAAAATTAGTGAATTCTGTTGTATGTTTTATATTAACCAATCCCATAAAGATAAAATAATGATGGGATCCCAAAAAATCATTGTGTGGATCACATTCATAGTTTTTTGGAAGTCTATAGTTATTGAATTTACATTCCATAACTATAATCAAAATTATATTTTGTTAGATATAGGGAGATATATGTGTTCCTAGATCAACATATAATAAATCGAAGAATATATTTTTATAAATGATCAATAACCATTTCTATAACAAGTAAAAAGTAGACAATATAATTCAAAAATAAAGAGAGAACACTCTAAATAATATTTATTTACCCTACAAATGATAAATTTTTTTAATTATGGATGTGAACCAACAATTTATTGATTATTTTATTGAAGTGTTGGATTTTATCAAAACATTGTATCAAGAATCTCCCAAATTATCAAAAGGTAAATTTCATGGGAAAAATAAAGAGGCTACTCTTGAACTAATTATCTTTATACCCATTCCATTGACAATAGGTTTCTAGAAATTAATTAAAATTCATATTTGATCTTTGTTTTCAATTTATTGGGGTGGGTGATCATCAAATAATTTCTAATCACCAATAAAAGTTAATGAGATTTGGATTTAGTAAGGTTATTTAAGCTTAAAATCATAACATAAAGGTTGGAATATATAAATGAAAAAATGGGAGAATGAATATATGAGAAACAATTGAAAAAATTGAATACCATAGAATATTTGATATTATTTAGATCACATTGGTCCTAATTTCATAGAAATAACATCACACTCCACATTATTATAAAAAAAATAGATAGTCTTATAAATAAGAAACAAAGAAGATGTGAACTAGAAAAACTATTTAAGAATTAGGGCCTTACCACTCTAAGAACATATGATTAAATCTAGATAAAGGATGGTAATATACTCTTATAGGAATGATAGACTCACACACAAAACATCGGGGACTATAAAAAACAAGGCACAAAATGAAACCAAAAACAAAACCAAAACACATTTACAGAAACCAGGGAAACACTAAAAACTCAATACTATTCTTTTGAATAGATGATCAGAACAATCACTGACATCATTCCCCTCAAAGATAATAAGCATTAGACTCCTCCACTTGAATGGATGTGGTAGAAAGGTGGGGTTGAGATCCATGATAGTTCCTCCTCTAAATCCAATAAAACTCTCTATATTTTCTCTATTGGATGTAAAAGAGTCTTGAAAATTGAAAATGTCAACGGAGAATGATGGAGTGCACCTTGGGAACTCGTAAGTTGTCTCCATCAGGATGGTAAATTGAAGCAACAATAGTAGGGACATGTGTGTGGATGAGAGTGAGTAGAAGGATCCCGAATCTATTTAAAAAACAATAGTTATTGAGATATGTAGTGTAGTATAATAGAATGAGGATGGGTGATGTAGATCATGAAGATTTCATAGAGAAAACTAACATATTATAAATAATAAATATCCAGCCCTAGAGTTGTTGGATATTTTTAATCACCCTTATAGATCACAAAAAACTATATAAGAATAATTTTCTCAATATATGGGGGTTTAAAATCACATTATATGTTAGAAAAACTCGTTTTAGTGGTTTAATAAGAAGCATCATGGAGAAAACCGTGTGGTAGATAACCCAAAAGAAACTATTGAATGACTAGACCGCATGAGATATAAAATATAAGCTCGCTTAAGTGATCGAGATTAAACCTCAGTAATTTCAATATAATAAATTTAATCTGTCCACATAAGAAATAAATTTTCAGAATAAAATATATTTAAAAAATAACATTTCAAGGGAAAATAAAAATAACATGCATTAATCGGATAATAAATATGGAATAATAGAAATAAAATATTTAATTTATAAAAATCATCATTCCAAATTAAAAAAATATGTACCTTACAAAAAATTATAAAATAAAAAAGGGGTTGTGTTCAAGAAGTTATACTTCAAACTATCAATTGATTTGGATAGTCTTCATCTATATGAAAAACCATAAGTATGAAATAAGATAGATCAATTTGATCATACCCATATCATGGTCTACATTGACACATGTCTTCTTTTATTAGTTTATATAAAGATATATACTACTAAAAGCATGCTTTGAAATATTTATCATATTTCTAAAAAATAGTAACTAATCATATCATATCACCCATATACCTATTTCCCTCAAAATTAATTTATCTAAGTTTAAATATCCACTTATTAGTGGCACCAGTTCGTCAATGAACTCTATTAGAACCTAAAAACCATTAAAATAGAAATAAGTTTACATTTACAAAGTTGATAAATAAAATAATGTCCAATGGTAGATATATAAAAGGTTGAATTTATAACTATTAAAATAATAAAAACACATTGCAAGAAAAATATAAAGTTTACAAGAGAAGACTCTCCACCGTGACCTAAATTGATCATGAAACCTATCCCAAAATACACCCTCCCTTCTGACCAAGTGAACTAGAAAATCACAGGTAAATTGAGTCCTATGGTCATGGAAATGAGACTAACTAGAGATACACCGTTACTCTATAATAAGGGGACTAAAAATATTTCAAGGAAATATTTATTTCCAAATAAATGGAATTATACCACATTCAACTGATCTCGATCATCCATAATTTTACTCTTGGGATAATACCTTTTAATGTGTCTAGTTTTCCACACTAATACCACCTAAATCCTTAATTTACCTTTATCTCTTGTTTGCCAATTTTATTTGGTTGACCTCTAACACTTAGAAACTAAGACCCAGACTCCCCCTACTAAACCCTACCCACATGCTAGCAGTATAAGGATCCTTATATAGAACCCTGGTTTTTACTTTCTCTAGGGTAATTAAATCCCTACCAAACCTCATAGTTTCTTTAATATGATTCAGTGAGCCATATGAGGTATTTAACAATATAATGGATTGATATTCACCTTCTTCTTTCACATCTACATTAGTTATGTTTAAACAAATTATATTGACAAAATAAAAATGGATGCTAATTGGCATACCATGAACGATTTTAAATTTTAAAGACATTATTTCTTATATATTCAATAAACAAAAGACAAAATCATCTAGATTTATATGATTTTTTACAAGATTGAATAGGAAGAGGAGTCATAAAAAACATCATATAAAATCTTTTCTCAAATGGTTAATAATTGTATGAAATTAAATTTTATAAGAAAATTAGTTTTAATATCAAAATAAAATGTACCGGTATGTCCTTCTATAGAGATAGTGGTGACTTTGTTATTTAAACTAAAAAAATATATCTAATAACATTCTAGACTATCAGAGCATTCATATAAATAGAACAAAAATTAAAATCATTCTATTTTTCAAATTTATCAACATAATGCTTAATAGAATACATACTATAATACTCAAACATGATCTTTGATACTAATTTTTTGGGTGGGAGACCATCAAAGATAATGAAACCAATCGACATAGGTGAATAAGTTTAGATTTTTTTAATGGTATATAAACAAAAAACAAAAACATAAATGATTTAAAATATAAATGATAATGATGGAATAAACCAAACCTGATCAGTACGTGAAATTAGTAAAGAACATAAAAATCATTATTAGGATGGTATTGGACCTAGGTGCACAATAACAACACCATCCTCCAAAATAATTATTATGAAAAAATAAATATGAAAGATTACTGACATGACCTTATCCACTGGGTCCCCTTCTAGGATGGTGGTGAGCCGGTTTTTCCACCCCAAGTTTACCTCCAGCAGGCTAGGGGATAGTGTATATCACAAATAAGACATAAATAACAAATTGGAGACCTTAGCCTATACATCCTTCACATATATATACCACCATCCGACCATAACATCACATTAACACATGAATACATAAATATCTAAAATGTACAATACATGTAGACTCATAATAAATCACAAATATATTAAGTAAAAATTCCATTAAAAAAAGGAAAAATAATACAAGTCCCAATACCCTAAAATAAATTTTATATCAAGTGCTCAGGAGGAAACGAATGACCATGTTCTGCCAACTAGGAAAAATAAATTTTTATTTAATTTTAAAAAATACCGCTTTGAGGGTGAACGGTAACCAGAACATTAGAAAAAACATCCAGTGGGATTCAACAGTTGTGATCCAAATTCTAAATCTAGGCACACTAAACAAGGAGATCACTTTCAGAATATGCTCGCATCAGTCGAAGTCACAGTCATGATCACGTCCATCACTATTGATGTACTTGCCATCATCGTCACTGAATAAACACCACTTCGTCATTGTAACCGATCATTGCTACATCAGAAAGATGGAGGCAACTAGCCTATGGAACCAATGTCAACAACAAGAAACCAGAAGTCGTAAAGTCATTATCAAAGCATTTAATAGTGTCCCAGTTGTCTGCCATCACATCATGGTACCATCAGAGGCAACCAGCCTCTGGAACCAACATCAACAGCAAGAAACCAATGGCTGTAATGACATTATCAAAACATTTAATAGTGTCTCAGTTTTCTTCCATCACATCAAGGTACCGTCAGAGGCATGATCGACGATCACTGCCTAACCGGTGACCGGAGAAACTCCCACCGAAATAGATCCCACAACAGCATCCATCGTGGAAATCACCAACATCATCGTCGCTTCACCCTCATCGCCACTGTCAATGTTGACATTAGACACCATAAAAAAAATTAAAATAACTGAATCCAGAACATGAATAAAAAATTTCATCAGGAAATAATAATGGTTCAATATCTCGATAAAAAAACATGCATTTTTCTATGGATATGAGGAAGATGCATCAAGAGGATCAGTCAAACAATAAATTTCCTTCACAAGAGAACATAGGAACATGTCACGCATGGATTACCATAGGCCACCAACCAACATCCCAAAACCTCAATGTTCCACCACCCTAGATCAAACTCAGAGGGGCCCAGAGGAACACAAGTCCAGATATGGGTATTGAGTAGCTGATGTCTTTGATCATAGGCATCATCAATGAAGAGGAACACCAGTAACTCACAAAAAAAATTAATCCAACTTCGGGAGAACCTGGAAACCCGTTGACTGCTGAAACACATAACCCAAACCCTCCTTGTTACCACCGATCCAACTCTGACCAAGAGGGGCACATAGGAATGTGAGGGAAGATCATATTTTGAGAATCTGAGGGCTTCCACAACAGTCATCCTTCAACGAGAATACTGAATGAGCCATGTAATATAACCTGTAGTAGATAGAATCATAAAAATAAGAGAAGACAAGGAAGAGAAAACCACATGGAGTAGGAGAAAATGAAATTGAATAAGTAAGTCATAGAGGAGGAAAGCCGAGGAATCAGAATAAGAGATGAAGATAAATCATTGTAGAGGAGGGCCACGGAAACACTTGGAGGAGAAGTGGAGCTAAGCGGGGAGAGGGGAGAGGCGATCTGAGAGAATGGGGCACCATTATGTAGTACATATTCTACCAACTACAACTTCATCAATCTTGGAAAAGGGTCTGTCATATTCCCCAAAATCTATTGTGAGTGCTAACAGCCAAAAATCCAACCATGTTATAATTAATCCTTAGCTATAATAAATCCACACCCACTGATATCATCATCAACATGCACACCATCATTATAGAAATTAAAATTGTGGTATTAAGGATTGTGAAAGGGTGTTTATAAAAATACCTAGTAGAACACCCCAAAAAAGGAACTTGGGATGTAGGCTGGCTTATAACTGAGGGTGAAACAGTATAGCCTACCAAATCGATATAAGAAAGGAAGAACAAAATAAAATGCTGAATTTATAGATCAACCGCTTAATAGAACCTAATACTAATCCCATACAGGAACAAATGATGGACCAATTATCTTCTAGCTCCCTAGAATAAGGACTCCACAAATACACCTCATACCCTGGGGGAAAACACATACCTTCTAATCCACAACAAAGGTTACCTAAACACAAAGGTCTATAAGAGGGTAACCTCAACCAAAAACAAAATTTCATAACTAGAGGGATATAACTAGAGATATCTTATTCCAATGACACGCATCGATCATTCCACTCCACATGCACCAGGTCCACTAGCTGCTCATCACACAGGAGAATATTTGAACTCACTAGTGAAATAATAATTCCAAAAATATTGTTTACCACAAAGTCCCATCTGAACACCTAACACTCAACTTCTAGAAATTATATTCTAATAGGAGTGGGTAATCCATGATATTGAGAATGATATGATGTATAAGGGGCTAATGTTCCCATAGGTGGGTGACTCCCACCCAATTGCATCCTAAAAGAGGTAAATCAACCCTCTAAAAAAAATTTAGGAATAAGGATGTATTGGAATCAATGAAAAATAAAATAGTGAAACATAAACCAACTACTATCATGTTTGACCTCTACTCAACCCAGGTTCATGGGAGAAACAAATCAAAGGGTAATCTGAAGTTTTTTTCCAGATAGTACCCCAGAACCTAAACCTATCCATGTCTTTTAAACACCATCACTATTATAACATCAATACAATACTTCCACCATGGGTCATGCACCTCACCAGGGTGCATCAAGTGGTTTATAGGGGGTTATCGACCATGAATATCTAACACATTTTTACTACTCAATCACTACAATCATCGCATCACCAATCTCAAAAACCACATTGAACGTGTGCCTAACTCATGTGTATAATCCATATAAGTTGTCCAAAAAACCCATTTCTATATATATTTCACCCCATAATTGATGTAAAAATATTATGATAAAGGTTCCATTAATAATATTTTATAGTCTCCCCTCTCTAACCCCTATGGTCACAACCCATAGTGAATTAGGGAGAGAGAAGAAACCAATTGGGAATCGTGTATAATGGACCCAAATAAAAATATAGGAACAGAATGAATATCTAATTTATCATACTCTAATACAAACGACCTCAACTATATGTAACTTTGAGGTATACAATAAGGAGGGAATATATTCTAATTTTATTCCCATCTATAAGTCCCTTTTGCAAACCCTACTGCATAAAGGACACTACCAAAGACTAACCAAAATTCCAACATAAGTCATATAGAATTAAATTCAAAATGATCTTACCTCATCATGTAAATAAACTCATTTGGGTTAATAAGTTTCACCAACATGATCTACACGAAAAAATAATCAAAATAGGATATTTATTTTCTTAAAATAAGCAGCTAGTGCACTTGTTTTGAAAACAAAACCCATGAAGGTGGTGTGTGGCATGTAGTATAAAAGCAGAGTGTCTAGGATGCATATCCATTCACATGGAACCCATATTCATGTGTGCATACTCTACCCTAGTGGATTTGATGGACCCATCATAGTTTTGTTTCCCACACCATTATATACATGGGCCATCATGCTGGGCTAGCCTGACCAGCCACCTCACGTCATACAGCCCACGAGGGGAAAAGCATGAGGACCCCTATCTACCACATGGTGGTTGGGGGTTATCTGACGCAATGGGATCATACAGAAGATATAAACCCCTAAGGTATCCTCTCTCATAAGCCTGTTTGGCACTACGATGGCTGCAGAGTCATCACACCTTTCACTGAATCAACTGAGAAGAATCTAGACTATCAATCATCACTACGGATGCCAAAACCACACCTCTGACAAACCACCCATACACTACCAGCACCCCTTTCCAATAGAATCTCACACCCCAGGTTTCCACCACATCATGGAATGACCATTTCCACCGTATGCCTCATTATACACCATGGCCTGATTTCAACTCCCTAACTTATATTTATTTGAGTTGTCAAAGCCACCATCGCATTGTCATCCTTTTGTGGTGAACCAATCACCCAGATAGCGGACTAAAAACTAAAAAACACCATAATAAGAATCCAATAGAAATCAATGGGTAAGATTCTACCCAAATTTTAATTCTATGTATATTGAAATTTAAGAACACCCAATAATTCATGAATTCGGAAAGGGTTTATGCAAATTCGGGGAATACATAATTAACAATCCCAACCAAGATGATGAATTAACATCTCAATATATTCCTTAAATTTGATGAATAAATCACTATATAGTTTCTGTTTTCTAAAACACCTCCTCGTATTCCTTTATATTCCTCACTTGGGTTTGTGTGGATAAAACCAGTGGAATAGGTATAATTTTCTTAAATATGGGGGATTCGTATTTCCAAATTAAATAATTAATTAATTAATTAATATTTGTATTCCACCCTTGATGGTTGATCTTTATGTTCTCAATGAAATTGAAAATTATACCTCCCCTAGGATATAATCAACATTCTATATGAAAATGTTATATCGTATTTTCCATGAGGATTCAATTTGAAATAAAATAAAAAATCCCAATAAAAAATGTGTGTGGATAAAAATTTAATTTTATACATGATACATTATTATTAAGTCATTGTCTTAACTGTAATTTCATGTTTGCATGGCCCATGGGTAATCACCGCAGCACGGAATCAATAGGACCCTTTGAAAAAATTTCTGAGGACATATACATGGGTAAATTTTCTTTTTTACTTTTCTCATAGTCCTGTGGTTGAAAAACATAATAAAAAGGTAAGACTTCTATTTCTAATAATTTTTTTCACTACATACTCTCCACCTTTGATTCTTTTCATCATTTAAAAAAAACAACCTAAAATGTGGTTCGAGTATCCCATAAACCACCCACAATCATGATCTTAAATTCCTTCTAAAGGTATATATCTCAATTAACACCTAGAATAAAATTCCAATTAGGAACATATCCCTTATTAGTAACTCAAATCAGTGAAACCATATCTAAAATTCTCATTCCTCCAAAGATTTCAAGCAGCCTCATCCCACCCTAGGGGAAGATCTAGACACTATCATGGCTCTCCATTCATGAATCTCATCATCACATTATAACCAAATCATTTCTCACCAACCTCAAGAAACCCATGAACACTAGATTAAATTGATTCCATAAACCATCATTGTTACTCAGATATAGTCTATCCACCAAAGAATTTCTTATTAAGGAATCACTCTCCCCATCGTAAAAAAGGAAAAAACTCAATTATTTTCATACTATGGGAAATTTACCCACATAGACACTAGTTGATACCTCTTGAAGAGTGTGATACCTCATCACATAGGATTTTGATAATTTCAAAATGAATAAATAACATAAAATAATTCACATCAATGTTATATTACTGAATTCATGAGGATAACCTTGATATTCAAATCATTTATATTACAAAAACTACATTGTAAAAAGATTGTACCACTGACATCAATCGGGTTCTCATCCACCATAGAATACATAGTCCATCTACTTTTGAAACATAGATTATCATCTACCAAAATTTAGAAAATAAAAAATCTTAATACTATGGAACATTATGCCCTATCACAAATCCCAATATTCCATAAATTATAACTTTCTGAAAACTCTCACTAAACTTATTGAGTGGTCACATAGACAAGACAAAAAATTGTTAATCATTCAAATATTTACAACACCCAAACTCACATTATCCATCCTTTCTTTTCCTTAGCGTATAGCCCGGAAAAACATTGTGGAAATAACAAAGATCTTCACTTGTAGATCCTTCCTCTAGAAAATTAATATCAAGATAATAACATGACCTCTATTTAAATTCCCTATGATCTTTTGAATTAGTATATTCCCATAATCTCAGTACTCAACTCCTTGAGCTCAACTTGGATGTCTACATTGGAACAGGATATCCTTATATTGTAAATAATTATGACTAATACTCTAAAATATATATATCATACAAATCTACACCCAATAACCAGTGAATGAACTAGTTTCCACTTCCAAATTATTGGCTATCTTCATTTAATGGGTCCAACATCCCATTAAAAGTGGACCATGACATATCTCATTGATCATAAATAACTGAAAAAAGATGATAATCCACCCAAACATATGTTATAGGTTATCATCCATCCCCAATTATTTCCTCAATGGGTCCCACTCTTCCACAATAAAATTCTAGGAAAGTCATCTCCACCAAAGGAATCTTACACCAATGATAGAAATGAGGGTAGTTTTCCACCTCCAGTAAGAGTCTCCAGTCATACCGCACTAGTCTATAGATTCCACGGTGATCTATGACTACCCAAAAAACTAGGAAATATTAAGAGAGTAACACATGTTAGAGATAATAAATATTACTTCTAAGAAAAATCTGAAAATCTTATTTTGACCTCAACATTTACACCCTAGTCAAATCCCTCTATAGGTCACACTGGTAGAAAATTGGTGTGTAAATCATCATCCTTTACCTATATTCTACCCATGAGACATTATACTTTAATAAAAGATAAATCTAAAAAAATGATAAACATATTATCCATCCAAGGCTCCAAATATAGTCATTTATCTCATACCACAAATCATGTATTGTGTGAAAGATCCCAACAGGCTACACCAACATTTATTGATGGACCATTCTAGAGATTCACTTTCAACCAGAAGATCAATGTGAAACTTCATGTGTCAACTAAACTCCAATAAATATCTGAACCCTGGTGAGGAACCCTCACCTCACTGAGGGTCTATAAACTGATTTATGGAGTAACATACCACACCAGTGGTGAATATACTCCACATCAACCTCTATTGAATGAGGAATCACACCATGTATCATAGGAGAGTAATTACTCTTATATTGTATGAGGTACCCAAACCTAATTGGAAATAAAATTATATGAGGGGGTATCATCCTTGGTAGAGGATACAACATCCTAAGTGAGCACTTAGATGGGGGAAATACTGACTTTGTGGATGGAGCATCCAACACCCCCACATTGTTGGGGGAATAATCCACTACCTTAAAAAACCTTCTAATAGAAGATATTTCATGCTAGGTTTACATGGGGAATAAATATCCCTACCTGAATGATGAGATATAGGATCTAATAGGACCCATGAATTTGTATCCACATAATTCCCAAGGGGGTTACCATCCTTGAGACGCACTAGTATCCATAGAGTTTATAGGGTCCAATTCCATGGTATCCATGCAATTTTCAAGGGGGTTATCGAGAGAGAACCACACAAAAATATCACATGTTTGTGAGTTTTCTTATCAATATTATCATAAATAAATGGGTATTCTCACACCTCAATAGAAAACATTTCCATGTGATAAAATTATTATCAACATTACACTGTGAAATATCAAGAAGATAGTATGTCATTCCGTAAAAACAAAAAAACATTAATAACTATATGATACATGGACCTACTCAACTATAACTTGTAAATAATTCCATAAGAATGCAAGTTAGTCAATATATTATTGGGGTCATTTCATAGGAATTCATCGACTGCCACATCCTAGATGGTTTCCCATGTCTGTCAACCAAACCTAAGTGCCTTCAAGCATTACCATCCCACATGTCCCGAAAATAAAATTCTTGATACAACTATCACAAAACTCCATCTCTATAATCAAACTATATTTGGTTCTGATCTGATAGGAGTTGACCGATCGAGTCCCTACCTTGGATAGAAGCAATCTAGTACCACCCCTAGAAAGCCTATAATAGGCCAAGGGCTGGTGACTATCACAAAGAAGGTATAAATCTCATATGTGATACCTTAACCTATACAACTTTTGTATACATGTGTTAGAAACTAACTATAAAATCATATCTATAAATAAATACATAACTATGTGAAATAATAAATCCAAGAAAATTAGATATACATCCCAAATACATATAGTAAAAATACTATTAAAAAAACATAAAATAATAAAAACCCCTAATATTCCAAATTATAACTAACCTAGAGTGACCCGGAATAATATAATAACCCTGTTTGGAAAAATATGACCTAAAGAAAATAGTAAAGGGTTCCACCACATCATGAAAAATCCATCATGAGCACTACTAGCTATGAAGACCATTGGTCTCTAACTAAACCCCAGATCCAATAACTCCACTGGCATCATCACACAAACATTTCCATAAACATGTGTGATATCTTTAAAGACACAATAAGTATAGTTATAAGGAATGTTCAGGTGTGAATATAAAAATACTAAGTAGAAAGCCCAAAAAAAGGAACTCGGTCGTTAAACTAGCTCACAATCAAGGGTCAAACTGTACAATCATCCAACTCAAGATAAGAAGGGAAGAACAAGAAGACAAATCGGAATCTATGTAACAACGTCTAAATAAACCCTCGTTCTAATCCAATGATGTAAAAATGATAGATTGATGGTCTAATCACTCCATGTAATAAATACTCTACAAATACAAATCACATCCTATGAGAAAACACATCCATGGTCATCATTTATAAGGGAGACCCAACCACATTGGTCTATATGAGGGGAACCACAACCAAAAGAACCATATATTAAATAGATAGATATAGTAAGAAATATCACAACATAAATAAGATCATTGACTACACCATTCCACATACACTAAATCCACCACATGATCATTACACGAGTGAATAATTGAACTCACGAGTAAAATCTGAGTTCAAAGAACACATTGTTCAATAAGGGAGAATTAAAACACTTCATTAATGAAGTATATAAATAATAATCTAATCAATGTATGGAAATATCACTCTAAACAATGATAAGATATCTAATCAGATAGTAATCCTGTTGAGGGGTGACCAACATCTCATTCTATTTAACAAAGGGGAAAGCACTGATCCTCAACTATAGTGGAACTTAAGGAAGTATTGTGGCCTAAAAATAAAAGGGGGTGATTATCCAATTTATATGTGGTTCTACATCTACTCGATCAAGATACATAGGAGTGGCATAGTAAACATGGTACTAGACACCCAAAACACTACATTCCCCTGGAACCTAAACCCATCCATGCCACATGAAAACCATCACCATCATAACAATGATCCAATACCACTACTAGGGGTCCTACACCTCATTGGGGTATGTCAAAAAGTCGAGAGTAGATTACCAACCTCAAAAATACAAGACATTTTTTCAACTCAATTATCAAAATTATGATGTCACTACAAGGATATAAAATAGTGAATCCACGCCTTCCTCCTATGTATAAGCCTATATATGGAGTATACCAAAAACCATATCCACACTGATCTCACTCTATTATCATTAAAACATGTAATTCAATGAAAGGGGCCCTGAAAGGATTCCATTATTTCCACTCTTCACGTCCCATTTCTACATCCTATAAAAAATGAGTAAGAGAGAAGAAATCAACCATTTGAGGCATAAACTAGTCCCATAGGCAAATATAGGAAGCTATTGAACAATAAATTTCCTATCTTCTGATCTAACCTACATACACCCACTCTTCGTCATAGGTTCATGGGAAATATGATAAATCATAGAGTTTTATTCTCATTCATAAGTCCCTTCAGAATACCCTACTTAATAAAGGGGGCTAGTAAAGAAAAAAATGAACTTTGACGTTAGTCATGTGAAGATAAATTTAAAATACACATATATTATCATTTAAATGGGCTCGGATGTCTGAATAAACTGCCCCATCATGATATACATTGAAAAAATACTTTTCATGGGCTCTTTTTTACCAAAATAGTCACCTGGTGCACAAGATTAAAAAAGACTCCCAATAAAAAATGGTTTAGCCACATGGTGTCCCCTTCATGTGCCACATGGTGTGCCTGGGGAGAAGTTCATATGACCAACCATAAGATTAATTCCCACCCACATGTGAGTTTACAGTAATTTCACACCCACATGTTCCATTAATCTTTCATGTATACACATTTTATATACTTTTTGGGACTTTAGACGTGACTTAATTTAATCACCCAGGCTGACACACACTGAGCTATGTGTACTGAAGCCCACATGTTATGTTAGCCCAATAATCTATCCAATACTACATATCTTAAAATTATCCTTGATAGAGTGACCCCCATCCACGAATTGGTGGGTGATATGCCTTCTGATCCGAGAAGATCATATGTCTAGGGTTAACCCTTCTGTATCCCTCATCCTCTACTAGAACTATAGTGGCTACACAGGATCTCACTGCATAAAAAATTTGTGTCACTGTGTTTTTATTGTTCAACTATTTTCTCCAGTCATCAATAATGATGAACCACCTCCAACGAAACATGTTCCTTCCACCAGCACCCCACATGAATGGGCTTGCACGACCTACACCACCACCGACACATACTACGATCACCTCCATCATATATTGTACTATCTATTATGGATCTATGTAACTGACCTATTTGAGGATTATTCAATCCATCATGGCCACTATCTCACCAATTTCCCTACAAGGTTCTAAAATTACCATGAGGTCAAAATTCATATCAAAAATTTTCATATGGTAAATAATACATAAATCATGGGTAAGATTCTACCCTAGTATTTGTGGCACAATAATCAATGGCCAAGAAAACACAATAATTAATGACCAATTGGGGTTTGAAAATATATGAAGTAAAAAAAGGGAATTAAATATCTCTACATTGATAGTGGATAATCATTACATCAATCTTTTTATTTGATCTGATAAAGAAATCACTCTATAATTTATGGTTTTTCAAGGAACCCTACTATCCCATCACATTCCATAATCATTTTTATTCTACTGACCCTAGAAAATTGGGTTGAGGGTACTAAAATAATGTTTTTTTGGGTTTCCAAATTAATTAATTAATTAAACAAAATCTTCCATCCATGAAGATTGATCCCAGAGTTCCTAGTATGAATTAAAATCACACCTCCTGTAGGGTAAAAGCCACATTCTGTAATCAAATGTGATCTTATAATTTCAATAAAAGGATCTATTTTTATATAAAATAATAATTCCTAATAAAACACATGTGAAACTAAAAATATCATTTTTATACTTTATACATTTTTATCAAGTCTTTTCTATACCTATAATTTCATGTCGACACAACCCATGGGTAATCCCCACACCCTAGAAATAATAAGACACATAGGAAAATATTAAATTTATTTTCCCAGGTAAATTTACCATTTATAACTTTTATTGGTACTAGGGATATATAATTCCAAAACATTCTAATCATTACACATGGGAAATTTGGAGTTCCTACACTTATAAAGTGAAAATAGAAAAATTCATAGACCAAAGAGACTAGCTGAGAATGATGACCTTTAACTCCACATACTCATGGTTAAACTAAGATTTAGGATGGTAAAATACTCATCCATATATAATATACTCCCACAATCAACCTAGGGGATTATACATAAGAAGGAAAAACATAGAACTGAAAAAAAAAGAATGTGGACAAAAACACCAGAACTGTGCTAATAATCTAATAGTGGTGTCCAGAATACATGATCATAAATGTCAATATAATTATCTTCCTCAAATATATTAAGGATAAAACACCAATAGAATATAATTTTAGGAATGGTTATGTAATATATTAGGAAGGGCCATCCTCATTCTCCTCTCAAACTCTTATTTTTTCCCACATGGATAAATGAGATTGCTAGAAATTGTCGAATCCAACTAAGAATGAAGGACCATGCCCCAATGGCTCATAAGTAAATGCCATCATAATGCATATCTAGAGTGATAGAAGTTGGGAAATGTGTGCGATGAAGATAAAGTGGAAGGACTATAAGAAAAGTCATTGAAAAAAATCCCAATAATTGGTAGGTCATAAGGAATGTTAAAAGTGGAAAAGGGTTATAGACACAAATCCTGAAAATTTTATTGGACCAAAAAACACATCCATGAAATAAAAATATCCATCACCATAGACATTATATAACTACAATTAATCGTGAAAATGGTTAAATTATTTGTGTAAGAACAATTTAATCAATATATAGATGATTTAGATCATATGACATGTGAGAAAAGCTTAGTCCAGTGGAGTATGAATAAACAATATGGAAAATAGATCACATTAGTGTAACCTAGAGGTATATAAAAAAATAAACCGCATTATATGTATATGATAAACCCACCAAAGAAAGAGAGAGATGACCTTGGTAGTTATGTTATAATAAAAGCAGTACAACCAAAAAATAAATTTGAAAAATAAGAAAAATCTAATAAATAATATTACTTCATAAAATAGAAATAGAATGCATCAAGGGATAATAAACATGTAAATAATGAAACAAAATTAGTTATCTTAATTTATAAAAATTAAACATTCCTAATTTAACACTATTAACAAAAAATAGATCATCGGCGAATAAAAAATGAAATATTCTAGATATTCCATATTTCCCTATGAAATTACCCATCTTTTTCCTATATAAATAAGATAATTAATTGTCACAAAAAAATAAGAGAATTAATATTTCTATTGAAAACATTATTATAAAGTTATGATTGGACTCTGTGATAATGGATCTCCTGATCTAACGACCCTCATATATTTGAATAAGATAAATTATTTGTTGGTCAAAAAAGGATAGAACTGGGGGGGAAGAAAAGAAATAGAACAAAAGGACACAACATTCATTTGAGAAACCAAAAATTCTCAAAAATATCAACAAGTTAACCAATTCCATTATATCATTGACTTTTTTAATATCCACCTTATGTATCCCATTTCCTCCCAACACCTTACATTCCAAGTCAAATATCATTTCTTGAGCTAACCTAACTACACCATATATTTTTATCCCTATTAAAACACAATATCCACATCTTAAATTCAATCCATATATTCAATTAATTATTATCTAAAGATATGGGTTCCCCAATATTCCCATCATTGTCTTTTTCAATGAAAGGGATATGAATTAATGCATGTAAAATAACTAATTACTCCACACCATTAGTGATTTTATAATTGAACTTATGTTAAATATCAAAAACTAGGTTCCCTCTATTTTTTATAATACATAATGCACTAAATCCAATTCTCCAAACTTATTTAATAAATTTCACAAAATGTTCTCCAAATATCCATTCACAATGTCCCATGATAAAAAAAATTACTCTCATTCACATTACATATAAAGGGAAAAAAATTAACATAAACTCATAAAGGAATAAAGGAATTCATGTGATAAATAACTAAAATGTTAAAAAATATCTCAAATTATAACTCATTATTAATTTTGGAATCACTTAATATTAAATTAAATATATATTAATTAAATTATGAAATGGAAATATAAAATTTATATTAATGGATCCAAAAATACATGTCATAGGTTTACATAAACAACTATGGTATCCTTTCAAGAAATGTTTTTCTAAATTTTGGATAAAAAATTAATGGATAAAACTATGATATAGTGAAATATTATAGAAACCTTACACAATACTATTAATTCCACCATTACGGGTCTTAGGATGAATAAATTTAAACAAAATAAATAATAAATGAAGTTTTCAAATCCCAAATAGAGGCCATTTGATACCATATGTGGGGAACATATATATATATATATTACCATTTTACTCTAAGACTAATGAGTTGGATTAGAATCTTTACTCCAGAGAAACTATACTAATTTTCAACACCAAAATAATTTATCTAGTATTGTATTAACTCATAATAAAGTAGAAAAGTTACAAGGAATAATAAAAATTAAAATACCTTAAAATAATATTTGGTCTACCTTGCCCCAAACATGGATCTAATAGATGGAGAAATTTTAATACATATCTTCATCACATCCATTTTCTAATGTTTCACATACATCATGTTAGAACAAACCCTAATGTTGAGACTCAAATTAAAGAATAGTATTTAATTCCCAAATCTATAATGGATATTATACACCACTAATTTTTTGTGTTGTAAAAAGCCATAAAAATCGTGGGAATCTATTTATTAAATTTTAGTATTTCTCTTAAGGGGGTGTAATTAACAATTCAGTAAGTACCCACACTTTAGGAACTTGTGTGATTATATTACCACTTGGTATAATGAATTATTTATGAAACTACGCATATCACATTAGTATCATTATATATAATTACATTCCAGTTTAACTACATGTGGAGAGAGTAGTTACCCACCAATATTTTTATTTCCAATGTCCATGTATCTTTTTTATTTCCTTTATCACTTATTACCAGATAAGGAAGTACTAAAAATAAAATTTGGATATATGTGACAACCATATTCCATATTTTTATTAGTTTCATATCTCACTACCATAGTTCAATCCATGATTTCTAATGTCTATAGTCTCATGCCTCCCCTTAATATTTGGTGCTCATGGTACTGAGTCTCATAAAGGGAAACCACCTCTTGGGGCAATTGTCATAATACCTCCCATGATTGGATTTTTAATTCTCTAAGATATTATTGAGAAATTGTAGAAATATTTTACCTTATTTTATAGATGATTTCCTCTATTCATCACCATAAATATAACACCCCCATATCTGGGTACTTGGCCCTTTTTATGTATTTTGAGACTATATAATAATTGGGTTATGTTTTGTGAATTTTTGGATATTTTTGGAGTGTTTTGAAAGTGTTTTTATAGTTTCAATATGTTATTAGGGATAGTAAAAATCATACCCAATCTTCATAAAACTATATAGGGGGTTGTGGTTACCAGATTGGTGAATAGCTAGAATAAGGTTTGGCCAAAATGATCGAATGCCCAAGTAAAACCATAAAAGGGGGGTTATAGTAAAAAATCAAAGTTGGTACATAGTTTTCTAAACGATTTGACACAACCATTTGGATCTCGGTTTGGGAGACAGTAGCATGCAAATGGTTGGCACATATTTTGACAACCCGAGTGACCTAAACATGTGATATAATTTTAATTATCAAAAAAATATAATTTAACCCTAATTAGGACCCTAAAACCTGATATTTTCTCAATTCCTCTAGGGTCTAGAACTCCACTTCCTCCCTAGGATCCCTTGGTAATTCCATTTGATCAAGAGGTATATTTTTTAAAATCAAAGTGAATTGGATATCTAAATTCATTGGTAAGTATTAATTTTCTCTCTCTCTCTCTCTCTAGATCCACTCATTTTATCTCACCCCGATTGGTATATCCAGTATTCCATGGATAGATGTTTTTTGTTTATTTTGGATCTAGATTATATATTATTGAATTTATTAAAGGGATTAATATTTAATGCCAGTTCTAGAATATTTTAGTGTTGTTTCTTTGTTTCATCATTTGTTGATAGGTTGGTAGATTCTCTCTCATTTCCACTTGATCTAGAACACGAATTCATAGTTTTTAATTGTTTTTTTATATTTTCCATGAATATTTTGTGGGATTTATTAAGAAAACCCACTATGGAATTATTATTTGGAAACAAGGGAAATTGGTTGCCTATGAAAAATATTTTTTCTTTATAATTTTAAAAATAATGGTTTTAAAATTACGGAAAGTTTTTAACTCAAGAAAATATTTTATAGAATTTTTCAATGTAAGTATTTATTTTATATGAAGTTTTTTGGCATGTAATTTGTAACATTGGGTTGGAATGTGTTTATTGGGGTAGGTTATGATCCTAATGTACCATATTCAAAGTGGGATATATTATAATCAAGAAGTATCACAATAAATGATAAAAAAAACATATGTGTGGGTGTGGTTCTATCCATGGGGAAATGGAAATGATTGTTCTAAATTTTAACGAAATGTATTAATGTTAATTAATATTTTATCTCACCATGATTTTCAATATGAATCTCTATAAGTGGCTATTCTTTTTTCAACTAATTTGGTTAAATGTGTTAACTAGTTATAATCTTAGAATAATGTGCTAGGAATCCATTTGGGAATGCTTACTGAGTTTATACTCACCCCCTGCTTGGGAACTTTTGTATGTTTGTCGATATTACCAACTAAGACATATTTAAGGGAATGGTATCTTATTTTTCATGCGATAAATCATTATTGTGTAAGTTTAGATACATTAATGGAAGAAGTATTAGAGAGGGATTGAATATACATTTATTAAAATTATCATAGTCATTAAAAATTAATTGTGGAAAATGGTGGTTTAAAATTTTCATACGATTCTTTCATAAAATAATAATAATTGTGTATGTGTAAAGTGTGACTGAAAAATTTTAAGAGACCAACACAATGAATATTTATTGTAGTTATAATCTAAAAAATCCAATGTCTAATCTTCACACCCCAAAAAATGTAGTATGGAACCCACTATAAAAGAGAGATAGACTTTTATACATGAGAAATATAAACCAAAAATTTTACATGGGAACAATCTCATCCCCGGACTTATTGAAGAGTATCCCCAAACCTATACACATATCCCTTTGTGGATGAATATAGAAACTTGGAATTTATACTAAGACTATCCCAAACCTAAGTGTAATTCATTCTAGTTACGTAATCATGACCAATAAACTTCCTTTTAATAAGGTCGTACAACAAAAGACTACTTTTTATAGGTGGTATAACACGTTTTGTCAAATATATAAGTGCAGACAACTCTACCGAACCTAAAAGAATAAATACACCAATTATAGAACCATTAGAGAGTTTTATAAAATATAATGTGGATGAAAAAATTGATGTAGGCCATTTGATTGGGTTTTAATGATGAATTTTGGACATTTTGGTAAAGTTAAAACACATATCCTTAGGGTGAATTAATTCAATGAATATTTCTTTCTCCCTTGATAGTTATTCACAAATTATACAAAACATTGATCACTATATCACTTGATTGATTTAAGAGTCAAATTGTTTGAGATTGAAAGTTATCATCATGAACAATATTATGTAATCTCTATATAACATAAAAGCATCCTATATTCCTTTAAATAAAAATTTATTTGGACTACACACTTAATAAAATAGTTAGAAACATTTAATATTCAAAAATAACAATACTGGATTATAAAAGAGAGAGAGAGAGAGATATATAGATAATAATTTTAGAATAATTGCCCAATATATGACCACTATTCAAAAAACTGAAGAATAATTCAGGAAAATTTAAATTCACTTGTTTTATAATTTAAACGGTCACCATAATAATAGGCGAAAAAATATCCCATGAAAATAGAATGTTTGAATTTATAAATTTAAGAGTCTAAAACATTCTATAAAAAACAGTAAATATGTATAGAATATCAAAACAAAATAATAATTCATTAGAAATAAAAAATCAATTTTTAATGAGTTTAATATCCTTTAATATTTATCTATAAATAATAATATCGAAAAAAATAAAATAAAATAATAAATTTTTTTAGTTTCTAGTTGTAAGTTTCATTCTCTAAAATATAACATCCTTAGGTCATCATAAAAACATGATTAAAAAATGAAAATTAGTTTTAATTAGTTTTTTATAATTAATATGGATTTATAAATTTAGTATAAAATTTTAAGTATCAGAAATTAATATTCATCGAATATTTATATGAAATAAAACATAATTCAAAAAACAATTTCCTAGTTGGGGTTTTCATTAAGATTCAAAAGAAAATATTCACATATGGGAATTTCATTTAAGCCTTTATCTCTATGTGGGAAAATTATCCACATAAGGGAATAAATTTTTGAAATTCAGGTATGGGTATTAAGTATTAAAATTTATCACATTGTAGATTTAATCACATATCTAAATTTATCACATAAGTGAATTTCCCACATAAGGTAATTCATCACATATCCAACTCTAGAAATTTTTTAAATAGATTGATTTCACCATATTTATACATAAGAAATACAAACTAAAAAAGAGTAATTATATTTCATTCCTTTTGACTTATATTTAAAACAATTCATTATATTTATAAATAAATAATAATCACTTCAATAGGATCTATATAACTCATGTTATCATTAAAAAACAGAATACAAAAATTTCTAAAAAATAGAAACAATCATACAGAAAAGATGAAGTGAATTGAGACATAGTTTAATACTTTAAATATGTCTATTTATTATTTTATGTATTTTGTTGAAATTTATGAAATATACTTATCTTTCAAACAAAATAACTCAATTTTGAGTTCTATATCCCAATATATAGTCAAACTACCGAGGTAAAATGAAATTGGGAAACAGATGTGTGGCTAATAAATTTGGGTATGTGTATTTCATTTATCTATGAGTATTTTAAAAATGGATATGTGGGAAATTTTTATTTCCTATATGGGAACATACCAAAACATGTATAAATTATATTTTAAGGTCCCAAATGAACTTTTTTCCTAGGAACCCAAAATAAACCTATTAGAACATGTTATGAACAATAAAAACATGAAATAAAAAAGATATTTTAAGTAATGAATAGAATGATATGATAAATATTAAGAATCATTTAATTAATATACAATTAAGAGTGTTAAAAAATTAATGTAGATAAAATAAAAAAATCATTGTAATTATCAAAACATAAAGTGGTTCAAAGAGTCATTCAATATTCTCCCTCTTTTGGATAATTACAAGAAAAAATTATAATTTCAAAAAAATAACCCCTTTTTTAAATATATAAAAAAGATTAAGTTTGAATAAAAAAAGTGTTTTTTAAAAACATTTAAATAGTGTATATAAAATTCTTAAAAATCATATTTCAAAACATGTAACAAGGAGCCACTATAAACAATAAACTCTTAAAACATAAAATTAAATATAGTGAAAATAATTTTTATGTTTGAGAAGAAAAATGGTAAATATTTTATAGAATAATATTTTTTGAAAAATAATTGTAACGACCCAAAGTTTCATTAATGGAAAATCCCTCTTGATCCAGTTAAATGTCTCTCTATGAAAAATATTTTTATAAGATGTCAACTTCTTTGGTTTTATGTTAAGAATTTTGACCGTTGCTAATATAGCCGTTGAACAGTAATCACATGATTAGTATAAATATAAAACATTAACAAATCCAATTTACTCAGTCAAAGGAAGCGATGACCTCGTCGAGTAGAATTTCCCCATACGAATCCCATTTGTCGGAGCTCGGAAAATAGGTGGCGTCTTTGGGAATCGCCCTTGACCAAGCCCTAGCTGAACTTCATCATGTCAAGCTCGAACGTGACCGTCTACAGGAAAAGTAGAAGTTGATTGAAATTACCACTTGAGCGATGTTATCTGAGCCACCCCAAGAGTCTGTCACCATCGCACACCTTACCCTTAGGTCTTATGCGGCTGTTTTAAGGGGTTATGCAACAAATAATTAGTACTATGTTCATGTACATAATTTTTTGTATATAATAATGAATATGATTTCTAGTCATTTTTGATAGATTGTAAATAGTTTTTAAAGTACAAATGGTGTTTTTAGTTATTATTTAATTAAGAAATCTATTTTATTAAATTAAGGGATTTTTTAATTAAATATTATTTAAATAAAATAATATTATTATTATTAAATTGATTTTTTATTAAATATAAATGATTTTATAATTTTATGAATGTAATAAAAAAAATTATTAAGGTTTGAAAGCCATTTTTTTCAAAACCCTTGAATTTTCGATAAATGTCAGTTTTTATTTTAAAAGTGAAAATTAACATATTTAGAAAATTATTTAGATAAAATAAATGTTATTTCTGGAATCAAGACGTCGAAATTATCCAACAGTGAATTTTTCTTAATTTTCTGGGATAGTCAAATTTTTGGGTAAAAATTAAATACCTTTTAAATATATAATGTGTTTTATGACATTATAATGACTCAATAGTGATGTAATAAAATAATATAATCCTTCTATTCGGCAAATATATGTTTTACCATTAAAATAGTGTGATTTTGGGTTTGTTTGACTTACTTTTCAAAGCATTAATGGACCCCTCAAGACTTATTCAACACCTTGCCTTTTTAAATTAATTTCCATGGGAGTGTGACTCACCTCCACATAAGAAACCCTAATATATTAAGAATTTCGGACCTTGGCCTTATAAAATTTTATTTTCCTCTTCCCTTTTCCAAAAACCATGGGCAAAAACCATGGGATGGTTTGTGGTTTGGATTAATTTAATATAAGGGGTCCCAAACCTAAATAATAAAGAATTCCCTCACCTTTCCTATATAAACCCACCAAAGATCCCACTTCATCCTCACTAAAATCCTTTTTAGTTCGTCCAAACTCTGCCCTACTCTCTCTATAATCCTCCCAAGGTTCCCCAAGCTCCCAAGAAGCCTCTCACAAGCCTCTCTCTAGCCTTTGGAAGCACACTTCCAAGTAAGGGTTTTTTCTTCCTTTCTCATTTTTGTCCAATTTAATTTAAGTTGTTTTTTCCTTTTAATTTCAATTATAAATGTTTGGGTGTGGTTTTGAACCTCCTTCATACTTCCCTCTTTATGTTTTAATGATGTTAGACCCTTTCTCTCCCATTATATTCCTCCCATGTACACCCGTTCCTATGCCGAAATTCTGAAAGGAACTTCTCTCTCCTCTTTTACATTCAAGCAATACTTTTGTGTCATGAATCTAAATTCCATTACAATTGTTGGGTTATGTTTCTATATGACCGTCTTACTGTCCATTACATTTAAATGTGATGAGTAACCCCTTTCTCTCTCGTCATCATTTTTTATGAATTCTTATGTCACACCGATACGCTGCCGAAATCGCACCGATTTTCTAAGCCAATGTCATTGTGTAGTGAATACCATGCCAATTTATCCATCAAGGGTATTCACCTTTATGCACATTTATATATTGATTTTAAAGTTTCATGTATTAATTCCACATTCCTTTATCATGGAATAAATGATTATGTTTTATGAATCCATGTTTTATGATCCATGTGGCACACTTATGCATGAAATGAAATGTTTAAGAAGGGTGCGCCCTTATAGCGCTCCAATGCATTGGGTAAAGTATAGTATCATGATACGTCATGTGCAATGAGTTTTAACTCATTCTAATTATATTGAAACGAGGGTTTACTCGTGCTTTATGTGCAATGAGGATTTACTCATGCTCCATGTGCAATGATCCTTGGCTCATGCTAATTCCATGTTAAGTGTTGTTGCCACATTTCAATGTTATGATTATCATGCTTTATCATGCCTTTATGTTCATGTTTCTTTTATGCTCTATTGATATGACCATTTTCTAAGATGTATTTTACTCCTCATGTTATTCCATGTGTACTCCCTTACTTGGCTTTATAGCTCACCCTTTTCTTATGCATGTCCTCTGGTTATCCCATGCAATGCTAAGTACGAGGGAATGTAGTGGTCATGCAAAGGAAGTTTTCAATAAAGATATTTTATTTCATGTTTTATGTTTTTATGTAATGATCCTAAGCCCCAAAGACACTAAACCTCTCGATCTTCTTGTTGTATCAAGTGATGTTTTATGTAATAAATCATGTTTATGTTTATAATAAAAGAAGGGTTCTCATAGTTAGTATCAGAGGATAGGTTTGGTTATTTTTGGGATTAGGAAACCCTAGTAAAGCCTTAGATACAAGACTAAGTATAATAAAAACATCCCTATGTTTTGTTAAGTACTAAGTAAGTGGTTTATCAAACAAATTCATCCCTATCAGGATACGAGTAGGTAGAGGCGGCTCTGGCATAGATGTATCCTAGGGGTAAAACCTGAAAACACCACTTTGAGCTAGACTTGAACGGGAACTGGTGCACGACAATGGGCCTTGCTACACTCTTGGTTACGACACTCCCGGGGGATATGTTTTGATAAATTTAAAATCTTAGTATGAACCCTTATTAAGGAAATTAAAAAAGGCCCCTGTGAATATATGTTATAAAGTAGATCATGAAAATCCTATATTAAAGCCTATAGACTCATGAGTTAAGGAAATAAAAGTTTATTTATAAGTCATCAACTTTTGTCTTTGGATTACCCTTTATGTGTTACCCCTAACATTCCTTTTATTCCATCCAATGGCCGGTAATAGGAGGACACGGGCTAACAACCGTTGTGAAGATCATTGTGATGACTGTACTAATGAGATGCCCAATCCAATGGGAGTGGGAATCGCGAACTTTGTCACGCTTCTCTCTCATCTAACTCAAGTTTGGAATAGAAACACGGGTCAAGAGGAACGTCCAAACCCCCCTAAGAAGGAACACGTCGCTATCGAGAGCTTCATGAGACAAAGGCATCCTACTTTTAGTAGATCATTCGATCCCAAGATTGCTGAACAATGGATCAACTCCATTGAAAAGATCTTCTCCAACCTTCAATGTTCTGAACAAGAGAAGGTTCTCACGGCTGCTTATCGTATGGAGGGTGAAGCCAATCAATGGTGGATGTTGATCAAAAAAACGAATCATGAGGAGGAGATCAAGGCGTTGGAATGGAAGGATTTCTAGAAGATGATTTTCGATAAATATTTTTCGTGCACCCTCCATCTTAAGATGGAGAGGGACTTCCTTTCCCTCAAGCAAAAAGATGAAGAATCTGTTGGAGCATACGAGGCAAACTTCACAAGTCTTGCACGATACGCTTTCGGCTTTTTCGTTACCCTCGAATGCAAATTTGACCGCTTTTTTAGTGGACTGAAGCCTAGCTTGCGGAAAGCATTAGAGATCCATGACTCTGACAGCTACGAGGAAATTTTCCGGTGTGCCCTCAAGGTCAAAATGGAGATCGGGGAATCACAGGGGTATCATGGGGACAAGAATCGTAAGGTGGACTTCAATGTTGGTGGGCTGATGGATAAATCCAACGGTGCTATGAATATCCAGCACCCCACTTGCCAAAAGTGCGGAAAGAAGCACCCTGCAAATTGCCTTAAGGGGGTGATAAAATGCTTCATGTGTGGAAGAGAAGGGCACCTAGCTGTTATTTGTCAGCAAGAAAGACCCACAGTTGAGACAGAGGAGAGGAACACTCCGTTCGAACCTAAATGCATTGTTCAATGCTACAAATGCAAAGAACCAGGTCATTTTGAAAATTAGTGCCCTAATCCATGGGTTTTCGGAGACAACCAACAACATCCAAGGCAGAACGGAAGAGCTTTTGCCATCACTTCTGCCGAAGTGAACCCCGACAACGAAGTGGTGACAGGTATGCTAGTTATTCATTCAAGAATAGATAACATACTTTTTTATTCAGTTTCTACACATTCTTTTATATCTCGAAAGTTTAGTAGAACAATCCCAGCACCACCACAAATCATGGAAGTAAAGATGTCGGTGAGTACGACAAATGGCGCAATCATTGCATCCCATGAATATAAGTCCTCCCCTGTTATAATCTGTGGATTGAATTTCCCGGTGAACCTCGTCATACTCCCTCTGGTGGAATTTGATGCAATTCTTGGCATGGATTGGATTTCTTTATATAGATCCAACATAAATTTTCGGTAGAGGGAAATCACACTCCATATGGAGAATCGACCCCCGAATCTTTACAAGTGTCAGGAGGAAGATGAATCTCCTTTAGATCCATCATCTCAAGCATGGATATTACTACCTTATGAGCATACGTATCTGGCTCAGATGATTGAGTCCAAGGATGAAAGCATCCTTGAAGAAATGCCTATTATGAGGGAATTTTCTGAAGTGTTTCCCGAGGAACTGCCTGGTCTTCCTCCAAGAAGAGATATTGAGTTCTCAATTGAACTTATACCTGGGGTGCTACCAATATCAAAAACTCCATACAGAATGGTTGTTGTTGAGCTTGAAAAGATGAAGAAACAACTACAGGAGAATCTGGATAAAGGGTTTATACGCCCAAGTGCTTCAGTATGGGGTGAACCAGTCCTCTTCGTCAAGAAGAAGGATGGGTCAATGTAGCTTTGCATCGATTATCGTGAACTTAACAAAATCACGATAAAGAACAAGTATCCTCTCCCAAGAATCGATGACTTGTTTGATCAGCTACGTGGAGCACAATACTTCTCCAAGGTGGATTTTCATTTGGGATATTATCAAGTAAGTGTGAAGAAGGAAGATGTCCCCAAGACTGCTTTTCATACAAGGTACGGGCACTATGAATTCATAGTGATGCCTTTTGGACTAACCAATGCTCCAGAAATATTCATGGACTTGATGAATACAGTGTTTAGAGATTACCTTGAAAAATTTGTGGTAGTCTTTATAGATGATATTCTAATATACTCCAAAACCAAGGAGGATCATGAGGAGCATTTAAAAACTATACTAGAGAATTTGCGCAAGGAGAAGCTCTATAAAAAGTACAGAAAGTGTGAGTTCTCGTTGAATGAGGTCTCATTCTTGGGTCATATCATCACAAGCAATGGGATGTCTGTGGATCCCTCCAAAACAGATGTAATTGAGGGATGGCTGAGGCCAACATCGGTAACGGTTATCCGTAGCTTCTTGGGGTTAGCTGGATGTTATCGACAATTTGTTAGGAATTTCTCACGATTGTACAACCCTCTTACCAAGATAACTCGGAAGGGAGTAAAGTTTTCATGGATTGATTAATGTGAAGAAATCTTCAAGGAGTTGAAAGGGAGGCTTATCACTGCGCCCGTTCTCACTTTACCCACAAGTGGGGAACTTTTTGTGGTATTCAGTGATGCTTCGAAGAAGGGCATAGGTTGTGTGCTGATGCAGAATGATAAAGTGATATCCTCTGCCTCAAGGAAGTTGAAAATCAATGAGGGAAACTATCCAATGCATGATCTGTAGTTGGCGGTGGTGATCTTTGCCTTGAAAATCTGGCGGCATTATCTCTATGGAGAGAAATGTGAGATATATACTGAACACAAGAGTCTTAAATATATATTCACACAGAAAGATCTTAATATGCGTCAGAGAAGATGGATAGAGCTAATCAAGGATTACGACTGTTCAATACATTACCACCCTAGGAAAGAGAACAAGGTGGAAGATTCCATAAGTAGAAAGATCTAGAGATTCTATCAATGATGAGAATTGAGAAGGATCCAATCTTTTTAGACTTGATGAAGATGGACATGGGAATCATAGAGAAGGGAACATCATCAATCCTTTCAGAAATGATTCCTCAATCGTCTCTTTTGAAAAAGTTAAAGGATGCTCAAAAGGATGATGTGGGAATTAAAGAAAAACTGGAAGCTATCAAAAAGGGGAAATCCTCAGAGTTTAATGTTAATGAAGAAGGAATTGTGCGGTTTTGGAAAAGACTATGTGTTCTATCAAGTCCGGAGCTGAAGAAGGAACTTTTGGATCATGCACATAGTTCAAATTTCTCTATTCACCCAGGAAGTAAAAGATGTATCGAGATCTCTAAGAAAACTTTTGGTGGGATAATATGAAGAAAGAGATTTCTGAATATACATCAATGTGCCTGGTGTGTCAACAAGTGAAGGAAGAGAGGAAGAAGTCTAAGGGGATGTTGCAACCATTTACCATACCAGAATGGAAATGGGAGGACATCACCATGGACTTTGTCACCGGACTTCCGAGGACACCCAAAGGCAACAATGCAATCTGGGTTGTTGTGGATCGTCTTACAAAGACTGCACACTTCATTGCTATTCGGGAGGATTTCTCTTTAGATCAACTGGCACGGATATATATCATGGAAGTGGTAAGGATGCATGGAGTACCACTATCTATTGTGTCTGACCGAGATCAAAGATTCGCCTCTAAGTTTTGGAAGAGTCTTCAACATGCTCTGAATACTGAACTGAACTTCAGTACGGCCTATAATCCTCAAACTGATTGCCAATCTGAGCGGACTATCCAAACACTTGAGGATATGTTGAGAGCATGCTCAATGGACTTTAAAGGAGGATGGGATCAACATATTCCTCTGGTTGAGTTCTCTTATAACATTAGTTTCCACTCAATTATCAAAATGGCACCATATGAAGCCTTGTACGGGAAAAGGTGCAGAACACTGGCATGTTGGGATGAGGTCGGTGAATGTAAGCTACTTGGACCTGAAATGGTCGAGGAAATGGTGGAGAAGGTAAATACCATTCAGCAGCATATCAAGGCAGCTCATAGTCGACAGAAGAGTTATGCAGATAATCGTCGACAGGACCTTGAGTTTAAAGTTGGAGACACGGTGTTTCTAAGCATATCTTCGTGGAAGAAGGTCATGGGGTTTGGAAGGAAATTGAAGTTAATTCCAAGGTACATCGGCCCCTTAGAGATTCTTGATCATGTCAGGGATGTGGCCTATCGACAAGCACTTCCACCTGCCATGGCCTAAGTACATGATGTCTTTCATGTATCCCTCTTAAGGAAGTACACATCGGACCCTTCACATGTACTCTCTTTTGAGGTGGTACAATTGGAAGATGATCTTTCTTATAAGGAGCAACCAGTGAAGATCTTAGATCGTAGAGAAAAAGTTCTACGAAATAAGACAATACCCCCCGTCAAGGTGTTGTGGAGAAACCACAAGTTTGAAGAAGCGACTTGGGAATCGGAGGAAATGATGAAGCTGAGTTACCCACATCTATTTTAGTGTGGGAAAAGAAAAATTTCGAGGGTGAAATTTCTTAAGGGGGGAATGTTGTAACGACCCAAAGTTTCATTGATGGAAAATCCCTCTTGATCCAGTTAAATGTCTCTTTATGAAAAATATTTTTATAAGATGTCAACTTCTTTGGTTTTATGTTAAGAATTTTGACCATTGCTAATATAGCTGTTGAACAGTAATCACATGATTAGTATAAATATAGGACTTTAACAAATCCAATTTACTCAGACAAAGGAAGCGATGGCCTCATCCATTAGAATTGCCCCATACGAATCCCATTTGTCGGAGCTCGGAAAAGAGGTGACGTCTTTGGGCTTCGCCCTTGACCAAGCCCAAGCTGAGATTCATCATGTCAAGCTCGAATGTGACCGTTTACGGGAAAAGTGGAAGTTGATTGAAATTACCACTCGAGCGATGTTAACTGAGCCACCCCGAGAGTCTGTCACCATTGCACACCTTGCCCTTAGGTCTTATGTGGCTGTTTTATGGGGTTATGTAACAAATAAGTAGTACTATGTTCATGTACATTATTTTTGTATCTAATAATGAATATTATTTCTAGTTATTTTTTATACATTGTAAATAGTTTTTAAAGTACAAATGGTGGTTTTGGTTATTATTTAATTAAGAAATCTATTTTATTAAATTAAGGGATTTTTTAATTAAATAATATTTTAATAAAATAATAATATTATTATTAAATTAATTTTTTATTAAATATAAATTATTTTATAATTTTATGAACGCAATTACAATTTTTATTAACGTTTGAAAGCCATTTTTGTCAAAACCCGTGAATTTTTGATAAATGTCAGTTTTTATTTTAAAAGTGAAAATTAATATATTTAAAAAATTATTTATATAAAATAAATGTTATTTCTGGAATCAGGATGTTGAAATTTTCCAACGGTGAATTTTTCATAATTTTCTGAGACAGTCAAATATTTGGGTAAAAATTAAATACCGTTTAAATATATAATGTGTTTTATGACATCATAATGACTAAATGGTGATGTAATAAAATACTATAATCCTTATGTTAGGCCAATATATGTTTTACCATTAAAATAATGTGATTGTGGGTTTGTTTGACTTACTTTTCAAAGCATTAATGGACCCCTCAAGACTTATTCAACACCTTGCCTTTTTAAATTAATTTCCATGGGAGTGTGACTCACCTCCACATAAGAAACCGTAATATTTTAAGAAGTTTGGAACTTTTCCTTATAAAAGATTGTTTTCCTCTTCCCTCTTCCAAAAAAAATGGTCAAAAACCATGGTATGGTTTGTTTTTTGGATTAATTTAATATAAGGGGTCACAAACCTAAATAATAAAGAATTCCCTAACCTTTCATATATAAACCCACCTTAGATCCCACTTCCTCCTCACTAAAATCTCTTGGAGGTCGTCCAACCTATGGCCTACTCTCTCTATAATCCTCCCAAGGTTCCCCAAGCTCCCAAGAAGCCTCTCACAATCCTCTCTCTAGCCTTTGGGAGAACACTTCCAAGTTAGGGTTTTTTCTTCCTTTCTCATTTTTGTCCAATTTTCTTTAAGTTGTTTTGCCCTTTTAATTTCAATTATAAATGTTGGGGTATGGTTTCCCACATCCCAAGTACTTCCCTATTTATTTTTGAATGATGGGAGACCCGTTATCTCTAATTAAATGCCTCCCATGTACACCTGTTACTATGCCGAAATTCTGAAAGGAACTTCTCTCTCCTCTTTTACATTCAAGCAATACTTTTTTATCATGAATCTAAATTCCATTACAATTGTTGGAAAATGTATCTATATGAACTACTTACTGTCCATTAAATTTAAATGTGATGAGTAACCCCTTTCTCTCTCGTCATCATTTTTTATGAATTCTTATGTCACACCGATACGCTGCCGAAATCGCACCGATTTTCTAAGCCAATGTCATTGTGTAGTGAATACCATGCCAATTTATCCATCAAGGGTATTCACCTTTATGCACATTTATATATTGATTTTAAAGTTTCATGTATTAATTCCACATTCCTTTATCATGGAATAAATGATTATGTTTTATGAATCCATGTTTTATGATCCATGTGGCACACTTATGCATGAAATGAAATGTTTAAGAAGGGTGCGCCCTTATAGCGCTCCAATGCATTGGGTAAAGTATAGTATCATGATACGTCATGTTCAATGAGTTTTTACTCATGCTAATTCATGTTCAATGAGGTTTTACTCGTGCTTTATGTGCAGTGAGGAATTACTCATGATCCATGTGCAATGAGCCTTGGCTCATGCTAATTCCATGTTAAGTGTTGTTTCCACATTTCAATGTTATGCTTATCATGCTTTATCATTCCCTTATGTTCATGTTTCTTTTATGATCTATTGATATGACCATTTTCTAACACTTATTTTACTCCTCATGTTATTCTATGTGTACTCCCTTACTGGGCTTTGTAGCTCACCCTTTTCTTATGCATGTCCTCAGGTTATCCCATGCAATGCTATGTACGAGGGAATGTAGTGGTCATGTAAAGGAAGTTTTCAATAAAGATGTTGTATTTCATGTTTTAAGTTTTTATGTAATGATCCTAATCCCCAAAGACACTAAACTTCTCAATCTTCTTATTGTATCAAGTGAAGTTTTATGTAATAAATCATGTTTAAGTTTATAATAAAAGCAGGGTTGTCATAATAATGGTTAAAATGGTAAATTAAAATCATCTAGTATGTATGAGAGGTTATAAAACAGTAGTATAATAAAAAATATATATACAAAAAACTAAACAATAATAATATAAAAAATAGATTCCATTTGAAAACAATTCATATAAAACATATTCAACTTCCCTTAAATTTATGCCACATAAAACAATAGAGCACATACTATAAAAAATATGTAAAACTCCCCTAAAAGGAATAGAAAATTAAATAAATAAAGATATATACCATAATTTTTTATTTATTTATAGAGTATTAACCATTGAATAAACATTTAGGAACATGTGGAATATTCCTATAAAAATTGAATAGAAACACCTTTTGGTACCCATGCTATTTTGGGTCCAATTGGGTTAGTAACATAATTTTTTGGTACCCAATCAAATTTAAAACATTGATTATAAGTCACTTTATTAGTTAAATTTTTATTGAGAGAACATTTAGTGAAACTATGATATTTGGATAACCTTAGAGAACATTCATTGTCATAATTTCCTTACAACATACATTTAAATCATGTAATCAAACAATAACCAATATTCCATTTAAAATCACACTTCTTAAAATGAACAACAAGATCAATGTTGGATTTTGAAATAATAATTGGATTATTCATTAATTTCCTCATTTTATAACTTTATATAAGTCATATTTTAATTTAATATCATATGAAACATTATAATCAATATAATAAACAGAATTTATCAACTTATATTTGTATTCCTTAAGATTTTTACATTTTTCATCATGTTGAGAAAAATCATATAACTACAGATTAAAGTTTAATTCTTCCTTATCATTTTTTTAAATAAAATCCTTAAATATATTATTCTTATCTTTAATGTTTAATACTTTAATATCATAATTTCATAACCTTTCAACTTCAAGAGATAAAATTTTATTATCTTTAACAAATTTCTTATATTTTGAATACTTTTGTATCACACCCCCAATTGATTTTCGTTTTCTATAGATTTTTCTTTTTCTTTCTAGCCATCAGTAAAATAGAAATTTCATTAGTCTGGTTAAGGACTAGGATAAACGCTATAACAAAAAAATAATATAACTAAGTATCCTTAAGATAGTTATTCCTCTAATAACAACTATTAGGTATCAGATTATAATAATAAGATAAGCTTAATATCTTTTAAGGAAATGCTATTTGATTCCAAGTGTTGATTCAAATACATTGATGGCAGAAAGACTATATATTTTGAATTATCCTTTATTAAAATTATAAGATATATAAAAAATTAATTTTGGATTTTAGTTTTTTAAATTTATTAAACAATTTTTTATTAAAAGAATAATAATTTTTGATGTGTGGAGTGTGTGTTCAAATATTTAAAGGAAGGAACATAAGGAATTTTTATAGTAGTTTAGATCTAAATGATCCTACATCTACTCCTCACACCTTGGCTAATGGAGTATGGAAATCACTATAAAAGAGAGATATAATTTTACAGGAAAGATATCTAAACCCATATTTTTATAGAATATAAATACCAATCCATGACTTTTTTAGGATCATCCCGAACCTATACACATGTATTTTTATAGGAGTAGATAGAAACCTGGGATTTGTTTCTAGGAGAGGACCCAATATAAGTGTAATTTATTTTGGTTAGATAAACATAACCAAGTGAGTATATTTACTTAAGGTAGCATATGAAATAACTACTTTTTATTAGTGGTATAAAATTTTTCATGAAAGATATTAGTAAAATAACTCTACCCATCCCAAACGAATAAATACAATAATTAAAAAACCTGTAGAGAGTTGTAGAAATTTTGTTGTAGATGAAATATTTGATGTAGGCCCTCTGAATGGATTTGAATGATTAATTATGGGTGTTCCAAAAAAGGTATATAACATCTTTTTAAGGTGAATGAATTTGATAAATATTTGTTCCTCCCTTGAGACTCATCACAAAGTATGCAATCAATTGAGTACTATATCACTTGATTGGCGTAAGAGTATAAACATATAACATAACATGTTATAATCATGATCTATCTTATGTAATCCTCATGTAATTTCCTAGTATCCTTGAGTCCTTTTAATAAAAATATATGTGTACTACACACTAAATAAAATTGTTAGAAATATTTAAAATTCAAAAATAATAATTCCAAATTATTAGAGAGAGAGAGAAAGAAAGACATATTATCATTGCATAACAATCTCCCAATATATGATCAATATTTAAAAAATGAATAATAATTAAAACTATTTTGAAATCAACCATAAAATAATTTATATGGACTCTATGATAATAGGGCAATGAAAGATCCCACGAAAATATCGAGCTTGAATTTGAAAATATGAAATTCAAAAATATTTTTTTAAAAACGAGCAGTAAATATACAGAGAATATTAAAACATAATGAAACCATATTAAAAATAATAAAACAAGTTTAAATTAGTTTAATATAATATAAAATTAATTTATAAAAAATAATATCGAAGAAAAAATCATAAAATAATTAAAATTAAATTTCAGAGTTTCAATTTGTATGTTTCTTGTGTGTGAATATAAAAAACTTCTATCATCATAAAAACATGTTTAAAATAATTAAAATCACTTTTTACAGGTAAAATATAATTAAAATGGATTTATAAAGTTAGTATAACTATTTAAATATAATAAATTAACATAGATAGAATCATTATATGAAAAAAAACATAAAATAGGATACAATGTTCCTATAGTAATTTTCTTTAAGCTAAATAGACAAATTTTCACATAAGAGAATCTCACATCAGACTATTTATCTTTGTAGGTGAATTATCCAAGTAAGGTAATAAAAACATTCAGTGAGTTCAGAACTAATTTAGGATATTAACGATATTGATTCTGAAGTTGATGTGTTTTAATTAAATTAAGTAAATATTCTTATATTTCAGAAAATAATAATCACTCAATTTGGAGTTACATTTTTCAAGATATAGTCAAATTAAAAGGAAATATTAAACTGAAAAAATGACTACGTGGTTAAAAAACTTGGCTACATGGATTTCATTTGGCAATGTAGATTTCCAAATTGGGTATGTGGGGAGAGTGTATTTTCTATATGGTAATATTCCAAAACATATATAAATGAAACATTAAGGTCCCAAATGAAGTTTATATCCTAGGAACTCAAAATAAAACTTATAGAAGATATTATTAACAATAAAAACATGAAATCAAAAGGCATTTTATGAATTAAATAAAATGATACAATTAGGATTAATAATACTTTAATTAATATACAATTTAAATTGTTTAAACATTTAATATATATAAAACAAGGAAATAATTTTAATTTTCAAAACATCATGTGGTTCAAGGAGCAACTCAATAGATCCTGTGGAAAAATATGTGTATTTAGAGAATTGATCTATTATGATTGTTTCATGGGATGATACCACTTTGGTTCCACTGGGTCTAGTTGTGTTTTAATACTTTCTAGATGTTTCATTTGGTTTCCATATTCAATCTTATATTGTTAGATAGTTGGTTATAGATTGTTGTTGTATTATTTTATACTCATTCTTCATGTAGTTGGTTTTGATGTTTATTTTTTGTTTTCAGGTTATTTTACTTATTTTGGGAAAACTATCCCCCAATCTTATCTTATAAACTTTACATTTATTTTTATTCTTTGGTATGTTAGTGATGTATCCAAATTTTTGTAACACCTCTGCCTCTATCCATTCTAATGGGGATGAGTGAGATGTTACAAATGGTATTAGTCTTGGTTTATATGTCTCTTACTTGGGTTAGTAGCATGAAGATAGAAATGTTAGAACATATAATGTATAGCTTAACAAGAAATATCTAACCTTATTATTCTAAAATTAATGTTTCTTGGGTTTTTTGGGAATATATGTGTTCTTAGACACCTATTGGTGTGTTTCATCACATTATCATGGGTTTAGTCGATTAGTACTTCATATCATACATTGATAGTGAGACTTCCCACAAGTACTAAATTGTTCATTTTGAATTTGATTATTTCTTAAGAAGGTTGAAATGATTTATTTTTTAAAATACACTACTAGAAAACGAGGCTATATCCACGGTTTAGTGAAACCATGGCTATATGATATTTTTCGAAATCTATAGCCGTGGTTTGGGTGAAACCGTGGCTATAGGGTCTTTTTCCAAGGGTTATAGCCATGGTTTGGGTGAAACCGTGGCTATAGGGTCTTTTTCAAAGGGTTATAGCCACGGTTTAACCCAAACCATGGCTATAGGGTTGGTCTATAGCCACGGTTTTACCAAAACCGTGGCTATAGGGTATTGTTTCATTAACTATAGCCACGGTTCAACAAAACTATGGCTATAGATCTCCAGCCCTTGTGCAGGAAAAAAATTAACCCGCGAAAAAATGGAGGGAAGTTTTATAGCCACAGTTTACATGTTATAGCCACGGTTTTTAATAATATATTTAACAATATATATATATATATATATATCAAAGATGTCTGTGGAGTAGTGGAAAGGTGTTTGGTCTACATAGCGAAGGTACAGAGATCAAATCTCGATGGGCGAAAATTAATTTTGGGCTATAGCCACAGTTTTATTGGGTTATAGACACGGTTATAAACTGTGGCTAAAACCCTATTGCCATGGGGGAAAACTGTGGCTATAACCCAACTGCCACGGTGGATAGATATGGGGGTTATAGCCGCGGTTTAGTGAAACCATGGCAATAGGGCTATAGCCACGGTTTAAAACTGTGGCTATAGCCCAATAAAACTGTGGCTATAGCTTTTAGCTATAGCCACACCAATAGGTGCCATGGCTAGCTGGAACCATGGTTATAGGTTATAGCCACGATTTTGACCCCTATAGCCATGGTTTTCGACTGTGGCTATAGCCCGATTTTCCAGTAGTGATAATGTCTATTTTTCTTATTGTATATGGTGATTAGAAAAATTTATATGCCTCCAATTTATAGTAAGTGAGGGATAAATGGATTTTTTTTCTCGTTATTGAAAAGGAAAGAGGTGGATATCATATAAACCAAGATGAAGTGTCCATAGAAAATGTGGTTTCACTTAAACCACAGGTGCATCAATAACTTGTCCAGGGAATCATTCAGTAATTTCAATTCATTGATAGAGTAAATTATAATGATGAACCACAAAAAAGTGGATCACACTATATAGTTTTATAAATTGAATCCACCCATCTTCCACAGGTACTCCGAGCTTGAAACGGAGGAGGTGTGGATGAAAATAATAAATTAAATATTTGATATCCTTAGTAAACTAGATCATTTAAAATTCAATTTGGAAGTGTATATAATGGAAGATCTTTCATGCTAGTGATGGGATTTAGAAGTTAAAGCTAAAGTAGACCAATTATTTTTGTAGTATGACTTCAAATAATTGTTTAACAAAAAAATCAAACACCGAATATTTCAGATTGTGAGAAAAACTGATTTCTTCATCCTAGAGAAACATAATATATATGTGATATAATATGTATCTATATTCATTAATTTTTTCTACTTTTCCCTTTAAGTTGTTTTTAATACATCCTTATGGGAAAGCATCTTTGAGTCTGGGATGTGACTCATGATTCAATCTAAGATAGGTGTTATTACCATTAAATACTATATAGAGATGTAAAAAAATATAATAGTGATGTAAAGATATAATTATATAAATATGGGTAGAGGAAGTATGTTTATACTCATAGGAATATGTGGTAACTTAAACATTGGAAATTAGTGCGATAGGGACACTTACTTCAAAAGTGGTAGAGTATCTCACAAATAGACCATGGTATTAGTTAAATTTAATCAAATACCCAAGAGTATTCCTGGTTTGATTTATTGTGGTTCACTTGAGCACATCAAGGGAGATTGTATGGAACCACTTAGAGTATGTCAAAACTATAACCAAATGGGACATCTCCAATTCAGCTATCAAAGTTCTCCAAAGTATGGTTCTAGAAATGCATCTCATGTTTCTTAAAGATCCCATACATCAATTGGGTAATACCATCATAAAGTTTCTCATCCATATAAATAATTTAGTCAATTTGATTCTAGGAACACCGAAACTCCTTAATAAAGGAAATCTCCATAAGGAAGAAAATTACAAGGGGGTATGTAAACAATTTAATGGTGTTGAAAAAATGATCATTGATGATAAACCTGGTCTCTCATTGGTGTGAGGTACTATTATTTTTAATTATATACTTATGCAATCCTTTTTTGATATGGGTGCATGAAAATATTTTATTTCTTCTCATTTTGATGATTATATGTGTTTACAATATGAAATAATTATATCAGGTTGTTAAACATCAAACACCTCTAGGAAAATGATAGTGTCGAGCCCTTAAGTGTGTAGCATGTAACATAACTATTTATAAGGCTTAATTGGTTAAGTATTACTCTATTATTGTGATGGATATCTATGAATTTATTTTTGAAATGGATTGGTTGAAATATTTCATGTCTAACATCAACTATTATGATATGAAAGTTTGTTTTACATCTTTCAATGGTTTCGAACATCTCTTTAGAGTATATTGAGATATAAATCAAGGTAGGTAAGGATAATTGGATCTAATGGTTGGGAATATATCTTATCAGTTTTAAGCAGTTACATTGGAAACTTTTTATATAATTTAACATATAAATTTCCCAACTATTATTGACTAATTTCTGGATGCCTTCCCTAACAATTTATCTAGGTTTCCACGTGAAAGAGAAGTAGAATTTATGATTGTTACTATATGAGGGAACAATCCAATTTCACTTCCTTCTTATAGGATGGTATTAAATATATTGTGGGAATTAATTGTCAAATTAAAATATTTTATTGAAAATAGTTCATTCAAAAGAGCACATCACAGTGGGAATTACTAGTTCTTTTATTAATAAGCTAGAGGGAACTCTAAAGATTTGTGTAGATTATAGTAAGATCAACTCAATTACAATAAATAATTAGTATCCACATAAATTAATTGATGATATGTTTTATCAATTTATGGGATCCCAAAAATTATTTGACATTGATATATGATTAGGGTATCATAGATTATGTGTTCAGAAGGAGGGTAATCATAAGATGGAATTTAAGAGGTGCTATGGTCATTATGAATATCTTATCAGGCCCTTTGGACTTACAAATTCACTCGTTGTGTTTATAGAATTGATGGATAAAATCATCCAGATGTATATTGACTCTTTTATGGTGGTTTTCACTAATGATATTATAAATTTTTCTAGGACTAAGTCCATTAAGAAGATACACTTGGGTATAGTGTTGAGTATCTTATTTGAACAGAAAATTTATGCAAAAAATTTCAATTTTAGACTTTTATATATAAGAGGTATTTTTCCTTGGTCATGTCTTCTCTAAAAGTGGGGTTTCTATTGATCTTGAAAAGATAAAAGTTTTTATCTCTTTGAAACCATCAAATAAGTTTTTTAGAAACATAGTTTCCTTACTTTAAAAAGATATTATTGAAAAAAAATATTATTTATCAATAATTTCTTCACTTATGGTAGCTTTGTAAAAAAGTTGTTCCTTTCTAATGGAGTAATGAGTTCCAAAAATCCTTCCAAGAGATTAATGTTGAACTTAAATTATGATATATTATTATATTTCTTGATTTTTGGAAATAAAATATGTGGTTAATTTTGATGCATCAATATCTAATTCTGGATGTGTTCTCAAACTGGGAGATCATGTTTTCACTTATGGATCATGAAAGTTATGGGTGCATAATAAAAACAACATAACATAAGATTTAGAATTAATTTTTGTATTACTTTATTTGAATACAAGGTGTCATTATTTCTTTTATTATAAATTTACCATGTTTATGGATCATAAAATCTTGAAAAAAAATTGAACTTAAGGAAATTAAGATGGTTGAAATATATTTAGATTTTTTAAATGAAATTGATGTATATGCCAGCTAAATGGAATTCTATAGTTTATGTATTGAGTAGAATGTAATATAATCATTTTTCTAAAGAGTAATCAGATAAGTGGTAGATAATGTCCATTATAGCTAAAATAAATCTGGATTGGGCTATGAAAGTTCATTATATGGTTTTATTTTTAGTATCCTTTATTCCATATTTAGTTTTTTATATAGGGGATAATGAGAAATATGATCCTGAATATCTGACCATGAGGTCAAAACTCAATGGTGTCAATACCTTTGAGGGATAGATTAAAGATGAGAGATTTATATTTCATCAAAGATATCAGACTGTGGTTACTACATCAAATCAAGAACAGATTCTTAATACCTGCCACTATTCATAATAAACCCTTCGTCTTGGTATTCAAAAAATGTACAAGAAATTGAGAGTATAATTTTTCTGGGTTGGTATAAATAAGAAAGTAGTAGAGTTTATCTTGATTAACCTCACATTTAAACTGGTCAATGTAGAGCACCAATGTCCAGCTGGTATGTTACATTATTTACCTATTCCCATATATAAATGGGAATATATAGATTTAGATTTTTTCTATGGACTATGAATAATTTTTATGATAGATGCTGAAATATGGGTGATCGTGGATTGGATAATAATGTCGGCTCACTTTATCTTGATTTGTGAAACCAACATGGTGAAAGACTAGTCAAAATATATATCTAAGAAGTTATAAAGTAGCACAATGTACTGGTTTCAATTGTGTCTATCTAGGGCCCTAGGTTTACATATCATTTTTGGAAGTATTTATGGAAATCCCTCAAAAAATAGATACCCAGGATCACATCTTATCATCCTCAATTGGATGGAAAATCCAAAAAAACAATCTAAATGATTGAATACATTCTTAAAGATTATGTGATTTATTTTTTAGGATCATGGGAGGAACATATACCATTAGTGTATCTCTTATATAATAATTGTTATCAGTGCCTAATACATATGGTTCCTTTTGATGCTTTATATGTTTTTCCTTTTTCCTCCAGTTTCATGGGTGGAATCAGTTTAGAATTAACTTATCAAACCTAGACTCATGCATCTAATGATGAAGAATATTCAAATGATCTGAAAGAGGATAGTGATATCTCAGAGTCATTAGAAATAAGATGTAGATCACATTCATCGATCCTTATCATTTTAGGTGGGCGATCATGTTTTATTGAGAATATACCCAAGGCTAGGGAATCACTGTTTTGGTAAGAAATTCAATTATATCCTCAGTACATTGGCCATTTTTAGATACATCAATGAGTTATTAATGGGTGTTATCAGTTATATTTACCACCATGTTTTGGTTCTATGCATAATTTTTATCATGTATCACTGTAAAAGAAGCATTATCCTAACCCTAACCATGCCATACAGTGATACCATGTTTCCCTTGATCTAGATGCTACATTGATTCATGGTCTGATATAGATTTTGTGTAGGAAAGATAGTATATTATGTGGAAAAATCACCAATTTGATATGACATTTATGGTAGGATGGTTAAATTTAGAAAGATACATGGTAATGTGAAATAGAAATGCTAGAGTAGTGGCCCAAGCTCTTCCAAAACAACACTAGACTATTTCTTTCCAATGATAGAAAGACCAATGGTGTGGAAAATGTAACACTCCTAGTTTCTAGTACATAACCATTTTAATATTTATTTTTAGAATATATAATTTTTTATTTATATTTTGGGAGTTTCTTTAGAGTTTTGGAGTGTTTTATCGGTGTTTTTATTAGGGGTATATTATATTCATGAAGTACCAATTTCAAAGTGTGAAGGATTATGGTCCTAAAGTACCACCTTAATCGGTGACACCATGAATGAGTGTGGTTGTTTGTGTATGTGTGCACATGGAAATGATTTTTATAAATGTTGATGAAATGTAATAATACTAATTTATGGTTTATTTCATATGGTTTTCCCTTATGTCATTTTATAAATTATATCTATTTTTTAATTTAAATTTGATAAAATGATTTAATCAATTATTGTCCTAATGGAATGTGTTGGGAAGTCTTTAGGAAGTCCTATTGTGTTTATAATCACCCCTTAGGAACTTTAGAGTGTTTTCATATGTTATCTATGTTTAAATAGTGAAGGGAAAAGAATCTTATGTTTCTAGTGACACATCCTGATACTATGGAATAGCATGCGGATTTGGATATTGGATATCATAATAGTGTTTCTTGGGATGAAACCACTTGGGTATTGTAACACCCTTAGATTTTATGAAAAATATTCTTTTAATTTCATTGATGTCTTGTGTAGTACGCTACAACAAAATTAGCTTGTACTATACGCAACACCTTATTAGCTTTCAGTATACGCAACACTATTCTTGGATCGTCTTACACACAATTTCAAGTCCATTTGATAGTAGTTATTCTATGCAAAATTGAGTGTATATATATATATTCAATGTATAAATGAAATATGGCTGGATTCTATTATACGAGACAACAAAGGAGTCTTTCACTACACGCAACCCTGACTTGGTTTGCATTACATGCAATCGCAACCTTCTTCGATTGCGTGTGTTGTACGCAATACTGTGTTTCACTAAACAACGATATATGGTTATAATATTATTATAAACTAGACGTTATGAATAATATTAACTAAATTTTTAATTTTATAACATTATTATTCATCTTACACATTTTCTAGAACATGGTATGAGAACAAAATAAATTTTTCGGGTAAAATAAGTATTTTTCAAAAAATACAGTTTTGCCGCCTTTTGCTGGGGCACCCTTTTTAAATATAATTTTTGAAAATTTTATAGGTTAAATTTTACAAAATAAAATTCTTCTTATTAATCAGGATATAAAAATTTACATTGGATAAAGTTTTGATATTTTTCTGATAACATTCATATTTTAATGAATAGTAAAAACACGCTATATTTTAATTAAAAACAACTTTTTTCATCATAATAATTTATATGGTTAAATTATAGTATTGAATGGTTTTAAATTATAATTAGAATATATTTTTACCATTTAATATAATTTATGTCATTATAATATATTTTACATTGAATTCGTAGGTTAAATCAATTTAATCTGTTGTAATGTTTAAAACAAAAACACGTTTTCTTTCGACAACGGGATTAATTTTAATTTAATTTCCGAAACAACTTTGTATTAAATTTGAAAAAATTGATTCCATATTTGGAATCAGTGGGTTCAAATTATGTTAATAGGATACGTTCTATTTTTGGGAATTATGAATAGTAACTACGGTAAATTTTCTTTACCATAGTTAAAGGTAAATCGGGTAATTTAGGGTAAATATAACATTATAAAATTACCCTAACACCTTCCAAAACACTATTGGATGAATAAAAGTCCACCCATTTCACATAAGGGTCGTAATAGATTAATTTCATGGACTTTTGACCATGAAAATGACATAATTATTAATAAAACCAAAGAAAGTGACAATATGTCACTCTCTTAAATCTTATAAGTATAATAATTTTAATATAGTGATAAACTTCATGAAATTTCAAACATGAATAGTCTGTAGAAATCTAGTAAAATTATATACATCTTGTGAATTTATTTAGGAATTTTAGGGATTAAATAATTATCATTAAAGGTGACACAATAGTGATGTTGAAATTATTTTATTGATTGAAATATCAAATAAATGGTTTTAAAAATATTAAAATAAATATTATATGAAATGTTTAATGTCCTCCATGAATTTTCTAGATAAATATGACATATTGGGAAGCTATTAAATATTTTATTTTGAACATATCGTTTGTGTGGATTTTATTTAAATTCAAGTAAATGAATAGTGTCAAAATTGACACAATTGTTATTTTATAAAAATAATATAATATAAAATTATTTAAAAATCACGTAAATATTTAGAAAAAATTAAATTAAACTTTATATGGTCTAAAATGTCATATAGTATCCAATTATGGACAATTCACAACACATAAGTAATTATTTATAACAATTTAAAATTTAGATTCCTATTACCACAAATAAAGTTAAATTGATTAAATAAGGATAAATCAAGTTAATAATGTTTAAAATAAATTCTAAACATTTCTAAATTTTATTTTTTGATGCTATTACAACCTTATATCATCTAATATTTAAATATGAGTCATTTTTGGATGTTTTTAAGTGGTTTTTGATTTATTATAAATTAATATTTTTTAGATTTCCAAAGGTGCCCCTCTCCTCACTTATAAAAGGGCACCTCCTCCCTCTCCTCCTCACACCATTTTGAGAATTCAAGCTCGGCCAAACCCTACCCATTTTCCTTTTAAACTTCCCTAGAAACATACTAGAGGTCTTGGTCTTCTTCAAAGACCAATTTTAGTGTCCTAGGAAAAGGTTTCAAAGAGGCGTGTCGAAGAAGAGGTAATATTCGTTACCGATCCTTTCAAATTTATTTCTTCTTCTACTTACTATTATATAGTTGTTTCATTATGAAGTAATAACATCAGTATCACTCATATACTGATATGTTATTATAAATATGAAACAACCCTACTTCACCTTTTATCCATCCTACGGAAAATGAAATCACCGCACATACGTACGTACGGAATATCGTCTTCACGCCGTGGTGTGATATGTTTTTCCACCACCACCTTACTTGGATTGGTATAATGGTGTAAATAATAACTATATACAGTTATTATAACATCATAATGATTATGAGATATTATATAATCCACTCCAATTCAATTAAATAATTATGGGAATGATATCATCACTCATGCGTACGTACGGATTGTCGTCTCCATGACGCGATGAGATTCATTCTCCATGTTAACCACCGAAAAATGATTATAAAGTACATGTAATGAATAAAAATGAAATATATGACAAGCTAAAGCTAATTGATATATTTATTTATATATATATATATTTCATCTACTTACTTCCATTCAAGTCAATAAGGAAAAGAAAACAGCGTTCATGCGTACGTACGGCCTACCGTTTCCATGAACGGTGTATTTCATTTCATTTATCTATCTATTATATATATATATAATAAATATATATGATATATAAATCATTATTCACATTCTGGAAGTAATTAAATTATGATATAAGTAATAAAAATATCAATAACAACAAGTTCAAACACGTACAATAAATAAAATTATTTTACTCAAAACGCTGCTTTAACATTGAATTTACAAAAGAACAGGTAATATAATGTCATAAGTAAACCATATATGATATCATAACAGTGAATATGATTCTGTAATATGTCAATGAAATTATTTAAATCATTATATAGGATGTTTGGATACATATGAAGCATATCGGACCTAAGTTAAGGGATAATTATTCCAATCTCGTTCTTATCCGAGATTGTTTATTCGTAAGTATTTACTGGGGTTATTGTTATCATCTGTGTCCATGTTTTCTAAAAGTGTTTTTATGTACTTTTAAAGTCAATTTTATCCATTTTTTAATTTTACCACATGTTATTAAAGGAATATTTCTTTTGTTTACCATACAAGGTACTTTTTGACTTTTCCGGAAACAGTACGAGAAGAATGTTTCTTTTAACTTATACAGCATGAACAGTTTTTTACGGTTTCATAAAACCTTATTTTCAAGAAGCTTACACTACAATATTTCATCATTATTTTCAAAAAAATCCTTTTATTTTAAAATTTCATGGTATTTTGTGAAAATAAAATGATTTTGTTGAATAAAGGATATTTCCCTCAAGAATTCATTTCAAGTGATTTATCAAAACCATTTTCCATCTAAGATTCCATTATTTCATATGTGTATATTTCAGGTATAATGTCTCTATGATTAATATGGTTTCACTTTTCTTATGATGAAATGATATCCATTTGTTTTATATGGATTATGTTATGATGGAATGATGTTTATGAAACCCAATTTATTTGTTGGGTTATGATGAATGATTTATGATTGCTTTGTGCGACACGTAAGAATTATTTCAATATGAGATGGGTGGGACCTATATCTCCCTCCAATAAATTGGGTAATGATTTATATCTCATGATATAGACATGGCTGAAATGGAAAGTAAATTCGGTTCAGTAATACAGGGCTGGAATGGCAAGTAAACCCGGTTCAGTAAGGGACTTTGTCCACTATGATGGTCTTGGCAGCAATGCCTTGGCTACTATGGAAATCATATCATGTGATTAATGTTTTTCCACAATTACAAGTTTTATTCCGATGCTATTTTATCATGATTGATGTTCCATTATGATCTATGCCTTACATACAACCATGTTTTATGTTATTGCACAAGATCTTGATGTTTAAACATTATGTTCCTATTTTTAAGTTCAAATGTATATGGTTTGTTTTATTTTCTCCATGCTTACCCTTACTGAGCATTTGAGCTCACCCTTTTTATGTTTTCTTTTCCCCTAGGATTAAAATAAAGGTTTTAGGTAAGGAAACAAAAAGGGGAAGATCATTATGGGAAATGTTGAAGATCTTTCAATATGATTAGAAGTTTATATTCCAAGTTTCCAAAGACACTAAACTATTACGGTCCATTGGTGTCTGTTTTTGTTATGTATTAGATATTCCGCAAAAGTAATGTAATGTCTATGTACGTCAAGCTTTGGGTCTCTACAGTTGGTATCATAGGAAATGTTTAGTTATCCTTTGGAAACTAGGATGTGAGAACTTTAGTGAGATCCCTAGAGATATTTCTAAGGTATGTCTAGAGATGTACCTAAGGTTAAGTATAAGTATAGGTTATAGTCCTAGAATTACGGTAACAAGATTAGAATTAACCCTAAGATGTTATATATTGAATGTACTGCCCCTTTATTATGTTTTTTCCCTAGTATGATTTTTGCCTCTCATGCTATTCTTTTTGGGTTTTAGACTATGGATGGAACCTGAAGGAACCGTGTTGATCAATGTAATGGACTATGCAATGATTATCCTCCTGAACAAACCAATGTTATGGGAGATGGATTACAAAATCTTATTGTTATACTTATGCTAGCTATGAATCATTCTGGACTTCCAAATGAGCAGAGAAGGGAACAATATTCTATTGAGTCTTTTATGAGACAACATCCACCTTCTTTCAGTGGGTCTTCTGATCCACTTTTTGCTGAACAAGGGATCAGTACCATTGAAAAGACATTTTCCATACATCATTGTTTAGAACATGAAAAATTTATTTTGGATTTTTACCGTTTAGAAGGTGAAGAAGATCAATGGTGGAATATAATTAAGAATGCGAGGCCCTGAGATGAAATTGAATCCATGGAATGGGATGAGTTAAAGAAATTATATTTCAATAAGTAATTCCCTTTTATTCTTCAAACAAAGATGGAAATGGAGTTCCTTGAGCTTAAGCAAAAGGATGATGAATCTGTTGGAATCTACGAAAAAAATTACAAAGCTTTCAAGTTATGCATCTGGATTTATCATTCAAATTGAAAGTAAAGTTGATCGATTATTCAGTGGCTTAAAACCCAGTCTTCAAAGGTAATTACCTATACGAGACTTCAGTAGCTATGAAGAAATTGTACGTTGTGCTATCAAGGTAGAACTGTAAGTTGGTGTTACATATCCATGTCATGGTTTTGACAAGAAACAAAAGATGGAGTTCAAGGAGAAATCTCAGAACAATGGTCAAAAGAATATGAACGTTTCTTTATGCTCAAAGTGTGGAAAGAAGCATGGTGGAGATTATCCAAAAGGTACTAAAAATTGTTTCAAGTGTGGAAAAGAAGGTCATCGATAAGATGAGTGCTGAACTAATGGGAAAAAGGTTTCTAATGACATGAATAGAGAAAATACTACCGAGAATGCTCCCCCAACACATCAATGCTTCAAGTTCAAGGAAATGGGGCATTATGATAATCAATGGCCTAATCCAAGGGTTAATGATGATCGATGTGAGCAACCTCTTAAGTCAAAGGATAAAGGGAAGTTACATGTGATCAAAATTTGTGATGTTGAGTATGACAATGATGTTATGGAATGAATATGTGTTTATGTAACAGGATTTCAAGATAATATTCTGGAATCTAATTTAAAGTATCGTGGAATATTGGAATATCAATGTATTGGATCATTGTGGTTTTTAATAATTTTATGGTACTTATAACCATGAAAAGTGACTGATATATTTTTGGAAAGTGGATGAAATGCGCATAATGAAGGGATAAGGAGAAAATAATATGTATAATAGTAATCATGAGCTTATGACTAAGATAAGGATAAATTTGTATCATGGTTTGAGTATATAGAAATTTTTGGATTTTGGTATGTCGAAAGAGTTAACTATTGACAGCATTAATGTTTTCACTAAGGTTCAATGGGTATTCATTTTTCTAGAGAATACATGATTAAGGTATTCACATGATTTGAATGTTATCAACAAGATATATTGGGGATAAATGTTGGTATTCACATGCTCGGTAGACAACATTTCTAGTAATTGTTTTCTTTATACTATAAGCTTGGACATAAGTATTTTGGATAAGCCTAAATATTTAAAATGGATTATGATGGACATAAGTTAGTATTGTTTAAGGCTAGAACTGTTTTCAATATTATTGATGGAATTTTATAATTATGTAGTTTTAGAAAAAGGAAAACCTACAGGATGGGCGACAACCCGTCGCGTCGGACAAGGCTGTGGGAATCGAACCCACAACCGAAGTGCGACAGACCTTTATCGCCTACCACAGGCCTATAAGAAGTATTTGGTTAGTAGAAATAAATTTTATTTTATTAAGCGATATGATAGATGAATTATAAGTCCATTTTTGGAACCATAAACGATTAATCTCACCATAAGATGGACTTATGTATATAACTTTTGCCTACCTTACGTTTGAGATAGATGGAATGACCTATCATTCTATCGCATGATCTGCTAACACTTCACGAATAACAAATTCAACTTCATTTTTTTAAGAGATGAAGTGTAAATTGTTCAAGGCATGAACAACAGTGATATTATGCCAAAATCATGTAAGTATTTATTTTAATTCATCATCTTTAAGGAGATGATCTTGAAAACCCAAAATTTTGTCCTAGTGTCCTCATATCCGATTAATCTGATGGTACATTAGATCATCACAAATTTATGTCTTTGAGATTGTTGTCTTTTTCATAGTCATGTCCTCTACCACTCTCCATCAGAACTTGATGGTTAGATTTATCTTTCATATCCATAATTTCACCTATGTTCTCCTATGTGGAAACCCAGTGATTAGTTAATTTGGGTAACCATTTCATTTCATACTTTTGTTTTTTAAGATAAGTTTTGGTATTCCATTTTACAATGTGGGTTTCTATTTATGAAACTTTCAAGTAGTAAACCATTTATAACCCTGACAAATTTCGAGGGAGAAATTAATTTTAAGGGGGGTAGAACGTAACACCCCCAATATTTTATGAAAAATGTTATTTTAATTTCATTGATTTCATGTTTTGTATGCTACATAAAAATTATCTTGTACTATACGGAACACCGTATTAGCTTGCAATATATGCAACACTATTCTTGGATCGTGTTACACACAATTTCAAGTTCGTTTGATAATTTTTATTCTATGAAAAATTGAGTGTATATATATATATATATTCAATGTATAAATGAAATATGGTTGGATTATATTATATGATACAACAAAGGAGTCTTTCACTACACACAACCTTGACTTGGCTTGCATTACACGCAATCGCGACCTTCTTTGATAGCATATGTTGTACGCAATACCGGGTTTCACTAAATAATGATATATGGTTATAATATTATTATAAGATAGCGGTTATGAATAGTATTAAGTAAATTTTTAATTTTATAACATTATTATTCATCTTATACATTTTCTAGAACATGGTATGAGAACAAAATAAATTTTTCGGGTAAAATAAGTATTTTTCAAAAAATGCAGTTTTTCCGCCTTTTGATGGCGTACCCATTTTAAATATAATTTTTGAAAAGTTTATAAGTTAAATTTTACAAAATAAACTTCTTCTTTTGAATCAGGATATAAAAATTTACATTGGATTATGTTTTGACATTTTTCTGATAAATTTCATATTTTAATGAATAGTAAAAACACGCTATATTTTAATTAAAAACAACTTTTTTCATCGTAATAATTTATATGTTTAAATTATAAAATTTAATGGTTTTAAAGTATTAATAGAATTTATTTTTACCATTTAATATAATTTATGTCATTAACATTGATTTTACATTGAATTCGTAGGTCAAATCAATTCAATCTTTTTCAATGTTTTAAACAGAAACTCATTTTCTTTCGACAACAGGATTAATTATAATTTAATTTCTGCAACTTATATGTATTGAATTTGAAAAAATGGATTCCATTTTCGGAATAATTGGTTCCAAATTATGTTAATAGGCTACTTTTTATTTTTGGGAATTATGAATAGTAACTACGGTAAATTTTATTTCTCATAGTTAAAGGTAAATCGGGTTATTTAGGGTAACTATAATATTATAAAATTACCCTAACACCTACAAAAACTCTATTTGATGAATAAAAGTCGACCCATATCACTTAAGGGTCGGAATAGATTAATTTAATGGACTTTTGAAAATGAAAATGACATAATTATTAATAAAACCAAAGAAAGTGACAATATGTCACTCTCTTTAATCTTATAAGTATAATAGTTTTAATATAGTGATAAACTTCATGAAATTTAGAACATGAATAGTATCTATAAAGATAATAAAATCATCTACATAATTTTAATTTATTTAGAATTTTTAGGGATTAAATATGTATCATTAAAGGTGACACAATAGTAATGTTGAAATTATTTTATTGATTAAAATATAAAATAAATGGTTTTAAAAATATTAAAATAAATATTATATGAAATATTTAATGTCCTACATGAATTTTAGAGATAAATATGACATTTTGGGAAGCTATTAAATATTTTATTTTGAACATATCTTCTATGTGGATTTTATTTAAATTCATGTAAATGAATAGTGTCAAAATTGACACAATTGTTATTTTATAAAAATAACATAATATAAAATTGTTTAAAATCCCAAATATATTTAAAAAATTTAAATTAAACATTATATGGTCTAAATTTTCATAAAGTATCCAATTATGGACAATTCAAAAAACATAAGTAATTATTTATAATAATTTAAAATTTAGAATTATATTACCACAAATAAAGTTTAATAGATTAAATAAAGCTAAATCAAATTAATAATGTTTAAAATAAATTCTCAACATGTCTAAATTTTATTTATTGATGCGATTACAACCCTATTTCATCTAATAATATAATATGAGTCATTTTTTGATGTTTTTAAGTGGGTTTTGATTTATTATAAATTAATATTGTTTATATTTCCAAAGGTGCCCCTCTCCTCATTTATAAAAGGGAACCTCCTCCCTCTCCTCCTCACGCCATTTTGTACATTCAATCTTGGAAAACCTATTCCCATTTACCTTCTCAACATCCCTAGAAATATACTAGAGGTCCTGGTCTTCTTCAAAGACCAATGTTAGTTCCATAAGAGAATGTTTCAAAGAGGCATGTTGAAGAAGAGGTAATATCTGTTACCGATCATTTCAAATTTATTTCTTCTTATACATCATATTATTTAGTTGTTTCATTATGAAGTAATAACATCAGTATCACTCATATACTGATATGTTATTATAAATATGTAAAAAATACTATTTCACCTTCTATCCATCCTACGAAAAATGAAATCACCACGCGTGCGTACGTACGGAATATCGTCTCCACACCGTGGTGTGATCTATATTTCCACCACCACCTTACCTGGATGGGTATAATGTTGTAAATAATAACTATATATGGTTATTATAACATCATACTGATTATGAGATATTTTATCATCCACTCCAATTCAATTCAATAATTATGGTAACGATATCATCGCTCGTGTGTACGTACGGATTACCGTCTCCATGACGCGATGAGATTCATTCTCCATGTTAACCAGTGAAGAATGATTATAAAGTATATATAATGAATAATAATGAAATATATGACAAGATAACGCTACTTTATTTATGTTTATAAATATATATATGTCATCTAATTACTTCCATTCACGTCAATAAGGAAAGGAAAATAGCGTTCATGCGTATGTACGGCCTACCATCTCCATAAACGGTGTATTTCATTTCATTTATCTATCTATTATATATATATACTGAATATATATGATATATAAATCATGATTTACATTTTTGAAGTAATTAAATCATGATATAATTAATAATAATATCAATAATAAAAAGTCCAAACACATACGATAAATAAAACAATTTTACCCAAAACGCTCCTTTAACATGGAATTTTGAAAAGAATGGTTAATATAAAGTCATAAGTGAACCATATATGATATCATAACAATGAATATGATTCATTATTAAGTCAATGACATTATTTAAATCATTATACAGGTTGTTCCGATACATATGAAGCATATGGGACCTAAGGTAAGGGATAATTATTCCAATCTCGTTCTTATCCGAGATTGTTTATTCGTAAGTATTTACTGGGATTATTGTTATCATCAATGTCCATGTTTTCTAAAAGTGTTTTTATGAATTTTTAAGTTTCTTTTTACCCATTTTTGACTTTTACCACATGTTATCAAAGTAATCTTTCTTTTTTTTACCATTCGAGGTACTTTTTGACTTTTCTGGCAAAAGTATGAGAATAATGTTTCTTTTAACTTATATGGAATGGAAGGATTTGTACGGTTTCATAACACCTTATTTTCAAGAAGATTACACTACAAGATTTCATAATTATTTTAAAAAAAATCCTTTTATTTTAAAATTTCATGGAATTTTGTGAAAATAAAATGATTTTGAAGAAGAAAGGATATATTCCTCAAGAATTCATTTCTAGTGCTTTATCAAAACCATTTTCCATATAAGATGACATTATTTCATATGTGTATGTTTCAGGTATAATGTATCTGTGATTTATATGGTTTCAATTTTCTTATGATGAAATGATATCCATTTGTTTTATATGGATTATGTTATGATGGAATGATGTTTATGAAACCCAGTTTATTCTTTGGGTTATGATGAATGATTTATGATTGTTTTGTGGCACACGTAAGAATGATTTCAATATGAGATTAGGGGGAACTATATCTCCCTCAAATTAATTGGGTAAATATTTATATCTCATGAGATAGACATGGATGAAACCGAAAGTAAATCTGGTTCAGTAATATAGGGCCAGAACGGCAAGTAAACCCGGTTCAGTAAGGGACTTTGTCCACTAAGATGGTCTTGGCGGAAATTCCTTGGCTACTATGGAAATAATATCATGTGCTTAATGTTTTTCCACAATTACAAGTTTTATTCCCATGCTATTTTATCATGATTGATGTTCCATTATGATATATGCCTTACATACTGCCATGTTTTATGTCATTACTCAAGATCATGATGTTTAAACATTATTTTCATGTTTTTAAGTTCAAATGTATATGGTTTGTTTTATTTTATACATTATTACCCTTTCTAAGCATTTGAGATAACCCTTTTATGTTTTATTTTCCCCCATGATTAAAAGAAATGTTTTAGGTAAGAAAACAAAAAGGGGAAGATCATTATGGGAAATGTTGAAGAAATTTCTACATGATTAGAAGATTATATTCCCAGATTCCAAAGACACTAAACTATTATGGTCCTTTGGTGTCTGTTTTTATAATGTATTAGATATTCCACAAAAGTAATATAATGTCTATGTACGTCAAGCTTCGGGTCTCTACAGGTATCATTGGGTTTGGTTATATTTTCTTCCGTTCTGGATGTTTTCTTTCAATTCAATTAACACTTTGATATTTTTGGATACTTGATCATTATTTTGAATTCAATTTATTTATACTCATGCTTCAAGTAGTCGGTTTGGATAAATATTTTATTTTTTCTAATTATTTTACTTATTTAGGTAAAATCACCCTCAAATTATCTCTTATTCCCTTGACATTTATAGATAGCCTTTAATGTCTTGGGGATCTCACCTAAGGTCAGTATCACCTCTTCCTATTTCCAAGCCAATCATAGGGGAAAGATATTAAAATAAAGGATATATCTATCATTCTAGAGTAAATTCAAAATCCAAAAAAATTTATTTATTTATTTAGTGAATAACATAAATCCCATTATTTTATAATTTTAACCTAAATGCATTACCCTTAATTTCATGTCCATTATCATCCATGTTACATTTTTATTACTAAATTTCCATTTTTAAATAAAATAGAATTATATATTGGTATGCCTCATTATCAATATTATATCATTCTAAAATCCTGTTGTAATATAATTTCATGTTACAATAATTATTTTGGTGAGGGATTTTTCCTTAGGGCATAAGTAAGGGCTCTTAATATAATTATGGACATTTGGATGAATTGATGCACTATAATATCAGTGATTAAATTAGAATATGTCTTAATAAAAGGTTTCATAATAGGCCTCTATCGATAAAATTGGTTCATAGTCAACTTAATTCAAGACTAAAACCATATTATTAATAAACCAGATATAATTCAACATACATATAAAGATTGTAATACATTGGTGAATTTTTTAGCAATGAAATGAGATTACATTCATAGTGTTAATTTTTTTCTCTCTCTAATATATTAACCCACATAGAGAACTTATTTTTATTGAATAAAATTTTAGTATCCATTATTTTTTACCTCTTTAATCTCATCAGGGCTAATTATGTACTTTAAAAAAATTCAAGATCGTCCTTTAGTAAAAAAACAATAAAAATTCCATTAGAGGATTTTAAGAACTAAATTTTTTATTTAGAAATTATTTTTATAAAATGAATGGATTGACTATATAGAGCCCATGAAATACCTATGACATTTCTACTATATGAGCTATCTCAGTTTATTGATGTTGATTCATAGTCAATAAAACTTTAAAATAAACTATGAATTCTTCCATCAATGATTTTTTTCCATATTCATTGAATAAAATTCATGGATTACAAATAAATTCATGTAACTATGTTTTTACCATGTATTATTTTTCTCCAAATTAATGTTTGGTAAATTTATTCATGTAGACTATGCTTGTACTATAATTTCTATTTGAACACAAAATTTCCATAATTCATTCCTCATACTACTTTAACACATCCCTAACAATAAAAACTATAATTTTTTAATGTTTGTTAGACCCAAAACTAATATGAGTTTGGTTTAATCATATATAAAACCTTATCTATCATTATAGCCCATTATTTTTCTAGGTACATTAAACATTCCAAATCTTCATCTAAATGTATAAATTAAATTTCATATTATAATTATTTTCAATCATTATATTCATTTTAACTCATATTATAACAGAATGGTATGTATAAATAAATTCATTATTTAAATATATAATCACATATACCCTTATAATATATATATATATACATATATTCCCTAATTTATCAAAACATGCATTGAATAAAAAATTAATATTTTTTAATTCAATATTTCTAAAATGGTACAATAAATATATTAGATTAATCATCATTACATTGATATACTGATTTAAGTAAATGAATAAATTTTTATTTCAATAATAAAAGATACATTATCATGTAATATTTTCTCTATTTTGTTATTATAAACTAAATTAGTTTACATTTACCAATAAAATCATATCATATTCTTCTAAAAACATAACTCTAGACTATCATTTATTGTATTACATGATAAATAAAATTAATTCATGTTAATTAATATAAATATTATATTAAAATCACTCAAAAGATATTTAAATATCATAATGTCTTTCCAACATCAAACCAATTGATGGTTCTTACTTAGAACAAAAAATATCCCAAAAAAAACATAAAATTTTCAATATCTTTTTAGGTGCCAGATTAATAACGAACAATTATATCATAATATTACAAATTTCCATGTTATTACTTATATTTTATTTATGTAAATAATTTATTATACCATTTCCACCCAAAATAATCTTTGTTACTTCATATGTTAGATAAAATATAATTTCCCCTAGTGGTTCAAAAAAAACTCAAATAGGGAAAATATAAATTAATTTTTCTTATTCAAAAAAATGGAAAACATATTGTATTATAACATAATAATATAAATATAAACATGTAATTTAATTTAAAATTTATTTATATTAAACACAAATAAACATGATCTTATAATCATGGGAAATATACTATGTTAAGCTCATAATGAAAATTCTCTAAGGGAGGGTGAATTGTGATATAGTGTTTATCCATTTTTTTAACCATTCCATTTTTTGTATTTCCCTCACATGACTAGTTAGGGAACATGATTATCTCACAAGATATATATATGATTGAAATTAAATAATGAATATATAATATGTATTACTTTTACACTGTTCACTCATAATAGGAAGATGATGTAAAATGGGGTAATAATGATTCATTATTCTCCCATTCAAATTCATTATATTTAAAACTCGACTATATATGATTTTAAGAAAATAAATTTTCCCATAAGGGTCACTTTATTCACAAAAAATTTACTTAAAACCAATATTATAAATATATTAATATATCCAGAAAGATAAATACATTCTTATTTCTGTGAAATTTTAACACAATAATTTTTAGACTACAAGAATATAATATAACTTTTCATTAATAAGAATAAACATTCTCCCTAAAAGAGAATTAGCATAGGATATTTCTTCATCATAAAGAAATATTTCATAACACTTATCTTGTTTTTATTTTTCACAAAGTTTCATTGAGTTTAATCTTTATATAAAAAGTGCTGAAAATATTTTTCATTAATTTTTGTATCCTTATTTCATTTTTAAAGTGAAGAACCCAAATTAAATGTTCATGAATGTTGTACTTACTATAAGAAAGAATATATTGATGGTGATTAGTTGTGTTTTTCATTTGGAATAAATTTTCTCAATTTGATTTTGGTGTTTTGAGGAAGTTTTGAATTGATTCTAATTTATAGAATTATAAAGTAAATTATCCAGGTACTTTTCTGAAAGGATAATTTAAAATTTTCAAAATAGTGGTTTCTTGTATAAAATTTAGACTTGAAAAAAATCATTACAATTACATAAGGCTGATAAATAACTCCATAAGAGTCATTGAGATTGTTCAAAGGGTCATTTTAAAATTCTATAAGGATCGTTAAACTTTGTAAGTGTTATTTTTTAAATCCATAACCATCATCATACTCTATAAAAGTCATTAGAAACTTAATAAGTTCAATTTTTAACTCTATAATCATCATTTATAACTTTTTACGAGTAATTTATTACATAATAAGATTCATTGTGTTTATATAGGAATAATTTATTCTAATGAATTATTAGTTTTGAAAATAAAAAAGGCATGATATATCAGAGGACCATAAGAGTCATTTGAATCTTATGATATGTTATTTAAGATAGAATTATAATAAAATAAAGGAATTATCATGAAATATAAAGATTTATTTTTACTCTTATTGAAAAATTAATACAATAAGTTTTCATAAGGTTGGGTTACTTTTCAAATTATGATATTTTTAGAAGAATCTAAAAACTAAATCTAAAGATGATTAGGTAGACTTTGAATCATCAAATATCCTAGTGTATTATCCAATATTAGATTAAAAAAGAATATTTTTTATAATTTAATGAGAAGATCATGGATCAATATTGGTGGTAATTTCCAATTAAAATATTTGAAATTTTTTATCCTGGTCAAATCTAGATTAATTCATTATTTCAATTAATATGTAGTGATATAATTATCTAAAATCAAGGGATATTACATTATGAATATCTAAATAATTTTCATAATAATTCCATGTATATAAATGATGAAATTGAAGAAAGATAATTTCTTATACATTTATAATTATAGTGTTGATAATTTTCTATGTTATAGAACTACTTATCATATATGACTGGAGATGTCAGGATCCTAAATGAAATTGAAGAACATAATCGTGTTGTTATAACTTTTATAAGTGAAATATCCTTGACTATCAAAGAAATATTTTAGATCAAACTGGACCTAAAAAAATTGAAATCTATTTGTCTATTATTTGTTTATTGACTCAAACATAGCATACTAACTGTGAGTTAGTTTGTAGTGAATTTATTGAATTTATTTTCAAGAAAAACACTTTAATCTTTAAGAGAATCATAAATAGAATGGTAATAACCAATGGTTAAAGGAAAATTCTGACACTTTTCCATATTGGTAATCCAATAAATCCATTCTAAAATAGTGCTAAAAAAGAGAATGATCATTAGAATAGAGGACACATCCCTATTGGTTATAAGAATTTATGAAAAAACACAATAGAATATAGTGTGAGAGATCTCCCAAAAATTAATAGAGATAGAGGTTTTTTGTGTGAATCTAATTAAAAGGGGAATTTAACTGAGGGAATGCATAAAATAGTGGAAATGAAATCAACATTACACATGAATTAATTCATTTATATTTATTTAACTGACTAACATGGTTCTTCTTGAAAATATACTTTATTCGGCCCATCATGGTGAGGTATAACAAATATAACCAAAAAGCATTCAATATAACCAAAACAATTCATAAGACTAAAGTACAAACTGAAGAATAAAATAATTCCAAGATCCATAAAATCCAATACAAATCAGAAAAATTATAATTTATTAGAAAAACAATACCAATAAGTGAACATGTGACAAATATCCTCCTTCAAACAAACCAAAACTAAAGGCTCCAACAAAAATAGAATCCTATATTCTACAAGATTCACTTCCCTTTACCTGGATCCTATAATAAAACATATGTAACCACAAAAAGGAAAAATTAGGGTGTGTCACAAATCTCAGTAAGATATCCCCATAGATTCTACACAAGGTATAATAGCATGAATTAAACAGCTGTAGTATTTCAAATAAGATACAGTTTTACAAAGCATTACAAGATTTTAAAAGACACTTTTAAATCATTTTCCTTAGTTTTTCCTTAAAACCTTTCATAATTATAGAGAAACAATATTATATATATAAGGAATAAAATAGGTATTTCTTATCTGCACACTATAATGTAAGTTATCAAACACATATCCATGAAAGAATACATAATGTGAAGGTATGTGATACTATATCATTTGAATACAAAATATGATAAACTATCCATGAAAAAAATAATCATGTGATATGTAACTAAAAATGAAAATTCACTCTACATTGGGATAAAATTTTATAAGGATAGATATTGGATATATTCGATCCTAAAATATGTAAAAAAATTTACCAACCAATATTTGGTCCTTTAATAGTATGTTGACATTACAAAGTGACACCTAGTTGGGCCACACTCACTAAGGCTACCCATGTTTATTTCTCGATGCACCCAAGGTTCCCAAGATTCCAATTTTCAAAAATAATTTTCAAAACCATCCTAGAAATTTTATAAAACATTTTTAAATACAATCCAATTATTTTTGGTGTTTGAAACCCCAGTTTTGAATAAAAACACCACTCAAGAATTTAATCAAATAATTGGTTTGAAAAAACCTATTTTTTAAGAAACCCATTTTAAAACAATTCATTTTTGAATAAATACCATTAAACCAGAAATCACTTTGAGTCAAAAAGAATCCCAAATGAATTTTAAAATAATAATATCCAATTAATTTAATTAGCCCATTTTATAGAAACATGTACCTCTAAAAAGATTTGAACCAATTACCTTTGAAAACTGCAACTGAGGAAGAGTATATTAGGTCCTCCTGATCCCAGATCCATAAGAAAAAAATTCAAAGCACTGTTAAAACCCTTAATTATAGCCTAAATATCCTCTTCGGGTTCTATAAGATGATATAATAAGGGATCTAATAAGGATCTATAAATATGAGGATAAACCAGATCAAAATCACAACATACCTCAGTGGGATCTATAATTAATAGTGGATTTCCACCTAGAATCCCAGGGTATAGACCTTTAAAGTTATAGGGATGGATAATTATGATCCAATATGATATTATCGGTTATTAAGATTAATCCCTATGGTAAAAAGTGTAAAATACCATTTTTTTTTCATGGTTTAGAGGAGGGTTACACGGTTTCTTGGAGGATGTCACATTGTTATATTAACTATGTGCCTTTATCTTACCACCTATTATCAATTCTATTTACAGGGTTTCATAGTTTTCGCTAAGGAATATTTTTTAAACTAACTACGAACCTTAATCATGTGACTTCTCTAGACACACTCCAGACCCCACATGGTTCTCTAGGCATGTCATATGATTTATCTATCCATGGTCAAAACATGAAAAATGTCACTGGAACTTCATAGAGGTATACCATACGCTTACTGCATAGTTAAACAAACTATGCTTTGTATCCATTTATATTTCTAGTTTTCTCAAAAAAAAACCCTTGTTTTTTACCACAAATTCCTCAAATCATTCTAGAAACCACAATAGAAAAATCAAGGCTCAAATAAGACATACTTATGACCTAGAGGGTGTCACAAGTAACCCCATCATAAGTGCTTTTTGACCCCATAAATCCTTAAGGATTCTAGACCCACAAAATGATAAGTCCATTACTTACTCATCAATGATTCCAACTCCCTCATCTTGTAGTTATCTTATCTGAACTACCACTATAAAAGGACCAAGGTAATAGTTTTACCAAAAAGTACCTTATCTTGGAGATACATAATATGAAAGGTTACTCAACAATATTGATACCAGGATCAAGATCAATATCCTCCCATACAATCACATGGGAATGATCTAGGTGATACCTCATCTTCTAGGAAACATTAAACATATCATGGATGGAACACAAACAATATGTTAAGTCCAATAGATATTCCACATTTCTAAGTCGCTCTACAATCTCAAAGAGATCAAAAACCTCAATAAAAACATACCATGCTTAACCAATCGATGATGTCCCGTGCGAGATAAAACTCTAAGAAAAACCTGATCACCAACTTCAAAATCTATTGTTCTTAGATGATAGTACACATAATATTTCTAGATCCTCTATGCCATGAACAACCTCTTCCAGATTAGTTGTACCATTTTTCATCATCTCCTGAATAAGACTCGGCCCAAATAAGTAAAACTCTCCCAACTCTTCCTAGAACAAGAGAGATCTACATGGACTATTGTATAATGATTAAAAGATTTATATATTTAGTAAATGCTAGTAACTATTGTTATATGAAAACTCAACTGGAGGTAAAAATTCCCATAATCCACCAAAATAAATCTTTCATGATCATAGAATATCCTCAAGAACTTAGATATCTCTTTATGTCTGTCCATCCATCTACAGATTATAATCTGATCTTAATTTTAAATTAGAACCAATAACCTCTTAAAATATTTTCTAGAAACAAGATGTTAACCTCGAGTCCATATCAGATGCAACCGAATATGGAACCCCATGAAGTCTCACAATCTCTTGAATATACAAGTCCCCAAGAAGTTCAAATATTTTTTTTCTCCTTGATGGGTAATAAATGGACCATTTTTTTAATTTAATCAATGATCACACAAATATAATTCATCCCACTATGATCCCATAGAAAACCAACAATTAATTCCATATAATTCTCAAACCACTTCCATACTGGAATGGGTAAAACATGCATAAAACCAGCACGTCTCTGGTTTTTTTTAAAAGTGAGACACCATGATGAAAAATATACAATTGACCACCTCATCTTTAGACACCAATATTGAAACCTCAAGTGAGGATGCGACTTGGTAAACCCATATTGTATAGACCAAACCTCCACTATGAGACTGATACCACTCACTTGCGGTCTCTCATTTATAAAGTCTTATACCGAAGCATTGGAATTTGGTTTCTATTACTTGATCGAGCTGAACTCACTTGTCAAAATATGAGTTATATTTCATGGAATCTAAGAACACCATACCCCCAAACTATACCACTCCCAATCCCATTTCAGAAAAAACATCATCATAGGCCACCCTCAACCAATTCCTTCATGGCTTGTGTCGAAAATTTTATACTCAATGTGTTGGAAACTAGAATTTATTTCCTTGGAGTGTATGAAATATTAAAATAAAAATTATGAATATACTCAACCAAATGTATCTATCAAAAAATTCCAATCCATTAGGGTAGAAATATAATTTATGCTCTTATGATTTGAATACATTCTAAACCTCTCCCCAAAGAAATAGTGACTCCACGTTTGGAGTGCATGCATTACTACTACCAACTCAAGATCATGGGTAGGGTGATTTTCTCCTGAGGGAATAATTGTAAAGATACATAAGCCACTAATTTTTCCCTTGTATTAAGAAACACCCCAAACCTATACTAGAAGCATCATAAAAAACCTCATCACCTGAACCTAGTTCTCAAATAATTGAAACTAGTTCCAAACTCAACCTCACCTTTATCTCCCCAAAATATCTCTAACATTTTTCATTCCATTCATACCTTACACACATATAGGTTACATCTATCATAGAAGTTGTGAGGTTTAATAAATCTTGAACAAACCATTTATAGTAACCATCCAAACCCAATAATCTCTAGATCTAGAAAACACTCCTAGGATACTGCCAGGACATAAAACTTGTATCTTATCATGATCTACTAAGATGACCCTCTCAGATATCACATTCCCCTTAAATTTCAATTCCCAAATTCAAAAACCACATTTAGATATACTACCATACATATGATTTTCATTAAAGGTTTGAATAATGTTATTCAAATGGTCCATATACTCCTTCTTTTGTCTTATAGTATACCAAAATAACTTCCATGAACACAAAAACAAAATATTCTAAGAACTGATGAAATATTTTGTTCATTAAATCCATAAATACTATAAGAGTGTTAGTGAGAATGAATGGATTGCCATAAAATTGAAATTCCTATAGGGAATCCTAAACATTATCTTAGGTGTATCATCTTCTCGGACTCTCAATTGGTGGTACCCTAAATGATGGTCAATATTTGAAAAAAAACATTCCACTCTAAGATAGTCAAAGATATCGTCAATCCTAGGAAATGGAAATTGTTTCTTAATAGTAACCCAGTCTAACTTTCAATAATCCACATAATTTTTGAGACTCTAAAATACATTCTTAGAAAATAGAACATGTAAAGCCCATGGTGGTACACAAGGATGATTAAATCATTTATCCTAAAAATACTAAATCTTGAATATATGTTCCACTAACTTAGTAGGTGTAATTAGATAATGTTACATAGAAATAAGAATCATACCAAGGAGTAGGTCAATAAGAAACATGATGTATCTCTGTGGTGTTAAACCTACAAAGTAATTTGTAAAGACTTTGGGGTACACACAGACCACTACAGTAAGTCGACCACCTATGAAAGGGTAACCTTCATCAAGAAACATTTCTAACAACTGGAATGAAATTACCCTAGAATAAGGAACCAAATGCTCTTATATTCCCATCTAGTGTCCCACTCACATTAAAAAACATGAGTTCCCCCATCAGAAGATAAAAATTGAACCTTACCATTATAACGGTCTATCTAAGAAATAATATTGGTCATCTATTCCATGTTGATAATCAAGTTGAATTTTTCATGATCAATAAATAAGAAGTCCAATACCACCCTTATGTTTGCTATCATCACTCGACATGTGGGACACTTGAAACCTTATTTATAACACTTTCTCAAAGGTTATAAATATCCAACAAGAATAGTAAAAGTTCTGAATGTAAACCCAAGATGTCAACTAACATTGAAGATATAAATGAATGAGTATCACCTATACCATACAATGATTACATTATAAAAGAGAAAATAAACATCATACCTCTAATAGTAGTTGGTCCTGCTTTATATTCCATTGTTTCCTACTCAGTCACATAAATTCATCTGGTATTAGCCACATGAACATACCCCATAGCCTGAGTATTAAACCACCGACCCTTATAAGAATCAGTATGAACATCAAAACCCTTTATGATAGTGGATCATGCCTTACTATTCTTGGATTTCCTTCTAAAAAACACAATATATGGCATGATAATATACAATGATGATATTTTTTAAGAGAATATATATTGTTAGGTTTGGTATGAATATGTCTTCCACGCTAATAGAAGGAAATATACTGGTATCCTAATAGAGCCCCTAAAACTGGTCCTAAATAAAATTGACCACCCTTGTGATTTATTTTCTAGTCATATGACAAACCTGGAATATCAACTATTCCAACTGAAGCTCCACCAAAACCCATCTTTCATCTATGTCTGCCTCATCCAAATATATTGTTTCAACTAACTCTATTAAGGTTTGAAGGCACATGATAAGAAACATAAAATTAATTTTCTTCCTCACTACAAACTCAAACCTCTAAGCCTTTTGGTATTCATTGGTGATAAGATCTAGTACCATATGCACTAACATAGAAAAGAGGGTGGAATAATACACAATGGTGCACTACCCTTGCTCCACAGTCAAAAACTCATAGGTACTCACCACATGCAACATCTCAAGCTAAAATTGATGATTAAATATTTTCTTAATATAAATCTAGATAAAATACTCATGAAACTTTTCTTGCACAATAGGTTCCCACCATATCCTTCCCAATCCCTCGATCATTTACATGGAGAAACCCACCTACAAGTCTTCATGATTCTTCAAGAATTTTAACATTCTATCAATCATCTCAATACACTCCTTATATTATTGGGGACCCTCATAACCATGGAAGATGGGTGGATGTTTCTTAGTGAATTCAGAGATATGATCCACCACACATCTCGGGTTCCCAACACAAACTTGGCCCAAAGTCTAAATTTTATAGATTACTACTTCATCTAAATAGGGGTACGCTAGTTTATTCTCTAGTGGATCCTATCTCACAAATTCCCCTCTCTGATTTAGAAGATATCTTCTTAGAGGCATAGTCTGTTAATCATAAGATAATGGCCAATTAACTTTAGAGAATATCCAATATCTTATGGAAAACTTCCAGAATTTACATCCATGATTTAAAACATCATGAATTTAAATTAATTATGAATTCCATTAAAAAATAATGATTTAATAAGTAATAGGTCCATTTAAATAAAATTTCCAAATAGTTCATTCAAATGTCCACACACTCCATGTCACAAACTTGGTAAAAAAATTAACAGTCCATGGTGACTTGAGTTCAGAAATAGATGTGAGGTGGAAAGGGACCCACCACACTTATTACTCGTATTCTAATGGTCATAACTCTTGTCTAACCAAGACATAGAACCAAGATCAGGTATTTTTAACACACTTCAGGCTGAGAATCCCTTTGATACCAAATTTTAACAGACCATATTCGGTCTTCTAGACATTCCACCTAAGTCGGACCATCATGGTTTGGTATAACAAATAGAACTGAAATGAGTCTTAAATATAACAAAAATAATAAATACTACTAGAGTACAAGAGAAAGAATGAAATACATCCAAGATCCATGAAATCGAAGAAAAATTGGATAAACTATATAGTATGAATAAAATAATACCAACAGGTCTCCATGTGACCAATAGTCACCTCCAAACCAACATGAACTAAAGGCAGAGACAATAAGAGAAGCAAGCATGCTACATAATACCATTCCCTTTACTTGGATCCTACAATACAAGATCTACTACCTCCCAAAGGAAAAATTAGGGTGTGAGAAAAAATACCTAAAGGATACACCAATGATTCTATACAAGGTCTAATATCATGAATACAATAGCTCTAGATTTTAAAATAATAATCATTTTTACAAAGCATTTTCATAAAAGTGAACCCACTTATAAATCAATTTCATTTTTTTCATAAAATCCTTTTATATTCATAAATAAAGATTACTAAAAGTATAGGGAATAAACTAGGGAATTCATATGCACATGCCATAAAGTAATCAAGTAAACACATATCCAGGAAATAATCTATTAGTCAAACCTATGTGATACAATGTCATGTGAATATAAAATGTGATCAACTATCCATGAAATAAAATCATGTGATAATTAACCAAAATTTAAAAAGAAATATGTATTGGGATCACATCCAATGGGAAAAAATACTAGAAATATGATATTCTAAACTAAAAAAAATTGTAAACAATTGATATTTATTCCTATCATAGTCTTTCAATATCACAATGTAACCCCTATTATTACCACAGTCACTTAGTTTACCCATGTCACTTTCTTGAGGAACCCAAGGTTCCCAGACACAAATTTTCAAAATTCTTTTTCAAAACCATGATAAAAAATTTATAAAAAAATTTAAAATCCGAACCAACCCACTTCAGTGTTTGAAATCCCATTTTCAGAATCAAAACCACCACTCAAGCATTTAATCAAGCACATATTGTGAAAAAATACGTTTTTAAAGAAAACCACCATTAAATATTTTTATTTTCCAATAAATATATTGAAATAGAAAATACCTTCAATTAAATGAATAACACAAAGTATTGTTACAATAATGTTAATAAATTCATTTAATTAAACCATTGTATAGAAACACCTACCTCTGAATGTAGGTGGAACTAATCACCATTGTAAACAAAGATCAGGGAACAATATATCAGGTCCTTGAAAACCTAGATACATAATAAAAAACAAAAAAACCTTTGTAAACTCCCTTAGATCTAGTATAAAAATCATTTTTTGGTTCTATAAAAAGATTGTTAAAGAGGTATAACACGGATCAATAAAGAGGATGAAAAATCGAATCAAAATCACAGCATACCTCAATGAGATCCATCAATAATTGATGGTTATGACCTAGAATTCATGGGGAAGACCTCAAAATCACTGAGGTGGGGTAATGATGAGCCAATATTATATTAGTTTGTGATTAGGCATAAAAAATTCGAGTTAAAAAGTGTAAATCCCATTTTTTTAACAGTTTGGAGGAGGGTTGCACAGTTTCCTAGAGGAGGCCACATGGTTGGACTAATCATGTTCCAATATGGTCCATTATATTTGGGGGTATCACAGTTTTCACTAAGGTTTCATGGTTTAACTAATCATGCACCTTAATCATGTGACACCCATGGACAAACACAAGACCCCACATGGCTCTATGGGATGTCACACAGTTTTTATAACCGTGCTCAAAATGGGAAAAGGCCACTAAAAACTCATAGAGTCATACTATATGGTTACTAAATGCTTAAACTAATAATGTGACATAACCATGTTTCTTGATATTTTTCTCCAAACCCTTATTTTTTAACCTCTAATTCCTCAAATCTTTTTGTACACCAAAATTGAAAAACTAAGGCTCAATTAAGGCATTCCTGTGACCTAGAGGGCATCACAATTTATATAGACCTTTGAGGCATTAATCCACTATAGATTAATTATGATACATAAAATTTATTAATGATTATAAAATAATTACCGATATTCTGTTTATGAGACATAATTTAGAGGTAATGGAGATGTTTATAATTTTCAAAAGGTAAGATGATAAAGATCTAAGGATTCCAATAAAACATTGACAACTAACAATGGAAGAGATTTTAGTGAGGTTTATTTTTAATCATATATTTTTAAACATATTATTATAAAATAATATATTACTCCTTACACTCCATAGTAAAATGGTATTTTTTATGTAATAAATATAATTCTTGTATACATGGGAAGAACAATGCTTCCTATGTTTAATAGTTCAAGGGTTTTCTAATGATAAACTATGTGCATAGTTGTGCCTATCAAAAACTAGTGCTTGGTGAGACCTGATTCCAACAAAAATTATAATGATATTTGGTACAAATTTAAAAAAGATATTAATCACTTTGTATTAACTATTAGGATATGCTTGATAAAAAAAATTAACCAGAATCTAGGAAATTTTGATGAGAATGATGAGGAAGGTATCTTTCTTGGATACTTTTCCAATGGAAAAGTCTATAAATTTTGAAAGAAAAATAGTTATGAAGTGGTTGAGTGTTATAATGTCAAGGTTATATAAAATAACTCCAAAATTAATTTTTTAGATTAAATGGTTTGTGAAGACTCTGATAAGGTCAATGATCAAATTTATGAGATAGCCAATGTAGAACATAATTGATGTGAACCACATGTTATTGATATTCACTCTGATCTAACTATTGATGAGGATGAGTAACCCGTAATTGAAATGTAAAACTATTAAAATCTAAAGAAACATAAATAAGTATAAAATAAAATGGGATATCATGATTATATGGTTCATGTCGGGTGGATATTGAGGCTTGTTAATAAAAAAACCCCTGATCTCATAAATTTAGCCACATTAAATTATTAAGTTCATCAAACATAAATAATAGTTAAATTCAATGAATGATGAACTGTATTAGATAGAGAGTACTTTTACTTGATATCTTTTAACTATACTAAATGAAAAAAAATTGTGATTGAGACCAAGTTGGTAATAAATAATAAGTAAAATGATAAAGGTGAAGTATCAAGGAAAAAGTCCATACTTGTATATAAAGGATATTCATCAGTTTAATGATTTGATTTTGAAGAGAATTGTACACATGTTTTATGATTAGAATCATAAGGATGTTCCTATAATTTCTATTTCCTAGGAAGTGAAAAATAAATTATATGGATGTAAAATATCCCTTCTTGAATGGATTTATGGAAGAATGTGTTTTATACTATACAACCTGATGGAATTATTCTTGAAAATTTTTTAATATGGTTTTTAAAACTAAAAGAAATATTTATATGTGTTAATATAATCCACTAGATACTAATACTCTCAAATAGATGGATGATTTAGATATATTATGTTCACAAAGTGAAAAGTGTATAGAAACCTTTATATAAATAAAGAAAAGGTAGGTATACTCATTTTTTATTTATATATTGATGATATTATAATTTTAGGTGACCAAGAGAGTGATTTAAAATAATCTTATAAAAAATAAAGACTGGTTTTTGAGATTTTCATGATGGTAGAAATGATGTATTTTCTAGTTTTAGAAGTTATATAAAAGGAAGACATTATTTTTATTTCCCAAAAAAATTATTCAAGATAAATATATAAATAAGCATGGAACAGAATATTATAAACCAACTTCTAAACCCATAAAGATTAAAATAAATATCGATAAGGATAATAAAGGGGAAAGTGTGAATTAAAGAGAGTTTAAAAGGATGATTGGTGGCTTAATCTATCTCACTATACTAGACCAGATATTATTTAAGTAATGAGCTTTTGTGAAAGGTACCAGAGTGACCCAAAAGTGTCACTTTTTATGGATTCCAATAGAGTTATAAAATAAATCATAGGAAAATTGAACTTTGGGATAATGTATAAGAATTTAGAGCACCTGAATCTATCTAGTTATACTAATATTGGTTGGTAAAGTGATTATGATGACATGTGTTCTACTTCTATTGGTATGTTTCTTCTAGGATAAAGTTGTGTTAGTTGGAATTTTTGGAAATAAAACTTAGTTACATTAAGAAAAATGGAATATGAATATATGGATACTACAATTTCTTATAAACATATAATCTACATGATGGATTTGGTTTAATATTTAAGGATTAATATTGAGAATACACTTAAAAATTTTATTTGATAATAAAATATCTATCAATATCTCTAAAAAATTTAATAAACACTCACATTTTAGAACATTGGTATCATATTTAACTTCATCTAATAATGGGTTTATAATAGAAATATAATTTGGTAATTCATTATTATTGAATATCATCTTGTTCATATCTTCCCCAGTGAAATTCTCAAGCATAGATTTTCATTTTTAAGCGTGAATATGAATTTTCATCCCTTCCTTCTCAATTTTGTGATTTTTGGAGGACCACCACTACGTTTTGGATTTTTTTTCAAAGGGGGTAAGATGAAAAATATATTTTATATTTCAAATACATATCTATTTATGTTAAAAAGTAGAAGAAAATCCAAATGACTTGATTTATTTAGGTATAGATCATACAGATCACTCTATTAATTGTTTCTTGTTACTGAGGGAAGGAATTATCTCAAGAACACTACTTTTCTAGTGATGTGGTCTCAATATATTTCTCATTTATAAGGGATATGATTTAGTGTGTCATAAAGAATGTTTTAGAGGCTAAAAACAAATAAAAAGGGGGGGATTCAATAACCCAATTCCATTATTAAATAATGTTTTACTTTTTTTACCATTAGTAAGATGATTTATATGGTTATTATGTTTATTTTAAATTGGAAATAATTTTTTCTAATGATTTAGATGTTTTTTGAAGAAGTTTTAGATTTATTCTATGTTAAACATTTATAAAGTAAATTAGATAAGTACTTTTCCATAATTATCATTTGCCATTACCATAAGATTCATTTCTTCTCTAGGAGAAAGAAATATAACAGGTATTATTATTCTGTAAGGATAATTCAAAACTACGTAAGAGATATTAAGACTGTGTAAGGATACTTTTGGAATTACATAAGGATAATATAACTCTATAAGAGTTGTTTTAAAATTATATAAGGATCATGATATTATGTATGAGTCATTGGTAACTTATTAAGAGTCATTTATTACTCTATAAGATTTATTGGTGACTTTATAAGAGTCCTTTCAAAATTCATAATTTTTGTTGTTTGAGTAATCTATTCTTAAAAATTATATATTTGAAAAATCAAAAAATGCATACTATATCAAAGAGTCATAAGAGTCATTTTAATCTTATGATATGTCATTTAAGATGAAATTTTTACTTAGGAATTTAAATAATGAGAAACCTTAACAGTCATTTTTACTCTTATGGAAATACAATACTAGGGGTTTCTCTAAGGATGAGTTACTTATAAAATTATATTATTTCAAGAAGAATCTAATAACTAAATATGAAAATGCATGGCTAGACTTCTAATATTAAAATTTCATAAGTTATTTTTTAATATATGCTTCATGATGAATATTATATAGAATTTAATTACAATATTGTGGTGAAATATTGAGTAAAATTTCACATTGAAATTTTTGAAAATTTTTATCATGGTTAAATCTAAATAAATTATTGGATTCCATTAATTTATATTCATAATATTACTCATAATAAATAGATTTTACATTTTGAATATGGAAGTATTATTCACAATAATTCTTTGAATATAAAATGTAAAATTTAAGAAAGAGAATAATTTATATATTTGTAATTAGTGTTTTGATACATTGATGAGTTGAACAATTGTTGTATCAAAGAGAGAGATAAAAGAAAATACGAATAACTAACAATTAAATTTTTAATTATATACATTGGGGAAACATGTAATTTCTTGTGATCATTTGGAGTATTTATTGAGAGAAAAATGAATACCATGGTGTGTGTGTGTGCTCTCATATAAACTTTGTTCATTATTTATGCTTGGTTAGGAAGGTCAGTGCGCATGAAATTATGTGGACATTTCTATAGTATTTGAAGACTTAGTTTCAAGGAATAAGATATTATTTTGAAATACTAAGGAATCCTAAAATATAATTAATATTATGTGCATACCGATAGGAAATGTAATTCTTAAATAATAGTGATACTTATATAAATATTTCCCTTTTATTTGAGAAGTGAGTGATACCAACCCTATAATGTGAATTATACATTCCCAACCATTATGTGTGATTTTTTTTGCAATTTTAATCATTAAAAAATTGAAATCATGATATAATATATATTTTATAACAAACCAAACATGGAAATTAGTGGTCTTCATCCTTGTATCTAAAACATGAAAAAAAATATTTTGTTCTTTACATTATTTTTACTTCAGTTGCATATGGGTGACGAAGAGATAAAAGAGTAGTGGATAATAACATTAAAAATTCATAGAGTTTTATTTCTAAAAGATATTATAAAAGAACTATAACATTAATTCACCCCCCCCCCCCCCCCCCCCGCACACACAGACACACCCAACGGTGTCTCTATTGAACCTAGTCCCTCCATGAAGGTATTAAAAATATTCTTCAAATTAATCATTAATTAATGATAATAATGATCTTATAAATTATATTCACTTTACATCATTGGTAGTGATAAAAATAATTAATGTTGTTCTATCATCACCCAAACCTTGATTTGGTTTCATCTCACTATATGCATTTTGTGTTCAATGAATATTTATCTTAATTGACCCAATATAAATCTTTTTCTCTCCTAAAATATCATCCAATTCTATATCATAGAAATTACCTTATTTAATCACAATGGTATGGTTTATCCATTCCCTAAAATGGTTTTTCCAATCTATTGTCTCTTAGTAAATGGATTCCTACACGGTTTTTTATATGTGTTTTCATTATTTTTACTAGTGAAATTTAAAAATACACCTCACTAAAATGGATTCCACCATTGTGTGTTTTAATTATAATGTAATAACTAATAGGGAATCAAACATATAATTTTATTATAAATACCTAACTCTATAACATGGGAATACATTATCCCCATTTAATATTAGGATTTGATTGATGTATCCTTCCTCCATAAGTCTCCCCAAAAATGTATTTGTCCTTACATGTCATGGTCTCAAAATATTTTTCAAAAACCTCACCTAAAAATATCATTGACCATGGTTTACTCTCAATTTCGTGGACCATAGTGTCTTAAATATTTATCTCTAATGCTTAATGGAAATTTCATGATCATTTCCACATAGTACTTCATACACCACTATAGGTTATAAGAAACCATGGATATTATTTTGATAATCCTTACTAAAAAATATTCCAACTTCACCATAGTACATGATACTCTTAAAAATGTTAATTAAACATTATAATATTTTTCATTTTTATATCATAAAATACAAACTAATCTAAAATATATATTTTTAATCTCAACAATATCCCCCTTTGAGTTTTTTGGAAACCCAATGTTAGGTAAAAACTATTAAACCTCAATAAATTTTTTTACTTTGAAAAAATATTCTTTATACTATGTTAAAAGTTTCCATGTTATTTTTATGAAACGTTATTCATACACTCTAATACCATATGTGATTGACTAGGTGTAAGAAAAAAGTGAAAAATAAATGTTTTTATAGAATATTTCAAATTTCAAATAAATCTCTATACTAACTATAAAAACATTGTATACAATTTTGGAACACTCCATACGACAGTATTAGTATTTCATGAACCACTATTTAATTAATTTCTTATTCTTATAAAAATGTACCATAGTGGCACAGCCTAGGGTTGATCTCTAGGTGGTTTCTAGAATGCACAAAATTTATATTGTAACGATTATAATCAAAATAATATAAAACTACTAAAATATTAAAAATTGGTGGTTTTATTATGAAGTTAATGATAATATATATATTTATTTACTTAAATAGAAAACATAATGAAAAATATATTACACAAAGAAGTTATCAGAATAAAATTATTTCTCTCGAGGGATTATAGTGGTGTAATCATTATTATTAAGAATATATTCCCCATTATTTTACTCAATATAGAGATCAAAACCTATGACTCTACACCCAATCATTTGAATGGTATTACCTTGAATTTATACCTCTACAAGAAGGAGTAAACTCTTCATAATTAATACCTAATCCAAGCTCCACCATTTCAATGAATTAGATACCAATGAGAGGGAGAATGAGTGAAAGAAGAGGAAAAAGACAATGGTAGGGAAAGTGGGGATCCCAAAACCACAATCAGTTTAAAAATTAATTAAATCATAGAATAAAAATGTGAAATATTTAATGTATAACAAACTCAAAACACCACCACTTTCCTAATTTAACATCGGTAAGGGTCTGTTCTCCAAAAACATAGAGATAAATGAAGCGCAGTGAGGGAACACAGAATAGAAAGAAAAAGAAAATAGAGGAATAATATGAGAGTTAAAATAATATATACTAAACTTATAATGAACTATTATAGAAAACAAAATCTTTTTTAGCACCTTAATGGTGAATATCCTTTATAATAGATGAGGATGTACAAATTTATAAGGAAAACAATGAAATAATTTCCCTCTAAATTTGACATCTGAATGTTTTCATGTGGTAGACCCATTAAATGGATAATTTTAAAAAATTATACTCCTATAAATTTTTTATTATTTTTCTTTTCAAATCACCCAATAACATTAAACTTCATTGGTCACCAGATGAAGGATTTATGGCCGATTTACCTTAGAAATATATCCTATCATGGTGGGTGCTTAAATTCCATTACTCTAACTTCCCATTAATTTATGACCTTAAAGGGGGTAGAATCATGCATGGTCACCATTGATGAAGTTTTTCCCTAGCCTATTATCAAACACTATGTCATATTGAAGCTAATTTAGGTTATTCTTTTTTATATAGTCCCATATTTAATGTAATACAGATCTATGCATATATTTCAAGGCCCGGATTGTGTGATAGTTTTGGGCCTCAAGATGATGGATTAATATTTGTATCTAGTTGAATTAAATGAATACCAATATTTGCATAATTCTAAAAAAGTGTAATTTTATAACTTAAATCAGTTGGAAAAAGTTGTGGCTGAAATTCCTAATTAAATTAAAATGGTTTAAAATTTAAAATAAGTCTATTTTATAAATTAAGCTCAAATTACTATAAAAACCTAAAATTGTAAAAATTTCTCATTAAATAAAACTATGGTGGGATTAAAAAAAATTTAATTAAATAATACAATATCAAAAATTACATGATTTATCACTCATTCACACTTAACCATTAAACTCTCAACCTATCATTAAATAACCAAATTAAAATCAACACAATAATCAAAAATGAGAAAACGTCCATGATATTTTCCAATGTACAATTATATCATGTCTCACATATGAAATAAAATTCCATTTCATTTTTATCCCTCGTATTTAAATTCTTTCAACCTTAAAAATTCATCCATGTTCTAGTCACAAGCTTCCTCACATTGAATTTTATGTCACTCTTTACTCAAGAGAAATTAAATCAAGAGTTATGTTCATATATGGAAAACGAATGCATCACCATAGGCTTTTGAAAATACTCATCTATAAACAAAAAGATTCATGAGAATATTTTCAATCATCGAATCTATTTTTAGGTGATTTTAGTGGCTTAGGGTTGGTGGGTAAAAACATTTAAAAATTTAAGGCTGAAAAGATGATGTCGAACTCTTAAGTACATTGCATGAATATTATGCTAAAAAATAGGATTAATCTCACCCAATTAAGATTAAAAATGTGGAACACTACACTAAACCCCAATTGTAACATGTTACGTGAGTCATGTAGCGATTATAGTGAATGATATCATCCAAATCCCCCCCCCCTCCAATATTTTTTTCATTTTTCATGTTTTTTTCAGGGAGAATTAGATGAAATTTGAATAAAATGAATGAATGAAAATTATTTACATTAATTTTTTAAAGGGAAATGAGTTGAAAAAATTAATCATAATTAATAACTCAAGATAATCCCCATTTTTTCTTATTTAAATATTTTTCATTTTTTTAAGGAGAATCGGATGATACAAATAAGAATAATAAAATAATAACCCATGACCAATTTTATATATATATATATAAATTATAAAACACTACTCACACAAAAAAAAATATTATTAAAATACCAAATAAAACATACAAAATCCCCTTCCCCATTACGCAAACATGAAATATCCATGAAAAAATTGAAAGAGTTCTGGTAAGTGTAGAACAATCGGCTTGTAATGAGGCTTAAACCTATAAGTAAATTCATGGTATCTAAGGGATAAGAATGGTAAATTTAAATGGTATGTATCAATTTAAAATGTTTATATCCAATAAAATTCCACAATCATGACAAAAAAAATCCATGAACTCTAAATATTTGAAAGAGAATAATTCCAAATTCTAATTCTCACACAAAAGTCATGTTTCTGTTAAGAAATGGTGGGTTATATAAGAAATATGTTAAAAATGGTTCAGAATACCTCACAAGACACGAAAACTATTTTCATTTTGTGTTTCATGGGCATGGTTTTTAAAAATTATTCAAACTGATAAAAAATCATGAAAATCAAATTCATGGAAAAAGTTTCCACATCAACAACCATTTAAAATTCATTCTTTCAAAAAGTATATCAACTCTATAAAACTAAATTAATGCATGAAAAATAATATAAATATTTATTTCATCTAAATATTTAGAATATATGAAAAAAAAATACCCAAATAAAATTAAGAAGGTTGACACTCCTCCCACACTTAGAATAATTACCCCTCATTTTAGCACAACAAAATAAAAATAAAGGCAAAAAATAAAAAGAGAATGAAAAAAATAAAACATGAAATTATTTTTTGGGGGTATCCTTAATTTAAGATATTAGGTTCTCCCAATTATACCTATAAATCCAGAAAAAAAAACATAACAAAAAAAATAATGAAAAATAAAGTGAAGTGGAAAAGATGATAGAATATGGTTTGGACCCCCATGTGGGTGCTAGGGTTTTTACTGCCCTTAGTCCAAAAACTATAGTTAGTTAACCCAAATATGAAGGTGGGTGTGGTTTCTTGATTATTAACCACCATAGATCCTCGATTATAGTTATCTTCAACTTACACTAATTTTAGAGGAACCCATGGATATAGTACATCATCTTCCTCCCCATGACAATGTAATTCACCTTGTATGGTAGGGGAGAAATAATTGGTTCTCCTATTCTTTAGAAACAAATTCATTGGCCTTTTATTTTTCTATACAAGGCCTACTTATATTAAAATACACTTTAAATTTCATCATATTAAAAGACATAAAAAATTGAATAAAATTAAAGATTTATGAATTAATAATGAAATATTTACTTTCTAGTAAAATAGTTTGAACATTTATATCTTTAGGAACGGCTGATAGGAATTTTATCTCAGCATAGTCTTCTACATATTCTTAAAAATAAATAAATAGGTATAAATTAGTTGATTTATCATTTTAGAATATGGGGAAATCACTTTACTTCTAATATTCAATTAAATATAATCAATGTTCTTTAGAATCATATTTTTCCGTTGGTTTTATCATATAGCATGTCTACTTTAGAATCCTCTTGAAGTAATGGTCAAGGAGAGATGATTAGATTATCAAGTTTCATATTCATGTCTTATTTAGTTTCATAAACTTTAAAGGTAAGTGTAATAGGATTTTATTCTTATTTTTAATGTTTTTGTTTTTTTGATGTTCCCATGATAAAACATTAATTTCATCAACTATAGTGAAAATATATGTCATATGTCTTATTCATTCTTCTATAATCTTGAAATTCTCATGAACTTGAAACTTTAAATATTATTACCTATATGAATCAACATCAAGATATTCATATTAATAATCACCATAAAAATTCATCTTAAACTATGAAATTGAAGATATGTAATAAAACTCTCTTATTTTAGTTTTTGACAATTTTTATTTTTTCTATTTTTATGAAAAACTGATTGTGTAATCTATTAGAATCTCCAAAAATGGTTCCAAATTGATGTTATAGGTTTTCCACAAATCACTATTCAATTACTTTCTTATTATCTTAATAATGTTCCATTGTGTCATAGCCTAGGGTAGATCTCAATGAGGCTGCTCACACACATTTAATTTCTATTATCCGTATTATAATATAACTAATATACAACTATTAAAGCAATATAAAAGGGGGTTTCATTATGAAATTAATGATATATATATATATATATGAAAATAAAAACGCAAAGACAAATAAAAGACAAAAATATTTAATGTAAACTTGTTACTCTTTAGGTTTTATATTGGTGTTGTCATTATTATTCAAAAAAATATTCATATTTATTTTAATCAGTGTAGAGATCAAGAAGTTCCACTCTAAACTCTCTTGTTTGAATGGTTTTACCCGAAAATATGACTTATTTATGAATTATTAATCTATTCAACATCAATACCTAATCTAAACTCTTCTATTTTAATGACTTAGATGCCAAAAATAAGAAAACTGATTCAATGAGGAGGAGGAAGATAGTAGTAGGAAAAGTGGGTCGACCACACAAGATAATCAATTTAGACACTGCAAAAATCATAGAATAAAACATGATAAATCCTTAAATCACATTTAGAAACAACACTACTTCCCCTTAAAACTATAATGAGGGTTATTTATCCACAGATGTTGAGATAAAAGAATCATGGTGAGGGAAACACAAAATAGAAAACAAGAGAAAATGAGGAATAAGAATAGATATAAAAAATATATTGAATTTATAATGAAATTTTACTACTTCTCATACACAAAAAAATTGAAATTTAAAAGATAATAATGAATCCTCGCAAAGGGATACTTAAATAATCAAACCAAATACATCTATAATCCTCTAGATACACCTTAGTATGGGTGAGAATATATAACATAGGTGGTTATTAACATACTCGGTGGGTTCCTCTATAGAACCAACATATGTAAATGTGAATAAAACCTAGTAATTCAACTATGACATGAATAAATAAAATATAATAAATTACTTTTAGAATCCCTATATCTACCCATATTTGCAATTAGTCATCGTCCCCAAAAAATATTATATATATATATAATTCACATAATGAATATTTCATATAAATAGAAAGAGAATAGCCCTAACTAGTGTCCCATGACAACCAATATTGAATAAAGATCATGGGAAATGGGAAATGGGATACATTTTCATCATAAATCTAGTAAATTTAATCTAATAGTGGATATTGTTGTGAATTAGGTCTAAAATATTATGTAGTGGTTGTGTAAAAAAATTAGAGTTCACATAACTACTTAAATAAAAAAATATAATTAAACACATAAATCTCATCTTAGTGCTTCCATAAATCTAAAATATTTACATCTCATCCACAAACATCATTAGTTGATATAACTACCTTGATTTAACATTGTTGATAACTATAACTCCCTCAATATTATGTTTTATTTTGATAACCATCTGTATTAATTAATAAATTGGGAGTAACCATTATTTCAAAATCATTGTTGGTTATAATCATGTTGTTCTGATTACCCATAATTGTTAGTAAAACCATATTACCCATTATATAATACTATTATATATCCATATCCTTATCTATACTCATATCCATGATCATAACCATACATGTTTCCATATCTTATTCATTATATACATCATTAACTCTAACTTATTATAGATTTAACTAATTATTTATTTCTATGAATTAATTGGAAATATAGTATCGTTTATAATTATAACCCCTTTTATTTATCTAAAATTATTGGGCCCCATTATGATCTGCATCACCATATTAATTATCTGGAATTAAAATTCATCATTCTGCCTCACAACCTCCTATAAAATGTCATTACTAGTCTAAAATATTGATTAAATCCTGCTAAATAGTAGGTTACACACCATTACTGATAATTCATGTTACCCATGTTAAAGATAGATTTAGAGGATAGTGAGGGAAAGGGGTTGACTTGTCCAAGTGTTTCACTTTTGGTGGAATTGGTACAATTGGACAAGAAACCTGACGATATATTTTGGTTATTAATGAATAATAAGAAGATCAATCAATTTATAGTGAAGAATAAATACCTTTTAACTCTCTTTGATGATCTATTAGATTATCTTAAAGGAAATAATTGATTTTAGATTATAAATTTGTGTTTAATAGATCACTAATTGATGGTAAATGAAGAGGAAGATCTAAACACTAACATCAGGAGTCTATAAGTAAATAATTTATACTTTATAATATCATTTTGAGTTGGTAGTGTTTATTTTTTATACCATTTATGAATCATGATTTCCATAAATACCTTGACTCATTTATCATTGTGTTTATGTATGATATTTTGGTTTACTCAAGATTAGTGGAGGATCTTGGATAACATTTAAAATACATTTTTGATACACTTTGGAAAAAATATTATATATAAATTTATCCAAATTTCATATTTTTTATTTAATAAGATAATTTTTTAGGCCATGTTATCTCCAAAAAATGGAGTTTCATATGATATGGATAAAATTAAAGTAGTGATGTCTTGGGAGTGTCCTGAAAAAGTTCACTTGATTAAGATTTTCCTCATATTGGTATGATACTATGGACATTTAATCTAGTAATTATCAATTATATAATTAATAATGATGGTGTTAACTCATAATGGTGTGAATTTTAACTAGTAAGATATGTCTAAGAGATATTTTGATAATTTTAAGAGAATATTGACTACTTTATCCATATTGATCTCACCTGAATTCAGTGAGTGATATTTAGTGTATTGTGGCACATCTAGAGCTATATTGAGATAAATGTATATATAAGCGGATAATATGATCGTGTTTGGATCATTACCATTTTGAAAACATGAAAATAACTTTACAACATGTGAATCGGTATTAGAAGTAGTAATTCTATCCTAAAGAACTAGAGATATTACATATTTAGAAAGAGGTTTATGGTGTATTCATATCATATTAGTCAAAATAATATTTTCTCCATGAATGTTTTATGTTTGAAAGAATGGACATGGGTGGAATATCTTTATAATTTCATCTTATAGTTATCTTATACACTATTAAATTGTCTTATAATACATTATAGTTGATTCATAAAGTAAGAATACATGAGAGGTGATGTAATAGAGATTCAGTTATAATTTATGATTGTGATAGTGAATTTATATCTTGAATCTAATTATAATAGACAATTTATGGTGTTATATCATATCAATGTCACTTATATGGTAGTAATACAAGTAAATGAGGGAAAATTATTTATTTTGTGTGTATAATTTTTACGGATTCCTTATATATTTTGGGAGAATATAAAAAAATGGTATCTAATAACTAATTTAATACTATATTTTTTGGATAGATACATAGTTCACTAGTTTTTGTAGGAAGAAGTTATTAATATATTTCTTAACATTAGTTTGTTAGTTCATTTTTTAGTGATGAATATGTGTGATGATAGTAAATGAAAGTAATTTTGGGTAGGAATAATGCTAGGAATAGTTAATAATGTCTCTCATTGATTGACATATAAATAGGAAAAGGTTGATAATCAATTAATTATGATAGTTTAGTAACATTTTTCGATACTTAAATGGAAATAGGAGGATATCATGATATATTTTATAGTTTGTTTACCTACATCACCATAGAAGCATGATGTTATTTTGATGATTTTGTATTGACTCATGAAATCATATGACTTTTTACCCTTTTATCAATAGTAATAAGTTGAAGACTAAGGTACTTTTTATATGAAGGTATTGGTTAGAAGTAAAGGACTTAAATAATATATAGTTCGAAATAGACACCCTCAATTTTCTTAGATATTTTATTGAGGGGTTAAAAGAGTGATGGGTGATTTTTTGAAGATGGGTATATCAAATCATTTATATACATACAGGAAATCAATATAGAACTCTAAAACATTGGAGGACATGATTTGATATTTTTTTATATTTTATAATATCATGGGAAGAACATATCACTTTATTAATGTTTGTTTCCAACAACAGCTATCATTCATTGATTCAAAAATGAACTTCAAAATAATTTTATGGGAGACCACGTTCATCACCATTATATTGGGTAGAAATGGAAGAGAAGTCTCTCTTGGGAATTAGTTTGGTGGAATATGTAATTGATCATGTTTAATCCTAAAGATATTGATAATTACTTGGAAATGATGAATTTTTATATTAACCATAAATGAAAATTGATATGCTTTATATTTATATATTAGGATCTATTGTGAGTATCACATCATCTAGGAGATCATTAATTTGGGAAGAAAGGAAAGTTGGCACCTAGGCTTGTTATTCTATTAAATATTGTTGATTTAATTCATCATTTGGTGTACTGATGTATTTTACCCAAATGTATCCTTTAATACACAATGTGTTCCTTGATTCTTAACTAAGTAAGTGTCAACCGAATCGATCAAAATTAAATTTTTATTATTTATTTGACTTAGATAATGAACCATACTTTGTTAAAAGGTGGGTATAAATTATTGATATGTGGGATAGTATCTATTGATGATGTATTAATTCATTAGTGATTGTGTTTTGGTAGCATAGAGAAATTAAAAAAAAAGTCTTGGGAGAAAGAAGAGAATATATGGAAGAAATGGATTGAGTTATTCAAAGAGAATAAAGACCAAATAATTATCAAAAAATAAATTCATATGATGTGGAGGATTATGACACCCTGGGTTTGGTAGGTGGGTACCATTTTAGATTTTGGAAAATTTGGACTATGATTTTAGTGTTTGGGGGAGGTAGAGACAAGACAATAGTTATTCACATGGTTAGAAAAATTGTGCATCCAAACTATGCATCCTTGGAATCCTGGGTAGTACACCTTACATGGTTTCACATATAATACACCAAACTATATGGCTTATCCATACATTCAAGACAATGATGCATGATTTGACTTTTTAAAACCCAATTTCCCCCTATTGACCACCATTAATTCCCAAATATGTTCTTTTATAATCCTAGGGTTTCTTAACAGTGTTTTTTGTTTTTTAATTCTGTATAACTGTATGATTCTTAGTAAGATTGGATTGATAAATGAATTATTAAAGGAAAGGTATCTTAATCTTTACAGTTATTAGATCTCTCTATCAGGGTTGATTTTCATGGGTTAATGGATCTCAAGTTATTAAATTATGTTTAATATGATTATGAATGGTAGATTTGTTATTATGATATTTAATTTACATATTTTAATAAATCAAATTGAAATTGTTGATATTGGATCTATGGTTTTTTGGATTTATATAAATTGATCATCTATGGTATGTGGTTCCTATTAACTACTTGGTAAATTATAATTCAATATTAAATCATTATTTTTTTCAAATTCGTGATTTTCATTTAAATTTTATCAAATAATTATCTAAAATTAATTTGATAAAACTTGGTTTTTAAGGACTTTTGAAACTTTGATTTTGGTATTTTGATAAAACAAAAAGATTTTGTTTCATATTTTCATTTTTTGTAAAACAAATTTTTTATGTTAATTTTTTTAGTTTTAATATATTAATTACCTATGGAATTATTTTCAAAAAAATGAGAATAAAACACTTTGGGAAATAAATGAACTTGCGTATGGGAAATGACAAGGAAGTCCCAAGAAGTGAACAATTTTGAGACCATGATAAAGGATATTGTTGAGTCCACAGTGTCAGTTGAGATTTCTAGAGTTAAAAAAGATGAATCCCGAAGCACTAAACACTATAAAAAACTATAATTTAGTGATGTTTTTTAAAAATATTTCTAATTTTTAATTTTACATACCTTTTTTAGGAAACGTCGCTAATTTTTCAATTTTTCTTGAAAACATTAATAATTTGGCCATGTTTTGTGAAAAAACAGTGCTAATTTAGATATGATTCTTTAAAAATTGATAATTACACAGTTTTTCATGCAAAATATCACTACATTAGTGATGTTTTCTGTAAATATCATTAATTTAGCAGTGTTTCATAAAAAACATCACAAAATTAATGATGATTCATGAAACAATCACTAAACTAACGGCATTTCCTAAAAAATGTCACTAAATTAAGGACATTTTCATGAAAGGTTGCTAATTTTGCTTTTTTTAAGGAAATGTTTTTAATTTAGCAATGATTTTTGGGAAATGTTGCTAAATGGACAACATTGTTTTAGAAACATCACTAAATTAGCGAGGTTTCCTACAAATTTTGAAAAATTAAAAATGTTTCTTAAAAAATGTCACTAAATTAGGGATGTTTTTTGAAAATGATGCTAATTTGGAAACGTTTTTAAGGAAAAGTTTCTAATTTAGACACATTTTTTAAAAAATATATTTTTAAATTAGTAACGTTTTTTTAGGAATAATTGCTATATATATAGAGAGAGGTCATTTACCTACATCGATGTAAATATATAATTTGAAAGATATATATATATATATTATATAAACATAGACACATATATATATAAATATATATATAAACACACACACACACATATATATATATATACATATATTTATATATATAAAAACATATATATTTTAAATTTAGTCACCTTTTTAAGAAAATGTGGTTATTTTAGTAATATTTCTACTAGTGTTTTTAAACATGCATAATTTTATATATGTGTATATATATATACATAAACATATATATTTATATACACACACAAACACATATATAATTAGATATATATATATATATATATAAATACACACACACACACAGATATATATATAATATAAACATATAATATATATATTATAGAAATATATATTATATATATTATATAAATATAATATATATAATATTAACATATATATATATAATAAAAACATATATATAAACATAAAATATATATATATATATAATATAAACACACATATATTTATAAACCTAAAAAATAATATATATATATATATATATATATATAATAAAATATAAACATAAATATATATAATAAAATATAAACATATATATAAAATATAAAATATAAACATACATGTAAAATATAAACATATATATATATATATATATTATAATATAAACTTACATATATAAACATAAAATATAAACATATTAACATATATATATTAATATATGTATATTAATATATGTATATTAATGTATGTATATTAATATATGTATATTAATGTATGTATATTAACATATGTATATTAATGTATGTATATTAACATATGTATATTAATGTATGTATATTAATATATGTATATTAATATATAAAATTATATATATATATATATATAATATTAATTTCTTAAATACTGACACATATATATAAACATTGACACATATATTTAGATAAATATTGATATATATAAACACAGACACATGTATATAAACATATAAAAATATATATATATTTATATATATATATAAGCACACACGCACATTTAGATAAATATATATATATATACATATATTTATATATATAAACACATATATATTTTAAATATAGTCATGTTTTTAAGAAAAGGTGGATATTTTAGTGACATTTTTACTAGTGTTTTAAAATGTTGCTAATTATATATATAACATAATTATAATTATATATATATATACATATGCATATATATTAATACACAGACACACACACACACATATATATATAAACATACATACATATATATATATATAAACATACATATATATAAACATAAATATATATATACTTATATATATAACATAATCATATATATATTTAATATAAACCTAAAATATTTACACACACATATATATATAATATTAAATATAAACATGGGTATATATATTATGAAATATAAACATATATATAATTGAAAATATAAAAATTTATATAAAATATAAACATATATATATAATATATATATAAATAAATAAATATAAACATATATATATATATATTAATATATGTATGTTAATATATAAAATTATATATATATAATATTAATTTTTTAAATACTGGAATCTGTTTATATATAAATATAACATAATACAATTTTATATACATAATTGGTATATGGAATTTGGTCAGGTCTTTGGGTATAACCTTGCAGGTTGTTGCTTCAAATTCTCCAAAAGGTAGGATTTTCCTTTTTCAGTGTGTATTATGGGGGGCAAGTTTTTCTTGTGTCTCATGGAGGAAAGGTGGTAGTGTGGAGCATAGGGCGTGTATCATGGGAGGGTGAAGGGTGCAGCGTATAGTGGGGTATGAGAGTGGGGGTATGTTGTAGAATATATTAGTTTTTATATTTTTTTTGTAAAAAATTATAAATTTAATAAAATACCATCATATTTTAGAAAAAATAGTAAAATATATTATATTATTTAATTGTAACATAATTAATAAAATTCAAAAAAATATTTTAAATTTCAAAAAAAATATGGATGTTTATTAGAAACATCAATAAATGAGGTGTTACTAAATAGTGACATATATAAACATTACTAATTTAATGACATTTGTTTACTAATGTTTCAAAAAATATTGGTTAATGTGGTGTCTCTAATTTAGAGACATTAATTTATCAATGATTCTAAAAAAACATCAACAAATGAGGTGTCATTAAATAGTGACCTATATAAACATTGCTAATTAGCATTTTTGGTAGTGAAATATGGATCCCCAAGAACATAAGTGTTTTTCAAAGGTGGTGTATGTTAAAGTGAAGTATATGTGAAATGGATATGATAGGTGTTGTATTTTTTTGACATCACAAAAAAATAGTTTAATTAATGAATCACATTCAAAATCAAGTGAACCATATTTATTTATATGAAGAAAAGCTATTTTGAAAGTTTAAAAGGACATAGAGGATATTAGATCTATGAAGATAGAGTTATAGTTATGTTTTGTTACTATAGAGTATTTCATGATATAAGGATGAAAATCAAACCACAATATATGGTAAGATATATTAAATCATATCATGATCAATGGGTTTACTTTGTGATTTATATTTTAAATCTGACGATGATTTAGAGCTATTTATTTCATACATACAGTCATCATGTAATCCATAGGCTATGATTTTTAATTTTCTCACAATTTTTAAAGAACAACTTCTTTATCCATGAAAGAAAGATTCAAGAGTCAATCCATATGGATGAATAGTTTCAATTGAATAAGAAAAAGGAAGTTATTCCATGGAAATATAATTTTATTCAGGAAGAACAAATCATGTAGCAGTGATCAGTCAAAGATAATTAGGTGCATATTTGGAATTGAATATTCTAATTAACATTTCTTATATGATATGGTCTCACCACAATGGTAGATATGGTTTCAAATTGGTTGAAGTAAAAATATTTGATAGGTTGTGATGCTTTTAGATACATAGTGAATGTGATAATCATGCCACAATATAGAGGGTCCCAATGTGATTTATCCCAGAGTATAGAATTCTAGATTTTTACTGATGTGGTCCACATGGTGCTTCAAGGGATACACCTAATCAATCCTTTAATCCCCTTAATCATATCCAAGGGTGGATAGAAGTGCAAGATATATCTAAAGTCTATAAATGAAGATATAATGGTTTAAGTGGAAGTTACCCAAATTTGAATCTAGAATTATGATTGGGTGAGTAGAGTTGGATAAATTAGGATATCTACTATGAAAGTACCGAAAATTAGTGAATAATTGACGAAGAAGAGGAATAACTAGAAGAAGATAAATAAAAATAGGAAGAATTACAAAAACAAATTTACAGAATTTTATCTCAGGTAAAGAATATATTTTTATGAAATTTTATATTCAACATATTTTTTATATGGGAGCACATTACACATGTCAGGAGATGCATTTGGAATTATGATTTCAAGGATAATACATATTCATTTGAAATCCACATGATGTTTCTTGTAGAATGTGTGATCATGGGTTTCAACAAATTTTTTCAAGAATGTGTTTTCTCGTTCTGAGTGGTGAACCCTATAAAAATATATTTATTTCTAATACATTTGTTCCTTTAAGTGTATTTATTTATTTTGCAGTTATTGTTTCACACACATTAATAGGTTTCTTAGTTTTCTTATGGATAAATGTAAAAGGAAGCGAATTGACTGATTTCCCCCCTCCTGGTGAATTATCACCATTCATGAGGGACCTTTTCACATGGTATTAGAGCTCTTATGTTTGTTTAGTGGATGGTCATATATTTAGAGTTTTGTGAAAATAGAGGGGTTTATTTGTATTTATTGTTTCAACTTATAATATTTTGTGTTTTGTATGATCAAATTAATTTAGTAAAAAAACATGTGTATTTCCACATTCAATGGGAAGAATCATTACATTTAAAAATATTAGATACTGTTATATCCTTTTTCAATTGGTCTTGATGTTTAGGATGTTACTACCAATGGTTTTATATCTCATGATGAAGGTACTATAATTATAACAATTGATCAAAATATTATAGAGAATTATGGTCATGCTCAAAATTCATTATTGTCATCTCTTTCAGAAAAATGAGTTTAAAACTTAAAGGTATTATGATATAAAAAGGAATTTGCGATAAATTTTAAAATATTTTAAAAATAAATGTGAAAGTAAAGTAATAAAAACTATTGGTTTGGAACATGAAATATTACCATTTAAGTTCTTCAATTATGGAGTTATTTGATATTTCATATTGAATTTTTGAAGGTTAAATGAATATGATAGTTCTAAAGGTGAGGATGAGAGGATAAAGAGATCCTCAAAGAATAAGATTTACATATCAGAAAATTCAAGGTAATTTTCAATAGGTAAAGGTAAAAATAATTTATATCCAAAAGGAGAAATTTTTAATCTCATTATGAAGATGATGATAAGAGTAAGGATAAATAGGATATTTATTCATCCGGTGAAGTTAGTGAAAAATGGTTTCTTAAAAAATTCAATGATAAAGAGAGGGTAATTATGGAAGAAATGAAAAAATATAAAATAGACTTCATGTTGAATCAATATTCTATGAAAGTTATTTTAAAGACTTAAAAATTAGAAGAGGAGAAAAGGAATCAGAAGATATATTATAATGACTGATGTTTTGATCCAAGGTATAATTCTGAGGGAATGTTAATTTTTCTCATTTGCTAGGTGGGATATTCTTTGAAATTTGCATAAAAACATAATTCTGGGAGTTGGATCACTTCAATTTGTTGTTTTTACCTGTTATTAGGAGCTCAAGAGGTTCCTCGGGTGGTTTTTTGAGTTTTAGAAGCATCAGGCCACAGAAAACTCAATTTTGGGTGGACTAGTAAGGTCGTACGGTTTGTTTGAAACCATGCGGCCCACCAATGAAAACCATGTGGCACATGTAGGTTAGTAGAAGTGACATGCGCAGTCTATGCATGGTTTCCGAAACTGTGTGCCTAGCCCATATTCTTAGTGACATTTGTGCAGTATGTGTGTGCACTATTTGGTTCATTGTTGGTCTAACTGTGCGAGACAATTGTGTCAGATGTGGTTCCAAATAAGTGGGAGCCGCACGGTTTGTCCAACCTTGTGACCAAAACATGTGACCCAGTTTTGAGTTTGAAATTTCCATTTTCCCCTTAATGAGGTTAAATTCACTTTTCCTCCCCCTTTCTCTTCTTCTCCATTCATGTGAGGCTCCTTCCACCTCTCATAGAGCTCTCAAACTTCTTAGCATAGGTATCATGATATCTACCACATCTAATGTCTTATTCAAAAGTCGTTGGTCACTTTGGATCCACATTGGTAATCCCTACATTCCACTTGAGACTTTTTCTATTTAATTTCCACTTGACCATGTTATCATGGTGTGAGCTCAGTTTCCCTATTTTTAGGGTGGATGTAGGTTTCTTAAATTTCCTCCAATCTGGATTGAATCAATCCTCGATATTAGATGAATAAAGAATCCTATGTATGAGGTATGCGGTCTATATCTCTTCCCCCGAGTTTCTTCTGATTTATAAAAACTATCTTTGCATTGCATGCAGGCCTTTGTCGTTTGTCTCCTTGAAATGGATTTATTTATTTTAAATTTGTACATACATCATGTTATACTTCTGTTGGTCATTATTTAGTCATTAAAGGATATCAAGCTCAATCACCAACACCCCTTGAGTGTTTCTTCTGGTTTATCATCATTATAATAAATTATTTAAAATCTTGAAACATCTTATAAGTGTTCGGTTTGGAATATAAAAGGAATTCCCCCTTATAGGTAATTTCCTAATTGATAATAGCACCTCTTAAGTGTCATGTTGAACCTTGTAATTATTTTTCCATGTTTGGTAGCTTTCTAAAATTCTCTTTTTGGTTAATTGAGTTATGAATCTTATTTGTGATGATTGGTTGATCTAAAATGGATCTTTTTTCAACAATGTCATGTTTTATAATAAAACCCATTGGATTAGGTATGCTATCTTCTAAACCAAAAAGTATTGATTATTTATTTGAATCTTTCTTGACCCGATGGAATTGTTATTTATATATTCCCTTATGTTTTCTTTAGTTATGAGTCTAGTTTTGTACATATCCTCTAATGATATTATTAAATGGATTGTATATAAGAAGCATGTCCTTCCTTGTAATCTTTTGTTTCAATGAAAACCCACCCTCATGGGGGTTGGAAATCCTTGAATTTAAATTTCCATGAATTCATAAATGAATTGAATTATTTAAAGTTTAATGGTTTAATTAAATGGATATTATAGTTGGGAGGTACAACCACACCACTTTCTATAATTAAATAACCAGCACTTATTTCAATTGTAATAAATGAGATTCCCTTGATTATATTGGACTTATGGATTACCAATCCTATAGATAAACCATATTTTTATTATTTTTATTATGCATTTGATATAGGTTGTGGAATGATGGTAAGGGTTATGTTGGGAATAACGATTCATTCTCCCTTACATCGAGTGTTTATCATGACATATCACACCATTAACACTATTTGGATATGGTCATCACACACCATGTACATTGTTTCATGTGTTGGAATTATGGCACACACACCATCTTGAGTGAAGAGAATTATGTCTCCCATTCATTATGGGATGTAGGGTATGTGTCCCTTTTTCTTGATCTTGTAGGATCGTTTAGACTAGTTATGGATGACTAAGTTACACCTTCGTTCATCCAACACCTAGTATTCAAGGTATATGGCTACATACAACCACATGAACTTAGTCCATATAGGTGGATAAAATATATAAATATATTATTTATATATTATTACTATATATATAGGGTTACTAATCAGATCATAATTCTAGCCATGGGCCAAAGTAGGTAGGATCGGCCAGGTGTCCTATTGGAACCTAGGAAAACAAGTATTTATTTATTCAGCACTATTTATTATTCTATTTACTTTTCCATTGTAGTACTTTATATTTCAAAGCTTGGATTTATCTATAGACACCATTGGTGGTGTCCTATTGGGATTTTATCTCACACCTTGATCTGGTCATCATTGTATTAGGGTACTCAATCAGGTCTCATGTTCACATGACCATGGATTATTGTTTGTGTTGTTATTATTGTAATTGGGAGTTATTAGAAAGGGACTGAGCTAGATATTAGGATGCTCGTGGAGTTTTCCCTCAGGGGTTTCTTTTCTTTTCTTTATTTGTGTACTATATTGTATTGTGTATATTGTTATATTTATATTGTTTTAGTTTATGTTTCATTGTCTGGAAATGCATACATTATTTTATATTATTGTTGGCCATCTATGTTCAGTCTATATTATTATATCGTTGCTCTGTCTTTCATTTATTATTTCTTGCGATGTTTTCTATAATTTATTTTCTTATATATTGTTGTGCTACTGTAATCATGAGTGTATAGTCTCCCCTCTATCACCTCCTTAGACCATTGATTTTAGTTGGTATCCTCTGGTATATAGGGAGGCCTGATTTAATCCATGTGGCAATCGATCCGGATATCAGTTTATCCATCAGTCGGGTCGGGACATTGCAAAGTGGTATTAGAGGATTTTGTTTTTCCTTTGTCTTACTTTTTGGGGGTAGTATACAGGAGACTATGAATGTTTCATTACTTTTTAAAAATTTCTACCTGGGATTGATCAACCAACTCACAGGGAAAATTCCAAGTGTACATAGATGGGATTATTATTTATGTAGTTTTTTATTATAGTTGATCATTATTTCAACTTGAGTTATTGGTGTAATTTCCAATTCTTATTGATTGATGAAATTTATGGTATTTTTTCCTTATCCTCATATGGAATGTATGTAGAATTACATGAATCATTATAGGTACATAGGGATTCACATGTCATGCATATTCCATTCCATGTAGTTGCATTTATAGTCTATCTTCTGATTATTATGATGTTCCTTGTGTATTTGTTAGCCTATATTTTATATACCATGTTTGGTATTTATGTTATATGCATATTTTTTACATGTTAGGGTATTTATTTATTATTCATATTAATATAACATTATTGGGTTATTTATTTATCACATTAATTTTCTACCTTGATTATGTGATTATATGCCACATTGCCTAATTATTTAGAATTTCTTGACAATGTATTGTGCTTCTGTTTTTATTAGCATATTTCTCAGTGTTTATTTCTAGATATAAAATTTCTAGTTCTAATTTGATATATTAATGGATGCATGGGGTGAGCATAATGTTTAAAATTAAATGGGATAAAGTCTTTAGTTGTAAGGTGTATGGGTGCCTTGTGAATTGAGGAAAGGTAACCTTTGTATTTGAACAATCTTTTGAGCTTTGTATAAGTATTTATAAACCATTGTTAAAATGGAAAATATTCTAAAGTTCAAATATTAAAGTGAATTGGTTTCAATTAAATTGGAGCTAATATGTGGTCTTTAAAGTGTATGGGTTTTTTATAGATTAGAAGATGGAAACCCATATAATAAAACCATTATATATGACCATGATATATTTTTATATGGTTATAAATGTAAAATCTAGTTTATTTTAAGTAGAAATTAATTTTATAACTTTCTAAAATACAAAAATGGACCTAAGTTGGTCAGTTGCGGAATGTTTCTTACAAGATAACCTACTATAGGTGTATTTAATCTTTTTTAATTAAACAACTATTATTGGGTTGCATTCTGATGAACCTAAGTTAGTTAAATGGGGGCCTCATAAGTCACCTTATCTTTTATGACTTAAAAATAATTTATATAATAAATTTCATAATTATTATGGGATGTTAATAAATTATTAATTTTTAAAAAGGATTTTGATAAGACTTACCATTTTTTCCTTGAGATTTTAGTTAAATCAGGTACCAAGTGATTTTTTCCTCTAATTGGTAATTTATGTTCTCTTTTCAATATTTTAAATTTTCAAAGATTGAGTTTGAACCAATGTAATGACTTAAAATGGATCCTTATATGGTTTCCTTCATTTAAACCCCCATGTAAGGTTAATTTAAACTTCTCTTTGAGTTTCCTTTGAATTGAAATGTGAGCATTTTTTGTAGTCCCTTCGCCTTTTAGCAAAGGTTTAAATTATAGGAAGAGGGTTTGGTGTTGTTTTTTGGCATGACCTGATGATAGGATTGATGCTTATGATTTTTTAAGGGGATACCCTGAGGTACATAGGACCCTTAGAGCTTAAATACCTTTCTATATTCCATTATATTTCCAATGTGTTACTTTGCAAGTGTCATTGACCCTATTAGGACTCCTATATTCTAAAAGAAACCCTTTTATGGAGGGGTGGTCGTGGTATCCTTGACCCTTGATATAGGTTTGATCATCAGGTAATGCTTGGTTTCATCAAGTTTTACATCCCTAGGGAATGTTCATACACTTAGTAGGTCATTAAACCCTCTCATGTTTCTCAGTGATGGATTAATTAGTGTTTCATCATCCATGTTAATGGACATATGGGGAAATGTGAATTTGGGTTAAATATCTTGTACAGACCACCTGATACTTGTTTTCATTGGGTGGATAACCTATGGTTAGTATTGAGGATGTGTAGTTTTCTCATTTAATCTTAGGGTAGTATACATTGATATACGTAGTACCCATCGTGTTGCTAATGGAATAAATAACTGTTTCAGTTCAGTGGAATCATTGAGCCTAGAGTGGTTGAGTACATTCTCTGGTCATCTCCGTAGTAGAGTGACCTATGATTTAAAAGAATCAATTTTTTCCCAATGATATGGATTTCATTCCAATATGATTGAGTGTTTTTACATGCAAGTCAGGTTTTTTCTCTTTCATGCCAAATGCTATGATGTTTTTGAGCATGACCTGGAGAAGTGTCAAGTGTGTGTCTAAGGTAAACATGATCTAGCATGCTAATGAGTTGCTAGTTCCTCTATTATTTCAATTACTAGGATACTCCTAAGCTAGGGAGTATCGCATCAATTATGGTAAATATGTTTCCTTCCATGTAGAAGGAAGACTACCAAGAAAGTCCATTTTGAAAATCGTTAGTGCTGTTTTTGATGCATGTGTGGGTGGTGAATCTTGTAAAGTGTCGGTGCTTATTTGACAGCATGATATTGTTGTGGTTGGATATGTATGAAAACCTTGAGAAACACTATTGGTCATGGATGTAATTTAGTGGTAAATATTGAAATATCATATGATTCCTTGGGTGGTAAATTCATGTGATTGGTTAATGATGATGTGTTGGTAGGTGAAGTCAAGATTCTTCCAAAAATTCGACCAGTAGTGGTCTGACAACACTTCATTCTGGTGGTTGGATATGGCTGTTTGGAAACCATATTAATAATTGCATATTTTATGTGATAGAAGTGTATCGAATCATCTTGGAAATATTTTATATCCTATTAGTGTAATCTTTTTTAATGCAGATCATGTACCCTATCTTGATGTCATCCTTGATGCACTAAGAGTGAATCAATTATACACTGAGCTAAATGTTTCAAATTACATTCTGTTTTAATAAACATGCATTATAAGAGTTATGCATTGGGCATGTGGTCTTTATTGAGGCATAGATATTCTTGAGTGATACCTAGGTTCTCGTGTAGGAATGACTTGGATGGATTCTTGGAAACCAGTCGTTTTACTTTGACTTGACCACCAGGGGATGTAACTCTAGGCTTATTCAATGATCTAAAGTGTATGTCTTAGTATTGTGCCAATGTATCATTTGTAAACATGGATTATGGTCTACCTTGGGTTAGTTCCTTGGACTCTAGTTTATTGAATCTGAGGTTATCACAGATTGGTTGTTAGGATTGGATGTGATTTTTAAAGGGTGACAACTTCCATGGGTTGGATCTAGGTTATAACCTCGTTCATGTTGAAGCATGATAGATTAAATGATTAGGTGATGGTTTTATCATATAACATCACATGAAGTCTAGTATGGAATTTGATGAACATGCTCATGGTAAATGTGAGATTCCTTTGAGGAATTCATTGCAGTTTTGTTTGTTTAACATCGGCCATCTAAGTCAAGCATTTTGAGAATGGTCATCCAGAGGTGGAATGAGTTGTTTCCTTTAGTATTAAGGAATATGATTGGTGAACAACTATTTTTTTCATGTTGTCAGGTGGAGAAGATTACAGTATGTGTCGGCTGAGGATTTTCATGAAAACCCAGCTCGACCTAGCTAAATGAGGTCTATGGTAAATCAACCATTTGAGTAGTTCAAAATAATTCCAGGAGTATCACTATAATGTTTAGGGTGTACTTTCTAGGTAATTATGATGGTGGATGTATCATGTCTCATAATTGGCCCCTTTTTTATTTTAAATCCTATAGTGGGGAGCACCATCAGCTAGATTTTTAATGAGACTATGATGTGATTGAGTCTCTAGATAAACAGGATTGAGTAAGCATTGTTTCAGTGTTTCAGTTGGAAAATGAGTGTTGGCTTGGGTTTTCACGGCTTCTGTGTCATATGGTTAAATAATTTTTTGAGCTAGGTTGATTGTTTGGGAACATAATGTAACTGATTGAATGAAGATTTATGACCCCTATAGGTCGGGATATTTTTTTCATTTTTCCCTAAGGTATATCGGGGAAGATAAGTTCTAAACTGGGGAGGTCTTAATGATCTTTTTTTTTGAGAAAAGGTTGAATTCTGAGGGAATTTGAATTTTTTGAATTTAGTGGAAATTCTGTTCCTCAAATTGAGATTTTGAATGTAATTATGGGGATTTTAACACTTCAATGTGTTTTTTTCCATATTGTTGGGAGCATGAGTGGTGCCTTGGGTGGCTCATTCAGTTTTGTGAGCTCCAAGCCCTGAAAACCTCATGATTGGGTGGAATGGTAGGGGCGCATGGTTTTTATAAAAATGTTCATCCCACAAGTGAAAATGATGCAGAATCTTTAGGTCAGCCCAAGTGAGCCACACATGCAACATTTTTCTAAACTGTGTTCCCATCCCACACTTTTTGTGTCATTTGGGAAGTGTGTGTGCACTTTTTAGTGCATAGTTGGAACATAGTTGTTCTAACTATGTTGTAAAATTTAGAATGATGTGGTTCTTTAGCATTGGGAGTAAAACGGTTGGCCCACGGCTTGGCCAACCATGTGGCCAAAACGTTTGATCTAGATTTGAGGGTGAAATGTCCATTTTTTCCTTAATGAGGTTAAATCCTATTTTCCCCCTCCTTTTCTTATTCCCCAACTGTGTGAGGATCCTTCATCCTCCTGTGGAGCTCTCAAAATATTCCACCTAGGGATCATGATACCTATCTCATATAAAGTTCAATTTGAACGTTTTCGATCACATTGGATCTGCATCAGTAATTTATATGTTCATCTTGATCCATTATCTATTTAATTTCCTACATACTAAGTTGTCATTATGTGATCTCATTTTCCCTATTTTTAGGGTGGATGTTTTTTTGTTTTATTTCTTCCAATCTGGACCAAATCATGACTTTATATTGGATAAATAGTGCATCTGAAATACAAAGTAGGGGTTCTATAGCTCTTTCACTAATTTTCCCCTGATTTATAAATATTTCTATTGTGTCATACGCTGGCCTTGTCCACACATCACCTTATAAAATATTTCTTCATTTTAAATAGGTACATGTGCCATTTTATAATTTTTTTGGTCATTTTTTAGTAATTTGAGGATTACAACCTCAATCGCAGACACCACTTGGGTGTCGCGGATTTTTTTCCCCATTATAATAAATTATTTAAAAATACATATTATAAGCATTCATCTTGGAATATAAATGTAATTTCCCCTTGTAGGTAATTTCCCAATTGAGAATCAAACCTCTTAAGTTCTATGTTGAACCATGTAATTTTTTATGTGTTTGGTATCTTTCTAAAATTACATTTTTAGTTACTTTATTTTTTCCTCTAGTTTTTTATTATTGTTTGAGATTAATTGGATTGTTAATTAAAATTTTCATGTTTTGTAACAAAACCCCTCAGATGAGGTGTGTTGTCTTCTAAATAAAAAAGTAGTTATTATTAATTTGAATCTTTCTTGGCCCGATGGAATTCGTATTTACATATGACTTTACATTTTCCCTTGTTATGTGGATTGTTTTTGTACATGGCCTCAAATGAGTTTATTAAATGGATTATATAAATGGGTCATGACCTTCCTTCGGTGGTGTGGCCACACAAATTTCAAAATTTAAATATGCACAAATTATGTGAATAGTTAAAAATGTGACCCCCGTGCTTATATTGGGATTATGGATTACCTATCCTAGAGAGGTGATGCCTTATTGATATTATTATTATTACACCTTTGATATAGGTTGTGTAATATTGTTAAGGGTTTTATTTGGCATGAGGATTCATGCACCCTTACATCAGGTGTTGAGAAAGATGTCTCACTCCATTGACACTCTTTAGACGGTGATCATGATGCACCATGTCCCTTGTTTTGAGTGTTGGCACGATGACACACTCACTATCTCAAGTTGGGAGCATGATGTATCTCCCTAATTATGAGAGGTAGGTTATATACCCTTCATGTCTGATCTTATAGGCTAGTTTAGACTGATTATGGATGACTGAGTTATGCCCCATTCTATCCAGAACCATGTATTCTAGGTATATGGCTACTTACATCCACACATACATAGTCCATATAGGTGTATTCAATATATAACTATACTATGTATATATTATTACTATATACATGTGGTTACTGATCAGATAATCATTCCAACCATGGGACAAAGCATGTAGGGTCATCTAGTTTTCCTATTGAAACCTAATCCCATCGGTATTTATTTATCTAACATAGCTTATTATTATTATTACCTATGCACTATTGTAATTTATATTTCATGGATTGGATTTAGTTATAGACACTGATGGTAGTGACTTAATAGGATTTTATCTCATATCCTACTCAAGACGCCATTGCATTGGGGTACCCGAGTAGATATCATGTTCTCAGGACTGTGGATTATTTCTTATGATGTTATGCTTGTACCTAGGAGTTAAGAGCAAGGGACTGAGATGGTGCTGAACATGCTCTTGGAGTTCACCCTTAGGGCTTTCATTTCTTAGCTTTGTTCATGTATTTCATTGTATTTTTTTTCATGATGTATGTCAATTTTTTTAGTTTATGTATCATCATCTAGACATTCGTGCATTATTGTATATTGACATTGGAAATTTACGTTCAGTATATATTATTCTTCTACTACTCTATATTCAATTTATTACTGCTTACTCTATTTTATATTATTTATTTTTTGATATACAATTGTGAAAATCTAATTATGATGGTATATTATCCCCTATATCACCTTCTAAGACCCTCGCTACTAGTTGGAAGCATCTAGGGTATGTGGATTCACACTTGAGGCCATGTGGTGACCTGTCCAGCTACCTATTTAGGAGTTAATCGGGTTGGGAAGTTAAAAATATAGGGAAGCGTCAAGTTAAAAAGACACCTTATATACAGAAAATAAGTCAATGTTGATAAATAAATGAGATATATTGAATAAATTTCTCACTGAAAAAGTGAAGTTGAAAACTGGATTGGTATTCTAGGATAAACCAAATGATAAGGTGTTTGAAATAGTTTAATTAAAATTGATGGAAGCAGATAAGTGGTTGAATAAATGTTAATAAAAAATTTATAATATTGTTTAAGAAGTTAGATAAATCTCAATAAATAATAATATTGATGTGGTTAATTCGAAGATAGAGATGGAGAAATTCAAATTGGTGAACAAGAAATATAATTCCCATAAATATATAAAGTTAGAGAATATTAAAAAGAAAGTGCAAACTGTTATAAAAAGAAAAAGAATGAATGAAAAAAATTAAGAATTGGATGGAGAAGAAATTTCTAGGAGTCTATGATAATTTTTTGTTTAAAAAATGGAGCTAAAAAGTATAAGAATGATTGATGTTTACATCTGATTTTGGATATTAGATTCTCTTCACATATAAAAAGAGATTTTATGTTATAAACTTTTGTTGAGGATTGACAATAAGTTTCGGTAACTTTTAAAAGTGTTTGTTCAGTCAAGGTAAAAGGTTTTGTTTTAACAATCATTGGAGAGGACAATCTAAAATTGAAGAACCCTTTTTCTATTGATAGGTTAAACAAAAATTTATTATGTTTTTTTCAATGTTTTATTGATGTAGACATAGTTTTTTTAATATAAATATTTTTGAAGTTGATGAAATATGGATGTGGGTTGATAAGAGGACAGTAAAATTGGGTGAACTTGTTTCATGTTGGTTATGGTAAAAAATCTATCAACTTGAGCTTGAAGCATGAAATTAAATTGTGGCATTGAAAAATTGGACACATTGGTCAAAATAATAATAGTAATCTTACCCAATGAAAGAACATTCATAATGATTTTTTGATGAAGATTGAAATAAATTGGATGTTCTCTACCTGCTAAAATGGGGTGATTGTTAACTATTCATATAATAAAGTGGATATCTAAAAACCTAACCCATTAGATCGCATTTATCCAGATATTTATAGCCCTATGAGGAAGAAATATTAAAATAGATATAAGTATTTTATTTCATTTATTTATTACTTCATTTTTATTATCTGAATTGTATTATTAAAAAATAATCTAGGGGCATTAAGGATGTTAAAATTTTTAAAATAAGTTAGAAAAATTGTTTGGGTTATCTTTTAATAAGGTGTAGTTGGAAATATCATTGAATATACAAGGGGAAAAAATTTATCAAATATTAAAAAAACATAGTATTCATCTTGATTTTATCACATAATATAATACATTAAAAAGGTTTTTTGAAAGGAATAAGAAAATTTTAGTGGAAATAGATCACACTATATTGGTGAATCATGATACATCTTAATTTTTCTAGAGGAAATATATTAGTACAATGTTATAGATTCAAAACTATTGTTTATGGAAAGCTAATTGACACATTACACCATATGAGATGTATTATAAGAAGAACTAGAGATTTAAATATTTTATGATATTTCATAGCCCATATATTATCAATGTGGAGCTGAAGATGTGGAACCCAAGTGGTATCACACCCTATTCAATATCCAAGAGGTTGGGGGTTTAGCCTTCGATGACTTTCAATTGGGAGGGTTCTCGAGGAACTATACTAGCATTATATTAGATACTTTTCTGGCACTATAGAAGCATCGAAGCAATGATGTCCACTATAGAAATGGTGGGTGTTGTTTCATGGACTATTGTAGTAGTGGGTAGTGTATCAGCTTATAGTACATTAGTAGTACTATTCAAAAAATGGGCATTTGGTCTTTTAAATGGTCGTTCATGCCATATGTACGTTAGTCTATCAAACTTTTAATGTTTCTTTAGGATACAAGTCTTTTATTACTTGTAAATATTCCCTCTTAGTAAATAAAAAAGAGTTATTATCATGAAATAAAATCAAAATGGGATTAAAGGTATTATCAAGATGAAAAGTGAAAACATGGGAATGTTTTGAGAAAATATGAGTTAATCATGTCTTCCTTTGTTATCCTCCTAATATAAGAGAAAATTATTATTGTATAATAGATATTGAAAAGATTTTGGATATTTATTAATTGAATATGGAACCTTATTCCCCCACCTTTTCTCTCTCTCTATCTTGGTATCTCCTTCTCCCCTTATAGGTTATTCTTTATGCTTCTTTAGTGAAGATGGATTTCCTTCACATTACTAGAAATCCTACTCTCTTTCCCATATTGATATTACTTCTCCATATTTGGCTCTTTATTTATTTATTACTTATGTCTGGTTTTCCTTCATGGGTTTCTCTGCATGTTTTGTATCCTTCTTCAGAATCTATGGTTTCTTAATGTCATGATATATTTTTTGAACTTTTGATTTTCTTAATGTCACGATTTCCATGTTAGAAACTAATTTTATTTCTACTCGATAATGTTCATGGTGATTCGGAATATATGTTTGATTGTAGTCATGTCATTTCCTAAATGGGTTCAGGTTTTTTTTCACTAGTTTTTATGTTTTATTATTATTATTATGTGGTCTCATCACCAATTTCTACCTCTACGCTTACTATTAAACTTATTGTGAAATACCCTATCTTGGTCAGACACGATGGTGTGTTAGTGAGTTTTTGGAATTGTGGTGGTGGATATGTTGTTGATGGCTCCTTGTTTCTCATTTTAAGTGTAATTTAATTTCCCATTTGGTGTTTATTGGACTCTATTAGTGTGGTCTTGGTTTTACCTGTCAACTCTTGGTTCATTTTAGGTTCTTATTTTTGAGTTAGGTTTATTTTAAGGGTATTTTACCCTTTCTCCCATTTTCCATTCATTTATTTTTGTGGTATTGCCTTTCCAATATACTCGTAGGATAACTTCCAAGTAAGTAACACATGGTGGTCTTATTTGATAGAGGTAGGGCATCAATGACATAGTGGCAGACTCTAATGGGGATATATCTATGTAGATATAATTGGATTAAAAGATGATAATCTAGAACTATGGGGTTTTTCCTCATATGTAGGTCTGATTTTTTGATTTTTGCAGTGGTTGTTTTATTCCATTCATTCATAGTGTTTTTTTCATAGTTGTGAATTAAGGTTTCTTATGGTTTTTTTTCAAATTAAATTTTTTATATTACATCTACTTCTATTTTAAATTTACACCCATTATTTTATTTTATCAAATTATTTTTTACCTGTTGGATATATATATTTCTTTTTTTCTTATATTGGGCCGACTATTTGTGGGATCGATTTGTTTTACCATGTGGAGACATGTTGGAAATCCATGATTTATGGTTTCCCTATTTTTATCACTGTCGATTTCTTCTACCACCCATTCTCATTTGGTTATCCACTGATTCTCAGATTATTTGAGCTGTTGTGGGTTTTTTAATTGATCTGTTTTGCCTCACACTATGGTGCCCCTGGATTGGGCATTCAATTTGAAGATGCATCCAATGTTAGGGTGATTCATCACCCCTATTTGTTACATCATAGGTATAATCATTTTTCTATTCCCTCGTCTCCCTATCAGTAGAGTAGTTCTCTCAGGTTAGTAGGCAAAACCCTAGCACACCCCACTTCAGCTTTTCTACCTCATTGGGGATTCATCTCGGCCTGTCTGCTCCCTCGGTTTCATCTCATTCCCAGATTTCGTGGAGGAAAAAACCAACCTCTAAACAATAAGTGTTTCCCTCCTTGATTGACGATCCAAGAATAACGAAGGAGAGATTCGGGGGATCCATCACATCCAGATGAACTCAGATCTAGGTATCACTTGAAGAGATCAGGATCACTGGAAAAAATATTATTTGGAACTATAATCATTAGATTCAATATTTTTTTTGTTACAAAGCTTCTAAATTGGTGATTTTATATTCATATATCTTTGTTTCTACAGGTTTTATTCTCTTTGTAGAGTTTTAGGGGTTTCTCTTGAGTGTTAATAAAATGCAGGAGGTTATAGTTTTCTTTTCATGCACATTGGTCCCCTAAGGTACTGAAGCACATTAAATACTCTTGTCTTATTCTAATTTTTTTATTTCTTGCATATGGTATTCCATTATGGAATTAGAATTTTTTACTTCCATATTTATTTTTATATCTTCCTAATTTTTTAGTTTCTTATTTCTATTTCTATCACCCTTAAACCATAACAAGTTTCATATTATCCTCTTAGGCATAATGTGGTCTTTGTTTTTACTTACTCCTTACTGTTTCTTTAATTCAAGTTTCTTGTAATCTATTTTTAGTTTTGATAATTTGTGTTTTCTTCCCTTTATTTTCCACATTCATACCTCTATTTAATTCTTGTCTATTTAATTAATTTATATTTTTATTGAAATCATTGTACTCATTGATATTATCTATATTTTGTATCTCATGGTTTATGTATACCCAGTGAGATTGATCAGTTATTTGGGGAATATGCCTAATGTTTCCCCCAACCACCCAGTGTCCAATCATCTGGATAAACATTTCTACAATGCAATAAGGAATTGTGAAATTATATGGAAACAAATATTTGAATCAATGGTGAATTAAAATAAGGTAATTACTTGTTTAATAAGTTTCAATTGATGCCCTATCTGGGCCTTCGAAACCCGTTAGAATTTTTAATGAAATTGGACAGACCCTTATACAATACCAATAAGTTCCCTCTGAAATACATACTAAGGAACATGGTTCCTTTTTTATTTGCTTAGGTGATAAGATCTTTAGGAAATTAGTTTATGACTCTACCACTATTGGAAATTTTCTTTAAAATTAAAATTTTTTATATCACTGCTTCATTAATAAGAAAACTTTATAAGAAGAACAGTCTATTCATATTAACAATAAAGAATGATACTTCTAAAATAAACCATTTAAAAGTGTTTAATAAATTCATGTTAGACTTATCCAATATTAATTTTTATGTAGATGATGTGGATCACGTAATGCTATTCTTAATGTCTTTTGATAGTACCTACAACACACTTTTTGAGAAATTGATTTATGGTCGAGACTCTCCAACTTTAGAAGAAGTTAATCATCCCTTCTATCTAAGGAAATACATTCCAATCCTATGATAAAAGGTGAGTCCAAGAGTTTGTTTTCTAGAGGAAGTCCTAAACTAAAATATAAAAAGAAACTGTTCGGTAGAGACAAGAGTAAGAGTAGTAAAGAATAAAAATCTAGGAATAGTTCAAGTATAGAAAAGTCGCATGATTTCATTGTGGTAATCCTGGGAATATTAAACTCGAGTGTTGGATTCCAATAATGAGTTAGAACCCAAACCGACTACTGAACTGACTCTTCTGGTTGACATGAGCTTTTACATAGATGAAGTCTTGAATATTTCTATCCACACAATCAATCAATAGTGGATTTTATACTGTGGAGGGTATTTTCACATGTGTCCGTATTGAGAAAAAATTTCATTGTTGGTTGAAAAGTAGAATGTTAAATCCTCTTGGGAAATAAAAAGAAGTGCAAGTTTGGGGGAAGATTCACTATTCTAATAGAGTTAGGTGATCAATCCATCATCACCTTACATGATGTAAGGTGGGTCCCCAACCATCAAAGAAATTTAATCTTTTTTGGCATCCTTGATCAAAAGGGATTTACCTTTAGATCATAAGCGGTTTGTCTCGATATATCTAAAGGATCAAGAATAATCATAAAATGGTATCTCAATAGTGGGTTATATGTTTTGAATGGGAAGACTCATTCAAGACAATTGGGTAGTGTATAAAATACAAACACGGATAATAATACGCTATGGCATAAAAGATTAGGGCATGTCAGCTCCAAAGGAACAGAGTAACTCAATAAGCATGGGCTGTTGAGTGACATCACACCTACCATTCATCCATTTTGTGATGATTGTGTGATGGGAAAGTCCAAAAGGTTATTTTCAATAGGTCCTCCTTCAAAGCTACTGACCCACTTGAATATATCCATTTATATTTTTGGGGGCCATCTTGGACCACCTCTCATGGTGGATGGTCCAATTTTATCACCTTCATTGATGGTTTCTCCCAAAAACCTTGTATTTACATCTTAAAAAATAAATCTAATGTTTTCCAAACCATCAAAACCAAGAAAAATTCATTTGAAAATAAAACATGAAATAAAATTAAAACCTTTATAAAATATAATGGGCTATAGTATCTGTTTACATAGTTCATTCAATATTATGAATCTGATGGGATTAAAAAGAATAGGATTGTTATGTAAACTTTCCAACAGAATATCCTAGAATAAAGGATGAATATGACTATCTTTTAAAGAGTTTGAATAATTCTTACATTCTTAGAGCTCCCCAAAATTTTTTGGACAGAGGCCACCAACACTATGTTTTACCTTATCAATAGGTGTAACTCATGTGTGAATTATTTCAAAACACTTGAAGAACTATGGATAAAATATCCCTTCTTACTCCTACATAAGATTCATTGGTTCTACAACATATGCTCATTTAAATACTCAAAAATTAGAAACACGATCCCTCAAATTCATATTCAATAGTTATTTTTAGGGAGATAAGGGATAAAAACTCTAGGTTGATAAACTAGAATAACATAAGTGAATAATAAATATGGATGTGGTACTGCATGAGTCATCTTCTAAAATACTAAGTCAACCACAACTGTCAGAAATGATCCATACCTTAACAAGTCTGATAAAGATGATACACCAACTCATTTTTATATTGATGTTTATCCCCCTTCACCTCCTCCTTATCTCACTAATGAAACTAATTCTATGACCATATTTGGTTCAAATTCTGATTCTGAACCTCCTATAACTCATCAGGATTATCGGTTGACCTATGAAAATAAAAAAGGGAGTCCCTAGACCGCCTGTCTGATTCTTCCAAACAACACTGATGGAAGTAAAATAAAGTGTAAATATAGTCTATTTCCCATGTTTTTCCTTCAAAAATAAGTATCTAATTACTTAGAAATGTTTTCCCTAGTTTTAATGAAATATTCAATTCGAATTTTGATAGACTTTTCTACTTATAATGACATTTATATAGAGAAATTAAACAATAAAACTAATATTATACATGGTTATTTTAATGAAAATTTTTATATGAAACCACTTTATGGTTATCATATGGAATTAAATCCAAATCAATTATATCTTTTTAATAAAACTCTCTATGTACCGAAACAAGAATCTAGGAAGTGGTACTTGAAGTTTGATTCATTCATTCTAGGTAACAAGTTCAATAGGATTTGGTATGATGTTTGTGATTAATTTAAATCAACTAAAACCTGCATAATTTATCTTCTATTGTATGTTGATGACATGATTATTATTTGTAATGATATAAATATTATTTCTTTTATGAAAATGCTATTGAAAAAAAAACATTAAAATAAATGACTTAGCTGCTACTAAGAAAATTTTAGGTGTTGAAATCATAAAAGACAGACCAAACAAATTACAATATCTATCTTAGCATGATTATATTTTAAAAGTTTTGATAGATATATATGTTTGAATATCTCAACCCTGTTATTATCTCTCTTACACCACATTTTAAATTCTCCTTGACTCAAGAACCTACTACTGAAGAAGATATTAAATTTGTGTCTAAAACCCCTTATGAAAATATAATTGGTACCATAATGTATTCTATGATTTTCACTAGGCCTGGTATTTCATTTTCTCTCTGCACTCTAATTAGGTTCATGGAAACTCTAGGAAATCCACATTAGCATGCCCTTAAGTGGATCCTTAGGTATATTTCCTATACTTCCAATATTTATTTCTGATATAGATGAAATGTAGACTCTAATAAACGTTTATGTGGTTTTGTTGATGTTGACTATCATGAAAATATTGACACTCATAAATCTTTAACCAATAATGTGTTTACTACTTTTGGGGGTTCAATTTCCTGGAAGTGAAAAATGAAATCTATTGTGGCACATTCAAAAACGGAATATGAATACATTTCTTTTGCTGAGGTAGTTAAGGAAGCTTTATGGATCAAATGTATGTATTATAAACTTAATATTTAAGGTTATATTATCAATTTTTATTTTAATACCAGTCATCAACCCATTTATCTAAAAATTTAGTTTACCATGGTATGTCTAAGCACATAGATATTAGATTATATTTTATTAGATATGTTGTAAAATCAGGAATTGTATATTTAAATAAGATACACACTAACATAAAACAGGGATTATAGTTTGAGTAAAGTTGTAGTTTTATCTCAGTTTAAATTCTATTTAGATAGATTAAACTTGGTTCTGGTTCTATGACCCTATGTGCAAGAACATAACCAAATCTAATTGAAATGGTAGGGATTTATGAATTAGGGATTCTTAAGTTTATTTGTTTTCATATTAATTTTTTTTTATTATTTCCACTACCATTTTAATTTTAAATCAATGATTTTATTTTCTCAAATTATATTTTACCTATTGGATGTATATATTTATTTGTTCCTACATTAGTTCAGTAGTTTGCCGGATCTATTTCTTGTAACACATGGAAATACTTTGGAAATCAATACTTTATGGTTTCCCAATTTTTATCACCATCGATAGCTTCTCCCACACATTCCCATATTTCTATCCACCTGTTCTTAGGATTTTTAAGTTCTTGTGAGTATTTTTCGACTGATCTATTTGGCCTCTCTTCATGGCACCCTCGGATGGGGTGTTCGGTTCAAAGATGGAGCAAGTTTCAAGGGGATTCATCACCCCTTCATGGTGCCTCTTCAATGTGATCATTTTTTTCGATTCCCTCAGCTTCCTCTCAATTGAGTATTTCTCTCTTTTTCATAGGGGAAACCCTACAACACCCCCTTTAGTTTTAATTCCTTTTTGGTGATTCATCTCGAACTGTCATGCTCCCTCGGCTCTATCTCATGGCTGGTTTTGGTGGAAGCAACGACCTTCCCCAAAGGAAGAATGGTGGCCATATTTCCTTGATAATCTAGGATTAATGAAGGAGTGGCTCAGGGGTGATCCACTAGATCTATAGTAACTCAGATCAAGGAATTTATTGAAGAGATTAGGCTCACCAAAAACTTATTTTTTGGAACTGAAGCATTAGATTCATTTTTTTCATTACAAATCTTATGAATCAGTGATTCTCTTTTTTTGTTTCTTTATTTCTGTCGGTTCTATTCTCTTTGTGTAATTTTTGGGTTTTGTTTTGAGTGTTAAAACAATGTGTGAGTATGTGGTGTTCTTTCCATGTATATAGGTCCCCTAAGGGATAGAATCACGTTAAATCCCCTTTTCTTTTACTACTTTCTTTAATTCTTTCATCTAGTATTACATTCTAGAATTAGTATTATTGAATTCCGTAGTTCTAGATTTGGTCCATTGAATTCTGTGGTTGGTGTAGTTCTATTTTTTTTCCCTTTAACCACAACAATAGTTTTTTATTTTTATTCTTCTATTTATAGTGTTTGTGATCTTAGTAAAGATGGTTTAATGTTGGTTTTTTTATATTCCATTTTTTTGATTTAGTGTATCTTATTGGTGTGGATTGTGGTGTTTTTTATTGATACACATAATTTATGCATATATTTTTATTATTAATTTCATTTATTTTTTCTTTTAACTTCTTATTTTTCAATCATTAATATGATTTTATAGTGTTTATGTTTGGAATTTAATTTTAATAGTTTTTAAAGTAAATAACATGATTTTATACAGGAAGTGAGATTTAGAAAATGGAAGCAAAATTATATATAATTTTTTGAAGTATAAAAAATATAGGCTAACCCAGTGAAGACAAGTGGACTCAGCTCACCGTGGTGAGTTAGCCACCCTAACTCGACCACAACACTGGCTGAGTCGCATGGAAAATAAGTGAGCTAGAATTGGGTGGTTCTTGTGTGTGAATCTATGGAGGAGATCTTGTTTTAGGGTGTCACTTTGAAATGGGTTTATAGATATATAGGGGGTGGATCCATTATGTTATTCTAGAATGGTACACCGCATCTTGAGTGATATAAAGGTGAAATTATGACCAAAATTTTATGTGGAATAAGAGTAAAAATGATTCTATTAATCTTTTAAAAATGTGATAGGAATAGGTTATATGACATCATCCTACCCCACTACTTATCGTAATACTCCTCAGATAAGTTTGTGGCATGCTTTTTGTGTTTCTCTAACTACAATGAGATATGAATGAATTGAAAACACGAATTTTACTTCAAAAAAAATTACAAATGATCCCTCCCAGACCTCCATTTCTTCCTCCCAAATAGTTCTCTCAAGGATCTCTAAGAAACAATTAAGATCTCTCTTGGCTTGAACTAATGAAGAAGGAATCTCCCCAAGGCTTCCTTATGTCTACATGGTGGGAGGTTTCAACTTTGACACAACTCCCACCCATCCCCCACCAAACATTGGACTTCAACAATGGTGGCCACCTAAAATTTTGACAAATCTCTTAGATGCCAAAAAAACATGGGATGCACATGTAGAATGTACAAAATCCAAAATGGAAGTACTATATGGTGGTTGGGGTTGGTGTACCACCCACCAACCATGGGAGATGGAAAATATTCACTACTGGAATTCTGGTTTTTACCAATGGGTGTTTACCAACAGTTTTCTTAAACCGTTGGTGTTGAAGGATTAGGGAACTCTTTACCTATGGTTTCATAAAATCGTTGGTAAAGAAATGGTCAAGGAAGCCTTTCCCAACAGTTCACTGAAACCATTGGGAAAAGTCACCCATTTGCCAATGGTTTCTTCAAACCGTTGTTAAAGGGGTGTTTTAGGTTCCCTTTTGCCAATGGTTCAACAGAACCATTGGGAAAGGGTACCCTGAACATCTCTTTCCCAACAGTTTTTAAAAAATGTTGGGAAAGATTTCCCCCAAATATAGCTGCGGTGCTGCTCTCCCCCATTCGCGACAGAACCCTAAATTCATTCCTGCTCCAGCGCTCTCCTCCTCTCGTGAACTCCCCCATCTGAAGAGGTGAAAACCCATCTGAAATCAGGTATTTTTTCCTTTATACACATATACTACCTTATTTTTATTGTTATTGACCTAATATTTTAGTTTTAAGTTATCAATCCAGCTCCAGCTCTCTGCTACTCTCGAACTCCCCCATCCGAATAGGTGAAAACCCATCTAAATCATCTCAAATCAGGTATTTTCTTCTTTATACACATATGGTACCTTGGTTTTATTGTTATTGATCTAATATTTTAGTCTTAAGTTTGGATTTTGATGTTATTTCACCGTGAAAAATAGGGAAATGAATGAATATTTTGTTAATTAATTAGTTTCCCTTGGAATATCAGTTGTGTTATAATGTACATGCTAAATAAAGGGGTAATGTAATAAAAGTCCTTGTATAAATAAATTGTGGAAGTTGGGGTATGTTGCCTCTATGAGAGGTTTTTTGTTGTGTTTCATTGTATGTTGTAGGGTGTTTTATGGGGATTGAGGTGACCAGTTGGGCTTTGTGATATGTGGGGTTGTAATGTGATGGTTAGTGGGCATGGATGTGACATGTGAATTTGTATGATATTGATGATGTGTGGTGGTGTTGTGTCGTGTGGAGGTGTTTTGTGATGAAGTTGTGGTGTATGATGTGGTGAGGTGGTTTTGGTTGTACGGTGGTTTGTGATGTGCAATATTTTTGTTGTGATATGTGGTTGTTTTGGTGAGATGGTTGGTCGATGTAACATGGTGTTGATGTTTATTGTGAGATGGTGAGTTATTATGTGGTGGTTTTATTAGTTTCCTGGTTATCTATGGAGTAAATTATGCTGTTAAAACAAAAAAACAAGATATTAAATAAATGAGATGGAATAGAAATGGATGTGTGGTAAATGGATTTAATTAATTTAACATTAAATGAATAGACAATGTAAGTGTGAATAAAGTGGCTTATAAATGAAAGTGAGAAATGTTATGCATCTTATGTGGTGGAGGTGTGGTTTATGTGTTTTATGGTAGTATTGAAGTGTGTGATTATGTAGTTAATGTGAACCCATAGGTTGAGTATTTTGTGCTATCTATATATCATGTATTTTTATGTTATTTCTACACATTCCCAACCAGAGTTGGATAAACTTACCAACGATCAGAGGTTTTGAGTTATGGGTATTTTTTCTAATATCTAGGATGGTGGTTATATGGTTGGATAGCTAACATGTCTTCCCTACTCTTCCTTCAAAAGTGATTGACCATGTGTCTTTAGGCAAGATGCGATGTGATTGTCCTTGTGTCTTCAGGTGAGATGTACTATGATTTCCCTAGTGTTTTCTGGTGAGGTGTGATGTGATAAGGCTATAATAAGATGTGGCATGTGGTTGGGGTCATGTAGGGTAGGAGGATGGCACAAGGTTGATTTTATTCATGTTCATGATACCCTACTAATATGGTTATGGGATGAGGCATGTTGTGATGTGATATTACACATTAAGTTCTTGTTGGTTTTACATTTTTTCAATAATACATTTATATGTTTTTTTCACATGTGTAGTTGATACCTTGATTATTTTCTTCCTTTATCGTTTACTTAAATGTATTTTCTATTAATTTCCAATCCTATTGAATTGTTTATGAAAAAATTACTTATATAAATTATTTTTACAGAATGGATAGAAGTTGGATGTTTGAAACTGATCGGATCTCAAGCGATTTTCAAAACAATTTGGAGAGATTTATAGATTTTGCATTTCACAATGCCTTAGATAGTGGTCGCATACACTTCCCATGTTCCAATTGTGTTGGTAGACCTTGGTTGAGCCATGAAGAAGTCAGCTACCACATAACCAAAAATGGTTTTCAAGAAAACTACTTTGTGTGGTATCACAATGGGGAGAAAATGAAATCTCAAATTGGTGATGATCGAAATGAAAGGACTGGAATGGAGAATTTGTTAGATGACCGGTTTCTGTTTATTCGTCTTCATGAAAAATAAAGGATTTTGAAATAAGAAGACTTTGATATGAGTAAAGCTGATGCATCTAGTGAAAATGATGATATTGATAGGGTGAAAAAATTGAATGATGCCTCCATGACTCTAGTATATTGACAATGCGATAAAATGAAAAAGCTGGAATTTTTAATCTGATTGTTTCATGGGAAAACTATGTATGGAATTTCTAATATAGCAATCGATTACATTCTTACCCACTTAAAGGATTTACTTCCAGATGATGCAGATATTCCCTCAAACCACTATATGGCATGGAAGTTAGTTGAGGAACTTGAATTTTCAAGAAAAAAATTCATGCTTTCCAGAAAGATTGCAGTTTATTCTAGGAGGAAACCGCTGAACTAAATGATTGTATAAAATGTGGAACATCCTGCTGGAAGTCAAAATTTGATGGAACACCATCCTGCGTTCCACAAAATGTAATGTGGCACTTTCCATTGATCCCCAGACTTCAGAATATTTTTATGTCTGATGACATATCAATAAAAATGAGATGGCATTATACCGAGAGAAAGAAGACTAATGATGAGTTGGTTCATCCTGCAGATGGATTTGTGTTGCAGAGATTTGATGCTCGACATCCTGATTTTGCAGCTGACGTGCGTAATGTGAGGGTGGGTCTTTCATGCGACGGTTTTAATCTGTTTGGGAAGATTCTTACTTCGCACAGCACATGGCCAGTTTTTATACACATTAATAATCTTCCCCCACGGTTGTGTATGAAAAAACCTTTCACTTTCATGAGTATACTCATATATGTTCCTTCTGATCCTAGCATTGATATTGATGTATACGTGCAACCTTTAATAAAAGAGTTGAAACTTCTTTGGGATGTGGGTGTGCGCACATACGATGCATGTTCGAAAGACATATTTCATATGCGTGCTGCGCTTATGTGGAAGATCAATGATTTTCCGGCTTATGCAATGATGTCTGGATGGAGCACGAAGGGAAAACTGTCATGTCCAGTTTTTATGAAGAATACACACTCCAGAAGACTGAAACATCATTGTAGTTTCAGTTTTATGGGACATTGAAGATTCTTTCCAAAGGATCATCCATATAGAATGAATCATTGAAGATTTGATAATACCATAGAGACCTATGATCCACCTCAGAGTATGTCTGAAACTGGTGTGCTTAATGAATTGAAAGATTTCAGTTTTTCGTTTGGGAAGGGTCAAATGAAATCTGGAAAGAGAAAGAATGTTTCCACTGAAACCCGTTACAATTGGAGGAAGAAGAGTATCTTTTTTTGATTTTCCTTATTGGTCAACCAATTTGTTACGTCATTGCTTAGACATAATGCATATTGAAAAGAATATATGTGAAATGTTGCTTTCGGTTCTTCTAAATGTCATGGGGAAGACAAAAGATGATTTACGATCTCGGCGTGACTTGGTGGATTGGGGCATTAGACCAGAATTGCATCCTGTGCGTATCAGTGAAAATAAATGGAAACTTCAATGTGCTTCTTATGTGATGAAACCTGCGGAAAAAAACAATTTCTGGAAGTATTATAGACTATTATAGTTCCTGATGTCTATTAAAGAAACATATCTAAACGGGTCAACAGAAGAGAGTTGAAGCTAAAATCTTTGAAGACTCATGATTATCACATTCTACTACATGTGTAGCTTCCAATAGAAATCTGTCATCTTTTGTCCAATAATGTAAGGGTGGTTGTTATTTGGTTGTTCCATTTTTTATAGATCTTTATGCTAAGAAGTTGTCCAAGTCTTTCTTGCAAAGAATGTTGACAGATCCCCCATTAATTTTGTGTGAGTTGGAGAAAATATTTCCTCCATCATTTTTCACATGCATGCTGCATCTAACTGTCCATAGTCCCACTGAAATACTTCTCGAAGGACCTGTTTCTTTTCTTTGGATGTATCCAAATGAAAGAAATATGTTCACATTAAAGTCTTATGTCCGAAACAGAAATCATCCCGAAGGTTCTATTGTGAACGGTTACTTGGCTCAAGAATGTATGGATTTCTGCTCGATGTATTTGTCTGATCTTACTACAAGATTAAACAAACCAATGAGAAATGAAGAAGAACAGTTTGAGAAAATTGAACCCAGTTTTCTATCACTTCCTCAAACAAGAGGAATTCCTGGATCATATACATTGAAGACATTAAGCCATGAAGAGCGGGAGATGGCACATCGCACAGTTTTGTTCAACTTTGATCTGTTCGATGACTATATCAGGTAAATAAATTGATTATATATATCTTACATATATATCTATTGAACTATTAATATTTTTTATCTACAGGGAACATAAAACAATGATAAATAGGAAGCATCGTTCTTTATCTTTGAGGAGGAGAGAGACTTTTCATAGAAAAGAGTTTTCTGCTTGGTTAAAATTGAAGGTATAAAAAATTAATGTTTAAAATAATTATATCAATATTTAATTAACTTTAATATTCATTTATATTGCAAGTATTGAGTTTGCCTGCTGACTCTGTCTCTGAGGAAATAAGAGCTTCGGCTTTTGGTCCTAATATCGTTGTTCGTGACTGTAAATCAATTGTTATCAATGGGTAAAAATTTATTGTCACTGAACGAGCAAAGAACATGAGAACACAACATGATGGTGTTATGGTTACTGCCACAACAGATTGTTATGCCAGTACATCAGATAGTAGATCGCGATTTGAAAATGTGGGTTATTATGGAGTTGTTGAGAAAATAATAATAATATTGGATTATTACTCTCATGGATGAGTCACAATGATGAAATTCCATTGGTTTGATTCGATGACGAGACATGGCACATTTATTGATGATTGTGGATTTCGAGTAATTAATATGACTCGCACTCTTGCTATCGAAGAACCATATGTGTTTGCATCAATGGATAAACAATTTTTTTATGTCAAATACCAACTTTGACCTGAATTTGGTGTCATAGTTGAAGTAATTCCAAGACATATTTTTAATGATGGTGATGATGGAATTGACACTGTCCCTAGTTCCATTGGAACCAATCCATTTATTTCTTTTGATGACTCAAATAGCTCAATTGTCAGAGTTGATTGTGAACCTGAAGTTGTGGTTGAAAATATATAGAATCATTCATCCATGTTCTCAATTCTTTTGGTTTACCTCGAGTTGGGTTGTTAAGGTTGGTAATATTCAAATTGATTTAGTATTGATCACAAATATGTTTTAGCTGACTTGACCGTTATGTGAATTTTCAATGTTTATTGGTTGCAGTTTTATTTGAATTGCATTTTCTAATTTGTAATTGAACTGTATTCAAACATAGTCAAACAATATTTCTAACATGGTGAACATTACAACTTGTATGATTTATTAAATCCATTTAAGCTCTTCTAAAAACAATTGATAGCTGACTTGACCGTTATGTGAATTTTCAATGTTTATTGGTTGCAGTTTTATTTCAATTTCATTTTCTAATTTGGAATTGAACTGTATTCAAACATAGTAAAACAATATTTCTAACTTGGTGAACATTACAACTTGTATGATTTATTAAATCCATTCAAGACCTTCTAAAAAAATTGATAGCTTAATTGAACATTATATGAATTTTCAATGTTTATTGGTTGCAGTTTTATTTGAATTGAATTTTCTAATTTGGAATTGAACTGTATTCAAACATAGTCAAACAATATTTCTAACTTGGTGAACATTACAACTTGTATGATTTATTAAATCCATTCAAGCTCTTCTAAAACAATTGATAGCTAAATTACTTATGAATCCCCTATTCCCCCATATATTTAGTTTTTTGGGTTACACATTAGTTTTATTTTTCTAATTAATTACATATTTGTTTTCAAAAGCAGGAAATGAATCCAATTGAAGAGAGACGAAGGAAAAAAATGATGGACAACAATCGTCGAATGAAGGAGATGGGCGTTCCACCATTAGTTCCTACAGTGAGTACTTTATTTCAAATTGATATATTTAAAAAATATATAATGTCATGTGATTAATTTTTTTGTAAACATTTTTGTAGGATCCACCTATACATCGACAGTTATTCGACGAGGAGCCTAGTACTGGTCCTAGTACTCAGGCCGGTGGTACGAGGAGGGTTCGTACCAGAGGTGGACGAGCAGCTGCGCGTACCCGACTAGACCCTACCCCTCCCACTAACATGTCATCCTTCCCACATTCTGTTCCCGGTGTGTCGTTAGAGACACACGGGATATTTAGGCCTCCCATGTTTTCTCAACCTTCTGCATCTTTTGGCCCGTCATTTTCACATCCCATGATGATTCCCACTCCTCAGTCAGCATTCGGTCATACAGTTGTCCCATCTTCTTTTCCTTCTACTTCTGTCTCTCTGAGCTTCTATATTCCATCGTCTTCGACTCCTATTCCACCACAGGGTGTTCCATCAGTTTCTGTGGATCCAGCGGCACTCAGCGATCATGCCGGCACAGGTATATTTATAGAACCCTAACAAATTTTTATAGAAATGTTTGTTTTCATTATAACATGTTTTGATAAAATATTTGTTTTTCTTTCATGACAGATACATCTACTGACAGGAGGCGTGGGCGGGGGCGTACATGTATGCGTTCATTGTGGAACCGCCACACACAGGTTATGGTGGATTATAATGAAGACAACCAAATGGTTGAGAAAACAGGACAGCAATGTCGGAGTTTTTTGGCGACGCTTGCCAAATACTCTGACATCATTTCCGTCAGCCCGCTATCATGGAGACATTTGCCACATGAGTTCAAGGATAGATCTTGGGCAGAGATATGGGTAAAAAAAGATGTTCTATTTAATTCCATGAATTATTTTTATATTTATATTAATTAATATTTTGATTTCAGCTTCGATTTAATTTTCCCGATGGTGAGGGTGCACGATCGGAACGTCTAAAGGATTTAGGCGAGATTTGGAGAGCCTACAAGCATGAGTTGTATATTGGCTGGGATTCTAGAGTTGGAACTGAGTTAGAGGCGATACCAGTGGTGGATGATTGTCCTATAGAGCAGTATCGTCAGATGATTACTCATTGGACAAGTACCCAGTTTAAGGTATTAATAACATTTGAGGTATTTAAATAATAACTTTCATGTTTTTAATTAATACTATCTGCTGCATTTTCAAATTTTATTTAGGAATCATCTGGAAAAAATAAAAAAAACATTGATGCAAAAAAATACCTCCACACACCGGGATGCACTACGATGCCTAATCATGGGAGGAAGCAGGTATAACAATTGTTTATAAGTTTTCTTTACGACTTACACTTTCTTTTGATTCATCAATTATTTAATAGTTTGATAAAGTTTTCATATAACTTTAGTTTTCAATGTCATTGTAGAGGAAAATACAAAATATTGAAGGACGCGTGCCTCAAGCAAAACTGTTTTTCTTGAGTAGACGGAAAAAGGATGGAAGTGTCGTCAATGAAGCGACTCAGCAGCAGATTATAAGTTTTAATCTGTTGAATTTATTTTTTAATATCTATTTTGTAACTTAATGATATATTTATATTTGTAACAGGCTGCTTTAGAAGCCCTCGATGCCCAAAACTAGACAATTTTGGGCCAAAAGATCACTTACATCAGGTGTTGGGAGAGGAGCATTCTGGCAGAGTACGCTGCCGACCTAGGATAGCCCCGACGAGGTATTAGCCCTCCTTAGGTATGAGCTGTAGTGCCACCGAGCTACAGCAAGTTAGGGAACAGGTAGAACAAGCTGAGAAAAGGGCCACAGAGATGGCAGAACAGTCTTCTAGGGAAAACAGTGCGTTTATGAAATTTATTGAAGTTCTACGTCCTACACTTCCAGAAGAGGCCAGCCCAGCTTTTGATGAGTATATGTCGTCGATGCATTCTATATACGGTGCACCAGGTGGAAATTCTAGTGGTGGTCAGGACGATGTACAGCTTGACGATTATGATGGAGAGGATTCTGATGCGGAAGAGGAGGGAGAGGAGGAGGGTGAGGCGGGTGGCGAGGGCGAGGAGGAGGGCGAGGACGAGGAGGAGGGTGAGGGCGAGGACGATGATGGGGATGAGGACGAGGGTGATGATGATGATGGTGGTGATGTGGGACAAGTTGATCCATTACATTTTTGAATTATATAACTGAGATTTGATATTTAATCTATTCTAGTTGTTGGTTTTATCTAGACTCATAGTATAGTATTAGAGTTGAGTTATTTTTATATATTATCTGTTTTTATGGAAGTTGTTGTCTTTTAGTGGTTGTGTGTTTGGGAACCCCCCCTCTTTCCTGGACCCTGGACAACCCCCCACCCTCCTCCCTAGACCCCGAACAGCCCCACCGGATAGCCCCCCAGACAGCCCCCCGGACAGCCCCCCCCCCCCACTCTCTTCCTTGGACCCCGGACAACCCCCCGAACAGCCCCAGACATCCCCCCGAACAGCCCCTAGACACCCCCCCCCCCCCCCCCCACCCTCTTTCCTGGACCCCAGACAGCCCCCCGAACAGCCCCCGGACAGCCCCCGGACAGCCCCCCAGACAGCCCCCCCCCCCCCCCACCCTCCTCCTTGGACCCCGGACAACCCCCCGAACACCCCCCAGACAGCCCCCCCACCCTCCTCCCTTGACCCTAGATACCCCCCCCCCCCCGGACAGCCCCCCGGATATCCCCCCAGACAGCCCCCCGGACAGCCCCCCCACCCTCTTCCTTGGACCCCGAACAACCCCCCGCAGAGAGGATTCTCATAAAATAGACAACATTTTAAGTACAAACAAAAACTGACCAAAAGCATTTGGATTGTGTCGATACATTAGCACAAAGATCCATGGGTCATATGTGATGTGTACAAGTCAACCCTGCCTCAATCCGAGGCGCGGCGTGGCCGCCACCACTCAAAGTGTTTGTCTTTTGCTTAAAATGGACAACAATTTAAGTACATACGGAAAACTGACCAAAAACATTCGGTTTTTATTGAAACTTTAGGAGAACGATCCATGGGTCATATGTGACATGTACGAGTCAACGCCGCCTCAATCCGAGGCGTGGTGTGGCCGGCACCACTCAAAGTGTCTGCCTTTTGTTTCAAAAGTATGTCATTTTAATTGAAAAACATCAACTGGCATACGGAAAACCAACCAAACACATTCGGATTGTGTCGATACATTAGCACAACGATCCATGGGTCATATGCGACGTGTATGAGTCAACCCTGCCTCAATCCGAGGCGCGGTGTTGCCGCCACCACTCAAAGTGTCTATCTTTTGTTTCCAAAGGACATAATTTGAAGTGAAATACATCAACTGGCAAACTGAAAACTGACCAAACGAATTCGGATTGTGTCGATATATTAGCACAACGATCCATTGGTCATATGTGACATGTACGAGTCATCCCCAACTCAATCTGAGGCGCGGTGTGGCCGCCACCACTAAAAGTGTTTGTCTTTTGCTTAAAATGGACAACAATTTATGTACATGCGGAAAACCGAACAAACACATTTAGTTTCTATTGAAACTTTAGGAGAACGATCCATGAGTCATATGTGACGTGTACGAGTCAACGTTGCCTCAATCCGAGGCACGGTGTGGCCGGAACCACTCAAAGTGTCTGCCTTTTTTTCAAAAGTACGCCATTTTAATTTAAAAACATCAACTGGCATACGGAAAAGCGACCAAATGCATTTGGATTGTGTCGATACATTGGAACAATGATCCATGGGTCATATGTGACGTGTATGAGTTAACCCTGCCTCAATCCAAGGCGCGGTGTGGCCGCCACCACTCAAAGTGTCTGTCTTCTTTTTCAAAAGGACATAATTTGAAGTGAAATACATCAACTGGCTTATGGAAAACCGACCAAACGCATTCAGATTGTGTCGATACATTAGCAAAACGATCCATGGGTCATATGTGACGTGTACGAGTCAACCCCGCCTCAATCCGAGGCGTGGTGTGGCCGCCACCACTCAATGTGTATGTCTTTTTCTAAAAATGGACAACAATTTAAGTACATACGGAAAACCGACCAAACGCATTAAGTTTCCATTGAAACTATAGTAGAACGATCCATGGGTCATATGTGACGTTTACGAGTCAACGCCGCCTCAATCCGAGGAGCGGTGTGGCCGGCACCACTCAAAGTGTCTGTCTTTTCTTTCAAAAGTACGTCATTTTAATTGAAAAACATCAACTGGGATATGGAAAACCGACCAAATGCATTCGGATTGTGTCGATAGATCAGCACAACGATCCATGGGTCATATGTGACGTGTACGAGTCAACCTCGCCTCAATCCAAGGCGCAGTGTGGCCGCTACCACTCAAATTGTCTGTCTTCTGTTTCAAAAGGACATAATTTGAAGTGAAATACATCAAATGGCATACGGAAAACTGACCAAACGCATTTGGATTGTGTCAATACTTTAGCACAACGATCCATGGGTCATATGTGACGTGTACGAGTCAACCCCGCCTCAATCCGAGGTGTGGTGTGGCCGCCACCACTCAAAGTGTCTGTCTTTTGCTTAAAATTGACAACAATTTAAGTATATACAGAAAAACGACCAAACGCATTCGGTTTCAATTGAAACTTTAGGATAATGATCCATGGGTCATATGTGACGTGTAAAAGTCAATGCCGCCTCAATCTGTGGCGCAGTGTAGCCGGCACCACTCAAAGTTTATGCCTTTTGTTTCAAAAGTATGTCATTTTAATTGAAAAACATCAACTGGCATACAGAAAACTGACCAAACGCATTCGGATTGTGTCGATACATTAGCACAATGATCCATGGGTCATAGGTGACGTGTACGAGTCAACCCCGCCTCAATCTGAGGCACGGTGTGGCCACCACCACTCAAAGTGTCTATCTTCTGTTTCAAAAGGACATAATTTGAATTGAAATACATCAATTGGCATACGGAAAACCGACCAAACACATTCGTATTTTGTCGATACATTAGAAAAACGATACATGGGTCATATGTGACGTTTATGAGTCAACCCCGCCTCAATACGAGGCGCGGTGTGGCCGCCACCACTCAAAGTGTCTGTCTTTTGCTTAAAATGGAAAACAATTTAAGTACATACGGAAAAATGACCAAACGCATTCGTTTTCCATTGAAACTTTAGGAGAACGATCCATGGGTCATATGTGACGTGTATGAGTCAACTCCGCCTAAATCCGAGGCGTGGTGTGGTCGGAACCACTCAAAGCGTCTGCCTTTTGATTCAAAAGTATGTCATTTTAATTGAAAAACATCAACTGGCATATGGAAAACTGACCAAACGCATTCGGATTGTGTCGATACATTATAACAACAATTCATGGGTCATTTGTGACGTGTACGAGTCAACCCTGCCTCAATCTGAGGCATGGTGTGGCCGCCACCACTCAAAGTGTCTGTCTTCTGTTTCAAAAGGCCATAATTTGAAGTGAAATACATCATCTGGCATATGGAAAACTAACCAAACGCATTCGGATTGTGTCGATACTTTAGCACAACAATCCATGGGTCATATGTGATGTGTACGAGTCATCCCCACCTCAATCCGAGGTGGGGTGTGGCCGCCACCACTCAAAGTGTCTGTCTTTTTCTTAAAATGGACAACACTTTAAGTACATACAGAAAACCAACCAAACGCATTCGGTTTCCATCGAAGCTTTAGGAGAACGATCCATGGGTCATATGTGATGTGTAAGAGTCAACTTCGCCTCAATCCGAGGCGCAGTGTGGCCTAGACCACTCAAAGTGTCTACCTTTTTTTTTCAGAAGTACATCATTTTAATTGAAAAACATCAACTGGAATATAGAAAACCGACCAAACGCATTCGGATTGTGTCGATACATTAGAATAACGATACATGGGTCATATGTGACGTGTATGAGTCAACCCCTCCTCAATCCTAGGAGCGGTGTGGCCGCCACCACTCAAAGTTTCTGTCTTCTGTTTCAAAAAGACATAATTTGAAGTGAAATACATCAACTGGCATACGGAAAACCGACTAATCGCATTCGGATTGTGTCGATACATTAGAACAACGATCCATGGGTCATATGTGACGTGTACGAGTCAACCCCGCCTCAATTCGAGGCGTGGTGTGGCCGTCACCACTCAAAGTGTCTGTCTTTTGCTTAAAATGGACAACAATTTAAGTACATACGTAAATCCGACCAAACGCATTCGGTTTCCATTGAAACATTAGGAGAACGATCCATGGGTCATATGTGACGTGTACGAGTCAACGCCGCCTCAATCTAAGGCACGGTGTGGCCGACACCACTCAAAGTTTCTGCCTTTTGTTTCAAAATTACGTCATTTTAATTGAAAAACAACAACAGGCATACAGAAAATTGACAAAACGCATTCGGATTGTGTCAATACATTAGCACAACGATCCATGGGTCATATGTGACGTGTACGAGTCAACCCCTCCTCAATCCGAGGCGCGGTGTGGCCGGTATCTCTCCAAGGGTATGTATTATGTTTAAAATGGACATTATTTCAAGTAAAAATATATGGTATACAAAAAACTGATCAAATTATGAATTGACTTCCGGATTCCACATATAATTGTCCCCTAAATTTTAAATTGAATTCTAAATGAATTATGTATGTTTATAATTATGTTATGAATTCTAATTTAATTATGGATGTGTATTGTTCCACCATTATATGTTAAATTTGTATGAATTTGTTCTCTATATGTAAGTGTTAGTTGGTTATTGCAGGTATAATAATTGGATTGAAAATGAGAGGGAACCCACAAAATCAGACCTAGTTGGAAAATTGGAGAGGAGGTGGTCAAATTGGAGAGCTGCTGGGTAAATTCCAGAGCTGCTGTGCAATTTTCCCAGCAGAGGCTATGCCAACGGTTCAAAATTGTTGGAATAGAATGTGTAGGTCTTTTTTTACCAACGGTTCATAGAACCGTTGGTAAAACACTTTTCCCAACGGTTCTAAACAATTGGGAAAGAGGATATGTTGGGTTTTTTCCAACGATTTTCCAAACCGTTGGGAAAAACATGATAATTTTGTGCTTGTATCCCAACGGTTGTAAAACGTTGGGATCGGGTAATTTGTCAACACCTTATCCCAACGGTTCACTATAAACTGTTGGGAAAAACATTTCCCAATAGTTTACTTCCCTACGGTTTGCAGAACCATTGGTATAACATATTCCAACGGTTCTGCAGCCTTTCCCAACGGTTTAGAACCGTTGGGAAATCCTCTGTTTCCAATAGTGATTTCCATCAATTATCCCCTTCTAACTACAATCCATTAGAGCATCTGAAAAGGTCTAGATTCTCCCAAGTGACCACCTTTATCAACATATCCATCAGGTTCCCCTTTGTGTGGATCTTTAAAAGTCACAATATTTTTCAATCCATCACTTCATGTATCCAATGATTGTGAATGTATATGTGCTTCATCCAGGAATAGTACATGGAGTTATTTCTCAGGTCCAAAGAAATTTTACTATTGCAATGAACCATGTACTCTTTTCTGTAGAATCCAAGATCGTAGAGAAAACTCTTTAGACACAACATCTTATTTCTAGATACTGAAGCATCAATGTACTCTTCTTCTATCATGGAAAAATGAATGCACTTCTATATCCTTGACTTCCATGACATAGATCCTCTTGAAAATGTATAGATTTCTCATTATTTAGACATCCAACTATTATGATCTTTGCCCATATCTACATCTGTATATCCCTCCAAGAGATGTTCATCTCCCCTATAGCACAAACATAGTTTTGAATTACCTTTAAGATACCTTATAATCCACTTGATTTCATCAAAGTGTTGCTTCCCAGGATTTGAGATAAATTGACTAACAATTACCACTACATGGGAAATGTCAGTTCTTGTACTCAACATAGCATACATCGAGCTTCCAACTACTGGGGAGTATGGTGTCATCTCCATCACCTATATTTCTTCATTGAATGGTGGGAATGAACTCTTTCTCAACTTCGAATGACTAAGAAGAGGAGTGGTCACTAGTTTTCTTTTGTCCATGTATAAATGTTTTAGAACATGTTCAACATACTTCTCCTAAGATAGCCATAAAAACATTCTCTTTCTATAATGATTGATCTGCATCCCTAAAATCTATTGGCTTTCTCCCAAGTCCTTCATATCAAAATACTTTGATAAATCCTTCTTCAACTTTTTGATAATTAATTAATCCTTCCCAATAATTTAATGTTATCAAAATAAAGTAGAAGAGAAAAAAAGTTACCATCCTAAAATCTATAGATATAAACACAGTGGTTTTCCTATTTCTACTTGTAGTCATAACAAACCATAAATGAGTCAAACTTCTTATACCACTACCTGAGATATTATTTCAGTCTGTACAATCTCTTATTAAATTTGAGGAAGATTTTTTATTATACAGAAACTTCAAAACCTTCAGGTTGACTCATATAGATCTCCTCGAAGAGGTCACCATGAGGAAAAGTTTTCTTTAAGTCCATTTGTTCAAGCTACAAATCCAAGATAGACACCAAAACTAAAATGACTTATATTGAAGCAATCTTCACCATATGTGAAAAGATCTCATCAAAATGAACTAGTTTCTTCTGAAGGAATCCCTTGACAAATAACTGAGCTTTATGTTTGACCTCTTTTTTTCTTCCATCCTACTTCAGCCTGAACACCCATTTGTTCATTAGATCCCTCTTACCTTTACATAATTTCACCAAATCATGTGTATGATTATTCTTCAATAACACCATATCATCATCCATTACATGAAGACACTAAATCTTTTGTGGATGAGACACTACTTCCTAGTATCCTTTAGGCTCCCCCTCATTAGTTAGCAAAAGGTACTCTGACTGTGAAGATTTTTTTGATGGAATCTTTCCTCGTGAAGATCTTAAAAACTATGAAATTTAAGGTTTCGGAGGCACAACATAACCTAGATCCTATTATGGTTTTTCAAATTATTGTGGAGAGGATTGAGTCTCCCCCTTCTCAATATCCTTGTCCACTACCTCCTGGTCTACTGCCGATGAGTCTTGTTTCACCTCCTATTCTTCATTGATAGGTGGTATTGGTATAGGTTTTGGATCATGAATTGATTCCTCGACAATTTATCTTCGAGAGATTCTAGGATTTTGAATGTCCTTGATCATCTAGTTCTCATGGGACATAACATCTCTTCTTCTGATCACCATCTCCCCCATCAGGTCCCAAATCTTTTATCCAAACTTCTCATCTCCCTAGTCGATGAAGATGCATGAAGTAGATATCCCATATAGATTATTTCTAAGCTCTTTGGATACATGTGAAAATTCTAAACATCCAAATACTCATAAATGAGAGTAATATGGATGTTTACTAGACCATCTCTTCTGTGGAATATCAAAATTCAGCGGTATCGATGGTGATCAGTTGATAAGGTAGAATGAAACTTGAACAGATTCTCCCTAGAATGGATTGGGGAGATTCGAAAAACTCGTCATGATTATGACCTTCTCCATGATGGTTATATTCATACTTTTTCAACTCTGTTGTTTTATGGGGTGTATTGGATATTACTCTCTTTTCGGATTCCCTGACTCATATAATAGGCATCATATTCTCTATATGTGTACTCTCCACCATTTTTTGAATGAAGACACTTTATCTTCCTTCTAGTTTCACACTCCATCATAGAATAGAACATCTTGAAGTGGTCCAGTACTTGGTCCTTCATCAACAAGAAGAACACCCACATCCTTCGAGATGCATCATCAATAAAGGATAGGAAAACTTTGTTACCTTCCAATGAATCAACCACCATGGGTCTGTATACATCAGATTTCACCAGATCCAGCAACTCTGGTCTCCTTAATGAAGTATTATTAAATTATACTCTATACTGGTTCCCTTACAAGAAGTATTTACAAGGATCAAGTGATGCATTCTTTTCAATACTGATGCATGTTTTCTTCTTCACGATAGATACCCCTCTTTAACTCATGTGACTGGGTCTCTTATGCCACATATTGGATGATGTCTCCTATTCCACCATGTTGAGGTTGTTTGAACATATCTTCACATGATATTTGTACAAAATATCACATATGTTTCCTTATTAAATGAAGATGGATACTTTTTTAATCTTCCATGCTCCATTAATAAATATGTTTTCATATCCTTTTGGATCAAAGGCTATACCTAATAACTGGTTGAGTTGAAGGATTTTAACATGTTGAACATCCTTTAGGGTGATTGTGCATCCAAAATTATTCTTGGCTTGGATATCATCCATGCCAAAAATATCCAATGATTTAGTATTTCTCATCCCGACTACACCAAAGTCACCAACTTGATAAGTCAATAAATAATCATGACATAGAGTAACATGGTACAATTCTGTTGTATCAACCACCCATTCTGTGTCTTGGCCTAATATATGAAAGCATGTATCTTCTTCATCTTTGGAGAAAGGTGTGATTTCTCTAGAGACTGTCATGCGTGCATCTCCATTTATTATTTGTGAGTTGCTACCTTGTCCCTTTTCTTGTATCAACTGTTGGAAGTTCTTCTTCATTTGTCCCAGCATGCCATAATGGTAGAATTTTTATGATGTTCTCCTACCATCTATAGACCTGCACTGGTTTTGGCATCCATTTTCATGCTCGCGACCACCTCTCGTCGATAGTCCCTCCAAAGAATTTCAATTCTGAAACTTTGGTTCAAAATATTGAAAAATTGAGTTCACCATTTCATCTAGAATAGTCAAAATGGTGGAATCGACTCCTCGATCATCAAAATAGGACACTGATTGATCAAGAAATAACTTAATTAGTATCAACGGCTGAGATCATCTGATTGTGCGGTGATGATGTGGCAATAATGTGGTGCTGATATGGCATAATAGATCAGTTACTGAAAACTCATCGAAAATGTCAATAGTGCCAGAATAGTACCTTCTTCTCTGGAAAAGGGGTACTCTAGCACCCAATACTTGACCGAACATTGACCGAGCCTAGGAATATTGTTTTACCTCCATTTTTATGTTGTTTTCATTATTGGAATCAGCTCACTATGAACATTTATAATATGAATTCAAAACATGAATCTGGGCAACTTGAATTTTATGGTCATTTGAAAAACTCAAATTCTCACCATTATTGCACTGGAAATCCCTTTAATACCACTTTTTGTGGTTCTCTAACCACTACTAGAGATTAATGGAGGTAAAATATGACTTTAATTTCAAAAAAGACATAAAATAACCCTCCCACACCTTTATTGCTTCCTCTCATATATAACTCTCATGGATCTCTAAAATTAATGAAGTGCCCTCTTGGCTTAAACTAATGACGAAGGAAGCACTTAAAGGCTTCATTATATATGCATGGTGGGAGGTTTAAACATTGGTACAACTCCCACCCATCTCCAATGAAACATTGGACTTTAATAATGGTGGAAACCTATAATTTTGAAAAATCTTATGGCTGCCAAAAGAACATGGGATTCACATGTTGAATGTGTAGTATCCAAAATGGAAGTCCTCCTCGGTGGGTGGGGTTGATCCACCACCCACCAACCATGGTAGCTGGAAAATATCTCCATCAATGCTTGGTTTTCTGATTTCATGCTTTCATCAATCGAGAAATCAACATTGTCATCGTAGGAGATATCAGGGCCAAGATCAACATCCCACTATGTGCCACTAAGACTGCCATGAGATGCTTGACCACTTCCTTCTTAGAAGGAAAAACATGTCACGCCTACTAAAACTTTAGGTCGTTTACCCATGTATATATAATATTAAAATTATGACTCATGTCAGCATTTTGATGATTAATCCACCACTATGAAGCTTGATCTACCTACATGAGATCTTGATGATGCCCTACATGAATGAAAATTCCATTAGAGTGATAGCATGGTCTTTGTTAATCCTGATTGTAACAACCCGAGATTTTATAAGACATGTTCTATTTAATTTATTTCATATCTTCTGTTGTACGCTACACCAATATTATCTTTCACTTTACGGAACACCGTATTAGCTTGCAGTATACACAACACTAATCTTGGATCATGTTACACACAATTTCAAGTTTGTTTGATAGTAGTTATTCTACGCAACATTGAGTGTATATATATATATATATATATATTCAATGTATAAATGAAATATGGTTGGATTTTGTTATACGCAACAACAAAGGAGTCTTTCACTACACGCACCCCTGACTTGGCTTTCCTTATACGCAATCGCAACCTTCCTCGATAGCGTGTGTTGTACGCAATACCAGGTTTCACTAAACAACAATATATGATTATAATATTATTATAAACTATCCTTTATGAATATTAGTAAATACATTTTTAATTTTATGACATTATAATTCATCTTACACATTTTATAGAACATGGTATGAGAACAAAATAATTTTTTCAGGTAAAATATGTATTTTTCAAAAAATGCAGTTTTTCCGCCTTTTGATGGCGCACCCATTTTAAATATAATTTTTGAAAATTTTATAAATTAAATTTTACAAAATAAACTTTGTCTTTTGAATCAGGATATAAAAATTTACATTGTATAATGTTTTGATATTTTTCTAATAACTTTCATATTTTAATGAATAGTAAAAACACGGTATATTTTAATTAAAAACAACCTTTTTCATCGTAATAATTTATATGGTTAAATTATAATATTGAATGGTTTTAAAGTATAAATAGAATATATTTTTATCATTTAATATAATTTATGTCATTAGCATTGATTTACATTGAATTCATAGGTAAAATCATTTCAATCTTTTGTAATGTTTTAACTTTTAAAACTAGTTTTCTTAACAACGGGATTAATTTTAAATTAATTTCTGAAAATTTTGTGTATTTAATTTAGAAAAATGAATTCTATATTTGGAATCAGTGGGTAAAAATTATGTTAATAGGCTACTTTTTATTTTTGGGCATTATGAATAGTTACTATGGTAAATTTTATTTACCATAGTAAAAGGTAAATCGGGTAATTAAGGGTAAATATAATATTATAAAATTACCCTAACACTTGTCTTAATATAATTGGATGCTTATATTTTATCCTAACGCATATTTGGGTTGAAATGGAATCCATTGTGACCCACATGGAGGTGATTAAGACCTTTAGTTTATTTTATTTAAAGAAAAGTGAAATATGTCTCACCCAACTTTTATAATTATAATATTTTTAATATAAGTTTATATAGAATATAAATTCGGTTATAAATACTCATTTTAAAGATAAAATATTTTTCTTAATAATGGAAATTTATTTATAAATTTTAAGAGATATTTAATTACCTTAATATCTTATACATTAATGATGAAGAAATTATTTATTTAGTGAAAAATATGTAATATAGTTTTTATTGAAAAAATAATACCCATTAAAAGGCTCACAAACCTGAAACAAACTTATTTTTAGTGTATATATACACCATAATCATCCAATGACCGAATATATGACCATTTGGAGTCTTATTAAAGTGATTATGACACTTATATTATTTTATTTTAAATGATGTCAAAGTTGTCACCTTCATAATTTAATAAATATAACACTTTAAAAGTTGAGTTTTTTATAATGTAAATCCGACTAAAAGTATTATTATGAAATATATAAGATTTATCTTCATCCTAGTATTTTAGTTTTAATTTTTATGCAACAAATAAGTATATTTAATAATTATACAAAAATGTTGTAGAAATTATTTTATTAAGATAATTATAAAATAACTGGTTTTAGAAATAGTAAAATAAATATTATATGAACTATTTAATGTTCTCCGCAACTTTTATAGATGAATATGACATTTTAGTAACCTATTAAATATTTTAGTTCGAATATATCCTATGTGTGGATTTTATTTAAATTCAAATAAATAAATAGTGTCAAAATTGATACTATTGTTATTTTATAAAAATAACATATTATTAAATTGTTTAAAAATCACAAAAATATTTAAAAATTATAAATTGAAATATATATAGTCTAAAATTTCATAAAGTATCCAATTATGGAAAATTAACAACACATAAGTGATTATTTATAACCATTTAAAATTTAGAATTTTATTATCACAAATAAAATTAAATAGATTAAATAAGGATAAATCCAAATGATAAGGTTTAAAATAAGATCAAAACATGTATAAATTTGATTTGTTTAAGGGATTACAACACTATCTCGTTTAATATTCTAATTGAGTCGTTTTTGGAGGTTTTTATGTGGGTTTTGAATTTATATTAAACTAATATTGTTTAGGATTCCAAAGGTGCCCCTCTCCTCCCTTATAAAAGGGCACCTCCTACCTCTCATCTTTACACAACATTGAGACTTCAAGCTCGTCCAAACCCTGATCATTTCCCTTCTCAGCTTCCCTAGAAATATTCTAAAGGTCCTGGTCTTCTTCAAAGACCAATTTTAGTTCCCTAAGAGGAGGTTCCAAAGAGGCGTGCCGAAGAAGAGGTAATATCCGTTACCGATTCTTTCAAATTTATAACTTCTTCTACTTCATATTTATTAGATTTTTCATTATGAAGTAATAACATCATTATCACTCATATACTGATATGTAATTATAAATATGAAACAAACCTATTCCACCTTCTATCCATCCTATAGAAAAATAAATCCTCGCGCTTGCGTACGTACGGAATACCGTCTCCACGCCGTCGTGTAATCTGTTTTTCCACCACCACCTTACTTGGATGGGTATAATGGTGTAAATAATAACTATATATAGTTATTATAACATCATACTTATTATGAGATATTATATCATCCACTCCAATTCAATTCAATAATTTTGGGAACGATATCATCGCTCGTGCGTACGTACAGATTACCGTCTCCACGATGCAATGAGATCCATTCTCCATGTTAACCATTAATGAATGGTTATAAAGTATATATAATGAATAATAATTAAATATATGACATGATGAAGCTACTGGATTTATTTATATATACATATATGACATCTTCTTACTTTCATTCAAGTCAACAAGGAAAGGAAAACAACGTTCATGGGTACGTACGGCCTACCATCTCCATGAACGGTGTATTTCATTTCATTTATATATTTGTTATATATATATATACTGAATATATATGTTATATAAATCATGATTTACATTCTGGAAGTAATTAAATCATTATATAAGTAATAATAATATCAATAACAACAAGTCCAAACACGTACGATAATTAAAATGATTTTACCAAAAACGCTACTTTAACATGGAATTTACAAAAGAACGGGTAATATAAAGTCATAAGTGAACCATATATGATATAATAACAATGAATATGATTCTTTAATAATTCAATGAAATTATTTAAATCATTATACAGTAGGTTTGGATACATACGAAGCATATCGGACCTAAGGTAAAGGATAATTATTCCAATCTTGTTCTTATCCGAGATTGTTTATTCGTAAGTATTTACTGGGATTATTTTTATCATCCATGTCCATGTTCTCTAAAAGTGTTTTTATGTATGTTTAAAGTATTTTTTCCCATTTTTTACTTTTACAACATGTTATTAAAGGAAACTTTCTTTTTTTACCATACGAGGTACTTTTTGACTTTTCCGGAAAAAGTACGGGAAGAATGTTTTTTTAACTTATACGGAATGAACAGATTTTTACGGTTTCATAATGCCTTATTTTCAAGAAACTTACACTACAAGATATCATAATTATTTTCAACAAAATCCTTTTATTTTAAAATTGTATGGAATTTTGTGAAAGCAAAATGATTTTGAAGATGAAAGGATATTTTCCTAAAGAATTTATTTCAAGTGTTTTATCAAAACCATTTTCCATCAAAGATCACATTATTTCATATGTGTATGTTTCAAGTATAATGTCTCTATGATTTACATGGTTTCACTTATCTTATGATGAAATGATATCCATTTGTTTTATATGGATTATGTTATGATGGGATGATGTTTATGAAACCCATTTTATTCTTTGGGTTATTATGAATGATTTATGTTTATGTTGTGGCACATGTAAGAATGATTTCATTATGAGATGGGTGGGACCTATATCTCCCTCCAATTCATTGGGTAAAGATTTATATCTCATGATATATACATGGTTGTGATTGTATGTAAATCCGGTTTAGTAATACAGGGCTGGAACGGCAAGTAAACTCGGTTCAGTAAGGGACTTTGTCCACTAAGATGGTCTTGGCAGCAATGACTTGGCTACTATGGAAATCATATCATGTGCTTAATAATTTTCCACAATTACATGTTTTATTCCCATTCTATTCTATCATGATTAATGTTCTTTTATGATCTATGCCTTATGTACTGCAATGTTTTATTTCATTGCTTTTGATTTTATGCTCATGTTTTTATATTCAAATGTCTATGGATTGTTTTATGTTCTCTATGTTTACCCTTAATGAGCATTTGAGATCACCCTTTATATGTTTTCTTTTCCCAATGATATAAAGAAAGGTTTTAGGTAAGAAAACAAAAGGGGAAGATCATTATGGGATATGTTGAAGATCTTTCAACATGATTAGAAGTTTATATTCCAAGTTTCCAAAGACACTAAACTATTATGGACCTTGAGTGTTGGTTTTTGTTATGAATTATGTATTCTGAAAAAGTAATGTAGTGTCCATGTACGTCAAGCTTTGGTTCATTACAGTTGGTATCAGAGGAAAGGTTTAGTTAACCTTTGGAAACTATTATGCGAAAACATTAGTGAGATCCCTAGAGATATTTCTAAGGTATGTCTAGGGATGTCCCTAAGGTTAAGTATAAGTATAGGTTATAGTCCTACGATTACAGTAAAGATCATAGAATTAAACCTAGGATATTGGATATTAAAAGTAATCCCACTTTATTATGTTGTTTTCTTAGCGTGATTTTTTCCTCTTACACTATTCTTTTTGGGTTTTAGACGATGGATGGAACTCGAAGTAACCGTTTTGATCAATGTAATGGACAATGCAATGATTGTCCTCCTGAACAAACCAATGTTATGGGAGATGGAGTACAAAGACTTATTGTTATACTTAGGTAAGCTATGAATCATTCTGGACTTCCAAATGAGAAGATAATGGAACACTATTCTATTGAGTCCTTCATGAGGCAACATCCACCTTCTTTCAGTGGGTCTTCTGATCCACTTGGTGTTGAACAATGGATCCGTACAATTGAAAAGATATTTTCCATACCTCATTTTTCAGAACATGAAAAAGTCATTCTGGCTATTTACCATTTAGAAGGTGAAGTAGATAAATGGTGGACTCTAATTAAGGATACGAGGCCCCAAGATGAAATTGAATCCATGGAATGGGAAGATTTCAAGAACTTATTTTTCAATAATTACTTCCCTCGTATTCTTCGAACAAAGATGGAAAAGGAGTTCCTTGAGCTTAAGAAAAAGGATGATGAATCATTTGGTCTATACGAAGTGAATTTTATGAGGCTTTCAAGGTATGCATTTGGCCTTATCATTCAAGCTGAAAGTAAAGTTGATTGATTCTTCAGTGGCTTAAAATCCAGTCTTCGAAGGGCATTAGCTATAAGAGACTTTAGTAGCTATGAAGAAATTGTGTGTTGTGTTATCATGGTAGAACTAGAAGTTGGTGTTACATATACATCTCATGGTTTTGACAAGAAACAAAAGACGGAGTTCAAGGAGAAATATCATAACAATGGTGAAAAGAAGAAGAATGTTTCTTTATGCTCAAAGTGTGGAAAGAAGCATGGTGGAGATTGTCTAAAAGGTACTAAAAAATGTTTCATGTGTGGAAAAGAAGGTCATCGAGCAGCTGAGTGCCGAAGTAATGGGAAAAAGGTTTCTAATGACATGAATAGAGAAAATACTACCGATAACGCTCCACCAACACTTCAATGCTTCAAGTGCAAGGAGATGGGGCATTATGCAAATCAATGCCCTAATCAAAGGGTTAAAGATAATCGATGTGAGAAACCTCTTATGTAAAAGGATAAAGGGAAGTCACATGCGGTCACAATTTGTGATGTTGAGTATGAAAATGATATTGTGGAATGAATAAGTGTTTATGTAACAGGATTTCGAGATAATGTTGTGGAATCTCATTTAAAGTATCGTGGAATATTGGAATATAAATGTATTGGATCATTGTGGTTTTCAAAACATTTATGGTACTGATAACTATGAAAAGTGATTGAAATATTTTTGGAAAGCAGATGAAATGGGCATAATGAAGGGATAAGGAGAAAATAATATGTATGATAGTAATCATGATCTCATGATTGATATAAAGACAAAGTGATATCATGGTTTGAGTATATCGAAATTTTGGGATTTTGGTATTTGGAAAGTGTTAAATTTTGACAGCATTCATGTTTTCACTAAGGTTCAATGGGTATTAATTTTTAAATAGAATACATGATTAAGGTATTCACATGTTTGGAATGTGACCAACAAGATATATCGTATGATATATGGGGGATAAATGATGGTATTCACATGCTCGGTAGATGACATTTATAGTAATTGCTTTCTTTATACTATGAGCTTGGACCGAAGTGCGAGAGGCCTTTATCACCTACCACTAGCCTACAGGAAGTCCCTGGTTAGTAGAAACTAGTTTTATTTTATTAAGCGGTATGATATATAGAGTATAAGTGCATTTTATGAACCATATATGATTAATCTCACAATAAATGGACTTATGTATATTTAATAAATTTTTCTAAACTTTTATTTGAGATAGATATAATGACCCACCGTTCTATCACATGATCTCCTAATGCTTCACGAATGACAAATTCAACTTCATTTCTTTCAGAGATGAAGTGGAAATTGTTCATGGAACGAACAACGGTGAGATTGTACCAAAATCAAATAAGTATTTATTATAATTATTCAACATTAGAGAAATGATCTTGAAAACCAAAAATGTTGTCCTAGTGCCATCATATCTGATGAATCAGATGGTACCTTAGAACATCACAAATTTATGTCTTTGTGATTGTTGGCTTTTTCATAGTCATGTTCTCTACCACTCTACGTCAGAACATGATGGTTGGATTTTTCTTCCATATCCATATTTTCACCTATGTTCTCCTATATGGAAACCCAGTGATGAGTTACTTTGGGTAATCGTTATGTTTCAGACTTTAGTTTTTAAAATTAAGTTTTAGTATTCCTTTTTACGATGCGGGTTTCTATGAATAGTAAACGATTTATAACCCCGATGAATTTTGAGGGCGAAATTAATTTTAAAGGGGGTATAATGTAACAACCCCAGATTTTATAAGATATATTATTTTTAATTTCTTTCATATCTTTTATTGTACGCTACACCAAGATTATCCTGCACTTTACGGAACACCGTATTAGCTTACAGTATACACAACACTAATCATGGATTGTGTTACACACAATTTCAAGTTTGTTTGATAGTAGTTATTCTACGCAAAATTGAGTGTATATATATATATATATATTCAATGTATAAATGAAATATGGTTGGATTTTGTTATAGGAAACAACAAAGGAGTCTTGCACTACACGCAACTCTGACTTGGCTTGCATTACACGCAATCGCAACCTTCCTCAATAGCGTGTGTTGTAAGCAATACCAGGTTTCACTAAACAACAATATATGATTATAATATTATTATAAACTAGACGTTACAGATATTAGTAAATAAATTTTTAATTTTATGACATTATAATTCATCTTACACATTTTATAGAGCATGGTATGAGAAAAAAATAAATTTTTCGGGTAAAATAAGTATTTTTCAAAAAATGCAGTTTTGCAACCTTTTTATGGAGCACCCATTTTAAATATAACTTTTGGCAATTTTATAAGTTAAATTTTAAAAAATAAACTTCTTCTTTTGAATCAGGATATAAAAATTTACATTGGATAATGTTTTGATATTTTTCTGATAACTTTCATATTTTAATGAATTGTAAAAACACAGTATATTTTAATTTTAAACAACTTTTTTATCGTAATAATTTATATGGTTAAATTATAATATTGAATGGTTTTAAAGTATAAATAGAATATATTTTTACCATTTAATATAATTTATTTCATTATCATTGATTTTACATTGAATTCATAGGTAAAATCATTTCAATCTTTTGCAATGTTTTAACTTTTAAAACTCATTTTCTTAACAACGGGATTAATTTTAAATTAATTTCTGAAACTTTTGTGAACTGAATTTAGAAAAATGGATTCCATCTTTGGAATCAGTGGGTCAAAATTATGCTAATAGTCTAATTTTTATTTTTTGGCATTATGAATAGTAACTATGGTAAATTTTATTTACCATAGTAAAAGGTAAATCGGGTAATTAAGGAAAAATATAATATTATAAATCTTCCCTAACACTTGTCTTAATATAATTAGATGTTTATATTTCGTCTTAAGGAAAATTTGGGTCAAAATGGATTCTATTGAAATATAAAATGTTTTTCTTTATCATGGTAATTTATTTATAATATTTAAGAGATATTTAATTACTTTAATAGCTTATAAATTAATGATGCAGGAATTATTTATTTACTGAAAAATAAGTAATATAGTTTTTATTGAAATAATAATACCCATTAAAAGGCTCAAAAACCTGAAAAAACTTATTTGTAGTGTATATATACACCATAAGCGTCCAATTACAGAATATATTACCATTTTGAGTCTTAGAAAAATGATTATGACACTTATATTATTTTATTTTAAATGATGTCAAAGTTGTCACCTTCATAATTTAATAAATATAACGTTTTAAAAGTTGGGTGTTTTAGAATATAAATCAGAATAAAATAATTATTATGAAATCTATATGATTTATATTTATCCTAGAATTTTATTTTTAATTTTTATGCAACAAATAAGTATATTTAATAATTATACAATAATGTTGTAGAAATTATTTTATTAAGAGAAGTATCAAATAAATGGTCTTACAAAAAGTAAAATAAATAATATATGAACTATTTAATGCGTTCCACTAATTTTATAGATTAATATGACATGTTAGGAACCTATTAAATATTTTAGTTGGAATATATCCTCTATGTGGATTTTATTTAAATTCAAATAAATGAATAGTGTCAAAATTGACACTATTGTTATTTTATAAAAATAACATATTATTAAATTGTTTAAAAATCACAAAAATATTTAAAAATTATAAATTGATATTTATATAGTCGGAAAGTTCAGAAAGTATCCAATTATAGAAAATTAACAACGCATATGTGATTATTTATAACCATTTGAAATTTAGAATTTTAATACCACAAATAAAATTAAATATATTAAATAAGGATAAATCAAAATGATAAGGTTTAAAATAAAATCAAAACATGTATAAATTTGATTGGTTGATGATATTACAACCCTATATCATCTAATTATCTAATTAAGTCATTTTTTTTAGGTTTTTATGTGGGTTTTGAATTTATATTAAACTAATATTTTTGAGGATTCCAAAGGTGCCCCTCTCCTCCCTTATAAAAGGGCACCTCCTCCCTTTCATCTTTACACAACTTTCATCCTTCAAGCTCGGCCAAACCCTACCCATTTCCCTTATAAAATTACATATAAATATTCTAGTGGTCCTGGTCTTCTTCAAAGACCAATTTTAGTGCCCTAAGAGGAGGTTTCAAAGAGGCGTGTCGAAGAAGAGGTAATATATGTTACCGATTATTTCAAATTTATTGCTTCTTCTACTTCCTATTATTTAGTTGTTTCATTATGAATTAATAACATCAGTATCAATAATATAATAATATGTCATTATAAATATGAAAGAACCCAATTCCACCTTCTATCCATCCTATGGAAAACGAAATCACCGCGCATGCGTACGTACAGAATACCGTCTCCACGCCGTGGTTTAATCTCTTTTTCCACCACCACATTACTTGGATGGGTATAATGGTGTAAAGAATAACTGTATATAGTTATTATAACATCATAATTATTCTGAGATATTATATCATCCACTCCAATTCAATTTAATAATTATGGGAACGATATCATCACTCGTGCGTACGTACGGATTACCGTCTCCAAGATGCGATGAGATTCATTCTCCATGTTAACCATTCAAGAATGATTATAAAGCATATATTATGAATAATAATGAAATATATTAAATGATAATGCTATTGGATTTATGTATATATATATATATATATCTGTGACATCTACTTACTTTTCTTCAAGTCAACAAGGAAAGGAAAACAGTGTTCATGCGTACGTACGGCCTACCGTCTCCATGAACGGTGTATTTCATTTCATTTATCTATATTTTATATTTGTATATATATACTGAATATATATGTTATATAAATCATGATTTACATTCTGGAAGTAATTAAATAATGATATACGTAATAATAATATCAAGAACAACAAGTCCAAACACGTACGATAAATAAAATGATTTTACCCAAAACACTGCTTTAACCTGGAATTTACAAAATAACGGGTAATATAAAAGTCATAAGTGAATCATATATGATATCATAACAATGTTTATGATTCTGTAATAAGTCAATGACATTATTTAAATCATTATAAAATAGTTTTGGATACATACGAAGCATATCGGACCTAAGGTAAGGGATAATTATTCCAATCTGGTTCTTATCCGAGATTGTTTATTCGTAAGTATTTTCTGGGGTTATTGTTATCATCCATGTACATGTTTTCTAAAAGTGTTTTATGTATGTGTAATGTCCTTTATGCCCATTTTTGACTTTTACCACATGCTATGAAAGGAATCTTTCTTTTGTTTACCATATGAGGTACTTTTTGACTTTTCCGGAAAAAGTATGAGAAGAATGTTTGTTTTAACTTATACAGCATGAATGGATTTTTACGATTTCGTAACGCCTTATTTTCAAAATCTTACACTACAAGATTTAATGATTATTTTCAAAATAATACTTTCCTTTTAATATTTCATGGAATTTTGTGAAAATAAAATAATTTTGAAGATGAAAGGATATTTTCCTCGAGAATTTATTTCAAGTTTTTTATCAAAACCATTTTCCATCTAAGATGACATTATTTCATATGTGTATGTTTCAAGTATAATGTCTCTATGATTTACATTGTTTCACTTCTCTTATGATGAAATGATATCCATTTGTTTTATATGGATTATGTTATGATGGGATGATGTTTATGAAACCCATTTTATTCTTTGGTTTATGATGAATGATTTATGTTTATGTTGTGGCACAAGTAATAATGATTTCATTATTAGATGGGTGGGACCTATATATCCCTCCAATGCATTGTGTAAAGATTTATATCTTATGAGATAGACATGGATGGAATGGTAAGTAAATATGGTTCAGTAATACAGGGCTGGAATGGCAAGTAAACCTGGTTTAGTAAGGGACTTTGTCCACTAAGATGGCCTTGGCAGCAATGCCTTGGCTACTATGGAAATCATATCATGTGCTGAACTATTTAATGTGCTCCACTAATTTTATAGATGAATATTACATGTTAGTAACCTATTAAATATTTTAGTTCAAATATATCCTCTGTGTGGATTTTATTTAAATTCAAATAAATGAATAGTGTCAAAATTGACACTATTGTTATTTTATAAAAACAACATATTATTAAACTGTTTAAAAATCACAAAAATATTTAAAAATTATAAATTGAAATTCATATAGTCTAAAATGTTATAAAGTATCCAATTATGGAAAATTAACAACACATAAGTGATTATTTATAACCATTTATAATTTATAATTTTATTATCACAAATAAAATTAAATAGATTAAATAAGGATAGATCCAAATGATAAGGTTTAAAATAAAATCAAAACATGTATAAATTTGATTGGTTGAAGGTATTACAACACTATCTCATTTAATATTCTAATTGAGTCATTTTTTGGAGGTTTTTATGTGGGGTTTGAATTTATATTAAACTAATATTTTTGAGGATTCCAAAGGTGCCCCTCTCCTCCCTTATAAAAGGGCACCTCCTCCATCTCATCTTTACACAACTTTGAGCCTTCATGATCGTCAAAACCCTACTCATTTCCCTTATCAAATTCCCTAGAAATTTTCTAAAGGTCCTGGTCTTCTCCAAATACCAATTTTAGTTCCCCAAGAGGAGGTTTCAAAGAGGCGTGTCGAAGAAGAGGTAATATCCATTACTGGTTCTTTTAAATTTATTACTTCTTCTACTTCATATTCTTTAGTTTTTTCATTATGAAGTAATAACATAGTCATCACACATATATTGATATGTTATTATAAATATGAAACAAATCTATTCCACCTTTTATCCATCCTACAGAAAAAAAACACCGCGCATGCGTACGTACAGAATACCGTCTCCACGTCGTGGTGTAATCTGTTTTTCCACCACCACCTTACTTGGATGGGTTTAATGGTGTAAAGAATAACTATATATAGTTATTATAACATCATACTTATTCTGAGATATTATATCATCCACTCCAATTCAATTCAATAATTATGGTAACGATATCATCGCTCGTGCGTAGGTACAGATTACCGTCTCCACGACGCGATGAGATTCATTATCCATGTTAACCATTAAAGAATGATTATAAAGTATATATAATGAATAATAATGAAATATATGACATGATAAAGATACTGGATTTATTTATATATACATATATGACATCTACTTACTTTCATTCAAGTCAACAAGGAAAGGAAAATAGCGTTCATGGGTACGTACGGCCTACCATCTCCATGAACGGTGTATTTCATTTCATTTATCTATCTGTTATATATATATATACTGAATATATATGTTATTTAAATCATGATTTACATTATGGAAGTAATTAAATCATTATATAAGTAATAATAATATCAAGAACAACAAGTCCAAACACGTATGATAAATAAAACAATTTTACCCAAAACGATGCTTTAACCTGGAATTTACAAAATAACGGGTAATATAAAGTCATAAGTGAACCATATATGATATCATAACAATGAATATGATTCTGTAATAAGTCAATGAAATTATTTAAATCATTATACAGTAGGTTTGGATACGTATGAAGCATATCGGACCTAATGTAATGGATAATTATTCCAATCTTGTTCTTATCCGAGATTGTTTATTCGTAAGTATTTATTGGGGTTATTGTTATCATCCATGTACATGTTCTCTAAAAGTGTGTTTATGTATGTTTAAAGTCCTTTTTGCTCATTTTTTACTTTTACCACATGTTATGAAAGTAATAATTCTTTTGTTTACCATACGAGGTACTTTTTGACTTTTCCGGAAAAAGTACGGGAAGAATGTTTTTTTAACTTATACAGCATGAACATATTTTTACAGTTTCATAATGCCTTATTTTCAAGAAACTTACACTACCATATATCATGATTATTTTCAACCAAATCCTTTTCTTTTAAAATTTCATGGCATTTTGTGAAAGTAAAATGATTTTGAAGATGAAAGGTTATTTTCCTCAAGAATTTATTTCAAGTGTTTTATCAAAACCATTTTCCATCTAAGATGACATTATTTCATATGTGTATGTTTCAAGTATAATGTATCTATGATTTACATGGTTTCACTTCTCTTATGATGAAATGATATCCATTTTTTATATGGATTATGTTATGATGGGATGATGTTTATGAAACCCATTTTATTCTTTGGGTTATGATGAATGATTTATGTTTATGTTGTGGCACACGTAAGAATGATTTAATTATGAAATGGGTGGGACCTATATCTCCCTCCAATACATTGGGTAAAGATTTATATCTCATGATATAGACATGGCTGTAATGGTAAGTAAATCTGATTCAGTAATACAGGGCTGGAACGGCTAGTAAACTTGGTTCAGTAAGGGACTTTGTCCACTAATATGGTCTTGGCAGTAATGCCTTGGCTACTATGGAAGTCATATCATGTGCTTAATGATTTTTCCACAATTACAAGTTTTATTCCCATTCTATTATATCATTATTAATGTTCTTTTATGATCTATGCCTTATGTACTGCAATGTTTTATGTCATTGCTTTTGATTTTATGCTCATGTTTTTACATTCAAATGTCTATGGATTGTTTTGTGCTCTTTATGTTTACCCTTACTGAGCATTTGAGATCACCCTTTATATGTTTTCTTTTCCCCTGGATATAAAGAGAGGTTTTATGTAAGAAAAAAGAAGGGGAAGATTGTTATGGGAGATGTTAAAGATCTTTCAACAAGATTAGAATTTTATATTCCAAGTTTCCAAAGACACTAAACTATTACAGTCCTTGAGTGTTGGTTTTTGTTATGAATTATGTACTCCGCAAAAGTAATGTTATGTCCATGTACGTCAAGCTTTGGGTCATTGCAGTTGGTATTAGAGGAAAGGTTTAGTTAACCTTTGGAAATTAGGATATGAAAACATTGGTGAGATCCCTAGAGATATTTCTAAGGTATGTCTAGGGAAATCCCTATGGTTAAGTATAAGTATAGGTTATAGTCCTAGGATTATGGTAACAATCATATAATTAAACCTAGGATGTTAGAAATTGAAAGTAATCCCCCTTTATTATGTTGTTTTCCTAGCATGATTTTTTCCTCTTACACAAATCTTTCTGGGTTTTAGACGATGGCTGGAACCCAAAGGAACCATGTTGATCAATGTAATGGACAATGTAATTATTTTCCTTCTGAAAAAACCAATGTTATGGGAGATGGAGTACAAAGTCTTATTGCTATACTTATGCAAATTATGAATCATTATGGACTTCCAAATGAGAAGAGAAGGGAACAATATTATATTGAGTCCTTCATGAGGCAACATCCACCTTCTTTTAGTGTGTATTTTGATCCACTTGTTGTTGAACAATGGATCAGTACCATTGAAAATATATTTTCCATACATCATTGTTCAGAACATGAAAAATTTATTATGGCTATTTACCGTTTATAAGGTGAATCAGATCAATGGTAGACTCTAATTAAGAATACAAGGCCCCGAGATGAAATTGAATCCATGGAATTGGAAGAGTTCAAGACCTTATTTTTCAATAAGTACTTCCCTCGTATTCTTAGAACAAACATGGAAAAGGAGTTCCATGTGCTTAAGAAAAAGGATGATGAATCTGTTGGTATATACGAAGATAATTTTACAAGGCTTGCAAGGTATTCATTTGGCTTTATCATTCAACCTGAAAGTAAAGTTGATCGATTCTTCAGTGGCTTAAAACCCAGTATTCGAAGGGCATTGGCTATAAGAGACTTCAGCAGCTATGAAGAAATTGTACATTGTGCTATCAAGGTAGAACTATAAGTTGGTGTAACATATCCATCTCATGGTTTTGAAAAGAAACGAAATATGGAGTTCAATGAGAAATCTCAGAACAATGGTGAAAAGAAGATGAATGTTTATTTATGCTCAAAGTGTGGAAAGAAGCATGGTGGAGATTGTCTAAAAAGTTCTAAATAATGGTTCAAGTGTGGAAAAGAAGGTCATCGAGCAGCTGAGTGCCGATGTAATGGGAAAAATGTTTCTAATGACATGAATAAGGAAAAGATTACCGATAACACTCCACCAACACTTCAATGCTTCAAGTGCAAGGAAATGGGGCATTATTCTAATCAATGCCCTAATCCAAGGGATAAAGATGATCAACATGAGAAACCTATTAAGTCAAAGGATAGAGGGAAGTCACATGCGATCACAATTTGTGATGTTGAGTATGACAATGATGTTGTGGAATGAATAAGTGTTTATGTAACAGGATTCTGAGATAATGTTGTGGAATCTCATTTAATGTACCGTGGAATATTAGAATACTAATGTATTAGATCATTGTGGTTTTTAATAATTTTATGGTACTGATAACCATGAGAAGTGATTGAAATATTTTTGGAAAGCACATGAAATGCAAATAATTAAGGGACAAGTAGAAAATAATATGTATGATAGTAATCATGAGCTCATGATTGATATATGGACAAAGTGATATCATGGTTTGAGTATATTGAAATTTTTCGATTTTGGTATGTGGTAAGTGTTAACTTTTGACAACATTCATGTTTTCACTAAGGTTAAATTGGTATTAATTTTTCAACAGAATACATGATTAAGGTATTCACATGTTTGGAATATGACCAACAAGATATATCGTATGATATATTGGGGCTAAATGACGGTATTCACGTGCTCGGTAGATGACATTTCTAGTAATTGTTTTCTTTATACTATGAGCTTGGACATAAGAATTTTAGATAAGACTAAAGATTGGAATGGAATATGTTGGACATAAGTTAGTATTGTTTAAGGCTATAACTTTTTGATATTATTTTTGGAATGTTATAATAGTATAGTTTTAGAAAAAGTACAACCCGTAGGACGACCGATAATTTGTCGCGTCAAATAAGGATGTAGGAATCGAACCCACAACTGAAGTGTGACAGGACTTTATCACCTACCACTAGCCTACAGGAAGTCCCTGGTTAGTAGAAACTAGTTTTGTTTTACTAAGCAGCATGATATATGAAGTATAAGTCCATTTTAGGAACCATATACGATTAATCTCACTATATATGGACTTATGTATATTTAATAACTTTTTATAACCTTTTATTTGAGATAGATAGAATGACCCACCATTCTATCACATGATCTCCTAACGCTTCATGAATGACAAATTCAACTTCATTTCTTTAAGAGATGAAGTTGAAATTGTTCAAGGCATGAAGAACGGTGATATTGTACCAAAATCAAGTAAGTATTTCTTTTAATTATTTAACATTAGAGAATTGATCTTGAAAACCAAAAATGTTGTCCTAGTGCCCTCATATCTGATGAATCAGATGGCACCTTAGAACATCACAAATTTGTGTATTTGTGATTGTTGGCTTTTTCATAGCCATGTTCTCTACCACTCTCCATCTGAACTTAATGGATAGATTTTTCTTCCATATCCATATTTTCACCTATGTTCTCCTATATGGAACCCCAGTGATTTGTTACTTTGGGTAATCGTTACGTTTCATACTTTAGTTTTTAAAATTAAGTTTTAGTATTCCTTTTTACGATTTGGGTTTTTATGAATAGTAAACGATTTATAACCCCGCCGAATTTCGAGGGTGAAATTAATTTTAAGGGGGGTAGAATGTAACAACCCGAGATTTTATAAGATATATTCTTTTTAATTTCTTTCATATATTCTGTTGTACGCTACACCAATATTATCTTTCTCTTTACAGAACACCGTATTAGCTTGCAATATACACAACACTAATCTTGGATCGTGTTTCACAAAATTTCAAGTTTGTTTGATAGTAGTTATTCTATGCAACATTGAGTGTATATATATATATATATATTCAATGTAAAAATGAAATATGGTTGGACTTTGTTATACTCAACAACAAAGGTGTCTTGCACTACACGTAACCCTGACTTGGCTTGCATTACACGTAATCGCAACCTTCCTCGATAGCGTGTGTTGTACGCAAAACCGGGATTCACTAAACAACGATATATGATTATAATATTATTATAAACTTTCTATTATGAATATTAGTAAATACATTTTGAATTTTATGACATTATAATTCATCTTACACATTTTATAGAACATGGTATGAGAACAAAATAAATTTTTCGAGTAAAATAAGTATTTTTCAAAAAATGCAGTTTTGTCACCTTTTGATTGCGCACCCATTTTAAATATAATTTTTGACAATTTTATAAGTTAAATTTTACAAAATAAACTTCTTCTTTTGAATCAGGATATAAAAATTTACATTGGATAAAGTTTTGATATTTTTCTGATAACTTTCATATTTTAATGAATAGTAAAAACACGCTATATTTTAATTAAAAACAACTTTTTTCATCATAATAATTTATCTAGATACATTATAATATTGATTGATTTTAAAGTATAAATTTAATATATTATTACCATTTAATATAATTTATGTCATTATCATTGATTTTAAATTGAATTCATAGGTAAAATCATTTTAATCTTTTGCAATGTTTTAACTTTTAAAACTCTTTTTTTAACAACGGGATTAATTTTAAATTAATTTCTGCAACTTTTTTGAATTGAATTTAGAAAAATGGATTCCATATTTGGAATTAGTGGGTCCAAATTATGTTAATAGGCTAATTTTTATTTTTGGGCATTATGAATAGTAACTACGGTAAATTTTATTTACCATAGTAAAAGGTAAATCAGGTAATTAAGGGTAAATATAATATTATAAAATTACCCTAAAACTTGTCTTAATATAATTGGATGCTTATATTTTGTCCTAAGGCATATTTGGGTCGAAATGGAATCCATTGAAACCCACTTCGAGGTGATTAAGACTTTTAGTTTATTTTATTTAAAGGAAAGTGAAATATGTCTCACTCAACTTCAATAATTAAAGTATTTTCAATATAAGTTTATACAGAATATAAATTCGGTTATAAATAGTCATTTGAAAGATACAATGTTTTTCTTTATCATGGTAATTTATTTATAAATTTTCAGAGATATTTAATTACCTTAATAGCTTATACATTAATGATGCAGAAATTATTTATTTAGTGAAAAATAAGTAATATAGTTTTTATTGAAATAATAATACCCATTAAAAGGATCACAAACCTGACCAAAACTTATTGGTAGTGTATATATACACCATAATAATCCAATGACCGATTATATGACCATTTTGAGTCTTATAAAAGTGATTATGACACTTATATTATTTTATTCTAAATGATGTCAAAGTTGTCACCCTCATAATTTAATAAATAAAACATTTTAAAAGTTGGGTGTTTTAGAATATAAATCAGACTAAAAGTATTATTATGAAATATATAAGATTTTTATTCATCCTATTATTTTATTTTTAATTTTTATTAAACAAATAACTATATTTAATAATTATACAAAAAATGTTGTAGAAATTATTTTATTAAGAGAAGTATCAAATAAATGGTCTTACAAATACTAAACTAAATATTATATAAACTATTTAATGTTCTCCACTAATTTTATAGATTATTATGACATTTTATGAACCTATTAAATGTTTTAGTTAAAATATATCCTCTGTGTGGATTTTATTTAAATTCAAATAAATGAATAGTGTCAAAATTGACACTATTGTTATTTTATAAAAATAACATATTATTAAATTGTTTAAAAATCACAAAAATATTTAAAATTTATAAATTGAAATTTATATAGTCTAAAATTTCATAAATTATCCAATTATGGAAAATTAACAACACATAAGTGATTATTTATAACCATTTATAATTTATAATTTTATTACCACAAATAAAATTAAATAGATTAAATAAGGATAAATCAAAATGATAAGGTTGAAAATAAAATCAAAACATGTATAAATTTGATTGGTTGATTTTATTACAACCCTAACTCATATAATCTTTGAATTGAGTCATTTATGGAGGTTTTTATGTGTGGTTTAAATTTATATTAAACTAATATGTTTTCGAATTCCAAAGGTGCCCCTCTCCTCCCTTTTAAAAGGGCACCACCTCCCTCTCAACTTTACACAACATTGAGCCTTCAAGCTCGGCCAACCCCTGCCCATTTCCATTCTCAACTTCCCTATAAATATTCTATAGGTCCTGGTCTTCTTAAAAGACCAATTTTAGTGTCCTAAGAGGAGGTTTCAAAGAGGCGTGTCGAAGAAGAGGTAATATCTGTTACCGATTCTTTCAAATTTATTGCTTCTTCTGCTTCCAGTTCTTTAGTGGTTTCATTATGAAGTAATGAAATCAGTATCAATCATATACTTGTATAATATTATAAATATGAAACAACTCAATTCCACCTTCTATCCATCCTACGGAAAACAAAATCACCACGTGTGCGTCCGTACGGAATATCGTCTCCACGCCGTGGTGTAATCTGTTTTTCCACCACCACCTTACTTGGATGGGTATAATTGTGTAAATAATAACTATATATAGTTATTATAACATCATAAGTATTCTGAGATATTATATCATCCACTCCAATTCAATTCAATAATTATGGGAACGATATCATCGCTCGTGCGTACGTACGGATTATCGTCTCCACGATGCGATGAGATTCATTCTCCATGTTAACCATTCAAGAATGATTATAAAGTATATATAATGAATAACAATGAAATATATGACATGATAAATATACTGGATTTATGTATATATATATATATGTGTGTGTGTGACATCTACTTACTTTCATTCAAGTCAACAAGGAAAGGAAAACAACGTTCATGAGTACATACGGCCTACCGTCTCCATGAACGGTGTATTTCATTTCATTTCTCTATATCTTATATATATATATATATACTGAATATATATGTTATATAAATCATTATTTACATTCTTGATGTAATTAAATCATGATATAATTAATAATAATATCAATAACAACAAGCCCAAACACGTACGATAAATAAAACGATTTTACCCAAAACGCTACTTTAACATGGAATTTACAAAAGAACGGGTAATATAAAGTCATAAGTGAACCATAAATGATATCATAACAATGAATATGATTCTGTAATAAGTCAATTACATTATTTAAATCATTATATAGGAGGTTTGGATACGTACGGAGCATATCAGACCTAAGGTAAGGGATAATTATTCCAATCTTGTTCTTATCCGAGATTGTTTATTCGTAAGTATTTTGTGGGGTTATTGTTATCATCCATGTCCATGTTTTCTAAAAGTGTTTTTATGTATGTTTAAATTCCTTTATGCCTATTTTTTGACTTTTTCCACATTCTATGAAAGGAATATTTCTTTTTTTTACCATACGAGTTACTTTTTGACTTTTCCGGCAAAAGTTCCAGAAGAATGTTATTTTTAACTTATACGGAATGAATGGATTTTTACGGTATCGTAATGCCTTATTTTCAAGAAGCTTACACTAAAATATTTCATGATTATTTTCAACAAAATCCTTTTCTTTTAATATTGCATTGAATTTTGTGAAAAGAAAATGATTTTGAAGATGAAAGGATATTTTCCTCAAGAATTTATTTCATGTGTTTTATCAAAACCATTTTCCATCTAAGATGACATTATTTAATATGTGTATTTTTTAATTATAATGCACTTATGATTTACATGGTTTCACTTCTCTTATGATGAAATGATATCCATTTGTTTTATATGGATTATGTTATGATGGGAGAATTTTTATGAAACCCATTTTATTTTTGGGTTATGATGAATGATTTATGTTTATGTGGTGGAACATGTAAAAATGATTTCATTACGAGATGGGTGGGACCTATATATCCCTCCAATGCATTGGGTAAAGATTTATACCTCATGAGATAGACATGGCTGGAACGAGAAGTAAATCTGGTTCAGTAATACAGGGCTGGAACGGAAAGTAAACTCGGTTTAGTAAGGGACTTTGTCAACTAAGATGGTCTTGGAAGAAATTCCTTGGATACTATTGAAATCATATCATGTGATTAATGATTTTCCATAATTAAAAGTTTTATTCCCATTATAATCTATCATGATTAATGTTCTTTTGTGATCTATGCCTTATGTACTGCAATGTTTTATGTCATTGCTTTTGATTTTATTCTCATGTTTTTACATTCAAATGTCTATGGATTGTTTTATGTTCTCTATGTTTACCCTTACTGAGCATTTGAGATCACCCTTTATATGTTTTATTTTCCCAAGGATATAAAGAAAGGTTTTAGGTAAGAAAACAAAAGGGTAATATCGTTATGGGAGATGTTGAAGATCTTTCAACATGATTAGAAGTTTATATTCCAAGTTTCCAAAGACACTAAACTATTACGGTCCTTGAGTGTTGGTTTTTGTTATGAATTATGTATTCCGAAAAATTAATGTTCTTTCCATGTACATCAATATTTGGGTCATTACAGTTTGTATCAGAGGAAAGGTTTAATTGACCTTTGGAAACTAGGATACAAAAACTTTAGTGAGATCCCTGGAGATATTTCTAAGGTATGTCTAGGGATGTCCCTAAGGTTAAGTATAAGTATAGGTTATAGTTATACGATTACGGTAATGATCATAGAATGAAACCTAGGATGTTATATATATAAATTAATCCCCCTTTATTATGTTGTTTTCCTAGCATGATTTTTGCCTCTTACACTATTCTTTCTGGATTTTAGACGATGGTTGGAACCTGAAAGAACTGTGTTGATCAATGTAATGGACAATGCAATGATTGTCCTCCTGAACAAACCAATGTTATGGGATATGGAGTACAAAGTCTTATTGCTATACTTACACAGGCTATGAATCATTCTGGACTTCCAAATGAGAAGATAAGTGAACAATGTTCTATTGAGTCCTTCATGAGGCAACGTCCACCTTCTTTCAGTGGGTCTTCTGATCCACTTGTTGTTGAACAATGGATCGGTACCATTGAAAAGATATTTTCCATACTTAATTGTTTAGAACATGTAAAAGTCATTCTGGTTGTGTTCCATTTAGAAGGTGAAGCAGATCAATGGTGGACTCTAATTAAGAATACGAGGCCCCGAGATGAAATTGAATCACTGGAATGGGAAGAGTTCAAGAACTTATTTTTCAATAAGTACTTCCCTCGTATTCTTCGAACAAAGATGGAAAAGGATCTCCTTGAGCTTAAGAAAAAGGATGATGAATCTTTTGGTATATACGAAGCGAATTTTATGAGGCTATCAAGGTATGAATTTGGCATTATCATTCAACATGAAAGTAATGTTGATCGATTCTTCAGTGGCTTAAAACCCAGTCTTCGAAGGGAATTAGCTATAAGAGACTTTAGTTGCTATGAATAAATTTTGCGTTGTGCTATCAAGGTAGAACTGGATGTTGGTGTTACATATCCATCTCATGGTTTTGACAAGAAACTAAAGATGTAGTTCAAGGAGAAATCTCAGAACAGTGGTGAAAAGAACATGAATGTTTCTTTATGCTCAAAGTGTGGAAAGAAGCATGGTGGAGATTTTCTAAAAGGTACTAAAAAATGTTTCAAGTGTGGAAAAGAAGTTCATCGAGTAGTTGAGTGAGGAAGTAATGGGAAAAAGGTTTCTAATGACATGAATATTGAAAATACTACCGATAATGCTCCACCAACACTTCAATGCTTCAAGTGAATGTAAATGGGGCATTATGCTAATCAATGCCCTAATCCAAGGGTTAAAGATGATCAACGTGAGCAACCTCTTAAGAAAAAGGATAAAGGGAAGTCACATACGATCACAATTTGTGATGTTGAGTATGACAACGATGTTTCAAAATGAATAAGTGTTTATGTAACAGGATTCTGATATAATGTTGTGGAATCTCATTTAAAGTATCGTGGAATATTGGAATATCAATGTATTGGATCATTGTGCTTTTTAATAATTTTATAATAATGATAACCCTGAAAAGTGATTGAAATATTTTTGGAAAGCAGATGAAATGCGCATAATTAAGGGATAAGGAGAAAATAATATGTATGATAGTAATCATTAGCTCATGACTGGTATAAGGACAAAGCGATATCATGGTTTGAGTATATCGAAATTTTTGGATTTTGGTATGTGGAAAGTGTTAACTTTTGACAGCATTCATGTTTTCACTAAGGTTCAATGGGTATTAATTTTTCAATAGAATACATGATTAAGGTATTCACATTTTTTGGAATGTTAGCAATAAGATATATCATATAATATATGGGGGATAAATGATGGTATTCACATGCTCGGTAGATGACATTTCTAGTAATTGTTTTCTTTATACTATGAGCTTGGACATTAATATTTTAGATAAGCCTAAAGATTGTAATGGATTATGTTTTACATAAGTTAGTATTGTTTAAGGCTATAACTTTTTGATATTATTTTTGGAATGTTATAATAGTATAGTTTTAGAAAAAGGACAACCCGTAGGATGGACGACAACCAGTCGCGTCAGACAAGGATGCAGGAATCGAACCCACAACCGAAGTGCGACTGGCCATTATCACCTACCACTGGCCTACAGAAAGTCCCTAGTTAGTAGAAAGTAGTTTTATTTTATTAAGCGGTATGATATATGAAGTATAAGTCCATTTTAGGAACCATATACGATTAATCTCACTATATATGGACCTATGTATATTTAATAACTTTTTATAACCTTTTATTTGAGATAGATAGAATGACCCATCGTTCTATCACATGATCACCTAATGCATTACGAATGACAAATTCAACTTCATTTCCTTAAAGATGAAGTGGAAATTGTTCAAGGCACGAACAACGGTGATATTGTACCAAAATAAAGTAAGTATTTCTTTTAATTATTCAACATTAGAGAAATGATCTTGAAAACCAAAATTGTTGTCCTAGTGACCTCATATCTAATGAATCAGATGGTACCTTAGAACGTCACAAATTTATGTCTTTTTTATTGTTGGTTTTTTCATTTCCATGTCCTCTACCACTCTCCATCAGAACTTGATGGTTAGATTTTTTGATCCATATCCATATTTTCACCTATGTTCTCCTATATGGAAACCCAGTGATGAGTTACTTTGGGTAATCATTACATTTCATACTTTAGTTTTTAAAATTAAGTTTTAGTATTCCTTTTTACGATGTGGGTTTCTATGAATAGTAAATGATTTATAACCCCGACAAATTTCAAGGGAGAAATTAATTTTAAGGGGGTAGAATGTGACAACCCGAGATTTTATAAGATATATTCTTTTTAATTTCTTTCATATCTTCTGTTGTATGCTAGACCAATATTATCTTGTGCTTTATGTAAACACTTTATTAGCTTGCAGTATACACAACATTAATCTTGGATCGTGTTACACACAATTTCAAGTATGTTTGACAGTATTTATTCTACGCAATATTGAGTGTATATATATATATTCAATGTATAAATGAAATATGGTTGGATTTTGTTATATGCAACAACAAACGAGTCTTTCACTACACGGAACCCTGACTTGGATTGCATTACACGTAATCACAACCTTCCTCGATAGCGTTTGTTGTACTCAATACCGAGTTTCACTAAACAAAGATATATGATTCTAATATTATTATAATCATTCCGTTATGAATAGTAGTAAATACATTTTTAATTTTATGACATTATAATTCATCTTACACATTTTATAGAACATGGTATGAGAACAAAATAAATTTTTCGGGTAAAATAAGTATTTTTCAAAAAATGTAGTTTTGCCGCCTTTTGATGACGCACCCATTTTAAATATAATTTTTGACAAGTTTATAAGTTAAATTTTACAAAATAAACTTCTTCTTTTGAATCAGGATATTAAAATTTACATTGGATAAATTTTTTATATTTTTCTGATAACTTTCATATTTTAATGAATAGTAAAAACACGCTATATTTTAATTAAAAACAACTTTTTTCATCGTTGTAATTTATATGATTAAATTATAATATTGAATGGTTTTAAAGTATAAATAGAATATAATTTTACAATCTAATATAATGTATGTCATTATCATTGATTTTACATTGAATTCATAGGTAAAATCATTTCAATCTTTTGCAATGTTTTAACTTTTAAAACTCGTTTTCTTAACAACGGGATTAATTTTCAATTAATTTCTGCAGCTTTTTTGTATTGAATTTAGAAAAATAGATTCCATATTTGGAATCAGTGGGTCCAAATTATGTTAATAGGCTACTTTTTATCTTTGGGCATTATGAATAGTAACTACGGTAAATTTTATTTACCATAGTAAAAGGTAAATCGGGTAATTAAGGGTAAATATAATATTATAAAATTATCCTAACACTTGTCTTAATATAATTGGATACTTATATTTCATCCTAAGGCATATTTGGGTCGAAATGGAATCCATTGGAACCCACTTGGAGTTGATTAAGACCTTTAGTTTATTTTATTTAAAGGAAAGTGAAATATGTCTCACTCAACTTTAATAATTAAAGTATTTTTAATATAAGTTTATACAGAATATAAATGTGGTTATAAATACTCATTTGAAAGATAAAATGTTTTTATTTATCATGGTAATTTATTTATAATTTTTAAGAGATATTTAATTACCTTAACTGCATATACATTAATGATGCATAAATTATTTATTTAGTGAAAAATATCTAATATAGTTTTTATTGAAATAATAATACCCATTAAAAGGCTCTAAAACCTGACCAAAACTTATTTTTAGTGTATATATACACCATAATCATCCAATTACCGAATAAATGACCATTTGGAGTCTTATAAAATTTATTATAACACTTATATTATTTTATTTTAAATGATGTCAAAGTTGTCACCTTCATAATTTAATAAATATAACATTTTACAATTTGGGTTTTTTAGAATATAAATCTGACAAAAAGTATTATTATTAAATCTATAATATTTATCTTCATCCTAGTATTTTATTTTTAATTTTTATGCAACAAATAAGTATATTTAATAATTATACAAAAATGTTGTAGAAATTCTTTTATTAAGAGAAGTATCAAATAAATGGTTTTACAAATAGTAAAATAAATATTATATGAACTATTTAATGTTCTCCACTAATTTTCAAGATTAATATGAAATGTTAGAAACCTATTAAATATTTTAGTTTTAATATATTCTCTGTGTGGATTTTAATTAAATTCAAATAAATGAATAGTGTCAAAATTGAAACTATTGTTATTTTATGAAAATAACATATTATTAAATTGTTTAAAAATCACAATAATATTTAAAAATTATAAATTTAAATTTATATAGTCTAAAATTTCATAAATTATCCAATTATGGAAAATTAACAACACATAAGTTATTATTTATAACCATTTATAATTTATAATTTTATTACCACAAATAAAATTAAATAGATTAAATAAGGATAAATCAAACTGATAAGGTTTAAAATAAAATCAAAACATGTATAAATTTGATTGGTTGATTATATTACTACCCTATATCATCTAATATTTTAATTGAGTCATTTTTGGAGGTTTTTATGTGGGGTTTGAATTTATATTAAACTAATATTTTTTAGGATTCCAAAGGTGCCCCTCTCCTCCCTTATAAAAGGGAACCTCCTCCCTCTCATCTTTACACAACATTTAGCATTCAAGCTCGGCCAAACACTAACCATTTCCCTTATCAAATTCCCTATAAATATTCTAGAGGTCCTGGTCTTCTTCAAAGACCAATTTTAGTGCCCTAATAAGAGGTTTCAAAGAGGCGTGTCGAAGAAGAGGTAATATCGGTTACCGATTCTTTCATCTTTATTGCTTCTTCTACATACTCTTATTTAGTTGTTTCATTATGTTGTAATAACATCATTATCCCTCATATACTGATATGTTATTATAAATATGAAACAACCCTATTCCACCTTCTATCCATCCTATGGAAAATGAAATCACTGCGCGTGCGTGCGTACGGAATACCGTCTCCACGCCGTGGTGTAATCTGTTTTCCACCCCCACCTTACTTGGATGGGTATAATGGTGTAAAGAATAAATATATATAGTTATTATAAAATCGTACTTATTCTGAGATATTATATCATCCACTCCAATTCAATTCAATAATTATGGGAACGATATCATCGATCGTGCGTACGTACGGATTACCGTCTCCACAACGTGATGAGATTAATTCTCCATGTTAACCATTCAAGAATGATTATAAAATATATATAATGAATAATAATGAAATATATGACATGATGAAGCTTCTAGATTTATTTATATATATATATGACATCTACTTACTTTCATTCAAGTCAACAAGGAAAGGGAAGCAGCGTTCATGCGTACATATAGCCTACCGTCTCCATGAACGGTGTATTTCGTTTCATTTATCTATCTGTTATATATATATATATACTTAATATATATGTTATATAAATCATGATTTATATTCCGGAAGTAATTAAATCATGATATAAGTAATAATAATATCAATAAAAAAAGTACAAACACATACGATAAATAAAACGATTTTACCCAAAACACTACTTTAACATGGAATTTACAAAAGAACGGGTAATATAAAGTCATAAGTGAACAATATATTATATCATGAAAATGAATATGATTCTTTAATAAGTCAATGACATTATTTAAATCATTATATAGGAGGTTTGGATACGTATGAAGCATATCGGACCAAAGGTAAGGGATAATTATTCCAATCTCATTCTTATCCGAGATTGTTTATTCGTAATTATTTACTGGGGTTATCGTTATCATCCATGTCCATGTTTTCTAAAAGTATTTTTATGTATGTTTAAAGTCCTTTTTGCCCATTTTTGACATTTACCACATGTTATGAAAGGAATATTTCTTTTTTTTACCATATGAGGTACTTTTTAACTTGTCCGGAAAAAGTATGAGAAGAATGTTTTTTTAACTTATATGGCATGAACAGATTTTTACGGTTTCATAACGCCTTATTTTCAAGAATCTTCCACTAAAAGATTTCATGATTATTTTCAACAAAATACTTTTATTTTAAAATTTCATGGAATTTTTTGAAAAGAAAATTATTTTGAATATGAAAGGATATTTTCCTCAAGAATTTATTTCATGTGTTTTATCAAAACCATTTTCCATCTAAGATGACATTATTTCATATGTGTATGTTTCAAGTATAATGTCTCTATTATTTACATGGTTTCACTTCTCTTATGATGAAATGATATCCATTTTTTTATATGGATTATGTTATGATGGGATGATGTTTATGAAACCCATTTTATTCTTTGGGTTATGATGAATGATTTAGGTTTATGTTGTTGAAAATGTAAGAATGATTTCATTATGAGATGGGTGGGACCTATATATCCCTCCAATGCATTGGGTAAAGATTTATATCTCATGAGATAGACATAGTTAAAACGGTAAGTAAATCTGGTTCAATAATACATGGCTAGAACGGAAAGTAAACCCGGTTCAGTAAGGGACTTTGTCGACTAAGATGGTCTTGGCAGCAATGCCTTATCTACTATGGAAATAATATCATGTGATTAATGATTTTCCACAATTACAAGTTTTATTACCATTCTATTCTATCATTATTAATGTTCTTTTATGATCTATGTGTTATGTACTTTAATGTTTTATGTCATTGCTTTTGATTTTATGCTCATGTTTTACATTCAAATGTCTATAGATTGTTTTACATTCTCTATGTTTACCCTTAATGAGCATTTGAGATCACCATTTATATGTTTTATTTTCCCCAGGATATAAAGAATGGTTTTAGGTGAGAAAAAAAAGGGGAAGATCGTTATGGGTGATTAGCCACTAAATGAGGCTAATATTCATTGTTAATATACTTAATTTTCATGTTCTTTGTTATTCATAAACACCATTTTAGTGCATTTTACACTTTGAACACCATTTCACATTATGATTGTAATACCTTCTTAAAATGCACTATTATGTGGTACATTTTTGAACATCATTTAAAGTACCCAATGATTCATCTGATTTTAAGGAATTTAATTTTACATATTTTAATTTGATACTTTTTTGAAATTGATCTACACTTAAATATGAACATGTGTGATTCAGGGATCAATGGAGAATTCATGGAGGATGATGGAGATATTTGGCAATGAAATGAAGCGATTCTGGAGAAGGCAGATTGGACACCAGCCCACTGATGAGACTGTGGGGCCCAACATACAGGCCCAATTAATCCCAAATTTCTTGGGATGATAGAAGACATGTACAGGAACAAATCACGCTTCAGGAGTTAATGCTAATTCGGCCTCCATGTTGATCATTTAGGCGGCCCAAGTTAGAGATAAAATTCTGGGCCAGATTCTGCGGCCCAGAAAAACAGCCCATCATTTTGATCATATCTCGGAATACACAACTCCAAATGGGCCCAACTTTTACAGGCGGTTATCAGACATCCGGAGCTCCATTTTCTTCTTCTATGGCCCACCCTGATTCGTCCATCTAGAAGGTCATCCAAACGCGTCTGTGCGGTGGATGAAATCTGGCTGCCACCTCGGGTCAAATGTGGAAAATTCCAAATTCCACAAACTTTCCACCACCCTAGGCCTACCATACTCAAGTGGGATGACTTGTACTGTTGAAGGCTCGACCCAAGGCTCCCAAAATGCCTATTTAAGGCAGTGGTGGTGAAGGAGTTGAAGATCTTGGATGCTTTGTTCAATTGTAATGTTATGCTGCATTTTTGTTGCCTCAATTTTGTCTTTCACATGTAAGTTGTTCAATTCACTTTAGTTTCTTAATAAAAGTTCTTCTTATACTCTTATTCTGTTGTTCTTAATATCACTTTGATACCATTGGATCAAGTTGTGAATTTATTCACACCAACCCTTGTGAAATTATTCACACAACGGTGGAGTGATCATTTTATTTTTGTTGTTTTCTTTACTTCTCCATTTCCTCCCTCATGAGTCTACTTTCCGCTTCCATTGAAACCATGGGATCAATGGAGGGATAACCCACTTATGGGTTGATCCAAGGGAGTAGCAAGGGGCTGTATTGGATGTTATTTATCACCTAATTAATGTATAATCACTTCTTTAATTGGGATTTTTATTTGATGATTTTTAAACTCCACCGTCCTTGTTGAATTTAAGGCCACACACTTTAAGTACTAATACGATCCTTTACCTTGAAGTGCTCAAAACTTTGATCCTTCAAGTGTATAGGTGATTAGTATTAGAGGGTGTAGGCATTAAACCAGTAAGTTATGATGTTGTTTTATCTCCTTAAATGAACCCATCTCAAATTTAAGAAGTTGAAATCATTAAAAAGAAAATACGTCCAATCCACCTGAGCGATAACCTAGGATCAACTCATTCTTTTAAATTGAATCCGCTTAAATCTTTTAGATATCTTTAAAACCAATCCAAAATCAATCCAATTTGGCCACTTCATAGCCAAAAATCCATTTCTTAGGTTGTGTATCTTAGGTATCTTCTTAGGTCTCTGTGGAATCGACAACCCAAGCTACACTACAAGGACCGTTCTACCCTTCTTCTCTTGGGTAAATTTGGGCGTGAACCAAATTTTGGCGCCGTTGCCAGGGACCAAGTAAGTACCTTAGATCAAAAAAAAAACCTTCTTTCCTCACCTCCATTCTTCTACTCTCACCCAAGATCTCTTATCTTGTCCCTTTCTCGCTTTTTTTTTGGCGCATGTCCGCCTACACCCGCGATTTCTCAAACAGACTAGTTAGGGTGGAAAGTCCTAGGATAGGGGAGTCAAGTGCACCTAAGGGATTGTTTAAATCAGATTCAAATATTCTTGAAACCCCAAAGTCAGAACTTGAAACAAGTCCAATGGAGGGTCATCCGCAAAATCAAATTGTAAACCCTGGGGGGAATCAAATGGGAAACCAAAACCAAGAAGCTCCAAACTTAGGGAATGTAGTTGATCAAACCATGAACGACTACCTCACTCCAGCTTGGACCAATGCCCCCTCATGCATTAGACACAATTCCATAGGAGACACCAACTACATATTCAAACCCCATGTCCTAAACCACCTTCCAACCTTTCATGGGATGGAGTCAGAAATGCCATACCTTCATGTCAAAGAGTTCAACGACATTGTTGAAACCATGTGTCCCCCACATCAACTAGAATCTGCTAAGATGAGGCTATTTCCTTTTTCATTAAAGGATCGAGCTAAAAATTGGCTAAACAACTTGAGACCTGCATCAATCCACTCTTGGGACCAACTACAAAGAGAATTCTACAAAAAATACTTCCCTCATCACAAAACAATTGCACTTAAAAAGAGCATCCAAAACTTTTTTGAAAAAGAGGGAGAGTCATTTTATGAAACATGGGAGAGGTTCAAAGACACCCTAAACATGGTTCCACACCATGGGTTTTCCATACCTGAACAAGTGAGAATTTTCTATGAAGGGTTGGGTCCGGGTAATAAACAATTCATTGACATGATGTGTAATGGAACCTTTAAAAACAAGGCCCCAAATGATGCTTACGAGTATCTCGAAAGTCTGGCTGAACAAAACCAAACTTGGGGAACTTCACCTTATTCTGAAAATCCACAAAGAACCACTGGAATTCATACACTTAGAGAAGAGGAAAGCCTTAGGGCTAAACTCGCAGCACTCTCTAGGAAGGTTGAAGAGATAAACCTTAGGAAAGTCCATGAAATCCAAAATGTAGACCTTGTTTGCACAATTTGTGACAAACATGACCATAAAACAGACAACTGCCCAACCATTCCATCCATCAAGGATGTTCTTCTAGGAGGACCCCCAGCGGAAGTCAATGCCCTAAACTTTCAAAAGCCCCAATACCAAAACACCTTCAATCCAAGGTACAATGACCACCCAGGCTTCCGCTGGAAAGATAACCAACAACCTAGCCAACCACAGGGACAAAATCCTTACCCCCATCAGAACTACCAAAACCATAACCAGTTCCAAACCCAACCTATCCAATACCAACAACCACCGGTCCATTTTCAACAAACCATCCCACCTCCAAAATATCCCCCTGGGATAAACCAACCTACTCAAGCACCAACCCAAACTGTTCCACAAAGCCTACTAGAACAACTATGCAAACAAATGGAGAGGATGAACTCAGAAGTCTCTTCCCTAAAACAAGAACTTCAAACCATCAAAACAGGAAAGGCACCCATGCCTACTCAGGCGGTGCCATCCTCAACTTCAAGGGGAGAGTCAAGTTGTGCTCAAGCAACTCATGAACAACTAAAGGCTGTGACTATTTTAAGAAGTGGGAAATCAATTGAGAAACCTGAACAACCAATTCAGAACCCACCTGAAGATTCAAACTTGGATGAAAATTTAAATGAACCACAAGATCAAACTGATGAAACTGATAACAATGTGAAAGAAACAACTCTTCAACAAACAACCCCACAACCTGCACCATTTCCTCAACGCATGAGGGGGAAAACCAAACCTGAACTGAGTGAAACGTTGAGGGAAATATTTTCACAAGTCAAGTTGAACATACCCCTTCTCGATGCAATCCAAACCATACCTGCCTACTCAAAGTACCTTAAGGACTTGTGCACTTTTAAAAGAAACTTTTCACATAAAAACCAAGTCCTTTTGGCTGCTAATGTGAGTACCACCATTCAAGGTACAATTCCTCCTAAGTTGAAAGACCCAGGTTGCCCTTACATCAATGTTGAACTAGGAGAAAGCAAAGTTGTCAAGGCCTTGTGTGACCTAGGTGCTAGTGTCAATCTCATCCCATATGCTGTGTACTGCCAGTTAGGCCTAGAAGAACTCCAACCCACATCTGTCACACTTCAACTTGCTGATCGTAGCATTAGGGTTCCAAAGGGGATTTTAAAGGATGTTCTGGTAAAGGTTGAAAACTTCATCTACCCTGTTGACTTCATTGTCCTTGACAATCATCCAAGCTTAGTTCCTAGGGATCAAACTCCAATCATTCTTGGCCGTCCTTTCCTTGCAACAATCAACTCTGTTATCCGAGTCCGAAATGGGAACATGACCATCACCTTTGGGAACATGAGTCTAGACTTGAACATCTACAATGACAGCTCACAAATAGGGGATGACGAGGATATTCATGAAGTAAACATGATAGGAAGCATTGATAATGAATCCATGGAACATCAAGGAATATTTGATGAATGTTTAAGTCAGAATGAGATTGATTTCCTTTGTTCACATGAAGGAAGTTTATCTCCTTGGCTCAAATCATTTTCAAATTGCTCCTATAATGATGTCTTAGGACCAACAATCAGTGAAACCTTTCAGGAAAACACATTCATGGAGACAACTCAAACTCCCTTCCCTAACCCAGGTCAATACAATCTTGTGGCTGAAACTTCTACACATGGGGAATCAATTCAATCTGAAAATCTAGGAAACAAATTTGATCTTGATCCAATGCCCCAATATTCTGCTGAAATTCTGAACCAACCAGATCTTGAATTGAAGGAACTTCCTACTTCCCTCAAGTATGCCTTCCTAGGGGAAAATCAAACACATCCTATAGTCATATCTTCTTCTCTTGAAGCCAATCAGGAGGGGATGCTTCTAGATGTCCTTAGGAAACACAAGAAAGCCATTGGTTGGACCCTGTCTGATATTCCTGGGATTAGCCCACTTATTGGAACTCATAGGATTACTCTTGAATCTGAATCCAAACCATGTCGTCAACCTCAGAGGAGACTCAATCCAAATATTATGGATGTGGTAAGGAAAGAACTTCTTAAGTTGTTGAAAGCTGGTATCATCTACCCCATAGATGAGAGTGAGTGGGTAAGCCCAATTCAAGTTGTCCCAAAGAAAGCTGGAATCACTGTGATCACTAATAAGGATGGGGAAATTCTTCCAACTAGGGTGAGTAGTGGCTGGAGAGTCTGTATTGACTATAGGAAGCTCAACTCTTGTACCAAGAAGGACCATTTTCCCTTGCCCTTTATTGATCAAGTCCTCGAGCGAGTGGCGGGTCATCAATTCTATTGCTTCCTAGATGGGTACTCAGGTTACAATCAAATCGAGGTCTCCTTGGAGGATCAAGGGAAGACAACCTTCACCTGTCCATTCGGCACCTTTGCCTTCAAACGCATGCCGTTCGGGTTATGCAATGCCCCTGGAACCTTCCAGCGGTGCATGATGGGAATCTTCTCAGACATGGTAGGGGATTTTCTTGAGGTCTTCATGGATGACTTCTCTGTGTTTGGGGATACCTTTGAGGGATGTCTGCAGAATGTGGAGAGAGTCTTGTCAAGATGTGAAGAAAAAAATCTGGTCCTAAACTGGGAAAAATGCCATTTCATGGTTAAAGAGGGACTTGTTCTAGGCCATCTAGTCTCGAGTAGGGGGGATTGAAGTTGATAAAGCAAAGGTTGACATCATTCGTCACCATCCATCACCCAGAACTATTAAGGAAGTGAGGTCCTTCTTAGGACATGCTGGTTTCTATAGAAGATTCATTAAGGACTTTAGTTCAATCTCTCGCCCTCTTTGTGCTCTCCTAGTAAAGGATGCTCCATTTGTTTGGACAGAAAGCTGTGAGGGTTCATTTTCAACCCTTAAATCCGCTCTCACCTCTCCTCCCATTATGAAATCTCCAAACTGGGACCTTCCTTTCGAACTCATGTGTGATGCCAGTGACTTTGCTGTAGGAGCTGTGTTAGGACAACGGTGTGATAAAACTCCATATGTCATTTCTTATGCAAGCAAATCCTTAAATGATGCCCAAATCAATTACACCACCAATGAAAAGGAGTTACTTGCTGTTGTTTTTGCCTTAGAGAAATTCAGGTCCTACCTCTTAGGATCACCCATCATTGTATTCACCGACCATTCAGCTCTAAAATATCTCTTCCAAAAACAAGATGCAAAGGCTAGATTGATTAGGTGGGTCCTTCTTCTTCAAGAGTTCGATTTAACCATTAAGGATAAAAAAGGTGTCGAGAATGTTGTAGTTGATCACCTCTCTAGGTTGGAATTCAAGGACAAATCACATCACCTTTCTGTGTCTGATTCATTTCCCGATGAGAACCTCTATTATGTGAGTGATTTCCCTTGGTATGCTGACATAGCCAACTTCTTAGTTTCAGGGGTCATTCCAAAATTCTTAGGGACCCAAGCTAGAAGAAAATTTCTTTCTGATGTCAAGAATTATGTGTTTGATGATCCATACCTATATAAGTTCTGTCCTGACCAAGTCATTAGGAGGTGTGTGCCAGAATCCGAACAAGAGTCCATCCTAATATTCTGTCATAGTGAGGCTTGTGGAGGTCACTTTTCCTCTAAGAAAACTTCTGCCAAGGTTCTTCAATGTGGTCTCTTTTGGCCCACCCTCTCAAGGGACTCCTACACATTTTGTCAAAGCTGTCCTAGGTGTCAACAGGTAGGGTCCATCACAAAAAGGAATCAAATGCCTCTCACTCCAATATTAGTGGTTGAAATCTTTGACTGTTGGGGAATTGATTTCATGGGTCCCTTCCCAAACTCTAGGGGATATCTTTACATTCTCTTGGTTGTCCATTATGTCTCAAAATGGGTTGAGGCCATTCCTACAAAATCCAATGACCATCAAACTGTGATTAGATTCCTTAAAAAAACATCTTCTCTAGATTTGGGATTCCTAGGGCTATCATTAGTGATCGTGGAACTCATTTCTGCAATCGCCCATTCTCATCGCTCATGGAGAAGTATGGAATTTCTCACAAAGTGTCCACCGCTTACCACCCACAAACCAATGGTCAAGCTGAGTTAGCCAATCGAGAAATCATACAAATTCTTGAGAAAACTGTTAATCCATCTAGGAAAGATTGGTCGAGCAAACTCTTAGATGCTCTTTGGGCATATCGAACAGCATTTAAAACTATCCTAGGAATGTCCCCATATAGGTTGGTTTATGGTAAAGCATGCCATTTGCCAGTGGAGATTGAGCATAAGGCCTTTTGGGCAATCAAAAAAATGAACTTTGACATTTCTTTGGCCGGAATAAAGAGGAAATTGGATCTAAACGAGCTTGAGGAACTTAGGATGGAGGCTTATGAAAATTCAAGGATCAATAAAGCTAGAGTTCAAGCCTACCAGTCTAGGAATCTTAAAACTAAACACATTGAACCAGGGAAACCTGTGCTTTTGTATAGTTCTAAACTTCATTTGCACCAGGGAAAGTTGAGGTCTAGATGGTCCGGTCCATACATAGTGCATAAGGTGTACCCCCATGGGGCTGTTGAAATTCAAGATCCCATCAATGATCAAATATTTAAAGTTAATGGTCATAGAGTCAAACCATTCATAGAACCATTCCAAAAACATGAAGTTGATGAAGATCTGAGTGAACCTACCTTTGATGAAAAAAAAACAACAATTAATCAATAAGGGGTTTAAGTCGAGCTAACGACGTTAAACAAAGCGCTGCACGGGAGGCAACCCGTGGTTTTTATGTTTCTAATATTTCTGAATCATCTTTATTTTTCAAATAAGATTACTTAATCATTTTTATATTTAAAAATAAAAAAAAAATAGACTCTTGACCTGTTCTTCTATTATGAGTATGGATGGGTACGAAAGAGGAGCACCATATTCATCCGTGTCACGTGGTGTGATCCTTGAGTAATACCTTACCCATAAATTTAAAAAGAAGACAATGTATCATCAGTTTATTTTGTTTTTTTTATTCAATGGGTTAAAAAAAATATAATAATACAAAAAAAAAGTCCACGCCATAGGCCGTGGGGCAAACCCCGTCACAACCGGCGAAGCTGCGGGGACTCGAACCCGGGACCGAAGGGAGACAGGGGCGCGCGCTTACCACTGACCTGCGGCTTCTTGTGCTACCTTATTCTATAATTTATATATATATTCTTATATTTTACTTCCTTTATTATATAAATATATATATATATATATTGTTTGTTTTGTTTGTTTTGTTTTTTTTTCCTTTTTCCACTAGGGAACTTTGCAAGAGACATGGATATCAAAGGAACAAATTCAAGCTGCAAGAACTTCCAACTTCAACCACCAGGTGACTTCATTCCATAACCCTCATTTTCAATTTCATTTTTGAACTTTAATTCTCTACCTCTACCCCCTTATAAATTTTCTTTTCTTTAAACACTGGGGACAGTGTTGGTTTAAGTTGGGGGGGAGATAAAATAAAAAAAAATGCTTTTGTGTCAAAAACAAAAATTGAATGATTTGAAAAAAAAAGTAAATGGAAGGAAAAATTCCTTTAACTTCGAACATGGTAATACACATTGCACACTTTGAAACTGAATATCAAATAATTTAGCATGCCCTGATTCTGATTTTAATCCTTGTATAATTTCATGAGCATAGATTTTGGAAAGTGTAGCTGTCCAATGTGATATGTCATCATTTATATTTTCATCCAAATAAAAAAAATGCCACAATGCACGTCCTCTAGACTGTGGGGTACTAATTTGAATTTTTGGGGTCCCATAATAAATAGCATAGGATGGTTTTATTTTTATGAATAATATGAGTACTCAAAAAAAATTATTAAAAAAAAAATTATTAAAAAAATAAAAATAAAAAATAAAAATAAAAATTTGCGTGTAGAGCAATGGATTGATAAAATGCGAGGCTTTCGGCACTTGGGGATCGTGACTCCAGAGTTGTCTAGCCCTGAGTTTTTCAATCTATCTCTATTTATGGTAATATGACTTTGTTTTTGATTAAGTTAACTCGAGACGATGCCCGAGTATGTGGGCTTCACTTGGTGCCCTAAGGCCTTTGAGTCTGGGAGTCATCGGCAAAGTCTTGCTACATGGGTTAATTTGATTAATTGCAATCTCAATTACTATAGCAATATTGCAAAAAAAAATCAAAAAAAAATAGGGATGAAGAATGCTCATATTAGGATTAAATGTGATTCCACCTAGCGCTTCCATGATTTCCCCCTTGAATGAAAATGAACCCCATATCTATTGTGATTCACAACACATCATTACACCTAATTGAGTTGGATGAAGTATGATGATGGATTTGATCAAAGGAATGGGCTTGGGATTGGGATCTGCTTATGAAACTATCTCGTATTAAAATATTTTGATGGGTTTCATGATTGTTTGGTATAAGGTTTTTTTGGTGATCATTTTGTATTAAAATGTTTTTTGGAAAAGGTAATTTGAATTTCATTTTTGATGAGATATATTTTGCTCGGGACTAGCAAAACTCAAGTTGGGGGGTGTGATTAGCCACTAAATGAGGCTAATATTCATTTTTAATATACTTAATTTTCATGTTATTTGTTATTCATAAACACCATTTTAGTGCATTTTACACTTTGAACACCATTTCACATTATGATTGTAATACCTTCTTAAAATGCACTATTATGTGGTACATTTTTGAACATCATTTAAAGTACCCAATGATTCATCTGATTTTAAGGAATTTAATTTTACATATTTTAATTTGATATTTTTTTGAAATTGATCTACACTTAAATATGAACATGTGTGATTCAGGGATCAATGGAGAATTCATGGAGGATGATGGAGATATTTGGCAATGAAAGGAAGCGATTCTGGAGAAAGCAGATTGGACACCAGCCCACTGATGAGACTGTGGGGCCCAACATACAGGCCCAATTAATCCCAAATTTCTTGGGATGATAGAAGACATGTACAGGAACAAATCACTCTTCAGTAGTTAATGCTAATTCGGCTTCCATGTTGATCATTTAGGCGGCCCAAGTTAGAGATAAAATTCTGGGCCAGATTTTGCGGCCCAGAAAAACAGTCCACCATTTTGATCATATCTCGGAATAAACAACTCCAAATGGGCCCAAATTTTACAGGCGGTTAGAAGACATCCGGAGCTCCATTGTCTTCTTCTATGGACCACCCTGATTCGGCCATCTAGAAGGTCATACAAACGCGTCTGTTCGGTGGATGAAATCTGGCTGCCACCTCGGGTCAAATGTGGAAAATTCCAAATTCCACAAACTTTCCACCACCCTAGGCCTACCATACTCAAGTGGGATGACTTGTACTGTTGAAGGCTCGACCCAAGGCTCCCAAAATGCCTATTTAAGGCAGTGGTGGTGAAGGAGTTGAAGATCTTGGATGCTTTGTTCAATTGTAATGTTATGCTGCATTTTTGTTGCCTCAATTTTGTCTTTCACATGTAAGTTGTTCAATTCACTTTAGTTTCTTAATAAAAGTTCTTCTTCTAATCTTATTCTGTTGTTCTTAATATCACTTTGATACCGTTGGATCAAGGTGTGAATTTATTCACACCAACCCTTGTGAAATTATTCACACAACGGTGGAGTGATCATTTTATTTTTGTTGTTTTCTTTACTTCTCCATTTCCTCCCTCATGAGTCTACTTTCCGCTTCCATTGAAACCATGGGATCAATGGAGGGCTAACCCACTTATGGGTTGATCCAAGGGAGTAGCAAGGGGCTGTATTGGATGTTATTTATCACCTAATTAATGTATAATCACTTCTTTAATTGGGATTTTTATTTGATGATTTTTAAACTCCATCGTCCTTGTTGAATTTAAGGCCACACACTTTAAGTACTAATACGATCCTTTACCTTGAAGTGCTCAAAACTTTGATCCTTCAAGTGTATAGGTGATTAGTATTAGAGGGTGTAGGCATTAAACCGGTAAGTTATGATGTTGTTTTATCTCCTTAAATGAACCCATCTCAAATTTAAGAAGTTGAAATCATTAAAAAGAAAATACGTCCAATCCACCCGAGCGATAACCTAGGATCAACTCATTCTTTTAAATTGAATCCGCTTAAATCTTTAAGATATCTTTAAAACCAATCCAAAATCAATCCAAGTTGGCCACTTCATAGCCAAAAATCCATTTCTTAGGTTGTGTATCTTAGGTATCTTCTTAGGTCTCTGTGGAATCGACAACCCAAGCTACACTACAAGGACCGTTCTACCCTTCTTCTCTTGGGTAAATTTGGGCGTGAACCAATGGGAGATGTTGAAGATTTTACAACATGATTAGAATTTTATATTCCAAGTTTCCAAAGACAGTAAACTATTACGGTCCTTGAGTGCTGGTTTTTGTTATGAATTATGTATTCCGCAAAAGTAATGTAATGTCCATGTACATCATGCTTTGGGTCATTACAGTTGGTATGAGAGGAAATGTTTAGTTAACCTTTGGAAAATTCGAAGTGAAAACTTTAGTGAGATCCCTAGATATATTTCTAAGGTACGTCTAGGGATTTTCCTAAGGTTAAGTATAAGTATAGGTTATAGTACTACGATTACGGTAACGATCATAGAATGAAACCTAGGATGTTAGATATTGAAATTAATCCCCCTTTATTATGTTGTTTTCCTAGCATGATTTTTTCCTCTTACACTATTCTTTTTGGGTTTTGGACGATGGCTGGAACCCGAAGGAACCATGTTGATCAATGTAATGGACAATGCAATGATTGTCCTCCTGAACAAACCAATGTTATGGGAGATGGAGTAAAAAGTCTTATTGTTATACTTACGCATGCTATGAATCATTCTGGAATTCCAAATGATAAGAGAAGGGAACAATATTCTATTGAGTCCTTCATGAGGCAACGTCCACCTTCTTTTAGTGGTTCTTCTGATCCACTTGTTTCTGAACAATGGATTAGTACAATTGAAAAGATATTTTCCATACTTCATTACTCAGAACAAGAAAATTTCATTCTAGTTTTTTACCATTTAGAAGGTGAAGCAGATCAATGGTGGACTCTAATTAAGAATACGAGGCCCCGAGATGAAATTGAATCCGTGGAATGGGAAGAGTTCAAGAACTTATTTTTCAACAAGTACTTCCCTCGTATTCTTCGAAAAAATATGGAAAATGAGTTCTTTGAGCTTAAGAAAAAGGATGATGAATCTGTTGGTATATACGAAGAGAATTTTATGATGCTTTCAAGGTATGAATTTGGCTTTATCATTCGACCTGAAAGTAATGTTGATCGATTCTTCAGTGGCTTAAAACCCAGTCTTCGAAGGGCATTAGCTATAAGAGACTTCAGTAGCTATGAAGAAATTGTGCCTTGTGCTATCAAGGTAGAATTGGAAGTTGGTGTTACATATCCATCTCATGGATTTTACAAGAAAATAAAGATGGAGTTCAAGGAGAAAACTCAGAACAGTGGTGAAAAGAAGATGAATGTTTCTTTATGCTCAAAGTGTGGAAAGAAGCATGGTGGATATTGTATAAAAGGTACTAAAAAATGTTTCAAGTGTGGAAAAGAAGGTCATCGAGCTGTTGAGTGCCGAAGTAATGGGAAAAGGTTTCTAAGTACATGAATAGAGAAAAGACTACCGATAACGCTCCACCAACACTTCAATGCTTCAAGTGCAAGGAAATGGGGCATTATGCTAATCAATACCCTAATCCAAGGGTTAAAGATGATCGACGTGAGCAACCTATTATGGAAAAGGATAAAGGGAAGTCACATGGGATCACAATTTTTGATGTTGAGTTTGACAACAATGTTGTGGAATGAATAAGTGTTTATGTAATAGGATTCCGAGATAATGTTGTGGAATCTCATTTAAAGTGTCGTGGAATATTGGAATATCAATGTATTGGATCATTGTGGTTTTTAAAAAATTTATAGTACTGATAACCATGATAAGTGATTGAAATATTTTTGGAAAGCAGATGAAATGCGCATAATGAAGGGATAAGGAGAAAATAATATGTATGATAGTAATCATGAGCTCATGACTGATATAAGGAAAAAGTGATATCATGGTTTGAGTATATCGAAATTTTGGGATTTTGGTATGTGGAAAGTGTTAACTTTTGACAGCATTAATGTTTTCCCTAAGGTTCAATGGGTATTAATTTTTCAATAGAATACATGATTAAGTTATTCACATGTTTGGGATGTGACCAACAAGATATATCGTATGATATATGGGGGATAAATGATGGTATTCACATGCTCGGTAGATGAAATTTCTAGTAATTGTTTTCTTTATACTATGAGCTTGGACATAAGTATTTTAGATAATCCTAAAGATTGGAATGGATTATGTTGGACATAAGTTAGTATTGTTTAAGGCTATAACTTTTTGATATTATTTTTGGAATGTTATAATAGTATAGTTTTAGAAAAAGGACAACCCATAGGATGGGCGACAACCCGTCGTGTCGGACAAGGATGCGGGAATCGAACCCACAACCGAAGTGCAATAGGCCTTTATAACCTACCACTGGCCTACAGGAAGTCCCTGGTTAGTAGAAACTAGTTTTATTTTATTAAGCGGTGTGATATATAAAGTATAAGTCCATTTCATGAACCATATACAATTAATCTCACTATAGATGGACTTATGAATATTTAATAACTTTTTCTAACCTTTTATTTGAGATAGATAGAATGACCCACCATTCTATCACATGATCTCTTAATACTTCATGAATGAAAAATTCAACTTTATTTCATTAAGAGATGAAGTGGAAATTGTTCAAGGCACGAACAATGGGGAGATTGTACCAAAATCAAGTAAGTATTTATTTTAATTATTTAACGTTAGAAAAATGATATTGAAAACAAAAAATGTTGTCTTAGTGCCTTCATATCTGATGAATTAGATGGTACCTTATAACATCACAAATTTATGTCTTTGTGATTGTTGTCTTTTTCATAGCCATGTTCTCTACCACTCTCCATCAGAACATGATGGTTAGATTTTTCTTCCATATCATTATTTTCACCTATGTTCTCCTATATGGAAACCGAGTGATGAGTTACTTTGGGTAATTGTTATGTTTCATACTTTAGTTTTTAAAATTATGTTTAGTATTCCTTTTTACGATGTGGGTTTCTATGAATAGTAAATGATTTATTACCCCGATGAATTTTGAGGGAAAAATTAATTTTAAGGGGGGTAGAATGTAACAACCCGAGATTTTATAAGATATATTCTTTTTAATTTCATTCATATCTTCTGTTGTACGCTACACCAAGATTATATTTCGCTTTGCGGAACACCGTATTAGCTTGCAGTATACACAACGCTAATCTTGGATCGTGTTACACAAAATTTCAAGTTTGTTTGATAGTAGTTATTCTAAGCAACATTGAGTGTGTGTGCCTATATATATATATATATATATATATATATATATTCAATGTATAAATGAAATATGGTTGGATTTTGTTATACGTAACAACAAAGGAGTCTTTCACTACACGCAACCCTGACTTGGATTTCATTACATGCAATCGCAACCTTCCTCGATAGCGTGTGGTGTACGCAGAACCGGGTTTCACTAAAAAACGATATATGATTATAATATTATTATAAATTATCCGTTATGAATAGTAGTAAATAAATTTTGAATTTTATGACATTATAATTCATCTTACACATTTTATAGAACATGGTATGAGAACAAAATAAATTTTTCAGGTAAAATAAATATTTTTCGAAAAATGCAGTTTTGACGCCTTTTGATGACGCACCCATTTTAAATATAATTTTTGACAAGTTTATAAATTAAATTTTACAATATAAACTTCTTCTTTTGAATCAGGATATAAAAATTTACATTGGATAAAGTTTTGATATTTTTTGATAACTTTCATATTTTAATGAATAGTAAAAACACGCTATATTTTAATTAAAAGCAACTTTTTTCATCGTAGTAATTTATATGGCTATATTATAATATTGGATGGTTTTAAAGTATAAATATAATATATTTTTACCATTTAATATAAGGTATGTCATTATCATTGATTTTACATTGAATTCATAGGTAAAATCATTTCAATCTTTTGCAATGTTTTAACTTTTAAAACTCGTTTTCTTAACAACGGGATTAATTTTTAATTAATTTCTGCAACTCTTTTATGTTGAATTTAGAAAAATTGATTCCATATTTGGAATCAGTGGGTCCAAATTATGTTAATAGGCTACTTTTTATCTTTTGGCATTATGAATAGTAACTACGGTAAATTTTATTTACCATAGTAAAAGGTAAATCGAATAATTAAGGGTAAATATAATATTATAAAATTATCCTAACACTTTTATTAATATAATTGGATGCTTATATTTAGTCCTAATTCATATTTGGGTCGAAATGGAATCCATTGGAACCCACTTGGAGGTGATTAAGACCTTTAGTTTATTTTATTTAAAGGAAAGTGAAATATGTCTCACTCAACTTTAATAATTAAAGTATTTTTAATATAAGTTTATACAGAATATAAATTCTGTTATAAATACTCATTTGAAAGATAAATTTTTTTTCTTTATCATGGTAATTTATTTATAATTTTTAAGTGATATTTAATTACCTTAATAGCTTATACCTTAATGATGCAGAAATTATTTATTTGGTGAAAAATAAGTAATATAGTTTTTATTGAAATAATAATACCCATTAAAAGGCTCACAAACCTGACCATAACTTATTGTTAGTGTATATATACACAATTACCATCCAATTACCGAATATATGACCATTTGGAGTCTTATAAAAGTGATTATGACACTTATATTATTTTATTTTAAATGATGTCAAAGTTGTCACCTTCATAATTTAATAAATGTAACATTTTAAAAGTTGGGTGTTTTAGAATATAAATCTGAATAAAAGTATTATTATGAAATATATAAGATTTATCTTCATCATAGTATTTAGGTTTAATTTTTATGCAATAAATAAGTATATTTAATAATTATACAAAAATGTTGTAGAAATTATTTTATTAAGAGAAGTATCGAAGAAATGGTTTACAAACAGTAAAATAAATATTATATGAACTATTTAATGTTCTCCACTAATTTGATAGATGAATATGACATGTTAGGAACCTATTAAAGTTTTTAGTTCTAATATATCCTCTGTGTGGATTTTATTTAAATTCAAATAAATGAATAGTGTCAAAATTTACACTATTGTTATTTTATAAAAATAACATATTATTAAATTGTTTAAAAATCACAAAAATATTTACAAATTATAAACTGAAATTTATATAGTCGAAAATTTCATAAATTATCCATTTATAGAAAATTAAGAACACATAAGTGATTATTTATAACCATTTAAAATTTAGAATTTTATTACCGCAAATAAAATTAAATAGATTAAATAAGGATAAATCAAAATGATAAGGTTTAAAATAAAATCAAAACATGTATAAATTTGATTGGTTGATTATATTACAACCCTATATCATCTTATATTCTAATTGAGTCATTTTTTGAGGTTTTTATGTGGGGTTTGAATTTATATTAAACTAATATATTTGAGGATTCCAAAGGTGCCCCTCTCCTCCCTTATAAAAGGGAACCTCCTCCCTCTCATCTTTATACAACTTTGAGCCTTAAAGAACAGCCAAAACCTACCCATTTCCCTTCTAAACTTCCCTATAAGCATTCTAGATGTCATGGTATTCTTCAAAGACCAATTTTAGTGCCCTGAGAGGAGGTTTTAAGACACGTGTTGAAGAAGAGGTAATTTCATTTACCGATTCTTAAAAATTTATTGCTTCTTCTACTTCCTCTTCATTAGTGTTAGGTCCACTAGGATGAATACCCTGAGAGGGGGGGTGAATCAGGGTATGACTAACTAAAAATTAAACCTCGTTCTGATCTTGTTTCGCTGTTAAGAAAAACACTCTTCTCTCTCTTTCTTGCTGCACAATATAAACAGAATGTAAAGCAAGCACATGACACAACAATTTTACTTGGTTCACCGCTAAGGGCTACGTCCAAGGAGCATACGCCGACAGGTTTCCGGTCGTACCAAGTCCACTAAACTTCACTAGCTGTGGATTACAATGTTCGGGCTAGATCACTTCTATGCCCAGGCTCACTGCCTATACAATGTTTAGGGTTAGCTCACTGCTTTCCCAAGGGTCACTCCCTGTTTCTCTCTCTCTGGCTCACTGCCGGTGGAGAGGATCACCTTCTTCCTCTTCCTAAGCTCACTGCTCTGTGAAGGGAATCCAATCACGGTTTATAGACCTGTAGGTCTCTTCATTTCCATTAAGGAATGCATCTTTCTCTGTATGTAGATGCTCTGTTGAAGTTCTAATTTCATCCGTAGATGAATACCTCTTTGCCTCTGAACACTGGGCAAAAAAACCCTTGGAAAGACCTTCGCAAAGCACCCTACAATGCGAGGCTCCCAATTTCGCGAAGCTCAACCAAGCCTTCGAGAAGCTCCTGCCTTTTCGCGAAGCTCACTCGCGAAGCTCTTTCGCGATGCTCAAGCCGTCGCAAAGCAACGACCCTCGTGAAGCTAAGTAAGCCAACGCGGAGCGCGCAGGTTTCGCGGAGCTACAATAGCCGCCGCGAAGCACCTCTTTCGCGAAGCACACTGGCTCCGCAAACCACCTTCTCAAATCAAGAGCAAAGTATTTTCTCTGAAAATTCTCTCTACTTCACCTGAAGGGGTCGACCTCTATTTATAGGAGATTCCACCGACCCTCATCCTTTCCGCACAAAGTCAACGCCACGTCATCTCAAATCGCGAAGCTCCAAAGTTTCTGTCGGAATTCTGTCCAAGTCGCGAAGCTCCACCGCAATCTTCCGTTCGCGGAGCTTGACGTAGTCGCGATGAATCACCGTCAACTTACCTTCGCGGCTCGCGCCTTCGCCGCGAAGCTCCCTCGCGAAGCCCAACATTCCTTCGCACCTTCGCCGCGAAGCTCTCTCGCAAAGCTCTTCTCCGCCGCGATGCGCTTCAGCATCTGCCGTTCGCGAAGCTTGACGTAATCGCAAAGCATCACCGCCTCCATTCTTCTGGTCTTCGCGATTTCCAAACCATGCATCCTATCTTCGCGAAATTCATGCCTTTGCCATATTAAATTATGCTCTTCATTGAAATCCTCTTTTCGCGATTCTCACCAAACTCCAAATTTTGGACCCCAAAAAATTTGGCAAACACTGGGAAACAGCGCCACCTTGTACTGCTCTTTTGTACTGCCTCCAGATTGTCCTTTCCTTTGTCATAGTTCTTTGTCAACATGTAATGTCAACAACTTCTCGGGAACCCGACAAATATCCATGAAAACCTGCTTTGTCAACAAACACAATCAACCCAAAAATACTTCAATGTTACCTTGAGGGATTTTTTCCCAACAATCTCCCCCTTTGGGTTTGTTGACAACTCTTCACAATTTTGCTCAGGATGATTTTCTGCACTTTGATACCTCACTGAGTCTTCTTTCAGCCGCTACCACCATTCGCCCCCTGCGATTCTGATAGCATTCAAGGATTCACTTAACACGTACTCTAAGCCCACATGAGCAAAGCTCGATGTGAGAAACAAGAGTAGTATGAAAAGTTCATCAATGAATCACTTCATGTTAGACCCCAATTGTCGATTCCACCCTGATACCAATTGTTAAAATAAAACCAGTTGTTGAACCACACTGATACCAATTGGTGAATTCCTAATTTGATACCAATTGTTGATAGCTGGACACCGTCTCACACCATTCCAACATCATTGTTCTGCTTTTATCACGATCCTCAGTTGTCGTGATTTCTATGCTTTTAACGATCACTTCTAGCATCGTCTGATCTAAAATACTCTCCCCCTTTCTCCTTGCTCCCCCTTTCTGGATGCTCCACCTTTCAGCTTCTCCCCGTATCAATTATGATTTATCAAATATCCGCACGATTTTCTCCCCCATTAACAAACACTTTTCTCCCCCTTTTTCAACGAACCCAAAGGTCACTCCTTTGTAGTCTGTAACAGAGTAGAGAACACATATCAGCGCATTGGGGAAAAACACACCATACCTCGGGGAGAGGGGGGGTGGGGTCCCACATCCACACTATTTCAAGGGCGGGTAATCGAATGAACTCCTAGAGCCAGTCGATGCCTCTCAAAAGCTTCCTTGGGTAAGGCCTTTGTCAGAATGTCTGCAACCTGTAGCTCTGTAGGCACATACTCCAACTTCACGATCCCCTTCTCAACCTTCTCCTTGATAAAGTGATACTTAATCTCAATGTGCTTTGTCCTTGAATGATGGACGGGATTTTTGCTAAGATTTATAGCACTTGAGTTGTCGCACTGGATTCCGATCGGAGACTTCACTTCAACTCCCATATCTTCAAGTTGTTGCTTCATCCACAATAACTGTGTGTAGGCTTGAGTGGTCGCAATATACTCAGCTTCTGCGGTGCTTAATGAAATGAAATCTTTCTTCTTGCTTAGCCAAGAAATACACAATCCACCAAGATAGAATGCACCACCGGACGTTGATTTTATATCATCCGCTGAACCGGCCCAGTCTGCATCAGTGTACCCCAATAACTCTGTCTGAGATTTGTCATTGTATGTCAAGCCGAAGTCCACCGTGCCCTTAATATACCGAAGTATTCTTTTCACTGCGATCATGTGACTTTCCTTGGGATTACTCTGATATCTCGCTGCTTGGCATGTGGCGAAAACAATATCAGGCCTTGTTGCGGTTAAGTACAACAGACTTCCAATGATTTGCCTGTATTCTGTGATATTAACTGCCTTGCCATCCTCATCTTTTGATAATTTCATCCGGGTAGCCACCGGAGTCTTCATCTCCTTGGAATTTTCCATTCCAAACCTTCTCAGGACCTCCTTGGCATATTTAGATTGATAAATGAATGTTCCATTCCTTCCTTGTGTTACCTGAAGACCAAGGAAAAACGTTAGCTCTCCAATCATTGACATTTCAAACTCATTTTTCATGAATTCGGAAAACTGTCTGCACTGAGCTTCATCTGGTCCTCCAAATATTATGTCATCGACATAAACCAACACCATCATCCTTTGATTACTTTCATTACTGAAATAGAGATTGTAATCAACTCCTCCACGCTGAAAACCAAGTTTCTTCAAGTACTGATCAAGCCTTGAGTACCATTCCCTTGGTGCTTGTTTCAGCCCATACAATGCCTTCTTCAGCCTGCAAACTTTGTTCTCATCCTCATGAATGAGAAAACCATCTGGCTGCTCAATATACACCTCCTCTTCCAGAACTCCAATCAAGAATGCGGATTTGAAATCCATCTGGAACACTTTGAACTTCCTTTGCACTGCGATGGCTAGGAATAATCTTATTGTCTCCAGTCTTGCAACCGGTGCAAATGTCTCATCAACATCAATTCCCTTGATTTGGGAGTACCCCTTGCACACTAGACGTGCTTTGTTCCGAATAACTGTGTCATCTTCATTCATCTTGTTGTGATAGACCCATTTGGTCCCAATGACATTCTTTTCCGCTGGCCTCGAAACAATCTCCCATGTCTGGTTCTTCTCAATCTGATCAAGCTCTTCGTTCATGGCCTGAACCCAGTTTTCATCTCCAGCTGCATCAGAAAAACATTTCGGCTCCACGTGAGACAAAAACGATGCTTGTTGTGATGATTTCATTCTTCGAGTCTGAACTGGAGCTGTTTGATCACCAATGATATCCTGCCTATCAATCTCAGCTCGACTCTTGGGCTTCCTCGCAGGCACCGACTTGACACTTTCCTCTTCATCATCAGTATCTTCTTCTGAGTCAGCTTCTGCCACTTCTGCTCCCCCTGGGTTGCTTACCTCATCATCAATTTCATCCAGGAACTGTTCACTGGGTCGTTGAGCAGTCTGTTCATTTTCGACTATAGTGACATCATTACTCTCAACAATTTTTCCCAGCCTCTTGTTGAAGCATTTATATGCTTTGCTTTTCCCTGAATAGCCAAGGAATATCCCTTCATCTCCTCATGCCTCAAACTTCCTATGATGTTCTTTGTTGAGAATGAAACACTTACTTCCAAAGATTTGAAAGTATTTCAACGTTGGCTTCTTTCCGTACCACAGTTCATACGGAGTCTTCCCTTGCTTCAGACATAACAGGGACCTGTTTGAAACATAGACCGATGTCAAAACGGCTTCCTTCCAAAATTTCTCTGGTAGGTCCTTATCAATAAGCATTGTTCTGGCTATGTTGTTAATGATCTGATTCCTACTTTCTACCACTCCATTCTGTTGGGGAGTTCTCACTGATGAAACTTGATGCCTTATCCCATGTTTCTCGAGATATTTTTCAACCTGACTATTTGTAAATTCTGTACCGTTATCAGTACGAAACTTCAGAATTTTCTGCCCAAGCATCTTTTATGATTCCCTCCTGTACTGCTTTATGCAACTGAACACCTCTGTCTTATGGGTAATGATGAATACCCAGGCCATTCTACTGTAGTCATCAATGAAAAGAACATAGTACCTTTTCCCATCTATAGCTCGTGGTGAGATAGGTCCACATACATCAGCATGCACCAATTAGAGCACTCGAGTTGCTTTTTGTTCCTTTGGCCTGTATGTCTTCCTGATGATCTTCCCTTGTTGACAAGCATCACACGTATGAGTGTGATCACGTGATAGTTTCGGAAGGTCTCTAGCAGCATCACACTTTACCAGATCTTTCATAGATGGTTGACATAGATGACCACGTCGCTTATGCCACAGCTGATTTTCTTCTTCTCTGGATAAAAGGAATGAATCTTCTTCCCCACCTACCAGGTAAAGATTCCCCTTTGTTCGTTTTCCCTGAAGAATGACTATTCCATATTTTCCTTTAACAATACCCATCTTCTTGGTAAATAGTATAGAGTGCCCAGAGTCACATAGTTGACTGACGCTAAGCAAATTATGACTGAGACCCTCTACCACCAAGACATCAGCATGTCTCATTTCTTTGCCCCCAAACTTGGCTTTTCCTGAGCCAACAATCTTCAGGCCTTCATCATTTCCAAACTTGACAACTCCTTCTTTGTCATATTTTATGCCTGTAACCAGATCCTTATTACCCGTCATGTGGGATGTGCAACCACTGTCAAGGATCCAAACACCAGAACGATCTGATGCTTTAAGGGAAATTTCAGCAACTACGGCCTTCTCAGTTTTCTTCTTCCTAGTCCATACTTTTTCTTTCATACTCGGCATGGATTGAGGCTTCTGTTCTTTCTCAGAGTATGATGGACCAGCTTCATCTTGCAAAACTGCAAATCTGTTCTGAACTTTTAACTCACTTGTCGGTTTACTGATCTGCTGCTTGCGATCATTTTGATTATGCTTTGGCACATTTTTCTGAATGGTCGGAGTGCAGTACCTAGACATGTGTCCAAATCCTCCGCACCAAAAACAGTGTCCTTCAAAAAATGTTCTGGAAAACCGTTCTCTGTTTGGCTGCCATCTCTGTTCTTGTTCCCTTCGATATCTTTTGGCTATGGAACACACATACTGTGAATGTCCCATCTTTCCACAACAATAACACCTGATATAAGGTGCATTCCTTCGTGTTACTTCAGCACTACGAGTTTCCCCTTTGGATCTCTGAGTATTCTGATTCTGCTTTGTGCTCAAATCCACTTTCAATCTCGGGACAGGTTCTTGCGGTCAAACTTCAACTGCCGTAGATTTTTGTTTCTGATTAAGCCATGAATCAGCCTTAACATCTGAGGTCAATTGCTGCTTCTTTCCTGCTGAACTACTAGGCTCTTCTTTCTTCTTTTCCGTCTTTGTAACGACCTGATTTCCCAAGAATGTGTTGGGATTCAAAGGTTTTTCCTGGTCTTTAACTTTTCTCTGCAGACCGACAACTTCCTCTTCAAGCTCTTCAATACGCTTGACGTGATCTTTCACTTTTCGACTCAAGCAATCGATCTCCCTTTTCTGCTCTTCAATCTCGAGCTTATGCTCATCAACCTTTTTTGTGCGATCTGGCCTGGAAGACTTAAGATTTTCAATTTCTTTCTCAAGATCAGACCTCTCTTCTTCTTGTTGTTGCATGTAGTGTTTGGCATCACGTACTATCTTATTGGCTTTCTTTGTTTTTGCTCGCCAAACATCTATCTCTTCAAGAGCTGCTTCTAATTCAGCTTCCATGTCAACTCTCCCTTCAATTTCTTCTTCTTCTTCATCAGTTTCAGTTTCTTTCTTTTCTAGAGCGCTACTAGCAACAGCCACCATCGCATTTTGACCACGATCTCTACAGTTTTCTATCTCTTCAACTTCTTCACCCTCAGACTCAGCTGAACTGTCAATTTCTTGGGAAAGAAGATTCTTCTTCTTAAAGAAATTTCTCTTGAACTGCTTCTTCCCTTTCACATAGGCTGAAGATTTTTTCATGGGAATCTCAACTTCATCTTCATCGCTTTCTTCTTGAAACTTTTTGGGGCATCTTGCAGCAAGATGACCAACCTTTCCGCATCGGAAGCATGCTAGTGGAAGTTTCCCTTTAAACTTTCCTTTTCCTCTTTGCAGATTTGAAGAAAGGAACGACATCACCTCATCTGACTCTTCTTCCTCCTGAGAATCTTCAATAGTGAGCCTCTTCATGGCCTTAAATGCCACCTCTTTGGATTTCCCCTTTTCCACAGCATCGTTGTCATCATTTCTCATTTCATATGCAACAAGAGTGTTGTGTAGGTTATCCAATGTTAGATCTTTCGGATCTTTATCTTCCAACACAGAAACTTTCGGATTGAATCGAGGTGGAAGATTTCTCAAGATGCGCTTTACGATTTTAATGTCTTCGATAATTTCTCCAAGACCCCGCATGTCTTCTACCACAGCATTTACCCTGTCAAAGAATGCATCAACAGACTCATTCGGGTTCATTTTGAGATCTTCATACTTGTTCCACAACACTTGCAGCTTTGCCTCTCTGACTTTTGTATCCCCTTCATAAATATTAAAAAGTTTTTCCCACATGGCATGTGACATTTTGCATGACATCACCTTTGTATAAATGGGATTAGAGAGGGCTCCCCCTAAGGCGTTTATTGCTTTGGAATCAGCATCCAACTCTTTGTGATCAGCTTCTGATAATGCACCACTAGTAATATCAGCTATGATACCATGCATAGCTGCTGAAAACACATCCATTCCCAGAGATCGGAAATAGTGTTGCATTCGATTCTTCCATATCTGAAAATTACATCCGTCGAAGATCGGAATACCTCTATGATTAGTGACCTCCATTGAGAGAAGACCAACTGTTAACCTTTCCCTCTGATACCACTTTTTAGGTCCACTAGGCTGAATACCCTGAGAGGGGGGGGTGAATCAAGGTATGACTAACTAAAAATTAAACTTCGTTCTGATCTTGTTTCGCTGTTTAGAAAAACACTATTCTCTCTATTTCCTGCTGCAAAATATAAACAGAATGTAAAGCAAGCACAGGACACAACAATTTTACTTGGTTCACCGCTAAGGGCTACGTCCAAGGAGCATACGCCGACAGGTTGCCGGTCGTACCAAGTCCACTAAACTTCACTAGCTGTGGATTACAATGTTCGGGCTAGATCACTTCTATGCCCAGGCTCACTTCCTATACAATGTTTAGGGTCAGCTCACTGCTTTCCCAATGGTCACTCCCTGTTTCTCTCTCTCTGGCTCACTGCCGGTGGAGAGGATCACCTTCTTCCTCTTCCTAAGCTCACTGCTCTGTGAAGGGAATCCAATCACAGTTTATAGACCTGTAGCTCTCTTCATTTCCATTAAGGAATGCATCTTTCTCTGTATGTAGATGCTCTGTTGAAGTTCTACTTTCATCCGTAGATGAATACCTCTTTGCCTCTGAACACTGGGCAAAAAAAAAACCTTTGGAAAGACCTTCGCAAAGAACCCTACAATGCGAGGCTCCCAATTTCGCGAAGCTCAACCAAGCCTTCGCGAAGCTCCTGCCTTTTCGCGAAGCTCACTCGCGAAGCTCACTCGTGAAGCTCTTTCGCGATGCTCAAGTCGTCGCAAAGCAACGACCCTCACGAAGCTAAGTAAGACAACGCGGAGCGCGCAGGTTTCGCGGAGCTACAATAGTCGCCACGAAGCACCTCTTTCGCGAAGCACACTGGCTCCGCAAACCACCTTCGCAAATCGAGAGCAAAGTATTTTCTCTGAAAATTCTCTCTACTTCACCTGAAGGGGTCGGCCTCTATTTATAGGCGATTCCACCGACCCTCATCCTTTCCGCACGAAGTCAACGCCACGTCATCTCAAATCGCGAAGCTCCAAAGTTTCTGTCGGAATTATGTCCAAATCGTGAAGCTCCACCGCAATCTTCCGTTCGCGGAGCTTGACATAGTCGCGATGAATCACCGTCAACTTACCTTCGTGGCTCGCGCCTTCGCCACGAAGCTCCCTCGCGAAGACCAACATTCCTTCGCACCTTCTCCGTGAAGCTCTCTCGCAAAGCTCTTCTCCGCCGCGATGCGCTTCAGCATCTGCCGTTCGCGAACCTTGACGTAATCACAAAGCATCACCGCCTCCATTCTTCTGGTCTTCGCGATTTCCAAACCATGCATCCTATCTTCGCGAAATTCATGCCTTTGCCATATTAAATTATCCTCTTCATTGAAATCCTCTTTTCGCGATGCTCACCAAACTCCAAATTTTGGACCCCAAAAAATTTGGCAAACACTGGGAAACGGCGCCACCTTGTACTTCTCTTTTGTACTGCCTCCAGATTGTCCTTTCCTTTTTCATAGTTCTTTGTAAACATGTAATGTCAACAACTTCTCGGGAACTCGACAAATATCCATGAAAACCTGCTTTGTCAACAAACACAATCAACCCAAAAATACTTCAATGTTACCTTGAAGGATTTTTGCCCAACAATTAGTTTTTCATTATGAAGTAATAACATCAGTATCACTCATATAATGATATGTTATTATAAATATGAAAAAACCCTATTCCACCTACTATCTATCCTACGTAAAATGAAATCACCGCGCGTGCGTACGTACAGAATACCGTCTCCACGCCGTGGTATAATCTGTTTTTCCAAAACCACCTTACTTGGATGGGTATAATGGTGTAAAGAATAACTATATATAGTTATTATAACATCATACATATTTTTAGATATTATATCAACCACTCCAATTAAATTCAATAATTAGAGGAACGATATCATCGCTCGTGCGTACGTACAGATTACCGTCTCCACGAAGCGATGAGGTTCATTCTCCATGTTAACCATTCAAAATGATTATAAAGTATATATAACGAATAATAACGAAATATATGACATGATAAAGCTACTGGATTCATGTATATATATATATGAAATCTATGTACTTTCATTCAAGTCAACAAGGAAAGGAAAATTGTGTTCATGCGTACGTACGGCCTACCGTCTCCATGAACGGTGTATTTCATTTCATTTATCTATCTGTTATATATATATATACTGAATATATATGTTATATAAATCATTATTTAAATTCTGGAAGTAATTAAATCATGATATAAGTGATAATAATATCAAGAACAACAAGTCCAAACACGTATGATAAATAAAACGATTTTACCCAAAACGCTGCTTTAACATGGAATTTACAAATTAACGGGTAATATAAAGTCATCAGTGAACCATATATGATATAATAACAATGAATATGATTCTATAATAAGTCAATGATGTTATTTAAATCATTATACAAGAGTTTTGGATTCGTACAAAGCATATCAGTCCTAAGATAAGGGATAATTATTCTAATCTCGTTCTTATCCAATATTGTTTATTCGTAAGTATTTACTAGGGTTATTGTTGTCATCCATGTACATGTTTTCTAAAAGTGTTTTTATTTATGTTTAAAGTCCTTTTTGAAAATTATTGACTTTTACCACTTGTTATTAAAGGAGTCTTTCTTTTGTTTACCATACGAGGTACTTTTTGACTTTTCTGGAAAAAGTACGAGAAGAATGTTTTTTAACTTGTATGGCATGAACTGATTTTTATAGTTTCAAAACGCCTTATTTTCAAGAATCTTACACTATAATATTTCATGATTATTTTCAAAAAAATCCTTTTCTTTTAAAATTTCATGGAATTTTGTGAAAATAAAATGATTTTGAAGAAGAAAGGATATTTTTTCTCAATAATTTATTTCAAGTGTTTTATCAAAACCATTTTTCATCTAAGATGACATTATTTCAAATGTGTGTGTTTCAAGAATAATGTCTCTATGATTTACATGGTTTCACTTCTCTTATGATGAAATGATATCTATTTGTTTTATATGGATTATGTTATGATGGGATGATGTTTATGAAACCCATTTTATTCTTTGGCTTATGATGAATGATTTATGTTTATGTTGTGGCACACGTAAGAATGATTTCATTATGAGATGGGTGGGACCTATATCTCCCTCCAATGCATTGGGTAAAGATTTATATCTCATGAGATTGACATGGCTGGGATGGTAAGTAAATCTGGTTCGGTAATACAGGGCTAGAACGGCAAGTAAACCCAGTTCAGTAAGGGACTTTGTCCACTAAGATGGTCTTGGAAGCAATGCCTTGGCTACTATGGAAATCATATCATGTGCTTAATGTTTTTCCACAATTACAAGTTTTATTCCCATGCTATTATATCATGATTAATGTTCTTTTATGATCTGTGACTTATGTACTACATTGTTTTATGTCATTGCTTTCTATTTTATGCTCATGTTTTTACATTCAAATGTCTATTTATTGTTTTATGGTTTTTATGTTTACCCTTACATAGAATTTGAGCTCACCCTTTATGTGTTTTCTTTTCCCCAGGATATAAAGAAAGGGTTTAGGTAAGAAAACAAAAGGGGAAGATCATTATGGGAGATGTTGAAGATCTTTCAAAATGATTAGAAGTTTGTATTCCATGTTTCCAAAGACACTAAACTATTACGATCCTTGAGTGTTGGTTTTTGTTATGAATTAAGTATTCCGCAAAAGTAAAGTAATGTCCATGTACGTCAAGCTTTGGGTCATTACACTGATAGAGGCTGGAATCAGATTCTTTCAATAGTATTATAATTCCATACATGATACGGGGAGCTTATATATGTTCATAGAAAGAAATAATTCCCTACATGGAAGGTTTTTCGCCAAGAAGGATAAGTATGCATTGTAATAAGTTCATAAGATATATTTGTGCCATTATGGATTTCAATCCATGATAAGTGTGTTTGATTCATCAGTAGAAGTGTGTACAAGTCATGAGTTGCTATGTAAGTATGAAATACTTTTCCAAATCATCAAAAAAATTCATTCTTTAGTGGTTTGTTTCATGTGCATGAAACTCAAGTTTTTTTGAGTGTTTTCTGAATAATTTTTTTTAAAAGTGTCTAGGTCAATTTTTTTTAAAAACGTGTATGAAAGGTGGTAGGGTGCCTGTCGCCTTTCACCGGAAAAATTATTTATACATGTTTTTATAATTATAAATATGTTTTTTTTTATATTATGATCTTTATTTATATTGTTAGAAATCATTTATATAGGGTTTTATTCTTCATTTGTTTTAGTTAAATACTACATTTGTCCATTATTAGATAACTATAATATTATTATTCTTTATAAATATATTAATTTTGATGGAATGTCTTATGTTTGTTCCACACTTTATGTGGTCTTATGTTTACCTTGCTCTTATGATATTTGACTCTTATTCCATGTTTTTAAGTGATGCTTCGTAATCATTCCATTTTTGTTTTTAGAAAAAACACTTTATGTTCTGTTAGAATTTAAAAATAATATCCCATATTTTACATGATATATACTACAAATAATAATTTCACTAATTTTGGGTTATGTTTTTTAGAAACCAATTTTCATATGTGTGATTCACAACCTCGAATATTAGTAAATGATATTTTGGGACATTTACAGGGGAATATATCATATAGTGTCTTTATGGCCTTATTATATAGAAAATAGTTTAAGTAAAACTGAAACTATTTTTTTAGTATACCCCCATAATGAAATAATATGATCACACTAACTAATCATTGATTGAACCCTGTCCAATTTGTAATGATTCATTATCTTAGACACAATATTAGACTATGTTTTTCTATGAGAAGTGAGTTTTGAAACAATTATACAATCTCTCATATGATCATTGAATTCATAGCTAATATATTCAACACCTCGATTTAATCAGTGAATTTTAATACATTTTTTCCAATTGATTTTGTAATTCATTCTAAAACCCTTTGGAATTTACATAAGTTTCATACTTGTGCCTTGTAATAAAAACATAAACATTCCAAATAAATTCATTATTAAAGGTTATGAAATATGTAAATTAGAACTTAAAAATTCATGAATGTGTACAATCAATGTTTATGGGGAGATTCTTTCCTACATGGTGGTCTAAAAATGTGATGCCTGTAATGAGTTCATCAAGCTATATACTAGGGTGGAGTCTGATGAATTGTATAGGGATGATCTTAGAGAACTGTAATGTCTACTGTCACTTGCTCCGCCTATCTGTCAGTGGGAGGAGGTGTCAACTAGATTTTATATTGTGCACTGGATCCTTATCCCACTAGTGACGCAGTCTACGTCGTCATCACCATGGCTCCTCAGCATCAGTAGTTTCTTGACGAGGTTCTTGAGAAGGAACATATACTCCATAGGTAGGAACCTCCACTCTCTGGGGTGGACTATCAAAGATTCTCTCATGAATTTAATGATAAGCTATCCTCAATGTCGGTGCTGCAGCAGGGATCGCTTCTAGGATAGAAACCCCTCCTCATATGGATCACTCTTGCGAATAATCTACTTTGATTGAGTACGTCGTAAATAGATTCAAAATTAATTAGAAAATTGTTTAATAAAAAACTAATGGAAATTTATTTACTTACCATATCATGAAACTCTATGTCATGTTAGGTAAGATACAGTATAGAATTCAGTCAATACCATGGATCATACTTGACCTGTAATGAAAGATGGAATCGTATCATAGGCACACCATATATATTAAGCCCTTATCATCTACCCCATAGGTTGAGATAGTCATAATTTCATCGGAAACAATACTTATCATGTCTCCCTATCAGGTTCATGTCATGAAGGTCTTATGTCTGTCTCAGTAGAAATGGAATCATCTAAACACAACCAAACTAGCGAATGAATCTATCAGGATGATGGCACACAATAATATGAAAGTGAATGAGTGTCACTATAGCTATAGTATAATGAATTCCAACAATGTAGTATGTTGGAAATTGTTCCAATAAATCCTAGTATGGCATCCATGAAATCTAAAATAACATGAGATATTTTTCAAAAAACGTTTCTACTAAAAACCAAAATTGATGTTATTATTAAAATTGTTAGACAATGATATATTGAATATACTTACCTAATCAGGTATGAGACTACCCAATTTTAGATGATATTCACCCAAGTGGTCTGTCATAATGCTAATAAAGTTGTATTTCTAAGTCCATCTATAAAATATAACATCAAAATAGATAAATAATAAGCAATTAAATTTAATAAATACTACTTGTATCAAAAATTAATAGAGATGAGTGATCATACTAGAATCCATGTGGAGCATCATGAAGCACCACTATAGATATTGGATGACCAGACATATCAAATAAATGTATGGGGATTCTCTCTCATGCCCACATTTGAAGAAGGATGACACATCCCCCGAGATCTATGTGGTCTATGCAGCATGTCATGCATAATTCTCTGTATGTGTAATCCAAGCACGCAAATCCCCAGCTTTACATACTGGCCTAATCAAAGTCCTCCATCAACACTAGATATATCATTTGCACATGTATACATGATTGATCAGTGCATAGGGTCCCTCCAATAATCTGTAATATATATGAATGGTAATTAGGCATGAAAGTATGCTCATCAATATTATCGGGTAAATGTTGAAAGTGCCACTCAAGCCAAGTTATAGATATCAACCTGCTATCTATAGCCCTAGGGTGGGCCAAAATTTCAATTCCTAGAAATATCTGAACAATTTCAAGCTAGTATGCATGGGTGGGTCCAATAACAACTTTCCCTATATAGGAAGATCGAGAAGGACTACCACATCCTCAAGGGTGATGGTCATCTCTCCCTCAGGCAGGTGGAATGTGTGTGTGTGTCTAGTCTCTACCTCTCCAAGAGGGTAGAAAATATGTGATGGTCAACAAATGTGAAATCTTATAGTGCAATGTCATATAATCCACATGACACTGGTATGGTATAATGGTCGGTGGAGAAAGTGTGTGATGAAAACATTGCGCTCGACGCACCCCGATATATTGAACCTCACCACCCTGTAGCACGGCCTGGGAAACATATATATTCTACTTATTGAGAAGTCTGGTATCCTCCATATATATGTAAAAAATGAAATTATTCATAATTGTAAAATTTATATGTAATGTTATGGTCATCAAGATTTTATGACTTTTAGAATGTAAGATTTTCCGTGTTTATTCACATTTTTTTATGAATTTATTTTTTACCAAAAGAAAATGGCATGTCTTAATGTTTTTAAAAGCATTGTTGTAAAGTGTTTTAAAGATATTTTTTTACCTAGAAAAGGGTGTTTTTTAAGATTTGGTTTTGTATATTTTTATATATAACCATTTTTTCTTTTTTATCTAAATCTTTATTAGAAAATGGTGTTCTTTTGAATTTGTGTATCATTTCCTACATGATGGTATGTTTTATGATTATTTTCTCACATGATTGATTTATGGTTTAGTCAAGAACATATTTATTATGTGGTAATGTCTCTCCCTCTTCACTTACTTCACATTCTTCACTTACTTCTCTTTCTTTTATCTCTTCCCTTTCTTATCATTCTTCACTTTCTTCACTTTCTTTTCTTTCTTAGCTTTCTTCTCTTTATTTGATTTATTCACTTTCTTATCCTTATTCACTTTCTTTTAATTCTTCACTTTATTCTCCTTATTCACCCTCTTTGCTTTCTTAACTTTATAACTTTCTTCACTTTTTTTCTTTCTTCACCTTATTTTATTTCTTTTCTTTCTTCATTTTCTTTTCTTTATTCACTTTCTTCTCTTTATTCTCATTATTCTCTTTCTTCTCTTTCTTCACATTATTCACTTAATTCTATTTCTTTACATTCTTATATTCCTTATCTTTTTTTCTTTCTTCACTTTATTCCCCTTCTCAGTTATGGGCTAGGTTTATATCATCATCATTATCATTGTCACCATTCCTCCTATAACATAGTTCATTTCAACCAAATTCTATGATGAAGTTCACTTAGGGTTACATAATCAGCTGTATTAACCACTATTGTTGGTTATTTACTATAGCTCCTTTCTCAGTTTTAATAACTTACATATAGCTATTCACATAGGAAAATATGACTCTCTATGTCAAAAACGTTTTTTTATCATGGTACTGATAATGTAACTAATATTAAAAATTATGAATGATCATATAATATTTATTATAATGAAATTTTTGAACATATTTGTATACCCTAAAATATGATACTATTATTTCATTATATAAAATTTTATTAGAATATAATTCCTAAAATGTTTTAAAAACTAAGGGGAAAAATAAGAGAAAACACAAAATCAGTTTAATTTTCATTGATAAAATGACAATTATGAACCTATAATGTGAAATGGAGAAGAAAAGACACATTAAATAACACATGAATGCTTTACAACATACAATAAATAACTTGAAATTTTTCAATATAATATGGTTTGGATGATATGAGCCTGACTTTGGAAGTGAAGTAAAATCCAAATTATTTTCAAGTGGTATCTTAATTACAACTACCAAAAGGATGTAATTAACTTTAAAATTTTGAAAATATTTTAGGAATGTTAGAAAATTCAATAAAATAAAGGATATTATATTATAAATATATAATTAACAATATGAGAAGATCACAATGGAGACAATACATCATTGTGGCTGAGAGTGTGAACTCAATCTAGCAATGTTATGGAATCATTTTTTATTATGAGCTTCCTGATGACATAAGGTTAATCTCAAAAAAATACATGTTCTTGATGCTAATCCATCTCATTACGCATCCTTTTTTCCTTCAGTCTCCATTTTTTACATAACTGGTTGATGTTAGGTATCACTATAGGCTAGCCTTCGGGCATTGGGAAAAATAAAAACCCTCCAATAGGCATCCATCGTACTACATAATAGTTATAAATGGTGTCCATATAGTACACTAGATCTACATATGATTCCCATGATACATTCACAAAGGCACAAGTTTTGATGGAATGTGTGCAAATAAACTGTACGACCTGGAAGTTTCCACATTGACATTACCGCACTTCTAGTAATAGCAATATTTTTTCACTAATGCTATTTTTGAGGAGGTTTTAATGCTCTTGAACATAAAATAAAGAGTCTTCTCAATAGAAAAAGTAGACATGATAACAAAAATATTCTTCAATTTTATTTTCAATCTCTCATTGAAAGTGATTTTCGTACCTTATCCCTTGCTAAATATCATCTGAGTCTAGTGTTTATCTATCAATGAAGTAATTCATGAAATGATATAATGTCTCCAAAACTAGGGAAGTTATCGGTAACTTGTGAAGCCCCTTGAATACTCCATTGATGCACTCGAAAATGTTAGTGGTCATGTGTACATACCTCATCCCCCCTTCATATATCAATGTCCATTTTTCTTTTGGAATTCGCATTATATAATCATACACTTCTTTATTAGACTTTTAGATTTGTTCGAAAGATTATTCAAACCTCCATTGATATTACTTATATTATACAGACATGTGATCATATTTCATATAAATTTATTTTATCTTTATATTGAAATAGTAAAAAATAACAGACATTACATATCAATCCTCGTGATTTCTTTTTTCATAGGTTTTTTATGGATTGTTTTCTATATTTTTCTAAAAATGTGTCTGATGCAGTACCAATGATTTCAATTTGGGGGTCTCCATGTATCAGGGTCTACATTGATTGCCTCATTGATTCCCTTATGCAGATCAAATATGAAACTGGAACCCCGAATTCTAGTGAAATGGTTCTTGATACATGCCAAAAACCAACTCCATGATTTATAGATTCCCTTCTCCATAATGGAAAAAGAAAGTGGAAGAGGTGAAAAAATCTAATCTTGGGTTTCTAAAATCAACAATATGCCCTTATATTTTCCATATAGAATCATTCCATGAATTGGTATAAACTGTTTGCTGAAAATAAATGCAGAGATGCAGGGGAGGAATGCTAAAAACAACTGATGAAATTGAACATGAGATGGATCAAGTCGGTTATCCTAAGACACATGATCATTCAATAATCCCCATACTTTTCACACTATATGAGGTATTTTTTATAGCTTGATTCCTGAACTATATATCTGTAGTGCCTCTCAATGTGAAATCTATTTAGCATTTTTTTAATACATCTTTACTTAGAAAATCCATTCCAATATATAAGTTTTTGTCCAACTCACTAAATCTTTCTAGTAAAACTCTGGTAAACATAGTTGAAATTGTGAGAAAATTGAAGTGTAATTTAGTCCCATGTTTCATTACTTCTGACCAAGATGAAAGGAGTTTTAAATTATTTATTATAGTTCATGGCTACTATAAGACAAGTGGATTTCTAGAAACATCCTCCCCAACCTCTAATACTCTGTCCCCATCAGCACTGGTGTCATTTTCTATTCCATCATTACAAAAATCCTCATCATAAGTCAGATTTAAATGTATATTCGGGATATTACCTAGTTTTTACTCTTCCACATCATATGGAATAGCATCAATTTCATGGGGAAGACATTCTTCAACAAATATTTTTAGTCTACATCTTTGTATAATTGGTTGTTTTTGTTGTATAGTATAAACATCATCATATAACTCAATCGCGGTACCATCTGACGATTGGGAAAATAAATTTATTTCTTAGACCCACTGCACATCATGAACTAATGGACAAGATTCATGTCACAATATAGTCGAGAATTACAAATTCTTATAGCTCATAGACTTGATCTCTTGATCGAGTCTCATATTTTAGGAACAATGAATTATATCATAAAGTTTACATAGGGTTAAATAATTAGTAGTACTAACTACTTTTGTTAGTTGTGTACTATAAAAATCTCCTTTCCCAGATTGAATAACCTCATTTTAGTAGTACACATAGGAAAACATTACTCTCTATATCAAAAATGTTTTTTATCAAGATTCTGATAGTGTAAAAAATATTGACAATGATGGTTGAACATATAATATTTATTATACTGAAATTTTAGAATCAATTTTTATAACCTAAAATGTGATACTAATGTTTCATTATATACAATTTTATTAGAATATAAGTCAAATAATTTTTTGGAAATTAAGGTAAAAAAGGAATATAACACTTAATCATTTTATTTATCATTGATAAAATGAAAATTATGATCATATAAAGTGAAATGGAAAATAAAAAATACATTATATAACATGGGAATTATTTAAAATATAAAAGAAATACCTTGACATTTTTCAATAGAATATAGTTTGGATGATATTATCTTGACTTCAGAAGTTAGGTTAAATCCAGCTTATTTTCAATTAATAGCTTAATAAAATCTTCCAAACGTACGTAATTAACCTTTTCATTTTGAAATTATTTTGGCCTTCAAATAAAATATATTATATGTTATCTTATATTTCATTAAAATGAAAAAATATTTTCAAAATTCCAAAGTAAATTAAATACCTTTAGAATATGTTATTAAGATACCAATTGATAATAAACTGTATTGTACCTCACATCTAAAGTGGGCCTCATCTCATCCAAACCATGTTCTATTGAAAAATATCAAGGTATTTATTTTATGTCATAAAACATTAATCTATTATTTAATGTGTTTATTCTTATTCATTTCACAATATATGATCATAATTGTTATTTTATCAATGATAAATAAATTAATTTAGTGCTTTATTCTTTATACCTCGGTTTCCAAAACATTCTATGAATACTATTAACAATGAGGGTTGACCATATAATCATTGTGATACTAAAATTTTGGAACTTCTTCTTATATCCTAAACTATGATATTGATGTTTCTTAGTAAATTTTTTAATCTTCATAAAGGTATTTCCATTGTTTATAAAAAAAATATGATTCATCTAAAGCATATCCCCCAAGAGTTTCAAACCAGGTGTGCAGCAAGTCTCATTTTCATATACCAGGATACCCCGATTTAGGTCCAGGACACCTTTTCAGAGATGTTACTCTGAGGTACATTTGTAAAGGATCCACATCCACTTGTTTGTATCCAAACAGGGATTTTATTTCTTAGAAAACCACATAATCTTTATGCAACCAATTTTTTGTAACATTTAAATATATCCTAAAATATGACACTAATCATTACTTAACCATTATTTAAACATTACTTATACATTATTTAGACATTTCATAACCATTAGTTAAATGTTTCATAACCATTAGTTAAAAATTGGTTATCCATTGCTTAATCCTTCCTTAATCATCCATTAATCATCCATTGATCATCCCTTAATCATCCCATAATCATTATTTAATAATTCCTTATTCATTCTTTAATAAACACTTAATCATTAGCTAATAATTATTTAAAAACTATATAATCATTAGTTAAACATTACTTAATCCATAATTAGTTATTACTTAATAAAAAGTTAATCATGTGATATTAATTAGTTGTTTATAATTATTTAATCATTTTTAATCTTAAATTGTTCATTAGTTAATCTATACATAATGATTACTAATGATAACTTTTATTAATATGTATATATAACTAACTAAGCTACATAATCAATGACATATTTATAACTAACTAAAAAATAATTCAATTAATTGAATAAATAAATTTAAATTAAAGAAGAAAAAATACCTCTAATTTATGCTTCACAAAAAAAATAGGGACTTCTTTTAGACCACCAGACCCACCACGTTGGAAAAAGACTTATTCTAAAGACATAGACTATGTAATTAAGATATGTGAGTGAAAATTTAAGTGAGGATAAGGGGGAAGGATCCCATTTATAGGTCATTAAATGAAAGGTGGTAGGGGTTATGCGCCTCTCACCTTTATGTTAGGAAAAAGGTGTGTGACCCACAGCCACCTTTAACTTTGTCTTTCAGTGGAAGGAGGACACCCCCCACCCCCCCCCCCCCCGCACACCTTTTCCATTTCATATATCTATGGAATAGGGGGATAAGGCTTAAAAGAAAACAGGCCCCCTTCCTCCTTTTATACATAGTTTTAAAAAAAAATTGACCTACACATTTTTTTTAAAATCAAGAAACATAAAAAAACTCATGAAACTCTCACTCTATGTCCATTAAGATAAAAAGGATATATTTCTTATAGAATATGGTACTTTTTACACTTGGGTTTCCTCAAACCATGACTATTTTAGTATGCATATTTTGGGAGATATGTTCCTTAAAAATTTATGGAGGAATTTATATAATTTTTCCCATGCATCTCTCACACAATGTTGAAAATTAAAAAATAAATTAAAAACTTTGAAATTATGTATATTTATAAATAGGATAGATCTACTTCAATAAGAGGGGGTTCTATAATTGCAATAGAACTTCTTTTATTGGGAACTACCCTAAAAAAATTCCATTTTTCTGTTTTGTTTTTGTTTTATGTACTTCTTCATGACTGTCATGTAGTGTGAATTATTTTGTGCCAAGTGATGTATTAAAGTCCGATTATAAGTGAATTTTTATTCAATATTTAGTAAATTATTGTGGTTTGTTCCATTCAAATATATTTTCTAAATCTCTTTCCTCTTATTATTTAATGAGCATTTTTATTTGAATTGAAAACTATTTTTCAATGCACCAACTAGACACTTTAATTCATATGTGAATATTATGTGGTATATAGTGTATATTTTTAAACAAGGTTTTGATTCACCTATTTATTTAGATACCCTAATTATTCAACCATATTAAAAGTTTAACTTTTTTGGTAGAGAGTGAGTATACCAAGACCAAGGATATGCTTATACTTAACTCTGACAATAACATGGGCACTTAATTTTCCTTCCCCCATTACTAAAACATTAACCTTGATTTATGAAACTTGTCACCTTTTCTATAATTGTTATTTCCAACATTATTTTAAATTTTTATGGATCAATTTTAATTTTCCTAAGTTATTTCTGAAATTTGGTTCTATGGTACAACCTTAAACTGGATAAATACTATATTCTTTTAGTTATATAGTTAGGATGAGTGAAATTATAAATTATAAACTGGTTTCCCCATATGAAATAATTATTCCACAAGGTACATCAAGTTTATTGAATTTTTTCAGGGATAATTTCTTAGTGATCTTACGTTAATTAGGTTTTTCTTCTTTATTTTCATGATTTTATTTTCTTTTTTATGCTTTTTCTCTCATGTTGTGTTTTTAGGAAAAAAATTTGATTCATGACTACCCAACTTATATAATATGAATGTAATTTCTTACTTATGATCCTAAGTTAGAAAGGATCTTGAGAAGTCAAAAGAATTAATAAATGGACAGAGTGTAAAGAGAGTAGGGGGAAGCTGTAGGTGTGAAAGGGAGAGATTATGGGATGTAAACATTGATGAAGTATGGTTGACCTCCAAGCATGGGGGTCAAACCAAGCATATTAGTACCTTTTGTATCCACAAACTATTGAGAGATCAAACCAAAAAATATTTAAATAACAAAAAATTCAATAAAATTATTTAGGCTATTTCATAAATATATAAACACACACCAAAGTAGTTTTATTGAGTTGTGTGACATAATTAAATTCAACAATTTATACAGTGATGTAATATGGTTGAGGCTTTTTATATTTTCATTAATATAAATCAAGATGGTGGATCATGATTTTTTCCACCACACTCTATCACAATATGTTATTAGGTGCAAAGAAAATTTTTATAAATATTCTTTCCTCCCTCTAAATTCATGATATTTCTTATTGGTATTATAAATTTTATTCAAATTGAAGACAAATCACTTTATACTGCATGGGATAATTTTAGATTCATGATAAAAAAATTCACTCATCATGATATAGAAATTCTGTTACTGGTCCAAAATTTCTATAATGGTCACTCTTAATGAAATGTATCCATTATATATGTCATTCCATGAGATTCTATAATGAATAATTTTTTATAAGAATGTTTTGAATTATTTGATGAGTTGTCTAGAAACAGTTTCCAATGGAAATGATAAGGGATGAAAAAGTGTGGAATTCAAATAGTGGATAACATCAGATGTATGGATTCTTAAATGGATGAAGTGATGGGTAAAATTTAAGTGATGGATTCCATGCACTAACTCAAAGGTATATATACTAAAGAAGTTAAATATGGTGATTTTAACCAATAAAATAAATTTTAGGGGTGGAGGCCACAATAACCTAGTATAGGGTGTCATCCAAGAGCACTAGGGTTACAACCACAAAAAGGTTCATATATTAAAATTCAAATCTATACACTAGAGAATACCTTGTCAAATTTAATTACAAACACGTGTTCTTCCATTAAGAATTTAACTTCTAATTCAAAATATCAAAGGTCTTCCATAATAAATATATATTTTTAAGTTAACTAATTCTTGTATAGACCTATCATAATTCTACGGGATAACACAGATGCCACCACTAGTGAATAATTTAACATCTTCACTTAGAATAGTGTAAAAACTATGAAAATAAGTAATAAATAAAGGATAAAATAGAAAGAAAATAAATAATAAAAAGATAAGGAATAAAAGAATAAATAAATAAGGGGAAAAATAAAATAGTAGATAAAGAAGGTGGGGATAAATCCCCACCACCCTACCAGCCACTTATACTTTTTTATAGGTTAAAGAAATTAAAAATAAAAGAATAAAGATGTATGTTTTTTGTAAACATTTGAAAAATTGTATATTAGCATTATCTTCGAGGAATATTTATAAACCACAACCACATACACTAATTCCATGAAAGTGATAGGTTTAAATAAGGGTAAACTTGAGGGTTTAGGCATCATACCACTCCTAAGAGAATGCTCATTCATGTTCTTAAAGTTTTTACTGAAGAAGTGGTGTGATCTAATTAGATTTTAAATTCCTAATAATATTGAGACTAATGAGTTAGGGATATATTTGCGTGATCTTGTAGAAAGTTTTAACATCATGTTATACTCAACATTTAATAGATTGGGTTCAGAAAAGATAAATACAATAATATCTTCTATTCAATTAGTATACACTATAGTGAGATATACATTGGGTTTTATTGAAGATATTATGGTTAAGGTGTATAATTTTTATTTTCCAGTGGAATTTCTTATGATTGAAATATAATAATAAAAGAAAAATCTAATTTTAAAGAGGTCACTTTTAGCTACTCGGAGATATTTTATTGATGTAAAAAAGTGTATATTTGGATTTGAGGGTTGGTGGTGAGAGAGTGAAATTTAATATTCACCAAGTCATGAAATAGTTTGATCAAAAGGATGAATATTTGAGTTGAGACATAAAACTAGAGATAGAATATGTTTCTACTATCAAAGTGTAAAATAAACTTGTTGTTGTCATAAATAAAAAGAAAGATGAAATTGAGTAAAAAATGAGAAATGAAGGTTATAAGATATTATTGAGTATGATGAATAAGTTATTTTACCGAGGATGTTCAAGGAGGTCCCAAAGGTTTGGATAGTCCTAGATATAACATTTGGTTTTTAAAAACACAGTAAACACTAGTGTATTATCTCTATAGAGGTAAATAAGGTTTTACCATAGGGAAGGTAGTATAAAATTTTAGAAAGGTAAGAAGTCCCAGTTGCAACCATTCATGGATTCGAACCAGGAAACTTCTTTCCAACCTTCTTTCACTAGAGATGAGAATAAATAAGGAATAGCATAAATTACTTAATCAAATTTATTCTATGTGGAAACCTAATTTATTATAAGGCTTTATTTGGAATATTTTAGGTCTAAGTTTGTGATTTTTTAGGAAGTGGGATCAATTAGCCTTATCTTTTTGAGTTATGATGGACTGGGTATTATGATTTCACTAGTTTGATTTGATTTTTTAGGTTTATGGGTATGATGTAAAGAAAAACGGGACTGTGGGAACTTGGAGAGGAATAAATATGGAGCACTTTATATGGAAATGGGTGTATAATTTTTTATTTAGTGCTTATTTTTAATCCATTACATTATTATTTTTTGGGCTTTGAAATGTAATATTTCATTCTTTTCTTGAACCATTTATTTAATTTAAGATCTATGAGAAAAAAATACTTAGTAATACCATCATCCAATGTTTTATATGTCATTTTTAATAAGATTTAATGACTAATATGGGGGTTAAGGATTATATATAATAATGATGGTATAAATTTAATGAATCATGGTTTATGGGGATTAGTTGATTTTTGTGAATGAAATTCCTTTAAAATGTATTATTATTTTATTTTATGATATTTATGTTTATTGGTTTGTTATTAATATTAATGTTATGAGTGATTGTCCCAATTAATTTGATCTGAAACCTGATAGGGTTCTGGAACAATTTCTCATATGACTTCTTATACCTATTTATTCAGAGATACTTTGGGCTTGTAAATCTACTAGAATGTACATTGATATCTGGTTAACATTTTGATTGAAAATTTCATAGTAATATCATTTAACAAAGTCATACTAATATGATTTAGAAATTTTTTATTTAAACCAATATATCCTTTGAGACTTACCTGTACATTGAATCTTTTTTAAACTCATAGAAACCATGAATGAGCTCGATAGGGACAGCTGCATTAAAATCCTATTTTTTTCTTCTTACCCTATATTAATTGTTTTTCATGATATCCAAGGGATTAATTGTGGTAAATAGATTATCCATAGTGAATAAGGGTTGTTTTTTATTAGGAAAAAATGTGAGGTATTATCATTGGTTGTTGGGGGCATGGTTTGTGAATTTTATTTCATTATATTTCATTTTATACCCTATTAAAAAATGAAAAAAGTCATTTTTTAAAGAGAAAAATAAAAACATTAGAAAAAAGTTATTGAAATCAAAAAATGAAAAATAGGGTATGTCTTTCATTATTCTTGTCGTGATTTATGATTATGTTCATTGATTTGGTGAAGGTGGGTGATATCATTCTTTAAAGGATTTTCTATTTAGATTTTCTATTTTTTATACCTAAAATTTACTTTTGAGTCAACTTATTTTTTTAGATTTAATAATTTTTTACTTCCACTACTTCCCAACCCCCATACTTAGATTAATTTCAACCTCAATGTGAATACCTTGTGATTAATGATGATATTTATATTTATGAGGTGCAGATTTGAGATTCATTGCAATTCTATGCATGGGATGCATGTATTCAATGAATGATCATAAATCTAGAAAATTTTCACCTTTAGTGATGAGGGAAAAAATAAAATTGAGATAGAACAAAATTTTAATGCATGATAATAATTAATTGAAACATTTTAATGAATGATAGGGAATTTTTTCCCATTTCAAATGGGAAGATTAAAATATATGATTAACTTATTTTTATTAAAAAATACATAATTTAAGAGATTCTCTTGATGTGAATCTTGAATGTTTTATTCCTTATTAAAAGTTTATTTTATTTTTTTTGATATTGAAATTTGAACCATGGTAGTATGGGATTTATTTGTGATATTTTGAGACTCTATCCTTGAGGGAAAACAAGTGTTTAAGTGTAGGGGGATTTCACCGACATAATTCATGCTTATATTTTTGTTATTAAATTCATTTATTTTGTGGTTTAGTTGAATATTTCTTCATCATAGATATTATTTTATATTTCTTATATAAATAACTGGGATTTAATAAGTTTGGAATTAAAAAATGATGATACTCTCCACAAAGAGGGAGAATATATATATATATATATATATAAGGTTTCTCATAGAAGGGTAGAAGAAAGAGGTTTTCACGTGTAGAGTGGGGTGGAAACAAGATTCGATGGATGAATTATGAGTGGTGTCAAAATTAAAACTACAGAAAATATCCAAGAAAAAAAATCGATTTGGGTTAAGAGAAACATGGGTATTGTTTAGTTATTAAAAACCCATGCGGAATAGGTGATATGACGTCATACCACCCCACCACTAGTCATCTTCCTCTTGGATTAAGATTACATTATACTTAGATCTATCATGTAACACCTAAATCAATAAATAATCTACCATTACCATTATTGGAAATCTCTAGGCCAGGATCATCATCCCTCTATGTTTCACTAAGATTTCCATGATAAGTTCAACCACTTCCATATGAGGATGAACAACATGCCATGCCTCTTGAAACTTTTTTTCAGAGAAACCTGTATAGATAAAATAAAGAAGATGACTCATTCCACCACTATGTAAATGTATCCACAACTATGAAGCTAGTGGTTCCTACATGAAATCTTGAAGATTCCTTATATGAATTAAAATTCCATTAGAGCGTGAACGCAATCTTGAGGAAGCTTGATTAAGACTGTACCTACAAGTATATTATAATTCTATACATAATAAGGGGTGATCAAGCACGTTCACACAATGGAATAATTCCCAACATGAAAAGGTTCATGTCGTAAAGGATATGTTTTCATTGTGAAATTAATATAGATCTTCTCTTTAATATCATGAAAAAAAAGTTTTATCAACACTAAAAAATCATTTATATTTCAATAAATATTAAAATCTGACTTTTATTAGTGCTTCCAAAAAACGATGATAAAGGGTGGATTTATCAGCACAAAAAAAAGCATTGATAAAAACATCCTTTATCATCACTTTATTTAGCACATATAATTTTTTAAAAAAAAAATCTTTTTCATGCACCCCAACACCCCCTTTATCAACACTCGTGTCCCCCATTTCTTAGTGATTTCTATTTTCTAACCTCCATCATGCACCCCAAACCCTTTCTCAGCACTCATGAACACTCCCCCCATCCTAAATGTTGGAATGCTCCACAAAATACATGCTCGTGTCTGGAGTTGATGCTACACCACTACCAAAGTTTAGCAATTTGAAAGTATGAAAAAGGGATTTACAAGCTAAAAATGCATTATTTTCCTCAGTGACATTAAATGGGGACCCTTAATCAGCACTTTACTTAGCACTGAAAAAGGGGGGTCATTATCAACACTGTAAATAGGAGTGATAAAAGGCCCTACTACTATAGTGTGTTGTTGAAATTACAACACACTGTAGTAGAAACCTGAATACATAAGCCTAAGCCAAAATTTAATTGAACTAATAATTACATCATTAATAAAAAAATGACTATATTATAGACATTTCAAACAATGTTTTGAACAATTTCATTAGTAAGTACTATCACAAAAAAAATCAAAAACATCAATATTTCATTGCCTTTGGCACCCGAACCACTCCTAAAAAATCTCGATCATGGTATCAGTTGCCAAAAAAATTGCCCCAAATTGAACAAAATAATCAACCTATATAAGAAAACAATTATCATACTAATAACATGATAAATAATTAAAATTAAACAAAATATGAAAAAATACATGAATAAAATGATAATTATAAATAAAATGACACACTTAAAGTCATACTTGTCACACCATGTGTCAGATTGAGGTGCAGCTAACTCCTAAACATCACAAATGACTTATGGATCATTTTTATAAAGTATCAAAATAACCTGAATTTTTTTACTCAGTTTTGAGTATGTCACTTGTCTTTTTTACTAAAATTTCATTTGAGATACAAAGCCCAAACTTTGAGTGATACCGGTCACATCATATGTTGGTTTGATGCGAGACTAATTCTTACACATCAAAAATTAGTTATGAGTCATTTTCCTAAAGTATAAAGACAATCCAAGATTTTTTTATTGTTTTTTAGTGAGTGACACATGTTGTGAACTAAAATTCCAATTTTAGACTAATACCTGACACTTTGAGTCATATAGGGCAATCTGTGTATCAGAATGAAGTGTGATTGATTCCTACACATCACAAATGACTTATTAATCTTTTTCCTTAATTATCACAACAATATGAATTTTTTTTTAAAAAAATTAGTATGTATCTTTTATATTTTAATAAAATGTAAATTTTCAATTAAAGGACACACATAGAGTCACATTGGTCGCACCATGCATCAGATTGAGGTGGGGAAAATTCCTACACATCACAAATTACATATGGATAATTTTCCTAAAGTATCAATATAATCTGAATGTGTATGATTGGTTTTGAGTATGACACTTTTCTTTTTTACAAAAATGTCATTTGAAACTAAAAACATGAAATTTGAGTGATACCAGTCACATTGTGTGTTAGTTTGAAATGATAATAATTCTTACATATCCAAGCTCATTTTCATGGATTTTAGTGAGTGACACATGTTTTGAACTAAAATGTCAATTTTAGATTGATAACGGACACTTTGAGGCATACCGGGCATATCGTGTATCAGATTGAGGTGAGTATTATTCCCACATGTTAAAAATTACTTATGGATTGTTTTCCTAAAGTATCAACACAATCTGATTGTGTTTGTTCAATTTTGAGTATGTTACTTGTCTTTTTTACTAAAATGTAATTTTAAATTGAAAACATATACTTTGAGTCATATTGGTCACATCGTGTGTCTTTTTTATGTGAGATTAATTACTACATGTCAAAAATGACTTGTGAATCATTTTTCTAATCTATCAAGACAATCTGAGTGATTTGTCTTAGTTTTCAGTAAGTGACACTTGTTCTGAACTAAAATGTCAATTTTAGACTGATAACGGACACTTTGAGTCATAGAGGGCACACTATAAATCAGATTCATGTGTGTCTGATTCCTACACATCAAAAAATACTTATGAATAATTTTATTAAAGTATCAAAATGTTTTGAATGTTTTTTCATGGTTTTGAGTAAGTCACTTGTTTTTTATTACTAAAATGAAAAAATAGAAAAGGAAACACTTAGAGTCATACCAGTGACATCAAGCATCGAATTGAGGTTATCTTAATTAAAACATGACACAAATGACTTATGGATTGGTTTCATTATATACCAAAACAATATGAATATGTTTTCTTATTATTGAATATGTCACTTGTGTTTTTTAATAAAATTCCATTTTAAAATGGAAACACGCCCTTTGAGTCATACCGATCACAGAGTGTGTCAGTTTGAAGTGATAATGATTCCTACACATATAAAATGACTTATGAATCATTTTCCAAAATTATAAAGACAATATGAGTGTATTTTCCAAGTATTCAATGAGTGAAACTTTCTTTGAACTAAAATTTCATTTTTACACTGATAACAATCACTTTGTGTCACAATGGGAACACCATATATCGGATTGAGGTTCAACTGGTTATGACACATAAAAATGACTTATGTGTAATTTTAATAAAATATCAAAACAACATTAATGAATTTTCTCAGTTTTGAGTATGTCAATTGTCAATATTTCAAAAATTTCAATTTTAAATAAAAATACACACTTTAATTCATACCAATCAAATCATGTGTCGGATTGGAGTGAGTATTATTTTAACACGTCGCAAATAATTTTTGGATAATTTTCATGAAGTATCAAGAAAATTATATTGTGTTTTCTTAGTTTTGAGTATGTCACTTTTGTTTTTTCTAAAATTTGATTTCAAACTAGAAACACGTACTTTTATTCATACTGGTCCTATTATGTCTGTATGAAATGAGATAGATTCATATAAGCCACAAATGGACTATGAATTTTCTTCATAAATTTTCAGGACATTATAACAGTATTTTCATAGTTTTTAGTGATTGACACATGTTTTGAAATAAAATATTGATTTTAGACTAATAATAGACACTTTAAGTCATATCAATCACACCATGTATCAGATTGAAGTACAACTGATTCATACAAATAAAAAAATACATATGGATAATTTTATTAAATTTTCCAAACAATACAAATTTGTTTTCACTATTTTGATTATGTCACTTTAATTTTTTACTAAAATGTCAATTTTAAATAAAATGTCACACTTGGAGTCATATCGGCCACACTGTGTGTTAGATTGAGGTGCGGTTGATTCCAACATGTCAAAAATAATGTATATATTTTTTTCTAAAGGAATCAATAAAATATTAATTTTTTCCTTGTTTTTTAGTATGTAATGATTGTTTTTAACTAAAATTTTAATCATAAACTAAACACATACAATCTGAGTCATACCAAGAACATTGTCTAGTGGATTTAGTTGTGGCTGATTGATTATATGATATGTCTTTTTCTTTCAACTATATGAAAAATGGTAGAAAATATAGAACATGTTTCATCATGATGGATGAGGAAACCCCATGTTTCCTCAGATGCTTCACATTTTAGGAAGCTTGGGGTTTCCTCTTCTATCAGAAAGGAATATGTTCTTTCCATTCAATCTTGTTGTTGATTGTTGAATGAAAAATATGATTTCACAAAAGAACTGTGAAAAAACTAAATAAGTATCAGATAAAAATGATAAGGAAATTAACTTACATATAGTATATAAAATAAGGAAAAAATAACTAGATAAGTATTATGAATTCAACTTTTCATGATTTTTGTACAAATTCATGACCCATTTCCTTATTTTCATTATCTCAGTTTCTTCCTCAATGCCCAATCTCTCACAAAAACGAGCAGCTTCAGAAAAAACACCCCAGCCTTAGTAAAAGAATCCACCAGTATAAGAAAAAAATTCTTATATTAGTAATACTACAAAGAAATAAATTAAACATAAATATGAAAAAATATATTAATAAAATTTCATTTTTAAACTAAAACCATATAATTTTAGTCGTACTAGGTACACCTTGTATCGAATTGAGTGCATGATCATAGTACATGAGTGAATCATTCTTGTTAATAAATTAATTTCTTTATGATATCTATGAAAATTAACAAAATAAGTATAAGATAGAAATGATGTGTAAATTAACTAGAAATGTAGATAAAATGATGATAAGATCAACTATATAAGAAGTAGGAAGTCAAATCTTCATGATATATTTGTACATTCTAACACCACGTATGCTTCCCATTCGTTTCTAAATAAATCTATTACATCTTGGGAGTTTGAGGACTTTTGATAATCATGTTAGTGTTGGAAAAATATAAATACACAAAATATTAATAAATATTTTAAATGAAATAGAAATGGTCTTCAAAAATATCACTTCGAGGATGCTAGTTTGTTTATGGTATATGATATCTCTCAAAAAATTGAAAACATAAAAACCATAATATTTTCCATTTGTTTTTGTCAAGAACATTAAAAAAAATTAAAGAAAATGTGTACTTTTTAATATGTGTTTTTATAGTGAATTTTTATTATATATACCATCAAACTTATATACCTGTTGAAGTCGATAGACTCCTTGTGCGCATGGACTATCCTCATGCCATGATTTTGTCAATATTTAAACACCACCCTATCACAAAATAATTCTAATTAAAACATAATATAAAAGACATAACTTGAAGTTTAGTTCAAAAACATTAGATATAGTGTGTTACAAATTGAAAAACATCATCAAGTGTGGTTGGGTGTTTGGGTATCTATGTAGTGAATCTAATAAATAAATCATTATAGTATCCAAATTGATCAAAATAAGTACCTAATATTTCCTAAAACAAAAATTAATAAGTAATGAAAAGAATAAAAATATATTTTATATGATTAAATAGGAATTTACACCTAAATCATTGCTATTAAGAAGATTATGTCATCTAAAAGTTTTATTTCAAACTATGTGGTTAGTTTTTCCACTATTTCGTAAATTTTAGTTGATTTTGTTTCAGTTTGGTCTGTAGAAGTGAAAAGGGGGATAATGAGTCCATATTTATGTTCATGGCATAATCCCTTCATTTGGTATTCATATATACACCTGTAAAAAATATTAATTGTATTTAGTCATAATTAACATAGTAGATTAGCTATTGGAAAAATCAAGAAAACACACCTCATGTATACATTTACAAATAAGACTCAAATCTATTAATACTTGAGGATTTAATTTACATTCTCCACAGAAATGAAGTCTGTAATGGACTCTCTATACATTTATTATTCAAAATCAACTATGTGATTACTGCCACTTTGTAACCCTGTATCTGCATGAAACATAAATGTTAGTAAATATGGATATTGAACGAGTGGGTAAAGGTGCTTTGTGAAGATCATGTAGATTGGTCAATTGATCCTTTAGATCATTTTTATTCAACCATTCATTTCACCCCTTCCCTTTTTCCTTCTGTAATAACATTCATTGGTTCAAACCTTTTTTCATTAATTATTAAAGGTTTCGCATGAAAAATAAATTGGAAATGAATACCTCCCTATCAATATGTTTTTTTCAAGATCATACATCCATTATATAAATGTTCCAATAGCTTTCTTAACCATATGAATATATGCATCATCAAGTGGAACAGTTATCTCAGTTATCATCTTAAGACCTACACTAATCCTTACTCTAACATGAACTATTGGAAGTTATCTGTTTTGTGGAGTTTATTCTTGGATATTGAATATGGTAGACCTAGTAATAAAGAAAATGAGTGGGTGTTGATATATATAAATCACAATCATTTTCACCATTTATAATATCAGTAATGGAAAGTAATTAGTGTCTTCCTGATTCACATTTCATAGAAACAATTATGAGAATATTTATTACATCATCTAAGATAGTGCTTTGAGTGGAATGGCTCACATCAAAGTTGGTGGGGGTGGGGGGATCTTCACACAGTGATTCTTCTTGAGTTGTTACTTCTCATCCCCCCCCCCCATAACATTTTCTAGAGACTCATAATTTTAATGAAATTTTTCTACAAGAGAAGATAACCATCACTACAATACATCCATTTGTTTATTTTTATCCCCCACTTCTTTTCATTTCTAAATATGTGCTTGGGGTGTCACCCCAAACCTCACACCTCTGACATGGCCATACTGTTATGGCCTCTTCAAGGCCACTGATAGTAGGTGTTTATCTGGTAAAAATATTAATGGTTTCTATGTATAATTCATATAGAAAATATAGGGAAAAATTACTCATTGTTATGTAATAACTATTTAATGAAAACAAAATTTTTATTAGGTCATACTTACACATTCATACCATACTTTTTATGTTTTTTCATCTATTAGTATTCCATATTTATTTACGCATGTCTCCTTCCATAGCAAATGATGTGGGATATAAGTACCTCTAGATTTGGAATCATCAATCTACATATAAATATAGGAACATAATTATGTTATTGTTTCATGTCATATAAAATTATTGTGGTAGATTTAAAATACATATCAATTCTTTTCAAGTGAAGTGTACCCCACCCTTGCTTTATAGGGGTATGTTGGTTTTGTTTCCTGTTTCTTATTTTCATCACATAGTTGTTGATTCATAAATTAAAAATTATTAATCAAAGTGATTAATACATGTATTTTCAACCAATTTTTTACCAAACACAATGCACCTAAAAAGATAACTCCTTGCAATGGTTGGTAAATGCATCCCACGCTTCATGGATTATCCGGTGTGCATACATATGTGGTGGGTGCAAGTTTATTTCTCTATTAGTGTATTTGAGATGAAATTTCCTTAAAATTATATTAAATCCTCTATGATCCTTTCCATCATGAATTAATACAAATTTCTTGTGGTATTAATCTACCATAAATGCACTTTATGAGGGATAATTAAGAGTAAGTCAATGTTTCAAGTTTTTATTATTTTAGTAAAATAATAAAAATATATCATAATGTTACCCTAATAACATCCCAAATTAGTGTATTAAACATGGAAACAAAATGTTTCCATGAATCTACATCAATCGGTATGTGCTTCCACGTGATGAGCCTAATTAAACTAATGAACATGGTCTTATTGTGGTTAACCGGCTGGTCACGCACATTCCATCCAACTTCAAATTTGATGCATTTTCTTTTTTCCTTAATAATTTTTTCTAACACTTTTACACTACAACACTCCTAATATTTTTGGACAATAGTTGTTCCCTATATTCCATTTCCTCAGGTTCTATATTTTCAGTATGTTGTTCCTATGGATTAGTAGTGTCGTTATGTGAAAAAGGTCATTGTTCATCTCCACTCAGAGCAGAAAAAGGTTGAGAAACCTATCATTCCTCAGGATTGGGTGAATCGACATATGTATAAGTCAATATAGATAAAAGTGGTTCAAAATTTAATTTAGATTATTTAAATGCCGCATTGAACATATAATAACCTGAGGTAACATAATGTATATTACAAAAAAAATATAACCTGATTATTGAACTCTTTTTTTAAAGGTTGAAGGAATTTGACCCCTTTATTGAGTATCCAAACCCTTCATCGTGGTCTCCTATGACATAAAAGACCTCATTTATATTGGGACTGCTATGAAATGATTGCGACATCCCAATGAAAGGGTTATCCTCAATTGAATTTTCATCTGACCCTTTGGTGGATTTGGTTGATAATAGAACAATTGAATACTTTCTGTTTGTGGGATCTGGAATAAAAATAATTGAACTTTTTATGATTCCATTATAAAAGTTTTGTCTTTGTACCCTTCCTTACTGAAATCCACTTTAATGAATCCCAACTCATTTATTTTAATAGAACTCCTCTTATCAACCCACTTGTATTGAAAAATTGACACGTCGAATGTTGTATAATCCAACTCTCATATTAGTTGGATGATCCTAATGTATCAGATATTCGCATAATTTAGATTTTTGTCCTTGGAACTTGATACATGAATCGCTACACTCATAAGTTTATTCACAGTGTTTTTCATGGTACTTCCTTCATCAAATTAATTAGTATAGAATGTATAACCATTAATTGCATAACCATTATAAGATAATACATGTTCACTTGGTCCTCTGGCTATCCATTGATGTCATTTTGAAACTGAATCTAGATTTTCATCTGACTCTTTAAACATATGGTCTCAAAATCATCCTATAAACTATTGATTATTATCCATATTTACTAATTAATAATGACATAACGAATAAATATTATTAGGAAATAGTTATTAAGTGATATAAAGTACCAATTAATTTAGCATAATTATTGAAATAAGTATATTTTTTAAAAAAACAAATATTTATTATAATCTTATAATTATAATTATAATAAATATATTTATTATTTAAATATATTTATTATAATTTTGTAGTTATTTAAATATATATTTACTTATTTATAACTATAGTTATAATTAAATATTTTTATAAATATTTTAATATAATTTTAAATATATTTATATATAATTCTATAATTCTATAATTCTATATATATATATAATTCTATATATTTATTAATATATAAGTATATATAATTATAAATATAATAAATATAGTTAATATTTAAAATATATATAGATAATTTTATAAAAACTTTTTAAAAAACATTATTAAATATTTGAATTATTAATATATATTAATTTATCAAATTGAAATTACCCATGGGGAAAAATATCAAATTTCTTGGACAAAAATAGATTAGAAAAAAAAACTCAAATTATCCATGGACAAATCTCAAATTGCAATACAAACTGAAAAAAATGGAGAATATACAATTGAGATGATTTTTGTAAATTTAAGAAAACAGTTAATAAAAATAAAAAATAAAAATGTTTAAATAATTATAAAAAATACTTATAACTGGGTGGCCATCCGGCTGTAATAGAAGGTGGTGATGGGGGTCCAGTCATCCGTCGACGACATGTCATCTGTCGGGGACCAACTGACAGTAAGGGAGGGAGGAGAGGGGGGTCTGGTCATCGATCGGTGGCTCACCGGCAGCAAGTGAGGCAAGGCTTGCACAAGGCTAGGGGAATCTGACCAACGGTAAGGTAGGGAGGGGGGAATTTGGTCATTGGTCAGTAGACGAGGCAAAGGCTCGTGTGAGGCAAAGACTCACGAGAGGTAGTTGGTGGGAAAAAGAGGTAAAGGGGTCTTGGATGTCGGTCGAGGCAGTAATTACTAGACCCCCCATATGCAGGAAGGGGTAGAAATTAGGAAGACAATACGGGAATTGAAAATCAAAGAAAAGATATGAAGCCTAAAAAAATAAATCCATGCATACATTATATTTGGATAGGATCGGTTCGTTGAGAAAGAAGATGATGGTAATGGGGGTTTAGCAAGAGCGTCGGTAGTGGTGGCACTAGGATTCTGTGAGATCTTGAAGGCATCCAGAGGAGATGAATCTGTTGGGGTTCTTCTTATAAGTACTCATAACGCTTTCAGCAGTTCTTTCTAAAAAATGATGATAAATAGAAGTTTTATCAACTCTAAAATAGAAAGCACTGATAAAAATAATATTTATCTACGCTTTTTAGCACTGATAATGATACATCATTATCAACGCTAAAAAAGTGCTGATTAAACGGTTCTTTATCAGCATTAACATTTTAGCACTGATAAAGTGAAGTTTTATCAGTGCTAAAAAAATCATTGATAAAGATATATTTTTAAAAATATATTAGTTAATTTGTAATTATATATATTCAAATCGATATATAAATAAATTTAATTATAAATTTAATAACCATATTTATTATTTAAATATAATTATTATAATTTAATAATTATGTAAATATATATATAGATATTTATAATTATAATTTTAAAAAAATATATTTAAAAATATTTTGATATAATTATAAATATTTTATATATTTATATTATTATATATATTTATAAATTTATGAATATAATAAATATATTTTTTATTTAAATATATTTATTATAATTTTATAATTATTTAAATATATATTTATTTATTTTAATTATAATTATTCATAAATATATTTAAAAATATTTCAATTTAATTATAAATATATTTTTATAATTATATTTATTTATATCAATATATAAATAAATATAATTATTAATTTAACAAATATATTTATCATTTAAATATATTTATTATAATTTTATAATTATTTAAAAATATTTATATTTATAATTAGAAGTTTTAATAAGTAGATTTAAAAAGGTATTTACATATAATTATAAATATAAAATTAAAAATATAATAAATATATTTATTATACCTGACTACGTGAACCATGGGTTAAATATAATGATCCTGAAATTTAATAAATATAAAATAACAACAAATAACCAATGGAGATGGAGAAAATGTTAGTGAAAAACACTGCCAAAAGAAATAAAGCATACATCAGCTCAGGAGAACAATAGAAGAAAATTCATCTCTGAGATCATCCACTGCCTCTGCCGCTCGAAGGATGGCCCCTCCTCCAAGTCTTGGGTTGTTTCCATGTCCCATCATCATTCATTGGGGTTTGGTCCACAAGGTGTTGAGGATCCTAATCTCCGACCATCCCTGAGGCCTTGATAGTTTCAATGCATAAGGAAGGTCCTTGAGTGTTGCCAAACACCTCGTAGAAAAACTCCTTGTTGTTGGATCTATTTAAAATTTCAAGTTGACAAATATTATTTTTACCAGCTTTCCAATGAACCAAATCTTTGAGTGACCACCACATCTAATCTCTTATTTTCTTTCCAAGATCTTGAAGTAGTCATCTACTCTGGAAATAACTACTAATCAGAAAACTCTTGGGCCACTACTTCATCAGTTGAGTGTTCCTCACTAGCCATCCCTTTAGTGTTTTCACCCCTATATAAAAGTGATTTTCTATTCTCCTTATTTGAGATATTAACCCACTTACTAATATATTCAGAAGATTTCATCACCTCCTAGATAAATTTGAGGTAGTTAACAGGGTGATGCATCCCATTCCCTTGAGGTGTATCAAAATCTTTGACCCGCACTGGGCAATCAGAGCCAAAGCCACCCCCTACTAGAATTCAGTTGCTTTGTTCCTAAGTTTCAATATTCCCCTTAAGTGGATTGGTAGCCTCAACATGCCCCTTTCTTATGGCCTGATTTAAATCACCAGCAAAAGCATTTAAGGGGGAATCCTTAATGCATGTATAACCATGCTTAGGCATGACCACACCATCCTGACGAGGACTCATTCCATCAATGCTAATAGAAACCTTCACAACCAGATAATTATAAATAAATATATTTCAAAAGTATTTATATATAATTATAAATATATATATAAATATATATTTATTAGTATATAATTAATTAATATAATAATTATATTTACTATTTAAATATATTTATTATAATTTTATAATTATTTAAATATATATTTGTTTATTAAAATTTTATGAATAGTATGTTAGAAAAATTAAATATAGTTATAATTGTATAATTAAATATTTAAAATACAAAATTATTAAAAGAATCATTTAAATAGATTATTTATATAAATTTCAATCATATTTAAAATTCTAAAACTTAACAAATAAAAGAAAATAATAATAAATGAATATATTAAATTAAATAAACTAAAAAAATATTAAAAATTTAATTCTTAACATTCAATACCCTATAAATGGGTTTACACGATTCCACCTTTTAATAGCGCTAAAAAAACGATGATAAAGGGGGTACTTTTAACAGCACTAAAAACATTATTAAAAGGTGCTTTTAATAGCTATAAAAAAGATCTGTTAAAAGTAACACCTTCATCAATTCTTTTTTACCAATGATAAAGGGACCCGCTTTATCCGCACTTTTTTAGCATTGTTAAAAGTATCACATTTATCAGTGTTTTTTTAGAAATGCTGATAAGGGGGTCTTTATCAGTGCTTTTTTACTAGCACTAATCAAGTTTAAATTTTATAAAGAAATTATAAATAATTATAAATAATTATAAATAATATATTTACATAAAAATATATTTATATTTATATATATATAATATTTTATTAAATATCATTTATATAAGACTAAATATGCATTTACACTTAATATACGAGATATTTAGTGAGAATGGACTATAAAATAAACAAAAAGATAATATTAATTAATAATTTTCTAATTATTATCAAGTAATAGTGATTTGATAACAATTTAAAAATATAAAAAATCAATAAAAATGAATAAAAGATCTAAAATAAGTTTAAAACGTAACTTGAACTTTAAACAGACATAACTTTCGATCCAGGTGTACGTTTAGGCTCTACCACATATCTAATCAAATCTTGTGATGATCTCTATGCACTGGTGACTATGTGAAACTTTGATCGTGTTTTTAAAGGGTCAAAAATATCCAGAAGGCCTCCAGACTGATTTTTTTAGTCAGTGTATCCTAATTTTTTAAAATTCCATAGAACATCAGTCCTGTTTAAGGGGGTCTTTTTCCCCATTTTTAGTGGGACTAAATTTATTCCCAGATCTTACAATCATATTGATTTTATGGTTTTGACATTTTATCATTTTTCATAATTTTTTTTATTTATAATTAAATATATACACATATTTACATATTTGTATATATTCACACATAAAATTTTAATTTTATAAATAAATATGGAAATATATTTACATATAAAAAATATTCCTATATATATAAACCATATATAAATAATAATAATATCCATTTTATTTAAAATAAAAATATATGAATATTTATCTACCAATGTAATTAATGTTTCACGAACCAGCCCGAGTCGACCCAGAACCTGTCACCTACACCAGCCCGAAACAAGTCCCAAGAGGCATTCCTGATCCTCCCGGGACGAAAACAAGCACTGGGGGCATCAATAGAGTACACAAGGGAACTATTTCACCCAAATATAAATAATAAAATAAACAGCAGAAAGAAATGGATAGTTCAAAATATATTTATATAAAAATTGAACATAACATTGTTTTTATAAGAAAATGAAAGTATAACAAAACCAAAAACTCAACTGACCAAACCTAATAACCAACTATATCCATGTGACCCCTCTGGTCACTCTCAAACACAATGATCACACGTCCCCCATTTAGATCAAACTCAAGATGAAACTTGCACAAGGTCTAAAAACAAAAGAAGACTATTGGTGTGAGAATTAAAACTCTGTTGGTTACCCGATATTATATTCCCAATGCACACCCTTTAAAATAAAATAAATATCAATTTAATGTTTTAAATACAAGATATAAAGGTATGTTTTCCAAATGAGGTCCCATGATATATATAAAAAATTACCAGTCAAAAACTTGAATGTTTTATAAACAAGAATGCTAGTAACAATTTTCAAAGATATACAACTTCAAAATGAAAATAATTTTCAAGAGGGATGCTTTAAAGAATTTAAACTTTTAAATAAATCTCACACACTACTGAATTTACCAACCAACGACACCGTATGCTGATAGTGTGTACAAAATATCCAATGATCACAAGTCATGGTAACACCCATAGGCACTAGTTAGTTTTGAGCCCCAGGTACCTCGTATCTCGGTCAAAGTAACCATAATATATATTTTTTCTTGTGCACACGAGCCACTTATAGGGATCATACCCATAACCTAGTGGTCCACCAACATCATCATCATCATAGTATCATTATTTTTGTCATCTTCAAACACACTACATGAAACAGGGGCAAAACCCCACGGGATCACTAGTATACTAGTACATGTCTTCCCACCTAGATACTTGGGATTCCCTTTAGTGCTCAAAAAAGTAACACATATTATAAAATACACATTTCACATCAAAATTACATTCCCAAACCAAAAAAAACATCCCACAAACATTCTTCACATTTCATTCACAAATCAATAAACCACTAAAAATTTTCATAAAACTATTTCAAGTAGTGTTTTGAGACTTTGCACATTAAACTCATTCAAAAACACACTTTTAAGTATAAACAATCAACAAAACCATACCCAACCATTTTTATCATCCCTAAAAATATTTAATAAAATCATTTCATGGACCATAAAACAATCCCAATCGACACAACATTGTATATACATGTAAAACACTCAATCTTAATTTTTAGGAAAGGCCAAACAGGCCTTTAAACATTTTCTCAAAACTGACATTTGAAAAAGTTATGCATTTAAATTTTATTAAGTAGGTTTATACATACCATTTACAGCATAAATACATATTCATAAATCTATTAAAACACACAGGATACAGATTAAAAACAGAACCTTTTTCATAAGGATATGAAACGGGATATTTTCTGGCAACCCGGGCCAAAACATGTTGTAAACCAAAACCCAATTGTTTGTAAATCAAAATACATATTGGAGAGCCATAAAATTATCCCAAAATAATTTTTTTCATGCTTCCAATGTATTTATAAATCCAAACAAATAATTTTAAATTTCACTAGACACATAAATGCCAATTGGGCAATTTAACGAACACATGGCACGCACTCTAACGAAACAACTTATTTTAAGCACTTAAAAAGGTATAAAATACCATTTTCATGCCATAAATTTATTCAAGCTACTAAAACATATTAAAAATACCATAAAACATGTGAGAAATCTTGTGGAATAATTTATCAAACAAGAGGAGTGCACATTTATACAAAACAACTATATTTTTAACAAAATAAGGTATAAAACATCCTTTACACCCAAAAAAATTACAACCAGGGTTTCAAAGAAACACATATCATATAAATAATTTTATAACAGCATGATAATGATGAAAAGTAAATGATAAAGTCTTGTTCAAGGGATATACTACCTCAAATCCTTGGCGTAATGGAAACGCACACCCAATATCACCATCCGAGGGTTTATAAACCCTAAACCTATGACGACCAGCCCCAAACTAACAAAAACCACATCAAAAATTATATTATAACATAACCCTAGGTCGATCATGACTATTGGATATTATAAAACCAAGAAATATTGAAAGGAGGAAGAAGAGGGAGGAGAAAGGAGAAGGAATCTCACCTTTTCATCTAGAAAACTCTTCGTCTTCTATTAGATTTTCACCATAAGAGAAAAGGTAATGGCTAGAAACATATGGGAGAGTATCATAAGGTCTGAAAGAACTAGGTAAAAAATATTTATGGGAAAATAAGTACGAATGGAATGATTTTTGGATGAAAGATATTTCCTTCTCAATTATGGAAAACTTGAGGAAACCTGAGAACTTTCTCCCAAATAAGAGATTCAAATGAGCTAAAAAGAGGTAAATTTGATAATGGGGGTGAGGATGGGTAATTTGGATTTGGGTGGGAGGTGGAATCACCTAAAACTACTAAAACAATTAAAAATATTTAAAATAAACAATTTACTTTTAAAACTGGGAATGAGCCCATGGGTTGGCGCATTACCTAAATAAGTAACCCAAATTAACCATGATTATGAATTCTTAAGAGTTTCAAACGGATATGATGGTATGAATATCTCTGTGGAGACAATGTATGAAGTTTAATGGGTGAAAAATGTTAAAAAACAAAGGAGTTATAAAAGAAACAAATCTGTTTTTTAAAACATGAAATGGGCTCATGGTTTGACCAAATCATGAAGTAACCACTCGTTCTCCAAAAACTCCTAAACAAGCAATGGGGAACCCAAGTTAGGGTGATTATACATATTTGATAGTTCAAAACTCAAAATTAATCTCACCCAACACCCAAGAAAAGGATTGGGATTTTCAATGAACCAGATCAAAACCATGACCTGAAAAGAAAAATAACTGGGTGTGGCAATTCTCCTCACCATTAAAACTTTCTGCCCCCAGAAAGCCATAACACTTTTCAACTGACAGAACAACACCTAAGGATTCCTTATCAACATAATAAAGACTCTAAATCTATGTAAATATCATTCACCAACAATTTTACTTAATACAATTTCCAAAACAAAACAGCAACTCACAACCACTTTCGGAGAATCAATGGAAGGATCAAGCCACCACCTCCACAACCAAGACAGGAACTAGATTATTGGGTCTTCTCCAAATGAACCCAATTATCACCCAAACCATAGTTCACTAAAAAAATCCAATGAATTGGGGTGGAGGCTGGAATGTGCTCTCCTCCATTAAATCACAACTACCATCTGAAAAATCCTGAAGGAAACATCTTCGAGACCCGAAGTAGGCCTCCCCACCATTAGAGACAAACTAGAAATGAACAAAAAAAAGAATTCAAAATGAAATAGAATTGGGTCTCACTTTCACAAGTCCACCAAAAAACTCCCAAAATAACCTAAAAACCCCTGTTAAGAGGTTTATAACATGAATATTTAAACCACCCACTCCCAAACGGAGGGGCCGGGAACTGGGCCAACACTTTCTACATGGATCCAGACCCCCACCACTCAGGGTGTGGATTGAAGGGGACCCAATAATTATTCCACTGAAACAAAAAAAATAAACAAAGGAGATACACAACATTATCCACATATGAATGGATAACACCAAGACCACACCCGATTTACATAGGCAGTCCACAAAGGGGCATTGATCAGAATCCCACATCCATGAAGGCATAATCGTAGACACTATGTGGGGGGTAAGTCCACCACGATTGTTGCGACAAAGGGTAATTCATATAAATGAGGAACCACAATAGAGACATAGAAACTACAATACCACAATGGTGGAGGCAGGATCCTGGTCAATCTCCCCACACCTTTGGAAATTTCCTGATTGCGTGGAAAACTTCACTCTGAGGCCTATGGCTGGAGCCCTGATTCTTGAAGCATCTGTTGCACCATAGTCATGGTGCTAAGGATCACACCAATCAAAAGAAAAATCACATGATAAAAAAACACCTTCATCTAAATAATAACTCATACATATATATATAAAAAATTATCACTCTGAACAAGGGGAAAATGGATAAGGAATAGAGAGAAACACATCAACATCACTGAACACAACTGCTATGTCCAAAAGAATTATCAGGACCTTGAAGCACTTTAAATTGATCCCAAAAGCCCTCTATTCCAAAAATCAGGCTGAGGCATCATCCTAAGAGGTGGATTTAAAATTTTAAATGAATCATTTGGTTAATCAATAGGAAATATTTTTAACATAGAACTATTCATGGCCACATCACAACATCAAACACATCTTTAGAAACCCAATGAAAATTACAACAAAATAGATCCACCAACAAGATATCATCTCAAGATACAAAAAGAGTATGACTTATAGATCACAAGTAAGCTTACGTAATAAAAAAATCTTAAAATACATAGAACAAACTAGCCACATAACCATTGGTTTATAAATAAAGGCCACAATTTTTCAGCTCAAAACAATTTTGAAAAAAAAGTAACTTGGTGGGGTTCCACATTCACAAATGGTGTTTCATCAAGTCTCACCCACATGAACATTTACATGCCACCATAGGAACCCAAACACAATGCCATATAGGCCAACCTTACAGATATCAATAAAAATATGAATGTGAGCCCACATGAAAACACTAATGGATAAAACAAAACAACATCATTCCAAAAATCATGTACTTCAAAAGGAACACCAACAACCATGTCAAAAAACCATTTCATATTTCAAAAAACAAACCACACTTCATTAAGAAAAACTTTCTTAAAAACATGCCCCTTTTCATTTTTAACAACTTTTAAAAAACAAAACTACACCAAAAAACCCCTTCCTATTTTCTAAAATTCAGCAAGGTATATTTTCATAATATGATGGTCATTGAGACCAATACCCTTTCTAGGAAAACACCAACCACTCAAAACCAATTTCTAAAACCAATTCATCAGATTCAAACACTTTTCAACATCCCAAAACACCCCATTTAAAAAACGATTCAGAATAACTTTAAAATCATTCACACTTTCAAAACATTTTATTCCAAAAAACCACATGGTTAGATTATAGGTAATCCAATCCCATTAAATCATTTCCACTTCCCCTTTTTTCACAAAAACACAAACTTCCAAAACCATTCTTATATTTAATTTTTGGAGACCCCTTTTTCACTTTTAAAAATACAATCCTCCCTTTAAAACCCATTTTTACAATTCTCATGCAAGGGTTTTCCAAAAAGAAAATCATAATTAAAGAAATGTCCAATAGACCCCAAAAAAGGAACTAGTGTATGTGGATGACTTGACCATATGGTTGGAAACCATATGTTAAACACAAAACTAACATAGAGAGACTTATTAGGACCATGCCCTGGCTCCACATGGCTTTCCAGGCCCTGCAAGCTCATACAGGCCATTGGTCATACTCCCCTTGTCATATCCCTACACCAAAAAATCAATAATAACAAAATACATTAATAAAACCGGAATTCCCATGGAAACCTGAGGATCAGAATGAGAAAGAGTTCGCGACTCTCTTCCTGAACTTACCCATCAAGTCCCAAAACTCCTACTCCATATACCTTGAAATCTCCCAAATAATATGTTCCCTCTAAAAAAGGTCTGGTAAGAGCCGACCTCCTCTATTACCATTTTGTCACGAACCAGCCCGAGTCGACCCTGAACCGGTCACCTAGGTCAGCCCACGACAAGTCCCAAGAGGCATTCTTGATCCTCCTACGATGGAAACAAGCACCGAGTTAATCAATAGAGTACACAAGGTAATGATTTCTCCCAATTATAAAAAATAAAAAAATCGGAAAGAAATGGAGAGCCCAAAATAAATTTACATAAAAATTGAACTGAACATTATTTGTACAAGAAACCGAAAGTATAACTAAACCAAAAACTCAACTAACCAAACCTAATAACAAAATATCTCCATGTGACCCCTCTAGTCACTCTTCAACACAATGATAACACGTCTCCCAATGCGATCAAACTCAATTTGAAACCTGCACAAGGGATAAAAACAGAAAAAGACTATAGGCGTGAGTATTAAAACTCAGTAGGTTAGCCCGATATTATATTCCCAATGCACTTCCTTCAAACTAAAAGAAACATAAATTTCAAGTTTTAAATAAAAGATATAATGTTATGTTTTCCAAATGAGGTCTGATGCTATTTAAAAAAAATTCTAGACAAAAACATGCATGTTTTATAAACAAGAATGCTAGTAACAATTTTCAAAGAGGTGCAACTTCAAAATGAAAATAGTTTTCATCAGGGATGATTTAAAGAATTTACACTTTTAAATAAATCACACACACTACAGAATTTACCAACCAAACACACCGTATTCCCACATTGAGTATAAAATAGCCAATGAGCACAAGTCACGGGTCATCCCTAGGCACTAGTTAGTTGTGAGCCTCAGGTACCTCATGTCTCGGTGAAAGTAACCATAATAAATATCTATTCTCATGCACACGAACTACAAGTAGGGATCATAACCATAACCTAGTGGTCCCCCAATATTATCATCATCATATTATAGTTATTATTGTCATCGTCAAACATGCTACGTGAAACAGGGGACAAACCCCACGGAATCACTAGCATACTAGTACACCTCTACCCACCTAGATACTTGGGATTCCCTTTAGTGCTCAATAAAGTTACACATATTATAAAATAAACATTTCAAATCACAGTTCCACTCCCAGACCAAAAAAACAAAAACATCCCACAAACATGCTTCACATTTCTTTCACAAATCAATGAACCACTAAAAATTTTCATAAAAAAATTGAAGGAGTGTATTGAGGCTTTGCACATTAAACTCATTCAAAAACACTATTTTAAGTATAAAAACTCAACGAAACCAAACCCAACCATATTTATCTTCCCTAAAAACATTTAATAAATCATTTCATGGACCATAAAACAATCCCAATTGACACAACATTGTATATACATGTAAAACACTCTATATTCATTTTTAGGAAAGTCCAAACGGGCCTTTAAACATTTTCTCAAAACTGACATTTGAAAAAGTTATGCATTTCAATTTTATTAACAAGGTGTATACACACCATTTATAGCAGCAAACCAACTTCATAAATCTCTTAAAACACTCAGGTTACATATTCAAAACACAACCATTTTCATAAAGATGTGAAACGGACCATTTTCTGGCAACCCGGGCAAAAACATGTTGTAAACCAAACCCCATTTGTTTGTAAAACGAAATCCAAATTGGAGAGCCATGCAAGTATCCCAAAATAATTTTTTTTGTTATTACAATTTATTTATAAATCCAAACAAATCATTTTAAATTCCACTTGACAAATAAATGCCAACCGGGCAATTTATCGAACACATGGCATACACTCTTTAACGAAACAACTTATTTTAAGCACTTAAAAAAGGGATAAAATACCATTTTCATGCCATAAATTTATTCAAGATACTGAAACATATTCAAAATACCATAAACCATGTGTGAAGTCTCATGTAATAATTTATAAAACAATATGATTTCACATTTATACCAAAACAGATATATTTTTAACAAAATAAGGCATAAAACATCCTTTACCGCCAAAAAAAATTAAAACCAAGGTTTCACAGCTGAACATATCATATAAATAAGTTTATAACATCATGATAATGATGAAAATTAAATGATAAAGTCTTGTTCAAGGGATATCCTACCTCAAATCCATGTCGTAATGGAGACGCACACCCAATATCCCCATATGAGGGTTAATAAACCCTAAACCTGTGACGACCAACCCCAAATGAACAAAAACCACATAAAAAATCTTAGGATAATAGAACCCTAGGTCGATCTTGACTATTGTAGATTATAAAACAAAGAAATAATGAGAGGAAGAAGAGGGAAGAGAAAGGAGAAGGAATCTCACCTTTTCAGCTAGAAGACTCTTCGTCTTCCATTATATATGCACCCTTAAAGAAAAGGTAATGTCTTGAAACGTCTTGGAGAGTCTTCTATGGTCTGTAAGAATCAGAGAAAGAAGATTCATGGGGAAAATAGTATGAATGTAATGATTTATGGATGAAATACTTTACCTTCTCAATTCTGGACAATTTGAGGAAACCTGAGAACTTTCTCCCAAATATGTGAATAAAATGAGCTCCAAAGAGGTAAAATAGATAATGGGGGTGAGGATAGGTATTTTGGATTTGGGTGGGAGCTAGAATCACCGAAAAATACTAAAACATTAAAATGATATAAAATAGAAAATATATTTTTTTTAAAATTGGAAATGGGCCCATGGGCTGGCGCATTACCTAAATAAGTAACCAAAATTAACCATGATTATGAATTATTAAGGGGTCTAAGAGGATATAGTGGTTTCAATATGTCAGTGGAGGAAATGTATGAAGTTCAATGGGTGAAAAATGTTGAAAAAAATAAGTTATAAATGAAACAAATTTGGTTTTTAAAACTGGAAATGGGCTCATGGTTGGCCCAAATCATGAAGTAACCACCCTTTCTCCAAAAACTCCAAAACAAGAAATAGGGAACCCAAATTAAGGTAATCAGACATATTTGATTGTTCAAAACTCAAAATTATTCTCACCCAACACCCATGAAAATCATTGGGATTTTCAATGAACCGGATGAAAACCACGACATGAAAAGAAAAAAAAACAGGGGTGACCATTCCCTTCACCATTAAAGCTTCCGCCCTCGGAAAGCCATAATGCTTTTCAACTGACAGAACAACACCTTAGTATTACTTATCAACATAATACAGCCTCTAAATCTAAGTAAATATCATTCACTAACAATGTAAATTAATACTCTTTACCAAATAAAACACCAACTAACAACCACTTCCGGAGAATCAATGGAAGGATCAAGCCACCACCTCTACAACCAAGACAAGAACTAGATTATTAGGTCTTCTCCCAATGAACCCAACTATCACCCAAATCATAGTTCCCTATAAAAATCCAATAACTTTGTGTGGAGGCTGGAATGGACTCCCCACTATTTAAGCACAACTACCATCTGATAAATCCTAAAGGAAATATCTTCGAGACCCGAAGTGGGTCTCTCCACCATTAGAGACCAACTAGAAATGAACAAAAAAAGAATTCAAAATGAACTAGAATTTGGCGTCACTTTCACAAGTCCACCAAAACTCTCCCACAAAACCTACAAACCCATGTTAATAGGTTTATAAAATTAATATTTAAACCACCCACTCTCGAACGGAGGGGCCAAGAACTGGGCCAACACTTTCTGCATGGATCTAGATCCCCACCACTCGGGGAGGGGAGGGGAGGGAAGGGGACCCAATAATTAGTCTATTGAAATCACAAAATAAAAAAAGGAGCTACCAAACTTTTATCCACCTACGAATCAGTAACACTAAGACCATGCCCAATTTACACAGGTGTTCTATAAAGGGACATTGATCGAAAACCCACATCAATGAAGGCATAACCATAGACACTATGTGAGGGGTAAGTCCACCATGATTGTTGCGACAAAGGGAAATTCATAGAAATGAGGAACCACAATAGAGACATAGAAACTACCATACCACAATGGTGGTGGAAGGATCCTAGTCAAGCTCCCCACACCTCTGGAAATTTCCTAATTGCGTGGAAAACTTCACTCTAAGGCCTATGGCTGGAGCCCTAATTCTTGAAGCAGTTGTTGCACCGCAGTCATGGTGCTAAGGATCAAACCAATAAAAAAACTCACATGATAAAAAAACACCTTCATCTAAATAATAACTCATAGATATATATCAAAATTATTTCTCACTCTAAACAAGGGGCAGAATGGATAAGGAATACGGTGAAACACATCAACATCACTAAACACAACTGCTATGTCCAAAAGAATTATCACGACCTATAAACACTTTAAATTGATCCCAAAAGATCTCTATTCCAAAAATAAGTCTGAGGAATCATCCTAAGAGGTGGATTTAAGATTTTAAATGAATCCTTAGGTTGATCAATAGGAAAGGTTTCCAACATAGAACTATTCATGACAACATTACAACATCAAACACATCTTTAGAAACCCAATGAACATTACTTCAAAACCGAGCCACTAACAAGATCTCATCTCAAGATACAACAGGTTTATGACTTCTAGATCACAATTAAGATTACTTAATAAAGAAATCTTATAATACATAGAAAAAACTGTCCACATAACCATTGGTTTATAAAAAAAGGCCACAATTTTTCAGCTCAAAACAATTTTGAAAAAAACTAACATGGTGGGGTTCCACATTCACCAATGGTGTTTCATAAAGTCTCACCCACATGCACATTTCCATGCCACCATAGGCACCCAAAAACCATGCCATATAGTCCATCCTTCCAGATATAAATAAAACCATGTAAGTGAGCCCCCATGAAAACACTAATGGCTAAATCAAAACATCAATCATTCCAAAAATCATGTACTTCAAAAGGAACACCAACAACCATGTCAAAAACCCTTTTCATATTTCAAAAAACAAACCACACTTCATCAAGAAAATTTTTTTTAAAAACCTACCCCTTTTAATTTTTAACAACTTTTAAAACAACCAAGCTACTCCAAAAAAACCCTTACTTTTTTCTATAATTCAGCAAGGTATATTTTCATAATCTGATGGTCATTGAGACCAATACTCTTTCTAAGAAAACAACATCCACTCAAAACCAATTAATCGGATTCAAACACTTTTCAACATCCAAAAACACCCCATTTAAAACAAAGATTCATAATCACTTTAAAATTATTTAAAATTTCAAAATATTTTATTCCAACAAACCAAAAGGTTAGATTATGGATAATCCAATCCGGTTAAATCATTTCCACTTCCTCTTTTTTACACAAAAACACAACCTTCCTAAACCATTCCTATATTTAATTTATGAAGACCCATTTTACCACTTTTAAAAATACAATACATCCTTTAAAACCCATTTTTACAATTCTCATACAAGTATTTTCAAAACAAAAATTCAGAATTCAAGAAATGTGCAATAGATCCAAAAAGGAACTAGTGTTTGTGGGTGACATGCCCATATGGTTGGCGGCCATATGTCAAACACAACACTGACATGGAGAAACTTATTAGGACCATGACCTGGCTCCAGATGGATTTCCATGCCCTTTGAGCTCATGGAGTCCATTAGTCAGACTCCCCTTGTCATATCCCAACACTAAAAAATCAATAAGTACAAAAGACGTTAATAAAACCGGACTTCCTATAGAAACATGAGGATCAAAATGAGAAAGATTTTGCGACGCTCTTCACGCACTTACCCCTAAAGTCCCAAAATCATACTCCATATACATTGACATCAACCAAATAAAGAAATGGAACTCTAAAAAATGTCTGCTAAGAGCTGACCTCCTCTAATACCATTTTGTCACGAACCAGCCCGAGTCGACCCTGAATTGGTCACCTAGGTCAACCCGCGAAAAGTTTCGAGAGGCGTTCTCGATCTTCCCGGGATGACGACAAGAACAGAGGGAATCATTTGAGTACACAAGGGAATTTTTTCTTCTAAATATAATAAATAAATCAAACAGCGGAAAGAAATGGACAGCCCAAAATACATTTACATAAAAATTGAACTGAACATTATTTGTACAAGAAATTGAACGTATAACTAAACCAACAAATCAACTGACCAAACCTAATAACCAACAATCTCCATGTGAAACCTCTCATCACTCCCCAAAATAATGATCAAATGTCTCCCAACGTGATCAAACTCAAGCTGAAACCAGCACAAGGGATAAAAATAGAAGAAGGCTGTAGGTGTGAGTATTAAAACTCAATAGGTTAGCCCGATATTATATTCCCAATTCACATCCTTTAAAATAAAATAAACATCAATTTGATGTTGTAAATACAATATATAAAGGTATGTTTTCCAAATTGGGTCCCATTCTATATAAAAAATTTACCAGGCAAAAACATGCATGTTTTATAAACAAGAATGCTAGTAACAATTTTCAAATAGGTGGAACTTCAAAATGAAAATAGTTTTAAAGAGGGTTGATTAAAATAATTTACACTGTTAAATAAATAACAAACACTGCTGAAATTACCAACCAAACACACCTTATGCTGAAAATGAGTACAAAATATCCAATGAGCATAAGTCACGGGAACACCCCTAGGTATTAGTTAGTTGTGTGCCCTAGGTACCTTGTATCTCGGTGAAACTAACCATAATAAATATTTATTTTTGTACACACGAGCCACTAGTAGGGATCATACCCATAACCTAGTGGTCTACCAACATCATCATCATCTTAGTATAATTTTTGTTGTCATTTTCAAACATGAAACTTGAAACAAGGTCCAAACCCCATGGGATCACTAGCATACTAGTACACGACTATCCACCTACATACTTGGGATTCCCTTTAGTGCTAAATACAGTTACAAATTTTATATAATAAACATTGCACATAAAAATTCATTTCCCAAACCAAAAAAACACAAACAACTCATAGACAAGCTTCACATTTCTTTCACGAATCAGTAAACCACTAAAAGTTTTAGTAAAACAATTTCAAAGAGTGTATTTAGGCTTTCCACATTAAACTCATTAAAAACACTCTTTTAAGTATAAAAACTCAAAAAAAACCATACCCAATAGTATTTACAAGCCCTAAAAACATTTAATAAAATTATTTCATGGACCATAAAACAATACCAATTGACACAACATTGTATATAAATGTAAAACACCCAATCTTAATTTTTAGGAAAGGCCAAACGGGCCTTTAAACATTTTCTCAAAACTGACATTTGAAAAAGTTATGCATTTCAATTTTATTAAGAAAGTTTATACACACCATTTACAGAATCAAACCACATTCATAAATCTCTTAAAACACTCAGGTTACATATTCAAAACACAACCATTTTCATAAAGATGTGAAACGGGCCATTTTCCGGCAACCCTGGCCAAAAAATGTTGTAAAGAAAAACTCATTTTTTTGTATAAAAAATTACAAATTATAGAGCCATAAAAATATCCCAAAATAATTTTTTTCATGCTTATAATGTATTTATAAATCCAAACAAATCATTTTAAATTACACTAGACACATAAATGCCAACCGGGCAATTTACCGAACACATGGCATGCACTCTTTAACGAAACAACTTATTTTAAGAACTTAAAAAGTGATAAAATACCATTTTCATGTCATAAATTTATTCAAGATACTGAAACATATTCAAAATACCATAAACCATATGTTAAATCTCATGGAATAATTTATCAAACAAGAGGAGTGCACATTTATACCAAAACAACTATATTTTTAACAAAATAAGGCATAAAACATCCTTTATACCAAAAACAATTAAAACCAATGTTTCATAGCTGAATATATCATATAAATAAGTTCATAAAATCATCATAATGATGAAACTGAAATTAAAAAGGCTTGAGCAAGGGATATCCTACCTCAAATCCTTGGCGTAATGGAAATGCACACCCAATATCCCCATCCGAGGGTTTATAAACCCTAAACCAATGAAGACCTTACCAAAAAGAAAAAAACAAATCAAAAATCATAGTATAATAGAACCCCAGGTCGATCATTACTAGTATAGATTATAAAACCAAGAAATAATGAAAGGAGGAATAAGAGGGAGGAGAAAGGAGAATAAATTTTACCTTTTCTGCAATAAAACTCTTCGTCTTCCATTAGATATACACCCTTATAGAAACGGGAATGGTTTGAAACTTATTTTAGAGTATCCTAAGGTACGGAAGAACCAAGAAAAGAATATTTATGGGGAAAATAGTATGAATGGAATTATTTGTGGATGAAAGATATTACCTTCTCAATTCTGGACAATTTGAGGAAACCTAAGAAATTTCTCCCAAATATGAGATTCAAATGAGCTACAAAGATGTAAAATAGATAATGGGGGTAAGGATAGTTATTTGGGATTTTGGTGGGAGGTCGAATCACAGAAAAATACTAAAAAACAAAAAAGAAATAAAATAAATTTTTCTTAACTGGAAATGGGCCCATGGGCTGGCGCATTACCTAAATAAGTAACCCAAATTCACCATGATTATGAATTCTTAAAGAGTAAAAAAGGATATGGTGGTTTTAATATATCAGTTTAGGGAATTTATGAAGTTTAATGTGTGAAAATGTTGAAAAACAAAGTAGTTATAAAATAAAAAAATTGGTTTTTAAAACTGGAAATGGGCTCATGGTTGGCCCAAATCATGAAGTAACCACCCTTTCTCCAAAAACTCCTAAAGAAGCAATGGGGAACCCAAATTAGGGTGATTAGACATATGTGATAGTCAAAAAATCAAAATTAATCTCACCGAACACCAATGAAAAGGATCTAGATTTTCAATGAACTTGATCAAAACCATGACATGAAAAGAAAAAAACCGGGTGTGACAATTCTCCTCACCATTAAATCTTTCCACCCCCGGAAAGCCATAACACTTTTCATATGACAGAACAACGCCTAATTATTCCTTATCAACATAATACAGCCTCTAAATCTATGTAAATATCATTCACAAACAATGTAACTTAATACTCTTGACCAAACAAAACACCAACTCACAACCACTTCCAGAGAATCAATGGAAGGATCAAGCCAACATCTCCACAACCAAGCCAAGAACTAGATTATTGGGTATTCTCCCAATGAACCCAATGATCACCCAAACCATAGTTCACTAATAAAATCCAATTACGTGGGTTGGAGGCTGGAATAGGCTCCCCACCATTAAATCAGAACTACCATCTGACAAATCCAAAAGGAAAGATCTTGGAGACCTGTAATGGGTTTCCCCACCATTAGAGACCAACTAGAAATGGACAAAAACAAAAGAATTAAAAATGAACTAGAAGTGGGCCTCACATTCACAAGTCCACCAAAAATCTCCCACAACAACATACCAACCCCTGTTAAGATTTTTATAACATGAATATTTAATCCACCCACTCTCGAATGTAGGGGCCAGAAAGTGGGCGAATACTTTCTGGATGGATCCAGACCCCCACCACCCAGGGAGGGGGGGGAAGGGGACCCAATAATTAGTCCACTGAAAGCACAAAATAAACAAAGGTTCTAACCAACATTATCCACCTATGAATGGGTAACACCAATACGGCACCCGATTAACATAGGCGGTCCACAAAGGGACATTGATCGGAAACCCACATACATGAATGCATAACCATAGACACTATGTGGGGGGTAAGTCCACCACAATTGTTGAGACAAAGGGAAATTCATAGAAATGAGGAACCACAATAGAGACATAGAAACTACCATACCACAATGGTGGAGGCAAGATCCTGGATAAGCTCCCCACACCTTTGGAAATTTCTTGACTGCATGAAAAACTTCACTCTGAGGCCTATGGCTAGAGCCCTGATTCTTAAAGCATTAGCTGCACCGCAGTTAGGGTGATAAGGATCACACCACTCAAAAAAAACTCATATGCTCAAGAACAAAACCTTCATATAAATATTAACGCATAGATATATATCAAAATTATGTCTCACTCAAAACAGGGGGAGGAATGGACAAGGAATACAACAAAACACATCAACACCACTGAACACAACTGCTATGTCCAAATGAATTATCACGACATAGAAGCACATTAAATCGATCCCAAAATCTTCCTTTTTCAAAACTCAGGATGTTTCATCATCCTAAGAGGTGGATTTAACATTTTAAATGAATCCTTAGGTTGATCAATCAAAAATATTTCCAATAGAGAACTATTCATGGCCACATCACAACATCAAACACATCTTTTGAAACCCAATGAACATTACTCCAAAATCAAGCCACCAAAAAGATCTAATCTCAAGATACAACAAGATTATGAATTCTACATCACAAGTAAGCTTACTTAATAAGAAACTCTTATAATACATAGAAAAAACTAGCCACATAACCATTGGTTTATAAACAAAGTCCACAATTTTTCACCTCAAAATAATTTTGAAAAAAAAACTAACTTGGTGGGGTTCCACATTCACCAATGGTGCTTCATCAAGACTCACCCACATGCACATTTCCATGCCACCATAGGCACCCAAAAACCATTCCATATAGGTCATCCTTCCAGATATCAATAAAACCATGCAAGTGAGCCCCCATGAAAACACTAATGGATAAATCAAAACAACATCATTCCAAAAATCATGTACTTCAAAAGGAACACCAACAACCATGCCAAAAACCCTTTTCATATTTCAAAAAAAAAACCACACTTCATCAAGAACCATTTTTTAAAAAACCTACACCTTTTCATTTTTAACAAATTTTAAAACAGCCATGCTACTCCAAAAAATCCCTTCCTATTTTCTATAATTAAGCAAGGTATATTTTCATAATCTGATGGTTATTGAGACCAATACCCTTTCTAGGAAAACACTAACCACTCAAAACCAATTTCCAAAACCAATTCATCAGATTCAAACACTTTTCCACATCCCAAAACACCCTATTTAAAACAAAGATTTAGAATCACTTTAAAATGATTCACAATTTCAAAACATTTTATTCCAATAAACCACAAGGTTAGATTATGGATAATCCAATCCCATTAAATCATTTCTACTTCCTCTTTTTTTCAAAAAAACACAACCTTCAAAAACCATTCTTATATTTCATTTCTGAAGAACCCTTTTTCCACTTTTAAAATTTCAATCCTTCCTTTAAAACCCATTTTTACAATACTCATACAAGGATTTTCAAAACCAAAATTCAGAATTCAGGAAATTTCCAACATACCCAAAAAAAGGAACTACTGTCTGTGGGTGACTTTACCATATGGTTGGCGGCCATATGCCAAACACAAAACTAACACAGAGAGAATTATTAGGACCTTTCCCCGGCTCCACATGGATTTCCATGCCCTGCGAGCTCACGGAGGCCATTAGTCAGACTTCCCTTGTCATATCCTGACACCAAAAAATCAACAAGAACAAAAGACATTAATAAAATTGGACTTCCTATGGAAACCTGAGGATCAGAACGAGAAAGAGTTTGCGACCCTCTTCCTGCACTTACCCATAAAGTCCCAACAATCCTTATCCATATACCTTGACATCCCCCAAATAATAAGGGCGCTCTAAATAAAGTTCTTCTAAGAGCTGACCTCCTCTGATACCATTTTTTCACGAACCATCCCGAGTAAACCCTGAACCGGTCACATAGGTCAACCCGTGACAAGTCCTGAGAGGCGTTATCGATCCTCCCGAGATTTCAACAAGCACTGAGGGAATCAATAGAGTACACAAGGGAATTATGTATCCCAAATATAAACAATAAAACAAACAGTGGAAATAAATGGACAACCCAAAATACATTTACATAAAAATTGAACTGAACATTATTTGTACAAGAAACTGAAAGTATAACTAAACCAACAACTCAAATGGCTAAACCTAATAACCAAATATCTCCATGTGACCCCTCTGGTCACTTTCCAACACAGTTATCACATATCTCCCAAGGTGATCAAACTCAAACTAAAACCTGTACAAGGGCTAAAAACAGAAGAAGACTATAAGAGTGAGTATTAAAACTCAGTAGGTTAGCCGGATATTATATTCCCAATGCACACCCTTTAAAATAAAAGAAACATAAATTTATTATTATAAATACAAGATATAAATTTATGTTTTCCAAATGAGGTCCCATTCTATATAAAAAAAATTTACCAGACAAACACTTGCATGTTTTATAAACAAGAATGCGTGTAACAATTTTAAAAGAGGTGCAACTTCAAAATGAAAATAGTTTTCAAGAGAGATGCTTTAAATAACATAAATTTTAAAATAAATCACACACACTATTTAATTTACCAACAAAACACACCATATGATGATGGTGAGTACAAAATAGCTAATGAGCACAGGTCACAGAAACACCACTAGGCACTAGTTAGTTGTGAGCCCCATGTACATCGTATCTTGGTGAAACTAACCATAATAAATATCTGTTTTCGTGCACACGATCCACTAGTAGGGAAAACACCCATAACCTATCGGTCCCCCAATATCATCATCATCATAGTATAGCTAGTGTTTTCATCGTCAAAATTGTTACTAAAACAGGGGTCAAACCCCACTAGATCACTAGCATACTAGTACATGTCTGCCCACCTAGATACTCGGGATTCCATTTAGTGCTCAGTAAAGTTACACATATTATAAAATACACATTTCACATAAAAATTAAAATAAAAACACATAAAAACACAAACATCCCACAAACATGCTTCACATTTCTTTCATGAATCAATAAACCACTAAAATGTTCGTAAAACAATTTCAATGTGTGTATTGAGGCTTTGCACATTAAACTCATTCAAAAACACTCTTTTAAGTATAAACACAAAACAAAAACATACACAACCATATTTGGAATCCCAAAAAACATTTAATAAAATAATTTCATGGACCATAAAATAATCCCAATTGACACAACATTGTATATACATGTAAAACACTAAATCTTTATTTTTAGGAAAGGCCAAATGGGCCTTTAAACATTTTCTCAAAACTGTGATTTGAAAAAGTTATGCATTTCAATTTTGTTAAGGAGGTTTATACACACCATTTATATCATCAAACCAATTCATAAATCTCTTAAAACACTCAGGTTATATATTCAAAACACAACCATTTTCATAATGCTGTGAAACGGGCCATTTTCCAGCAACCTAGGACAAAACATGTTGTAAACAAAAACCCATTTGTTTGTAAAACCAAATACAAAATGGAGAGCCATAAAATTACCCCAAATAATTTATTTCATGCTTACAATGAATTTAAAAATCAAAAAAAGTCATTTTAAATTCCACTAGAAACATAAATGCCAACCAGGCAATTTACCAGACACATAGCATGTCCTCTTTAACGAAAAAAAATATTTTAAGCACTTAAAAAGGGATATAAAAAAATTTCCATGCCATAATTGTATTCAAGCTACTAAAACATATTCAAAATACCATAAACCATGTGTGAAATCTCATGGAATAATTTATCAAACAAGAGGAGTGCACATTTTTACCAAAACAACTATATTTTTAACAAAATAAGGCATAAAACATCATTTACTCCCAAAACAATTAAAACCAAGGTTTCACAGCAGAACATATCATATTACTACGTTTATAACAGATTGATTATGGTGAAACGTAAATGATAAAGTCTTGTTCATGGGATATCCTACCTCAAATCCTTAACGTAATGGAAATGCATGCCCAATATCACCATCCGAGGGTTTATAAACCCTAAACCTATGACGACTAGCCCCAAACAAACAAAAACCCCATAACAACTCATATTATAACATAAAAATAGGTCAATAATGACTAGTGGATATTATAAAACCAAGAAATAATTAAAGAAGGAAGAATTTGGAGGAGAAAGGAGAAGGAATCTCACCCTTTCAGCTAGAAAAATCTATGTCTTCCATTAGATCTAAACCCTTAGAGAAAAGTTAATGGCTTGAAACATTTTTGAGAGTCTCCTAAGGTCTGGAAAAATCATGGAAATAATATATTTGGGAAAAATATTACTAATGTAATGATTTATGGATGAAAGAGTTTACCTTCTCAATTATGGACAGTTTGAGGAAACCTGAGAGCGTTCTCCCAAATATGAAATTAAAAAGAGCTCCAAAAAGGTAAAATAGATAATGGGGGATAGGATATGTATTGTGGATTTGGGTGGGAGGTTTAATCACCGAAAAATACTAAAAATGAAAACGATATAAAATAAACAATTTTTTTTTAAACTGGAAATGGGTCCATGGGCTGGCGCATTACCTAAATAAGTAACCCAAATTCACCATGATTATGAATTATTAAGTGGTCCAAAAGGATATGGTGGTTTGAATATGTCAGTGGATGCAATGTATGAAGTTTAATGGGTGAAAATTGTTTAAAGACAAAGTATTTATAAATTAAACAAATTTGGTTTTTAAAACTAGAAATGGGCTCACTGTTGGCCCAAATCATCAAGTAACCACCCTTTCTCCAAAAACTCCTAAACAAGAAATGGGGAACCCAAATTAGGGTGATTATACATATTTGGTAGTTAAAAACTCAAAATTAATCTCACCCAACACCCATGAAAATTATTTGTATTTTCAATGAATTGGATCAAAATCATGACATGAAAAGAAAAAAAATGGGTGTGACATAATGTATATATGATGTTTATATATATATAAATATATTTTTTTGTGAAGGTCCATAAATCCTTTTGTGGTCCAGATATTCATCTATTAAGGCATGGAAATCCCCCATCAATTATGGTTATTTGTTGTTTTTTCCACCTACGACTCAACTTCCATGGTTCATCGCATGTGATTCCAGTTCGTCTAAAATTATAAATCTATATTTCCTCAACTACAGGTGCAGATATAAGATCCATAACTTATGGATCATCATCTGCATTTCATTGTCTGGGGTTCCTAGTTCGTATTCTATGTTTCATTGATTCATTATATATGTATCTTTTATTCACAATCAGTGGCCACAAAATTACCGTTCAAGAAGGGTTTTTCTCACAGAATTTTTGCACACAATGGGTGTTTCTCGCAGAGTCCTCGTTGATTCGCCTATTATGGATTCCGAAGGATTTTATAATGAAGGTTTTCCCACACAGAGGTCCTCATAGATTATTCATATTCAGTTCATAGAGGTTTTTTCCAATAAGTATGTTTCTCGTGGAGGGTTCTGTTGATTCATCTAATGTGGCTCATGAAGGGTGTGGCTCGTAAGGTATCTGTATACAGGGTTTCTGATTGAGAAGGTTTTTATCATTGAGGTACATTCACATGGAGGTCTCTACTCATCATGGTGTTTTGATCGATTCTATTCTTACTCACAAAGGTGGAGGTTTTTTACACGACAACCATGACTCATAGAGGGAGTGGTTCGGTGTCTATAGTTGTCTGTTTAGTGATTCCAGTGAACAAGAAATTTGTGTCTGAATGGCCTGAAGGCCTTCGTTTTTTTGATTGTTGAGAACCCCCCATTTCAAGGGATGAGGGGGGAACCCTTAAAAGGACTGTATGCTTATTTATTACATGTCTCATAGTCTTAAGAGACATTACATGACACGAAGGACTTAGGTAAATCAAACAAACCATAACTACAAAGAACTACCCCTCCCCAACATATGTATCATGATGGTAGCTCTCCACCTTCGCATGGTCATCTGGCTAAGATTATCATGAAAGCACAGGCTGGTCCCTATGGCATATCCATACCCTTTCATTCTTCAAAATCCATTGGTTCTTCTCTAGTGAGTGTTCCTACTCTGAATCCTCCTATAGGGGTGCTTCTTTTTTGTAGAGTCTTTCTGGGACAACGGAAAGTGGCCCGAAGGCCTTGAAGTGGCTCGAAGGCCTTGAAGTGGCCCAAAGGCCTTTAAGGTGGCCAGAAATCCTTACTGACCTGAAGGCTTGGGTGGCCTTAAGGCCTTATAGACTCCAAGCCCAAACCGATGGCCCAAGGTGAATAGTTCCTGCTGCTATAGTACCAAACAGTACTTGCTACAATAACTACTACGGTACTTGCTGCAGTGCTTCTACAATACCCCCGGAAATATTCCTCCTCCTAGTTGTGAACCTAGGTCTTGTGGATTCACTTAAGGATACCTAACCAACTAGACTGGGGCTCATGTGCCTTAAGAACATAGTGATCTACTAACTTTCTTGGTTTATCCTTTATAGTGGACAATGACATGGTTGATAGGTAGAAAAATCTCTCTCACACAAACAAAAAGAGATTAAAAATTATCACCAATAATGATGATGATACCTTCCTAGTTCGGCTGATGTTCCTATTATTAATCGGTAAATCCATATCTAAAACACCCTTCAACTTGGGTGCATTAAAAATACATTGCAATCATTATGGTGCCTGGATGATGGAGTGGAAATAAGAGTTGTTGGATATGGACTACATAATCTTCAAATTCTTCAAAATGGATGACAAAAAAATGATTCTTCATTAGAGGTCGTGGTCATTTGATAACCATCTATTATTGTTGGTATATTTGAAAGGAGGATAAGATATCATCAATACTGATTTTTCCAAATCCCATTTTTGGATGTTGTATAAGGGAATTCACTTTTGTGGAAGATCAGACCAGGTGATACAAGAAATCAGAAATCGCATTGGCATATTCATGGAATGGGATCAATCAGACCTCATCTATTGGGGGTCATCATTTAGATTAAAAGTATTGGTTGAGGTTACACAACCTCTAATGAGGGGTACTTTCTTGATGTTGGATGGGAAAAAAATCTTGGATGTCCTTTGAATCTAAAAAGCTTATGATTTTATTCTTTTTTTTGCGGTTTCCTTGGACATACAGAAAATGATTGTCCAGTAAAATAGGAAAACAAGGAATGAGACCTGGTGACACAATATGGTCTATGGATACATTCAAAAAACCTATGAATTCCTTTCATCCCAAAATCATAAAATTGAAGAGATAGAGAGAGACTCACCAACGATATATGCTTGCAAAAGACCCCATACATATCAACATCATTTTTGTGGGATCTCGTCTATTTTAGGAAAACATGTATAAATTGGAGCACTCCAAAAGGATATAGAAGCTTTTTACTAATATCTCTTTGGTGTAAACTGCTAACATTGATGAACCCCAAGTGGACCCTTTGAAAACAAAATCCATGCCCATAGGTAACACTCCTCCACCCTTTGGGGATATTCCTATCCCACTGACCAGCCACAAATGCATCTTCTTAGACCCCCAAGATTTATTTTTACTTCTAGGGGTCCCCCCCTTCATTCTCTTCACTCGGGCATGGAACTTACTCTTACTACTTCATCTACACCTAAAATTCAATGTGTGTGGAAGACGAAGGTAAGAGGTGATTTTGGTTGTGATATAGGTTCAATGGAAATCAATGGATCGAAATGAACCCTGGAAGAACCATTAGATAATTTAAGGTACCCCAAAATATGGAAAGTTGGTGATGATGGAAATTTGATCAAATTGCAAGAGGTGGAGGCTGGAAAAAATCAGCCCCACCTATCACCATGATTATCTTATGTCGGAACTATCATGGTCTTGGAATCCCACTAACAGTTTGGATGCTCTAGATCAATTGTTCTAAAAGTCTCCCTAATGTGGTTTTCTTGTCTAAACCGTATTGGAAAACAAGGAAAACATTGGTATTGTAAAAAAGGTGGATTTCAGGGCTACTTTTCTGTCCCCTATCAAGGATACTCAGAGGGGTTGTGCCTTTTATGGAAGGATTACATCAATGATAGAATCATATCCTACTCATCTAATCATGTTGCAACATCTATCCACAATTCCCTCTCTCTTCCTTGGACTTTTGTGGGATTTTATGGATGGCCGACACAAAATGATAATTGGAAATCTTGGGACCTTTTTTGCTTATTGTAAAGAAGATCGTATAGACCTGTCCTTTTGAAGGGTTTTTAAACGAGATTCTATTTCAAAATGAAAAAAAATCAGGGGTGCAAGATGGTCTTATGTCTCGATGAAGAGCTTCCAGGATGGGATCTCTAGGGAAGAGATTTCATATCTTGGTTATGTAGGTATTCCCTTCACATGGTTTTGAGGAAACACAGAATGCATGCGCATAGTAGAGTGGCTGGATAGATTTTTTGGGATCAACGGAATGGATCACTTGGTTCAGTCAGTTCCATATTTCTCACCTAGAACCAACTAAATTGGACCACTTCCCTATTTTCATTGATTTTCCCCACAGTATTTCAACCCAAGATACGTGATACCATTCATATTTAAATGTTTCTGAAAAAAAGAACATGAATGTGAAGAAATTTTCCACTCTTTCTAGAAGTGAGGACACCTTATACATTGGTAACAATCTTCAGCATATGGACTTTAATCTGAGTTCTTGGAGAGACCATAAATATCGTCAACTAGATAAGCACTATAACTCAATTGAAAAACGGTTAAATGATCTTCATGTGTGTTCTTTTATTTTTGTTATTCTATCCATAATTAACATTCTTGAAGGTGAGTTGGATGCGGACCTCCGCATTATAGAGTGATTCTGGGAAATGTGTGTTTGTGCAGACCACATCAAAGAAGGGTATTCAAATACCTATTACTTCCACCATAAGGCCTCCTATAGGAACCACCATAACACTATTTCTTTCTATTCATATCTTGAGGGCATAACTGCATCTAATGTTGAAGGAATCCATGATGTAATTTCTTGTTTTTTTAAAGATTTACACGATAGGGGAATCCACCATTTCAAATGAGGTCAAGACATGCATTAAACCCATGATTACTGGGGAAATGAATCGACATATCATAAAGTATTTTTCTGATGATGAGATTCTACGAGCTCTTAAGAAAATACATTCTACGAAAGCCCCATGTCTATATGGCTTTCATTCTCTCTTCTTTAACAGATACTAGCATATTATTGGTCCTGAAATCTCTGCTCTTATAAATGATATTTGGTCCCAGAATATCAATCTTTTATCTCTAAATGAGACTATTATTAAATTTATCCCAAAGATAAATAAAACTCTCTTGTACTCGGACTTCATACCAATTATCTTATGAAACATTTCCTATAAGATTTTCTCGAAACTTTTAGTCAATTGAATGCACATGTGGTTACCTTCTATTATTTTTAAAAATCAAAGTTCCTTTTTTGTGAAAAGGCTTATCACTGATAATGATATTGTGTCCCATGAGGTATTTCATTCTATGAAAACATGATCTGTTGTGAAAATATTAATTTTGGCTTGGAAATTGGATATGACTAAGGAATGTGATAGAGTGGAATGGAACTTTCTCCGATTCTTCATGAATAAAATGGGTTTCTACTCAAAATGGATATAAATGATCATGCACTATGATTCGTCTATTTATTTTATGAACAATTTCAATGGTAGAATTAACTAAGGCTTTACCCCTACTCATGGCATTTACCAAGGTTCCCCCCTTTCCCCTTTACTTTTTATATTAGTGGCTGGTGTTTTTTTCAATCTCATTTCTTTGGGAGATTCTTCAAATTAAATTCATGGGGAAAAGGTGTGTTGATTAGCCCACCTATTCCTCACATATATTTTGTGTATGATTGTATTCTATTTTAAATATTCACACGTGAAGATTACCTTATAATTTTTCAATTGATTCTCAAATATGAGAGGGATTCAGGACAAGCGGTTAATCAGGCCAAATCAGAAATCTCTTTCAGTGATGGTGTTCTACTGAACAAGAGAGCGGAGATTAGCCTCATTACAAGTATCCAAAAGATTAATAATCATAATAAATATCTTGGGATCCCCACAGTGGTTGGCCTCACAAAAAAATTAAATTTTCTCATCCACTTAGGATATAATTGAGAAAACAATTCAAGGTATGACCATCGAAAATAATTTCAAAAGCTTAAAATATTATCAGGCCACCTCTTCAATATATCCCAAGCTAATTCATGTCCCTGTTCAATATTCTTGGAGAAATTGTTAACCAAATTCATTCCCACATTTCCAACTTCGGGTGTGTCTACAATAATGGAAGAAATAAAATCCAATGGATTTTGTGGAAATCAATTTGCGCGCACAAACAGGGAAGGGGAATGGGATTACAGGATCTCTATATTTTTAATAATACCCTTTTGGATAAGCACGTTTGGCATCTTATGATCCAAGAATCATCTCTCTATGTACAGATTCTCCAGGAGAAATATTTTCCCCAATGGATTTTCAGTCACTCCTCTCATGGCCCCCACACCAGTTTCCTCTAGAGAAGTATACAGGGATCACGAAAATTAATTTCTAAAGGAATTGGATGGAGGATAGGGGATGGGACGAAAGTCAATATTTGGAATTATCCTTGGTTGGTTGATAATTATGGCATGTAGGATACTTCCCCGGAAATTCCGGGATCTGAGAATTCCATTGTTCTCTTCCTTTATGATGATGCTGTTAATGGTTGGCATATGGATAAAATTAATTCATGGTTCAAATAAAGGGATAAAAGGATCATTCTTATCATTCCATACATGATGGATGCAGAGAAGGATTGTATCTTTTGTAGAAACGATATTTTATTAACCTATTCAGTGAAATCAAGCTATAGACTTTCTTATGGTGCTCATTTAGAAGATAGGGACGGGCTATGGAAAACATTATAGAAAATGGACACCCCCAAAGGTCTACTACTTCTGGTGGTATATTTGTAGTGGTATTCTTCCCACTAGGTATTTTCTCTCCTTTCCAAATGTTTCTAATAATCTATAATTTACCATGTGTTAAGACGATTTAGAATACCCTATGCATGCTATCATCTATTGTCTAGGGTATAAGGTGGTTTGGATATCATGGGGATCTCCTACAGAGCTTCTACTGGATACAGTGCTGGATCTCCCATCATTTTTGATAATATGGTCTTCCACATTCTCTAATGATAAGGTATCCTTGTTGTGTTTATTTTCTTGGATTCATTGGTTTAGACTGAATGATTTCATTTTTAACTGCACATCAAAATCTAGTGCTTTCTGGATTGAATGGTTCACTTCCTAGATCGATGTAGGGATGCATGATACTACCCAGAATGGGTTCTCTGGTCTTCGCTCAGCTGATGCTTGATGGATCCCCCCTGAAGGAATCCTCAATATCAATGTTGATGCTTCACTTTCTGAGGATAGAATTATTGGGTTTGGTTTGATGGTCTAATACCATTTTGGTAAGATCATTACTGCCAGAAATGAGTCATGTCACGCCTTTTGGGAACCCACTATTACTAAAGCCCATGTTTTCATTGCTGGTATGACCTTTGTAAAGTATTTTGGATGTAATTATATCTATATTGAATCTGATTACATCTCCATCGTCAATACCATTGGAACATTTTACTATGGTCTCTAATATTTTGGATTCCTTATTAGAAAATCTAGTCTCTTGGTCACAGATTCGTGGTTTGTTCCTTCTACTTTCTCAAAAGCGAAGGAAATGAAGCAGCTCACCATTTGTCTACTCACATTCTCTCTGGAGAGGACCACCTCTAGTTTGATTGTTTCCCTTCATTGATGGTCACTCTTGTTTCTTCGGATCTTCACTATTAATATATCATCTCTCATTTTTTCAAAAAAATGTATATATATAATATAATATATATAATATATATTAAAATTTATAATTATATTTATAGAAATAAACATATATTTAAATATATTTGTGTGTATTTGTATCTATTTATAAATAAACCAAAAAACATATTTTATATATGTATTTAAAAATAATTATATAAATATATATATAAATATATGTATAAAAAAATGTAACGAAATATATATATATATATATTGTAAAATACAGAACAAAAAAATATCAAGAAGTGGTAAAGGTATAGATCTATAAAGGGAATGTATCAGGTTTGAAACATGGTAGGGGCGCGTGCGTGGGTGAGTAAAGCGGGAGGGTATAGTGCTGTTAAAGGGGGGTAAAATGTTGATCAAAGGGGGGGTTGACCTCCAAGTAGAAAAAACTTATTTTTTATACTTTTATCAATGCTAAAAAAATCACTGATAAAAACCCTCATATTAGTGCATTTTTTAGCACCCATAAAATACCACTTTTATCAGTTCTTTTTTTAGCACTCATAGAAGGTGACTTTAATAGCGCTTTTTGAGCACTGATGAAGGGGACCCCTTTAATAGTGCTTGGGAAAATAATGCTTTTTTAGCACTATTAAATCCATTTTTTGCGTTGTTAAAGGGTCGATCTGTACTATTGATTTAAGTGAATTAAAAATATACATATATACACATACATATATATATATAAGAAAAAAATTCCTATAGAGAAGGGCTGAAGAAAGATTTTTGTAAGGGTAGAGTGGGGTGATAACAAGGGGTAAATTTCTTAAAGTATTTTTGAAAAAAAAAATTAAAAAAGGATAGGGTTCCCAATATTTTAAAAAATGGGTCTCAAGAATCATGAACATCTTTCATTCTTTTCCACTCGCTAGGAAGCGTGAATAGGGTTCACGCTTCTTGTGTGAGTTTTGTTAAATAAGTGTGAACTCTGTTCACACATCCTCTAAAATTTTCAATTAAAAATCATCAATATTTATAAATAATAATTAAATATAAATAAATATTAATAAAAAATCTTCAATATTTACATAATATCAATAAATATAAATTAACATTGATACATATTAATTAAATAAAAAAAATATTAATAAAATATTAATAAATATCAATAACATATTTTTTAACATTTATAAATATTTATAAATATTAATTAAAAATTAATAAACTTTGAGTAAAAATTAATAAATATTCACTAATATTAATAAATATCAATTAAATAATAATGAATATTAAATTAATATTCATAAATTTTAATAAATGTTTAACATGATGAGGGAGAAACCCTCTTATTACGAATATAAATATGAATTAAATATTAATGAATATAAGTAAGTATTTCATAAATATCTCTAAATATTAAATAAATATTAATAAATGATAATAATTATTATTAAATACTAAAGAATAATTGATATCATTTAATAAATATTCATAAATATTATTTAATATAAGTAAATATTAATATTTATGAATATTTGTTAATATTTAGTAATATCTATAAATATTTATTGATATCTATTAATCTTTATGAATATTTAATTGATATTTACTCATATTTGTTGGTATTATTACTATTTAATAATTAATTATTGTGATTATTTATTATATTAATATGTAGTATTATAATTCATTTTTTGTATAATAAATAGTTATCTAAAATTAATTTTTAAATAGTAATAATATTAATTAAGTTTAAAATGATTAATATTATTCATATTTAATAATAAATTTAAGAATATTATTTTTTATACATATATAGATAATAATATGAAGTGTTAATATGAATAGAAAATATTAATTATTGGTATTACCAATGTAGTTGTTAATATTAATGTTTTTTAGTTAAAAATTATTTTTATGAATTTATAATTATATCAATTAATTTATTTATATAACATTATGTAATATATTGTCATGTTTTTAAATTATATATAAAAAATTATTTCAAAACCAAACAACATGTGTCATCAATCTAATATCAATCTAATCTATGTATGTGGCCTAGATGTGCCTTTGTGCCACAACCAGACATATATATGATGTGTCCACTCCATGTCTGTATATGTATCTGGTCTAGCCTACACTCCTTCTGTATATCATCATCAGCACCCACCTCTACATCATCTTGTGTGGAAGGCTGTGAATGTACAGTCTCTCCACATGTACCATATCCTGCCTATATGGATAGTGGATGCTGGATGGAACTCTCACCTATAAATGAACAAGATGGTTGTGGTGTTATAGATGTCAATAGTCTAATAAAGTATCCAGATCAACCTACTCAACATCTATATGTCCCTCTAGTTGTCACTAAGAATATAGAGGAGTATCTGGATGATCATGATGAACACCCTCCACCTGTGCAACATTAGCATCCATGAGAGGGTTGTCACCCCTAGCATATCTATATTAGGATCTACAGCCTCATCATCGTGTGGTAGATCAAATAAAATACCATGATAAATCTCTTCCATGGAAGGAACCAACTATGTCACATCTCTATGACAATAATCATGGTCAAATGCGCCTCTCTCTACTGGATCAGATAAGTTAAGGAGATAGGTGATACGAGTATCCCGTGAAAACAAATCATGCAATTAATTTATGATAATATAAAAAAAATTCAATAGTGGAAGGAAGAATTATTACCAAGTCATGAAATCTTTATCAATGTCATGTAAGAAATATGACCAGGGAACTGCATTAATAGGGTGCATAATTCAACTGATCGAATAAATGAATACGTATGGTCCCTGACCCTTTTAATCAAGACTTGTGTCATATGTTCCATATATTAATATGTCATGGATGATACCACCTCCAATCAAAGTCTCTCTTCCCTGACATCTATAGGGAATGAAGTGAAGGTAACTTATTTAGTGGGTTAGGAATGGACCAAAGGAATCTAAACTATCTCAGAACTTTTTCAGTTTTATGCCACTTGAAAATATGAAAATGAACCAAAGGAACCATGTAGGATCAAGAAGCAAGCATCGTCATACAATACTATGGAAGACTCTAGATGATATCATCAGTATGTGGAATCTATGTAATCTAAAAAAATGAAAAATAAATTAATAAATGATGAGATATACAATAAAGAAAAAAAGATTTAACTATAAAAATTATAACCACTTACAACATCTGGCTGAAGGCTATTCAGCATATGACTGAAGGAATGGACTTCATGTATGGTTGTATCTGAAGGTCGATGTTTCTGACTCCACCTATAGATAAAAATTTTACGGTTATATTTTATAATGAAAAGCTATACAATTAAGATAGACATTATAAGGAAGGAATAAAATTCCATCATCTGCATGAAGAATCTACTAGAATATCTGCAAGAAATTGTGTACAAGCATATGGATCTAAGAAAAGTATGTCCTCTCATATCCAAATCTGATGAAAAAAAATGCATCATGTGATCTGTATCTTATTTATGTGACTTTCACTGCATAGTTCCCTGTACGTATATGTGAGACAAGTAGACCCCCAGATATACCAACCTTCCTTGTATAAATCCTCCTGTAAAGTTAAATACGTCATACGTATAAATTTAGTGGAGTGATCAATGAAAATCATGTCACTGATCAGCCTAAAAATGTAATCACGTGAAAATCATAGCACGATGATATAATAAACATACTTTGTTTGATGTGTGAAGTGATTTTCTAACTAGGTTATGTGTAATATTCTACCTAAAATGAACCTCGAATCATCCAGGAACTCAATTCCCATTAATCTATGAACAAGCTCAAACCAATCTGATTCAACTCATCCTTCCACCGCTACACCGTCGATGGGGAGGCCCAATATAGTGGACACATCTTCTAGTGTAAAAGTCATCTCCCCCGCTGTAAAATGGAATGTATGTGACTCTCACCTCAATATCTCTATGAGAACATCAATGAAATGACGGTCGAAAATGGTGTCGTCACACATGGCTACACCATAGAACCCATCACAATGAAGATGGGGGATGATAGTGGGAGGTGGTGTAGCATGTTGGAAATGATGAGATTTTCATACACTCAAAGGAGGCACTGAATGTTACTCTAAAACCAGCCAAGAAACATGAGTATCCAAGGTTGTGACCAATGGAGGACCTCCTATCTACAAAAACGATACCATTATTACTTTTTAATACTGAATTCAATAAAAATTGAAAACTTTTTAAAAAACAATACAATATGAAAAATAAAGTAAGCAATTAACATGTATAATTTAGAATAATGATAAAAATATGTGTGGACAATGTTTTTGGTTTAGTCTATAGATTTTGTTAATTAACCTCTAATTAAGAATAATTTATTCTAATTTTTTTATATAAATCATCCATGATTAAAAACACACATAGAATATGGGGCTTCATGATATATTCATTTTTTTTCTGTTTATTTTTTAATAGTTATAGTATCACAAAATTAATTTTGATAGAATCTAGAAATGAAACAAACCAGAGTTAAAATAGGTTACAAATGGAGCAAGTTAGAAATAAAAGAATTCATTAATGAAATATACGCATAAAAACAAAATATACACATTCATGAAAAAATACATATATTTGATCATGGATGATGGTAAGTAGAGATATGTCCTACCACTGGGGGACATCTCTTACAATTATGTCCTTCTAGAAGACAAATATTGCATAGTAGTCACCTTTTCTATTATCGAGGCTAGTCCATCTTTTTTTTGATTTGAGTAGAATTTGGCCTTCCCCAAGGGTGCAACCTAGTAATATCAAATAAATAATTTAAATATGATATAAATTGAAAAAAACATAAATGAAAAAAATTACAAAACCTGGAAATATCAGGGATGATAGTTGGTTGGTCAGTAGGTAATGTGGTAGGAGTAAAGTCACTAACAGGCATCCAAGATGCACTATAAAAGTTAACCAAAGTTATCATGTGATACACCAGCTCAACATAGGGCACATATGATACGTTTACCAATTCACAACTGAAAAAAGATGTGGAAATGGAAATCTCAATGCCTAGAATTTTACGCAATCATAGTACTTTTTATCAAATATGACCATAGGAACACAACCACTATTGCATGTACCCCGGTCATAGCACTATCTTACCTGCAATCTACTCTTTTCTCATTCAAATATTAGATCACTCCATCTTGATGACTCGTGTAGTATCTGGTCCAAGTCACTTTGGAAATTCTAAGTAAAATGTATTCCATTTTACATCCTCTTATAGACCTTTTGGGACCATTCAATAAAGTAGTACACACATCTATAAAATTTCTATTGCACTAACCCTATGATCTGAATTTTATGCACACCCTTGAGGAACCCATATATGCACTCCACTATATTAGTGGTCATATGGCCATATCTCATGCCACCATCATATGATAATGAATATTTTTTCTTTAAAATCTGCATCATATATTCATACACATCTTCATTATCCCTTCAAATATCTTCAATATAGAATAAAAACTATCTTTTTGAGGCTCATATTCTGAAACCATAATATAATAATGTATTAAAAAGGATATTTAATTTTATTTCAAAAAATGTATGTTTAGAAAAACATACCCAACTTAAGGATTTCCTTCTTTATTGCCTCATATCTAAAATTATTAAACACATTAATTGAAATATGTCTGATACAATATCGATAATAATAATTCATCTCTCTCCATGAAACCAAATCACTTATTATGGCCTCTATAATCTCTCTATGAAGATCAAATATCATACACACTCCCTGGTTTTGTGTGACAAGAATGCATTTACATGCCAAAAACCAACTCTAGGATTCAAAATTATCTATTTTAATAATAGAAAATGCAATGGGTATAAGAGAACGGTTACCATCCTATGTGGTTGAAATAAGTATAAAACCTATATAATTTCAATAAAGGAAAGTGTCATCAACCTAAATGAATTTTTTACAACAGGGAAAAGCAGCGATGCATGGCCTGAATTCCCAGAAAATCTTATTGAACTTCACCTTTGATCAATCAACTCAGTAATTGGGGGAGGCATTATCAACAATGTACAAATGATAAATAATATAATTATTGAGTGACAAAAGTACCATAAGTTGTGGTAATATTACATATGATTAATCCCAATAACAATACATTTTTAAAATTTTATTCTATTTTTCATTCCATGAATTGTCGTAGGATATCTTATAGTTACAAAAATATTGTATTCATTCCTGAACAAGGTCTATGGGAACTTCCTGAAACGTTTTTATCATCTCTACAATAAAAGTTGATATAAAATCTACATCAAGTGATGAGTGATCATGCGATAATCTTGGATGTGCACTAGTTTGTGGGCCTTTTATGTTTGTTATCATCTAACATGAAAAAAAATATCATATATTTCCTTCAATCTGAATTTAAATTCTGGACCATGTTTTTCACATCAAATGAGATATTTTTTCTTATTCAAATAATAAAACACAAATGTGAAATGTCACTATATGTAGTATTGTTTTATCACATTTTTTATGGAGAGTTTACTTGAAAACTCTTTCTCGGCATAGATGGTGTTATCAGATGATACAAATATATTCCCTATAATGCTAGGAAATTTAGAAGCTGGTGTAATGAAATCCAAATCAAAATGTTTTTCATGCAACATTTCATAGATTATGGAAGTTAATACTAAAATATGATTACCACTAACTAGTTTATGTATGTCTAACATAAGAACCATAGATGGTTCATTCCCCATATTACCCTCACCCACCTCATCTCTTAATGCCTCAGCATATACTTCATTTTAGATAAATTTTCATTTAGTATATTAGGAATACACAAAGGGATTTCTGCTACAATTCCTTCCAAATACTGATAATCTTCTTCATAATTTGGTTTTATCACATGACTCATATGAGTAGACAATGAATTAGAGTGTTTTGAAGGATTGAATTCTACAGATCTCACAAAACATGGTTCTATAGTAGTAGGATTCACCCCATCAATTTCAGAAATCACTACATATAATTCCATCAGACTATTACTACACTGTTGCATGAATAAAAAAGATGCATCCATCAAATCCTCATTATCAACCATAGGGTACTCGATGTACCATAAACATTAAGGATATTGAAGATGTTAGTGGGTAATTGAGGCAATTGATTGATCAACCCTCAATTTTAGCAGACTATAAATTTATTGTGAACTTCATCTAATTTCAATAAATCATGAATATTTCTCACTCTTATAGGTGGAAAACTATAGTTAAACCCCTACTTGGAAAAAATTACCTCCCTATTGTGATATATTTACACAAACATGATTACCTAGAAAAAAAATAATTAATAAAATATTATATAATACATGAAAATATTTTTAAATTATTTAATTCTATTATGAATGAATAATTATGACTTGATCTTGAGACTTATTTTATGAGTTAGTTTATCATTGTATGATAAACTGACCAAAGCCTATGGGTGAACTCCTAGAGTCTCTATTATCAAATATTTTAGCAACCTCAAATATCCTTTCAAACAAAAATGCCTCTTCTAAAATTCCTCTTATGTAATGCCTATTCTCGAATGCCTATTGTGGAACACCTCTTATCAAACATTTTTTTATTAAAAAGTTACTCACATGAGAGTGTGGAGGTCTAGGGTTATGAAATGCGTAACATTTTTTAGGTAGACATGTAGGTCCTTACATACTTAGTGAGAGATGACTCACAATTCATCAACACATAACAGAAAATGTAATTATTGAAAATTATATAACCACATGCACACAAAAAAAGACATGCAATTTCAATTATGCATCGTTCGGTCATCTTAAGATCAATCATCACACAATACTCTTAACATGTTTTTCAGTATACATATTATTTTCTACATATTACATAACTTTACCTATTACTAGATGCAATATATATTAAATATCTACGCATGTTGTCCAAAATTCGTACTTTTTAACATGTATGTATATATATTTAATAATAACATTTAACAAATTTAATTCAAAGTAATATAATTTTCACTTACATAAAAACAATTACAATATTGTGCACTTATGTAACTAGTGTATAGAATATTATGATTTAAATTCATGCTACATTAAAAATAAGATATTTTATATACATATAAAGATATAAAAATATTATTACTCACCATTTACATTAAAATATACAATTTAAAAAACAATATTATTTCCCAAAATATAAATTAAATTTTATACATAACATTTCAATTATATAAACACCATATTTAAATTTTAAAAACATTCAATATGAATTATATCATAAAACAAACAATAACTCATTTTAAAATTAAATCATACAATAGACACTAATTTATACATTCATACATCCATGCATTAATTCATATTAATTAAATAAACCATAAAAACAAACACTAATTTCTACATTCATAAGGTCATGAATATTAAATGAATAAACCATACAAAAAAATAAATAAACACAATTAAACAATTAAAATTTTAAATAAAAATTTTACCTTATTAAACGTTAAAAATATTTGTTGAGAAAAAGTTTGTTTAATGGTTCTCAAAAAAATCTAGAGGAGAGAAATGATATTTTGGGGGGTGACCATCCTTTTATAATTTTTAGTTAGTCGGACTCCTTCATGACTTTTTTTATGGAAGTTTGAATGGGGTTCACACTTCCTTAGTGGTAGAGTGAGAAGAATGAACCTCATTCACGCTTCTCTGATTCCATTTTCTAAAATATGTAGACCCCTATCCCTTTTAGTTGAAAAATATTTAAACAACTCATTTAAAAGAATAGGGAAACAAGATTTTGTGGATGAATTATGAGTCATGTCTCACTTAAAATTGTAGTGAAAATTCGTTCAAATATTTCATTTGGGTCAAGAGTAATATGGGAACTGTTTAGATATTAAAAACACATGAGGAATAGAAGATATGATGTCATAAAACTCCATCACAAGTCATCTTCCTCCTTGTCCAGGGTTACGTCATACCTAGTTCTCCCATGTCACACATACATCAATAAACAATCTCCCATTTCCACCACAAGAGATCTAGAGGTTGTGATTATCATCCCCCTATGTTCCACTGAGACTTCTATGATATGATTAGCCACTTCCATATGAAGATGATCAACATGATACACCTGTTGAATCTTTTTTTCATGGAACCATGTACATATAATATGAAGAAGTTGAATCATTCAACCACTGCATAGATGAATCCACCACTATGAATCTAGAGATGCCTACATGAAATATTGATGATGCCTAATATGAATTAAAATTCCATTGGAGTGGGACCGCGAGCAAGAGGAAGCTTGATTAAAATTGTACAAGAAATTGTATTAGAAGAGTTTTTTTAAATGTGTTTTATAAAATAAAATAAAATGCGTAGGTTAGAACAAAATTTAAAAATAGGTGTTAAAGGCGACAGTGGTTCTACCACCTTCCCTCCACACCCCCCCCCCTGTGTTTGACCCAGATTGATGACCTGGTAAAGGTGGCGAGGGTGCCACCTTACGCCTTTGACTGAGGTGAAATGCGGCATCAGCGGTGTCGCCTTTCACATAACAGAAAGGTAAAAGGTGGCATTGTCAATGCTTCCTTTCACCCAATGCCATTTAAAATGGAACCCCCCCCCCTTCTCCTCACTTCCATTTTCCCACGTCTCTCTTCATTCAAAAGGTTCTCTCTTTAGAAAAACTCCTTTTCTCTTGTGGTGGAGACGGTGGTCTAAAAGAAGGCTCAGGTTTTTGCAAATAATCCTTTAGAGGTATTTTTTTATTTAATCTATAGGTTTTTATTTATTTAGTTTAATTATTTTTAGTTCTATATATTTTATTTTTATATAGTTTAGTTAGTTTTAAATATTTCTTTTATTAAGTTGTTTAATTAGTTATATATAGTTTGGAATAATAATTATTATTAGTAATGATTAAGTATATATTAAGTATAAGTATAGAATAACGTAGGAAAAAATATTGTAAAATTTTGGTTGCATAAAGATTTTATGGTTATATAAGAAATCAAATACATGTATGGATAAAAACAAGTGGATGTGGCTCTAGCGCTAATGTACCTAGGGGTAAAACCCGAAAACACCACTTTGAGCTTGACTCAAACGGGAACTGGTGCACGATAATAGGTCTTCATGAACTTCTGGTTTGACACTTACGGGGGATATAATTTAGATAATTCATATTTTCTTTATAAGCTACTAAAATAACTAAGAAAAGAAAAATTAATTCAATATATTTATCAATGATAAAATTATAATTATGATGATATAAAATGAAATGGACAAGTACAAATGCATTAAATAATGAAAGTTATTATTATTTATTGAATTATTTTTAGTTAGTTTTAAAGATGTTATATATTAAGTAGTTTAATTAGTTATATATATTTTAGAAATAATATTTATTATTAGTAATAAATAAGTATAGAGTAATTAATGAATAACTTAGGATTAAAAATTAATACATATGATTAGTTAATTATAATTAACTAATTAATATCATATGATTAATGATTAAAGAATAAATAATTAATTAATAACATAATAATGATTAACTAGTGATTAAAGAATGATTGATTAGTTAAATATTGTACTAAGAAACATTAGAATAATTGTTTAGGTTATGATAAGATGTTCAAAAAATTTAGTATCATAATGATTATATAGTATATAAATAATAGTTTTTATTAGTAATGACTAATTATAGATTAATTAATGAATAACATATGATTAAAAGATGAATACATGTAATTATTAGATAATAATACTTATCATTGATAAAATGACAATTATGATTATATAAAATCAAATGGAGAAGAACACACACATTAAATTACACATGAATGTTTTACAATATATAAGAAATGTCATGACATGTTTTAATTAAACATGGTTTGAATGAGATGATAGTGACTTCAGAAGTGAAGAAAATATAGTTTATTTTTATTTGGTAGCTTAATTGCAGCATCTAAAGATATGTACTTAATAATTTAATTACATACTTGTAGAATATGTTATTAAACTATCAAATAAAAATAATTTGGGTTTTACCTCACGTCCAAAGTTAGGTCAATATCATCCAAACCATGTTCTGTTGAAATTTTTTGGAATTTCTTGTATGTTTTAAAACATACATGTATTATCCTATGTGTTTATTCTTCTATATTGTACTTTATATGATCATAATTTTAATTTTATCAGTGATAAATAAACTAATTTGATGTTTTCGCTTCATTTTTAACTCAGTTTCTAAAAAATTTTGTGGCTTCTATTCTAAAAAACTTTAGTATCATATTTAAGGGTATAAAAATATGTTTTAAAATTCAATTATAATAAATATTAAATAGTCAACCATCATTGTCACTATACTAATCTTTATCAAAAAACATTTTTGATGTAGAGATTCATGTTCGCCTATGTGTGATGCTATGGAGAGGTTATTAAAACTAAGAAAGGAGATTCTTATAGTACACAACCAATAATAATGGTTCGTATAGCTAATTGTGTAACCCTAACTGACCTTCAAGATAGAATTTTTGGTTCCTTAAATCTAGGACTAGATCAACAAATCAAGCATATGAGCTATAGACATTTTCAATTCCCAGAAACATTGTGGCCTCTAACTTGTCAATTGCTTGCTGATGCACAATGGGTCCAAGAAATAATTTTTTTTTCTCAATGGACATATGGTACCATGATTTATTTATATGTTGATGTTTCTATTTTACAACAACGTCCAGATGTATCAAGATGCAGAATTACAAGAGTGGTTGAATATGGTTTTCCCCTTAAAATTGAGTCTATTTCAAATGATGCAGAAGAGGAAAACCTATATGCTCTTCCTGATATACATGTCAACCCAACTTCTGATGATGATTTTTGTAATGATGGAGTAGATGGTGAAAATAGTACTGATGAGGAGTAACTAGAAAAAGTTGGGAAGGAACATTCTAGACATGGATTAGTTATACCGAAACCTTGACCCACAATAAATCATCCACCACTATTTGTATCTTGGTCATAAGCAATGAAATGTGTGCCTGAATTCTATATCAATGTTCTTACACCTGAAACTGAGGTTCCCATATTTTTACCAGATAGGTTTTTTTAGATGGACAAAACCTTATATATTGGACGGAATTTTCCAAGTAAAGATTCATTAAAAACATGCTAAATATATTTCACATTGAGAGTCACTACAGATATATAGTGCAATAATCAAAATGTTGTAAATATCTCATACAGTGTGAGAACTATGTGGATGATTATAGATTCCTCTTGAGGGCGATTCTGAATATCGCATTTGGAGGTTGGAGAATATCGAGGATTGAGGCAGCTTATACTTTCATTCATCCAAGCCTAACACATGATCATATATCATTGGATTTATAATTTGTGCCATCCATTGTCGTTGTGATTATTAGGACATTCCAAGATGTTCTTATATCCCTAGTATAATAGAGTATACAACAAACATTCAGTTATATGATTTCCAATAATAAGGCATGGATGGCATAGCAGAAGGCAATTGTGAGGGACTGTGGTGATTGGGATGACTCGTATCGGGTGTTGCAGAAATTTCTAATCATACTAAGGAACCATAATCATGTGGTATTCCATACTGGTACAAAGGAAAATGTGTCTCAAAATAACTGACTTGATCCATCTCGTGTTGAATTTCATCGGGTTTTTTGGGCATTCCTCCCCTATATCTCCGCATTTCGTTTCAGAAAATTGTTTATTAAGATTGATGGAACGTTTCTATAAGAAAAATACAAGGGTGTATTGTTGATTACGTCAACCAAAGATGGAAACTATTCACGTCTTATTCATGCCTTTGTCATTGAGGATAAGGAAAATAATGAATAATGGGATTGGTTTTTTGGCATGTATCAACAGCTATTTCACCAACATTTGAGTGTCAATTTGATATCTGATTGGCATTGGGAAATTAATGAGGCAATAAATGTGGACCTTGATACATGGAAATACCCAAATTCATATCATCAGTACTACATTAGACACATTTCTAGCAACATACAGAAAACATTCCACAATAAACCGATGAAGAAGCCAATCACGAGGCTTGGTATGCTTTGTCTTTGTTATTTTTTACTATTTAAACATAAAGATAAAATCAATTTATGTGAAATATAATCTATTATGTGTATCATATGAGTCGGATTAACGGAGGCTTGAATATATTTTCAAACAAATCTCCAATGCTAATCAATAAGTTTATGATTATATGATTTGGATTCCAAAAGAAAAATAGACATTGGAATATGACGAGGGGAAGAGGTATAGACACATGACCACAAAAATTGGGGAGTGCATCAATGGTGTCTGTAAGGGGATTCTCATGTTACCTATAACTTCCCTAGTTCAGGAGAATTTATATCATTGCATGAAGTACTTTATTGATTGAAAAAACTGACCCTAGATGGAATTTAGTAGGGGTTAAGGTAGGGAAGACACTTTCAATAAGGGATTTAAAAGAATATTGAAGAAGCTTATGGTTATCATGTCTGCCTTTTTCGATAATAAGAATCTCGATTTGAAGTTCAAGAGAATTTGGACCCCATCACAAATAGCATCGATGAAAAAATGTTGGTATTACTGGAAATGAGGCAATATCAATGTGGAAACTTTCAGGCCTCACAGCTTCCATGCACACACGTCATCACAACATGTGCCTATGTGAACATATCATCGTAAGTAAATGTTGACCCAGTGTACTGGATGGACACCATTTCTAATTGTTATGTTGTGAAAAGGATGCCTATTTGGGAGTTTTGTTATTTCTCAATGCCCTAAGGCCAACCGATAGTGATACCTAACATCAACCGGTTACATCCTAAAGGGAGACCGAAGGCCAATAGGATGTGAAATGAGATGGAATGGCCTCAAGAACAAGGATGGAGTTTGATATTCACAATATTTCATCAAGAAGTTCATAACCAAAACTGATGCCCTAACATTTTTGGGATGAGTTCACACTCTCTGCCATAATGATGTATTTTATTCATTGTGATATTCCCATGTTGTAAATTATATATTGTTATATCTTCTTTTTACCTTAGTTTTCAAAAAATTATGTGACTAATATTATAATAAAATTTTATATAACGAAGTAATAGTATCATATATTATGGTATAAAAATAAGTTATAAAATTTTAGTATAATAATGATTATATGATCAACCATCTTTTTCAATATTAGTTACACTATCAGAATCATAATCAAAAAACATTTTCGGGGTATAAAGTCTGGTTTTACCTGTGTGTACTACTATGGGGAGGTTACACAAACTGATAAAGGATCTTGTTATAGTACACAACCAACAACAGAGGTAAGTATAGCTGATTCTGTAACACTAACTGAACGTCAAAAAAGAATATGTGGGAAATGAACCATGGCATAGGAGGAATAGTGAAAATGATAGTGGTAATGGAATTAGTTTACTTCATTACCACTGTCATTGTCATCGTTCCTTCTATCCCATTGTTCATTTCCCACAAATTATTTCTTGAAGTTTAGTAAGAGTTAAAGAATGACCTTTACATGTGAGAAAATAATCATGAAACATACCATTATGTGGACAATCATATATAAATTTCAATGCACACCATTTTCTAATAAACATGTATATAACGAGGAAAAAAATTATATATACATAAAAATATATAAAACCATATCTTACAAAACACCCTTTTCTAAGTAAATATATATCTTAAAAACACGTTAGTAATATGATTTGAAAAACATGAATACATGTCCCTTTCTTTTGGTAAAAAAAAATTATAAAAAAATATGAATAAACATGGAATATCTTGTTCTACAAGTCATAACATTCTGCTAACCATAACGTTATATTTACATTTTACACTTACGACTCATTTCATTTGTTTATATACAGATGGATGATACCACACCACTCACTCAGCAGGATATCAATGTTTCTCAGGTCATGTAAGACGGTGGTGAGGATCGATTGATCAAGGTGCGTCGATCACACCATTTTCATCAAAGGGATCATCCACATGCCATTAGAGCATACCTGTGTCATGTTGGCCTCTATAGAATTGTTGTATCAGATTTCAAAATTTCTAACCATCACCTTCTTGCTGCCCTCATTGAGAGGTGGAGACCATAGACACACACATTCCAACTACCTAAGGTTGAGATGACCATCACCCTCTAGGATGTGGTAGTGCTTCTTGGTTTTCTTATCTAGGGAGAAGCTGTTATTAGACCCACCCATGCATCTTAGCCCAAACTTGCTCAGTGATTGTTAGGCATCGACATTTTGTCTGATCGTAGGGCTACAGATGGATCGTCAATATCTATACTTAGGTTGGAGGAGAATATTACACATTTACCCAATGATATTGATGAGCAGACTCTCATGTGTTATGCCCCTGCATATATAGTATGGATCATTAGAGAGACCATGTGTTATGATCACTCAAACATGCAGGTGAACATGATGTATCTACCCCTATGTGAGGACCTAGAACGGGCTGGGATGTACAACTGGGGATCGTACTTCTTGGTGTTCATGTATAGATCATTATGCAGGCTATCCTACTATGACCACACAGATTTCAGGGGATGCTTCATCCTTCTTCAGATGTGGGAATGGGAGCACATCCCCTTATTCCTCCCTCAGCATGTCAGTCTACCGATCACTATAGAGTTTATGCATGATGCTTTGCATGGACACTAGTATGATAACTCATCTATATTGGTTTCAGATTCTACTTGGAGTTATTGAATTTAATTTCTCATTATTTTTCACTATCAATGTTGTATTTTACAATTGGTTTCAGATACACCATTTCTGAACGGTTTAGAGACACCATTTGAGTGCATATTGGCTCAAGTTGGATTGTCTCATACCTGACCAGGAATATATATATACAATCTATCACTGTCTAAAAATTTTAATCATAGCATCAATTTTGGTTTTTACTAAGAATATTTTTTAATAAACACCATACATCATTTCAGATTTCATGGCTTCCATACTTGACTATAATAGACCAGTTTCCACCATACTACACTATTGGACTTGAGGATGATATAGCTATAGTTCCCCTCATTCACTACCATATTATTGAGTGGCAGCAGCCTGATAGATTCATGCACCAGTTTTTATATGTTCATCATATTCCCTTACAACTCAGACAGACAAATAAGCTTAATGACGTGAAGCTGACAGGGAAGAAGGATGAGGAAGGGTGTCAAGTACATGCCTACTTTCTCAAATACTAGCACAAACATGAAGAGTTTCATATCTAGGGTGCACCTACAAATCAATTCTTTCTTTCAGAGAAGGTCAAGTATGATCCATGGTATATACTAAATTCTATACTATATCTTACCCGACATGGAAGAGAGATTCATAAGATTGTAAGTCAACAAATTTCCATTAGTTTGTTTATTGAACTATTTTCTAATTCCTTTTTAATATCATTACAGGGCACTCACTCAGAGCATCTTGTTCACATGAGTGATGAATAGAAGGACAGGGTCTTTAGTCGGGATGTCATTCATGCTGAAGTGTGGGAGCTAATGTCATCTTATTGTGCACTTTCTGAGAGCATCTTCGAGAGTTCAGCCTAGAAAGAGGAGGTTGCTACCCTGGAGGAACATCTTGTAGCAGCTACTAATGCTAAAGAGCCACAGAGATGACAATGTAGAGAATGTCGTGCTGTACATGAGGCCTCACCTATTCCATAGGAAGAGGTTTGTCCTCTAGTCGTCCAGCCTCATCCAATTGAGAATTTGCCTCAGGCGGCATGGGATCCATATTTCTTGACAGGATATCACCAGTTCTCTCTATCTTGGGGTCCAGATTCATTACATATTTGGGGTCCAGATCCATCATAGCCTTGGAGTCCAGATCCATCGTAGCCTTGGGGTATAGCTCTATCACAGGCTTGGTTCCCCACTATGATGATGGCAGGTCCTTTTACCACACTAGTGGGAGAAGAATCCGGAGTGCAGTACGATATTCCATTGACAGCTCCTCCCACTGACAAACAGGTGTAGGATGTGACAGTCAATGTTACAGTGCCCGAGGATCAACCCTTCCCAGGTCAGCAGACTCTATAGCGAACTCGAAGCGGGCGTCCAAATCCACCGAATTATTAAATATCAAGTAGATAACTTTAAAAACATATAAAATATAAAGTATAACAATAATTTAAATAAAATTTAAAAGATATCCTAAACATCTAAAAGGTTTTTGAAAATAAAAAGTGTTTCCTAAATAAAATAAATAAATGAAATTGAAAGGAATGTAAGAAAAGTTACTCGAAAGTGAGAGAAAAAATAAGGAATGTTGAGGAGGATCCAAATCCGCCTAATTGACTTTGAGAGCCTATAAAATATAAAATATAAGACGCATAAAAACGAAAATTAAAACATTAACTATTTATTATATGTTTAATCCTTATTTTAATTTTCATTTATATTGGTCTTATAGTTTATATTTTATAGGCCAGAAAATTCAGGTACTTGAAACATTTTTAAGTTTCAATTTGGTGGATTAGAATACTTATAAATTATTTTTCATCAAAAAAATTTAAGAAATTATTTTTATTTTTGACTATTTCTTGTATTCTTAATCCATTATTTAATTTTTATTTATATTCGTCTTATACTTTATATTTTATAGGCTATCAAAATCACATACTTGAAATATTATTAAGTTTCAAGTTGGTGGATTAGAAAAATTATAAATTATTTTTCATCAACATTTTTCAAAAATTACTTATTTATAACTATTTATTATATGTTTAATACATGTTTTAATTTTCATTTATATTGGTCTCATAGTTTATAATTTGTAAGCTAGAAAGGTTACGTACTTGTAACATTTTTAAGTTTCAAGTTGGTGGATTATAAAGCTTATAAATTATTTTTCATCAATATTTCTTAAGAAATTATTTTTATTTTAGACTATTTATTATATTTTAAATCCATGTTTTAATTTTCATTTATTTTGGTACTATATTTTATATTTTATAGTCTAGAAAATTCACACACTTGAAACATTTTTAAGTGTCAAATAGGTGGATTATAAAACTTAAAAAATATTTTTCAACAAAATTTTATAAGAAATTCCTTTTATTTTTGACTATTTCTTATATGTTTAATCAATGTTTTAATTTTCATTTATATTGGTCATATAGTTTATATTTTATAGGATAGAAATTTCACGTACTTGAAACATTTTTAAGTTCCAATTTGGTTTATTAGAAATCTTATAAATTAATTTTCATCAACATTTTTTAATAAATTATTTTTATTTTCGACTATTTTTTATATGGTTAATTCATGTTTTAATTTTCATTTATATTGGTCTTATATTTTATATTTCATAGGCTAGAAAATTCACCTACTTGAAACATTTTTAAGTTTCAAGTTGGTGGATTAGAAAGCTTATAAATTATTTTTCATCAACATTTTTTAAGAAATTCCTTTTATTTTTGACTTTTTGTTATATGTTTAATCCATGTTTTAATTTTCTTTTATATTGGTGTTATAGATTTTATTTTATAGGCAAGAAAATTCACATACTTTAAATATTTTTAAGTTTCATGTTGGTGTATTAGAAAGCTTATAAATTATTTTTCTTTCGCATTTTTTAATAAATTCATTTTATTTGTGACTATTTATTATATGTTTAATTTATGTTTTAATTTTCATTAATATTAGTCTTATAGTTTTTATTTTATGGACTAGAAAAGTTACGTACTTGAATAAGAGATAAATTCTACTAAAACATTTTGTTTTATTTATATATATATATACATATATATATATATATATATATATATGTAAACATAAAAAAATTAAAATTAAATATTAAAATTGTAACTATATAAATAGAATATTTAAAATAGAAAAAAAATGTTGTTTTAGGGGAAAGATGGTTGTGGAAATCCCGCCTTTGTGGCATATTTTTTAAAAAAACTAACCTACCCATTTTAAAAAAATCAGAAAACATATTTAAAAAAACTGTATTAGAATTCCATATATGATATGGGGACCTACAAAACGTCCACACAATGGAAGAATGCCTGGCATGAACATTTTCATGCCGTAAATTAAAAGTTCACATTGTGACATTTAGATATACGGTGTGAAAAAAGGGTTTTATTTTATTTATTTAGTTATTTTTTTAAATGAAAATTAAATTTTTAATTTCAAATTTCTTTTGTGGAAAAGAAGGAAACCACACAAAGTCATTACATAGGGTCAATTAACAAAAAAATAAATCACATAATCATTGAATACTATAATAAGAGTATTAAAACTACTTACTCTATATAATACCCATAATAAAGTATTTACCTATGTATATGGATCTTCTATTATGATTTATTCAAAATATTAAGCTGACTTTTCTCATGTTTGAATGTATTCTTCCATATTGATATTCTTTCCATTGAATTCTCATGCCAAAATACAGCCTTTCCTATTAATCCATACCCTTTGATTCTCGTTAATTTTAATCTGGATCATTCTTCTATATATTCGGTTAGCTTTCTCCTTTGTAGTGTTTTTGAGGAAGAATCCATCAAGAATTTCTTCTTTCAAGTAGAGAATAAGCTCAAGACAATGGTATTTTTCTACGTCCACTATTTTAGACTTACTCTTCAGTTATTTGGTGATTTCTTCTATCTGCTCTTGATCCTTATAGACTACACCCTCTACCACATGATTCACCTTTTGAAGATTAATATTCTACTCTTTTTTCTAATCCTACGTATTGACTATATAGTTATGCCCCTTGTTAACCCCACCTTTTTAGCTGACATTGTCTCCATTGGTTTAGAAAGATAGGATTTGTCCTTACACCCTTTGGTTTTCTTCCCCTTAAGCAATATCTTCCCCTATGAAACCTAAGATCTTTTTTCCCCAATCATCCTCCTTGGGCTATAAGGATCTCTACCATGCATTCGGTCAGGGTTTCCCATTGAAAATTGACTGGACAACTCACCACCGGACAAGTAACACTACAACAAAATGGGGGATAGGAAAGCACATTGTTTTATCAGTGCTAAATAGAAAGCACTGATAAAGGGGGTCCTTTATCAGTGTTAGCTAAAAGTGCTAATAAATCTAACCTTTATCAGTGTTGATAAAGGGTACACCATTATCAACACTTTTTTAGCACTGATAAATGGTAGATTTATCAGTGCTAGTCTTAGTGCTAATAAAAGTTTTTAATAATAATTTATATAGAATTATTATATTTATATTCAAAAACAATGTTTATTTGTATATATTAAATAAAAATGCATGTTTATAATTAATATATTTTTTTTTAATAACTAAAAAATATATATATTGTTTTAAAAAAATTATAAGATTATAATTAAATATATAGGTGTTTCCGATGAATTTTTTCAATTAATATATTGATCATGCGTTCATATATGTTATGTATCATCATGAATGTCCATTTATACATTACACTCTTATTATTATTTATGTTATCCATTGATGGATCGTTTTTTATTATTTCAATTTTACTAGGTGTATATGATTAATTCATGTTGCCCATATACTATATTATGTTCTCAATACTTATAAAATTACATTAAATATATTTAAAGAATAAATATATTTATGATATTTTCTATTATTAAATCTTAGCTATAAATAAATACTTTTTAAAAATATTTATTCGTAATTATAATTATAACTATATATATTTAAATAATTATTAAATTACAATAAATATATATATTATAATTATATATATATTTATATATATTTATTTATAAATATGTATGAAAATTTATAAATATCTTTATTTATAGTTATAATTATAACTATAGATAGACATATATATATATATATATAATCATAAAATTATAATAAATATATTTATTCTACTAATAAATTTATAAATACATAATTAAATAAATATATTTATATACAAATATTTATAATTATAATTCTTAAATAAATATAGATATATTAATATAATTAAAAATTTATAATAAATATATTAATTATATATATTTATTTACAAATATCTATAAATGAATAAAAATAGTTATAAATATAATTCTAAATAAATGTAGATATTAAATAATTAAAATTTTATAACAAATATATTAATTATATATATTTAAAAATTATAAATATATTTTTTATTTATTTATAATTATATATATATATAATTTTAACTATAAATAATTTATTTATTCTAATTTATAATTAAAATTAAATATATATTTATTTATTAGTTATAAATATAAATAAATATTTAAATATTTAAATAAATATTAATTCATAAAAAATATATTTATTATTTTCATATATAATGTTATATATAACTAAATAACCATAGATAAATATTGATAAATAAATTCAAATATTTATATTTATAGTTATAAATAAATATAGATATATTTAATTAATTATAAAATTATAAAAAATATTTTAAATATAAATATTACTAAAATTATAAATATTAGAAATATTAATTTGTTATAATTTTATAATTATTTAAATATATATATATATATATATATTCTTTTATAACTATAATTATAAATAAATATATATTCATATAAAAAATTAAAAAATTAGAATAAATATATTTATATACATCTATAATCTTATAAATTTTTATAAAATTATTATATTTATTATATATATATATTCCTAAGATTATAAATATAATAAGTATATTTCTTATAATTTTATAATTATTTGAATTGTAATTTTATAAATATAAATATATATTTCTCATGTATATAATTTTATAAATATATATGATAATAGAAATAAATTATTAACATTATATCTTTATCAGCACTATATTTTTTTCACTTTTAAAGACGTCATTTATCAGCACTTTTTTAGCACTGATAAATGCATGTTTTATCATCACTTTCTATTTTAGCACTGATAAAAAATACCTTTATTAGTGCTTTTTAGCTATCACTGATAAAAGGTTCGCCAAGTTTTATAAAAAATCGTAACTTCCTCCTCCTTCCTCACACCCCTCAACCTCCCATGGAAGCCAATCACTGTTGTTCCACCTCCTCCTCCTCCTCTCATATTGCCTCACCTCTGCCACGAACCACAACTCCACTATGCGCCTCTCCTCTTTTTCAAACAAGACCAATGTGCGCCTCTCCTCCATCACATTCCACACCTCCATCACATTCCACACCTTCATTGTGCACCTATCCTCCACTGCGCACCTCTCCTCCGTCGAGAACGCACCTCTGCAGCTGCTGAACGACACTTCCATGGTGATTTTTCTTCTATTTCTCTATTTTTATTGGTGATGTTATGAATTATATGGGCTAAACACCCCACTTAAAATCATTATTAATGGTGTTCCCTGTTTGTGCACTAAATGAATTAAATGTTGGCTATTTTTTGAAAAGAAATTGGTGGTCCTTGTTTGTGCACTAAATGAATTTCATGTTGGTTGATTTTTTAAGGGGATTTAATTTTTATTGAATTTTGGTGTTCTTATGATATCATTTGATGAATCTTATATATTAATTTTATTTAGTAATATCTAATGATATCTTATATGATATTTGGACACCCCGTTATGTATGTTTGATAAATTTATTTTGGAATTTAATTCATTTTTTACTTAAAGGAGTTGTTCATTAAGTTTTGAATCGTGTTTGGCCTCCAAATAATGATTTTATATGTTCAACTTGGCTGAAATATTTAATGATAATTTAGAAAATAATTAAAAATAATTTCATGTTTTGGTTATCAATGTATACTCAAAGGCCTGGTTGGAACTTTATAAAGATTATTTTTGATTTGGGAACATTTTCTCTGAATTATATTTGGATTTTTATAGTTATATAAAGTGTGTTGATTTCCTTTTGGAATGTTTTATACATGGGTTAATAGGGTTTGTTTCAGTTAATGGTGTTTAGAGGTGATATGAATAGTTTTTCATGTCATTCAGATTTTATTTCATTGACTTTATGATTGATTTTGATCTCATCCATTTCATTTATCATGAGAACCCTAGTTAATTAGGAAGTACCTAAGACGTGTAATTTCTAAACATCGATCCTCTCTCCCTAGTATGGTATTACATCCCCACACTTACTAGAAATAAATATGCTCTCCCTAGATATGGATCAAAATGCTTCACTTTTCTAAGCATTGATAAATTCTCACCGAGAACCACTATCACACCAAAACCTCGACCAATCATACTCTTTGATCCCTTCCTCTGCTACACATACACCTTTAATGCTCAACGTCATTGTGTCATGTCCTTCTTCCCTCTTGGATCAAGATTCTCTTGGACAAATATTCTAATAAAATATAATGCTTTCATCTCATGGTTTCTCATTCTAATTAACACCTATCTTCTGACTGATTCAAAATCAATGTAACTTTTGAACTCTCCAAGAGTAGAAAGGACATTTTCCCCCAAATTATGAATCCTCCACTATTTTATCAATACAAACCTTACCCATTTCAATGGAACCACCACTTATTACTAGTTCAATTCCACTAAATCTTAGGAAACCACTTCACTAGAGGAAACCCAGTAGTTTTGAAACCAAGACTTTCTATCGAGTCTTGATAAAATAATCATCATATGTTATGTAACCAATATTTAATACCACAATTTGGTAACTGATATTAGAATAAAAAAAGGAGTTTATACCACTAGTTTTATTTGGTACAAACCAACAATCATAATGTTAAACCCCCCAAAACATAAATTAATCCCCTAAAACATGCAGATAGCGGAAGAAATTCCATAACATACCTGAATTGAAACAAATCCCAAAACCTAATATTCCATAACATATAAGTAATTATATATCTAAGTCACTACATAATATCTCTAACTTCTAGTTCTAGTAACCTCATGGTTTTTAATATACCACCCCCAAAGGAAAATGAGAGACAAATGATAAATTCATGACATAAATGGAATAAGAACACCACATGAAATTTATGTTGTTTGGATGAAAATCCTACTTCATAGGGGAATACATTGATATTTTTATTTAGGGATAAATTGAGTTATAAGGGAAACATATATTTTGTTATCCCTACCTATCCAAATGAACGTTAGAAACTTTCTAGACACCTTATTCAAATAACCATAACAACACATGTAATGAATCCATCCACCCACAATCACTTTATGTTGAATCCCCTCAAAGGGATAAATGATATAATTCAAGTGATTATCAAATAATATTTTCTTCCTAGAATAATTTTATTTAAAAATATATATATTATTATTCTATTACAACTTTAACAAATTATATGAATGAATTATTAACTATTTATATTCAATGTTATGAATTGGTTGTGACATTTAGGTCGATGCATCCATCAAAGGTACCAAACCTAGTTTTTATTTATGAAATTTTCTTTAAAAGGTTATAGAATATTTTAGGACTTAGTTTTTTTAACCTCATGAATGAGTTTTGGAGAGGTAATAATTCTCTTGGGACTTATAATGAAACTCTCATCACTTTGATTCTAGAGTTTACTGATATGAGTTTAGTTAATAAATTTAGAATGACTAGTATTGGTAATGTAATTTATAAAAGTCTTTTTTAAGATTTTAGAAAATATAATATGGAAAATCATACCATCTATTAGTTCAGTACAATAGTTCTTTTCTTACTTTGAATTGATACATGATTTACTTAAAAGGATCAAGAAATCAACATAGTTTCTTCTAGTGATGAGTGGCATGGGGAAATTCATTGTGTGAATGGAACGACACTTGAGAAATTTTTTATTATGTAATGGGTTCATGATTATAGATTTTCTTAGGTGTATTTATAATGTAAGGAACCAATAGTACTTCTTGTGAGAGACATATGAATTGTTCATAGGGTGTAAAACCAATTGATTTGGTGTAATCCAAGGATCATTGGGATAATACAGTGTTTGTAGTAAACTGGAACATGAGTGTTTCATGGTTGCGAGAGTGGTCACTGACTATGGAACATATCTTTTGGGACTCTAGTGTTGTGGTGAAGGATAATTGATATAATTGGATAATGGTGGCATGGATAAGGTATATCCAATAGTGGGGATCACAATATCAAATTATTTTTTAAATTATTATTATTACACCTACCTTTTGAATAATGTGATGTAATCATACAACACTGATTGATTTGGGAAGAATCGAGGTGTTTTCTATGGATCTTTTATAAAGTGTCTCTATTTGGATCTATGTATTTGTGAAAATTTATAAGTGTATCTTTAAAAATGATTCAAGTGTTTTGAAATGTTTCTTAGAGGGATGTCACTCATTTTAAAGGATTATGATTTTTTGGTCATGATGTTTTCTATAATGCTTTAAAAAAGGAATTGTGATTTTATGAAAGAGTGTTTAGAACTAATTGATCTTTTTTAAAAAGGTAATTTCATTTCAAAGAGTAATTTTGGTAAATGGTTGGTTTTTTAATGGTATTTAAATTGTGAATTTTTAAATAGTTTTTAAAGTAAATTTGAACTATAGTTTTTTCATAAAATCTTATGTTTCTTTTTTTATAGAATTAGAAAACCCATTAAATTATATCAATATTTTGTGTATTTATTTTGTTAAATACTAATATCACCGAATTAAATAGGATGGATATAAATAAATAATCGATGGATGCTAATCATTTGACAAGATAGCATAAAGATAGAGTGAAAGTGTTCATCAAGTTTGCAAAAGATCGTGCATATGAGCCTTCTTAAATCCTTTGTCCATGTTTACACTGTTATTATTCAAGAAATGATTGTCCAAAAGAGTTGGAATAACACTTGATCTATCATGGAATGGATCAAAGTTATAAATTTGGAAATAAACTTGGGTGAAAAAGTTAATGTAGCTAGTGGCAAGGATAATAGTACATTTTATGGATCATCTGATATTATTACAAGTGTGGACAAGGAAGAATATCGTATCAAGGATGTGATTAAAGATGTGAATTATGATGAAGATAATATTGAGGAAATGATAAGGATAGTTGAATATGATCTTTGTGAATTCCCAAAATTGTTTGGGAAGTTAAAGATTTGTGAAAATTCACCTTTGTATGGTGGTTTCACTAAATATACAGCATCGTCACCAACACTGAAGTTGTATAATTTGAAATAAGGAAATGAATGAAGTGAAGTCGGTTTTACAGAATTACTTGATCTCTTTAATGACATGCTCCTAGAATATAATAAGTTCTTGAGCTCAAAATAGGATGCCAAATGAATTAAACATTTTATGGGTGTGATCTTTGAATGAAAACATGCTTCCTGAATGACTATATACTATTTCACAAGGACCACAAATCACATAGAGAATGAAAAAAGTGTGGTGTTTCTAAATAAAATTAATATGAATATGGTCCTATGAAAGTTATATGGTTCTTTCTAATCATTCCAAGATTTAGGAACCTACATAGAAGTGAGGAGACCATAGGTAAATTGACATGGCACGCATATAGAAGAAATAAATATGAGAAACTACATCACCCGACAAACTCTCCTTTGTAAAATAGAATTGATTATGAGTATCCTGATTTCCAAAATGAGCTAAGAAACCTTCATCTTGCGCTATCTATAGATGGAGTGAATCCTTTTTGTTTTAAAGAAGCACTCATAGTACATGGCCAGTTATGTTGGAAAATTATAACTTCCACCATGGTTATTCATGAAACAAAAACACATCATGCTATCTATGCTTATATCATGACCAAAATAATTGGGTAATGATATTAATGTTTATTTGTATCATTGATCAAGGATTTAAAATTCTTGTGGGATTTAGGTGTTACGTTGTATGATGCTTATAGAAATGAATATTTCACATTGTGATACATGTTGTATAGGATAATAAATGACTTTCTTGGTTATGGAAATTTTCCAGGATATAGCATTAAAGGAAGTCATGGGTGTCCAGTATGCGAATAAGGTACACAGTCAATTAGGTTGAAACATTCATCAAAATCTGTGTTTCTAGGACATCACAAATTTCTACCCCAATAACATAAGTGCCGATTTTGTATGACATCATTTGATGGAAGATCATAAGAACGTACAACACTGTATCCACTAACAGGTGATCAACCTTTTGAGAAAGAAAAATATGTGGACATAGATTTTGGTAAACTATTTTCAAAAAAACCTTACAAAAACCAGTTGGAAGAAGAGATCAGTTTTTTTTTTGAATTACCATACTAGAATTTATTGTATGTCATACACTTTATTGATGTTATGTATGTTTAAAAAAATGTATGTGATAGTGTCATCGACATGTTTCTAAATGCACCTGGAAAAAAAGGATGGAATTAAGGGAGTTTGGACATGGTTGACATGGGAATATGAGAAGAGTTGGAACCAGTGAAGGGGGAAAATTAACCTTTCTTCCTCCAACTGCTTACACTATTTCTAGGAAAGAGAGACATCAGTTTTACAACATCTTGAATTATGTAAAGGTTTGATATGGGTATTCATCGAATATTAAGAAGATCATGTCAACAATAAATTTAAAGTTAAAGGATCTAAAATCACATGACTTCAATTTTTTGATTCATGATCTAATTATAATAAATTTATGTTGAATTTTTTCCAAGAATTTCTATTATACATTAATGACGATCTATTTCTTTTTCAAAGCTATATGCATAAAAGTTATAGATCCAGAAAAATTGTTGAGTATGGAAAACGAAATTTCCATCATATTATGTGAATTGGAAATGTTCTTCCCGCCAACATTCTTTGATATGATGGTTCATTTTATAGTTCACTTGGTGAGGGAGATTCGACTATGTGGTCCTATACACAATAGATATACCGCATTCTATTCAGCTAGAAGTTTCTATTGGAGAGAAAAATATTGTTCAGGAAGCCATTGAATCCTGTACTGAATACCTGTCTGGTGTGGAAAGCATTGGTCTACTGAAATCTCATCACATTTGGTTTCTTACAGGTGAAGAAATTTCTAGAAGAGATGTTTTCACAATAAATATTACATATCAGGAGCAGGACCACATTTACATTTTGAATAACAGTCTGGAGGTAGACCCATATGCAGAAACCCACAAAAAAATTATTAGGCATTTGAATCCATTAAGAGATGAAAAATGGATATCAAATACAAATAATTGAAAGTTTATAGGATGGTTTCATGGACATATATTAATAGAGTTAGATTAAAATCCAGAATCAATTTCAGAATGACTTTGATGCCTAGCTAGAGGACCAAATGTGTATGTATTATCTTATAATTGTTAATTAATTAATTGTTATACATTCTATACTAATGAACATGATGAAGACGATACCATATAGAATAGTGGTGTTATACTTGTGGTTGAATCAATGCATGCTTTCGATGATAAGGACAGAAATCCAATTTATGTGAATATGTCGTATTTTTTTGCATCATTAAAAAAATATGGGAGTTGGATTATATGAAATTCCAAATGTTGATTTTTCAATGCATATGGGTTGATAACATGAGTGCAGTTAAAATAGATTAGTTGGGATTTTTGAAAGTTTATTTTAGTAAGGAAGGGTACAAAGATGAACCATTTATAATGGAATCATAGGAATTACAACTATTTTATGTTCTAGATCCTGAAAACTGAAACAGGTTAATTGTTATATTATCCACCAAAACCTCTGAAGGATCAAATGAAAATTCAATGTAGGATGAGCCACACATTGGTACGTCACAATCATTTTGTAGCGGTCCCAATGTATATGGTGTTTTTTATGTCATAGGAGACCGCAATGAAGGGATTTGGATAATTGATAGAGGGGTCAAATCCCTTCAGCCTTTAAAAAAAAGAGTTCAATAATCAGGTTGTGTTTTTTTTAATATAAATTATGTTACCTTATGTTATTATCTGTTTTTTGATGCTTTTAAGTAATCTAAATTAAATGTTGAACCAGATATATAGATAATAACTTATACGCGTGATGATGCTCCCAATCCCGAGGCACAACAGGTCCCTCAACCTACAGTTACTCGTAGTGAAAAGGAACAAGGGGTCTCTCAACCTATTGTTGCTGCTTCTACTAGAGTAGAGGTACAACCTCCATCTACACATATCGATGCTAGCACTCTAGAAGAACATATTGATGGTGTTGAAACCAAGGAAATGGTAGGAAATGAAACACTGGTGGAATAGAAAAAATAGGAATGTCTTTGTTTGAAGGTGTTTTAAAAAATCCTTAAATCAAGAGAAAAAGGCATCAAATATGAGGTCAGATTGAATAATCGGGGCCCGCATGTTAACCCCAAAAAGGCAATGTTCAGTAGTTACATTAGAAACATCACTCAGAAACATGTTCTGATTGATGTACAGTCATGGCACCATGTTTTCACTGAGATTAAGACACTGATGTGGGGAGACATTATGGAAACATTATGATATCATTTCTTTAATTTATTAAAAAATAAAATAATGAAAAATTGACTTAATATTTGTCATCCCTTATAGACTGCATTTATACTGGATGACTCTCACAAGGACTATGTATTAAGGGTTGCTGGAAGGATTCACATAGGCTTTCACACAATTTTAAGGAAATGTTATCTTAAATATGTTGAAGAGAAAATAAACTCACACCAACCTCTTATTTATGCATACCTAATAAACCAAGGAGCATGGGATGCGTTTACTAGCCATCGTGCAGAGCAGTATTTTCATGTACATGGTGTTTTGTAATACGTTTTTTGATGATACATTTATTATTCACTTTGATTGAAATTTTTTATTTATGAAACAACAAATGAGTTCTAAAAATAAGGAACGAGCCAAAAAACCAGTGTACCCCTATAGTAAATAAATAATGGGGTAGGCTTCACATGAAAAAAAATGGTACGTATTTTAAATCTACTGTAATACTTTTGGGTGACATAAAACATCACCATAACTATGTTTCTTTGTTTATATACAGATTGATGAATCAAAATCCAATGTCACTTCCATCCCATGCCATGTGCTATGAATGGAGGCATCTATAAATAAATATAGGATACTAATAGATGAAAACACACAAAAATTCTGTGTGTAACGACCTGAAATTTTGAATAATTTTTGTTTCCTAATTTCGTGTGTTATTTTATTTTATACTCAACAAAACTATATTCTTTAATTAATTAAGTGATTATAATTAAATGAGATTATTGGGTTTTTACTATTATATGACTGTTGGAAACTAAACTCTTGACATTATAATTATTGTTTATAAATACAAGTGATCTTGGTTAATTAATATAGAAAGAATATTCGATGGCCTCCTCCAGTAGACTCGGGTTGTTCGAATCCCATCTGAATGAACTTGGGAAGGAGGTAGCACCACTGGGCTTTGCTCTGGACCAAACCCAAGCTGAACTTCATCGTGTGAAGTTGGAATAGAATCACCTTTGGGAGAAGTTCAAGCTAATAGAAATCCCTACTCGGGCAATGTTGGCCGAGCCGCCCCAATATTCTATCACCTTAGCAGACCTTACACTTAGGTCCTATACTCGTGTTATAAGGGGCTATGTAACAAGACCTTAGATGCTTTATGTAATCCTTTGATATAAATAAAAATTGTGATTTCTTCTTATGGTGAAGTTTGTGAATTTTCAAATGTCCGAATAAATATACGATGTATATTATTGATGAATTTTGAAAAATTGGATATATTAAAATATTTATGTAATCCTTAAATAATTAATAATGTGTAATGATTTTCAAAAAAAGGTCTTTTACAGTTGTGTTATTAAGAAATTTAGAGTCCAATAAGATCAAATTAATTTTTCATGAATAGTAAATTATAAATAGTAATTTTTACGCTTATGATTATTAATGTGACCAAATGGATTAGTAACCTCACTTAAGAAAGTATAAATATAATATAGGCACCTTTATTTGGCAATGTGATTCAATAAAATAATCAAATAATCGTTTCAGAAATTATTAGTTATGTATTAGTTCAATTTTTAGTGAATAGTGTTTTTACTTTAAAATTTAATGTCTCATAATTAGAAAATTATTTTCATAAAATTGAGTTCATTTTTGAATTCAGAGCATTGATATTAGGTTAAGGTTAATTTTTAGGTTTTTTCTGAAATAGTTGAATTTTCGGTGAATAGTAAAAATTACAGTTTTTAGTTTCGGTTTTTTAATGACATCATTAAAGATGTAATAAGTATGTAATAATTCTGGTCTACTTATTAATATTAATATATTCTATGATGTGTCCCAAATTTCCAATACTATGGGAAAATACCATGGGCAAGCCCATGGTTTTGCAAATACTGCCGATGAGGTGTCCCTTGGAAATTAATGATTTGTTCCCTCACTTCTCCTATAAATACCAATCCATTGCCTCATTAATTTCATTTAAAAATCCTCATAAACTATGTTATTGTCTCTTTAACTCCCAAGTAGTCCTCCCAAGGTTCCCTCAAGCCTCCCAAGGTCCTGACCTTTAAGCTTTCAAAGTTACCCTTCAAGGTAAGGGAATCTTTCACCCTCCTCTTTTAAGCCATGACTTCTTTTATGTTGTGTATTCTAGTTTCCATATATTTATGATGAGGTTATGTTCTTATATTCTCTCATTACTTTCCATTTCATGTCTAATTTTTTAGAGAGCCTTTCCTCTCTCATCAATTTGTTTTCTAAATTTTTATGTGATGTCGTTAGGCTGCCGAATTTCTCGTAAAAGAAATCGCATCTTCTCTTTTATTTCATGTTTCCTTTTCATATGGAATGTCATTAAAATATCCATACCATGATCTTATTATGTAACCATACTTTATTATTAATTATTTATGAGTTTTTTACCCTTTCCCCTCTCTTTTAAATGTTTTCTAAAACCATGTTATATAGCCGTTATGCTGTAGAAATTTCGCTTCAAAATTTCTATCTCTTTCTCTCCAGAAATTATATTGTTTTATTATGTGAATACCCAGACCTATTTAGTTTCTATGGGTGTTCATAAATATATAAATATTATATATTTTATTCTATAATTGACATACATATAACCCTTACTCCCTTTCCATGGGTTATAAATGACAGAATGATCTTATTTTTAAGAACTTTTAAAACGTCACGATCATGAAATGAAACCCATTTATTTTATTCTCCATGGGTTATTTATGAAATTTTTGATTATGATCTATGTGTCTCACATGAAAGTAAATACATATTATTGGTTCCCCTGATAAGACTCCAATGCATTGGGTAAAGAATTAATCTCTAGATATGACAAGTTTCATGATACCATTGTGAATAACCTAGGTAATTTTTATGACACCTTGGGGATGGACCTTGGTGATATGTTCATGAATGTATAAATGAAATGTTGTAGCCACATATTCAAGTTATTATTCATGTTATTTTTATCATGATATTCCTATTCTTCTATTGATCATGTCTTTATGATTTTTATCATCTCCTTATTATTATTGCTCAAGACCACATGTCAACTGTTTCACTTGTTTACCCCTTACTGGGCCTTCTGCTCACCCTTTCCTTTGATGTATGTCTCCAGGATATGATATGCAGTTATTTTACATAGTATGAACCTATTATGAAGCTTTACAAGTGGTTTAGAAGAATTTTTTATGTATTATGTTCCAGATTTCCAAGACACTAGACTTTAAAGATCCTCTATTTGTAAAATGTAATGAAAAGTTCTGTAATAAAACGGTGGTAACCCATAGTCGGTATCAAAGGATAGTTTAGTTATTATAGAAATTAGGATATAAAAACTTTAGGAAGAACCCTATATAAAATTTTAAAAATAAGAAAAATTCCTGTTATTTTGGTGAGTACTGAGTAAGTTGTTTATCAAACAAATACATCCATGTCTGGATACGAGTAGGTAGAGGCGGATATGGAACAGATGTACATAGGGGTAAAACCCAAAAACAATACATTGAGCTTGAATTGTATGGGAACTAGTGCACGACAGCGGGTCTTACTACGCTCTTGGTTGCGACACTCCCGAGGGATATATTTGATTAATCATAAGCTTTTTATGAATCATTATGAAGGAATTATAGGGAAATGTAATTGTTTAAGAAGGAAGTTTTAAGACATAAAATCCTTTATAGTTAAAATATTCATATATGAAATAATTTTCTCAATAAGGTTTTACTCTTTTAGAAAATGGCTAGCAATATGAGGAATCATGCAAATGGTGACCGCAATGGACCATGCACTGATGGCCCTCTGATGGAAGCCGGAATGGAAACATTCATGCGAATGATGAACCAACTAACTCAAGTTATGGGAAATAACTTGAATCAAGCTGAGATATCAATCTCACCATGAAGGGAAAACATTCTATTGAGTTATTTATGTATTAACGACCACCAACCTATAGTCAATCGACTGACCCATTGATTACTGAGCAGTGGATCAGCTCTATCGAGAATATTTTTTCTCTACTCCACTGTTCAGAGAATGAGAAGGTCACCCTGGCTATCTATTGCTTAGAAGGAGAAGTTTATCAGTGGTGGTAACTGATTAAAACATGAGGTAAAGAGTGGAGGTTGAATCCATGGAGTGGGAAGAGTTCATAGGGATCTTCTTCAGCAAGTATTTCCCTCGTTCCTCGAGATCAAGAATGGAGAAGGAGTTTCTTGAGCTAAAGAAGAAGGAGAATGAATCTGTGGGAAGCTATGAGATGAACTTCACAAGGCTTTCACATTACACCTCTAGCTTTGTCATGGATCCAAGTGGTAAGGTTGATAGATTCTTTAGTGGACTGAGACCTCATTTGTGGAATAATCTATCCAATCGAGACTATAATAGCTATGATGAGATCATGCGGAGTGTGTTGAAAGGTGAGTTGGAGTTTGGTGAGAAGCAGTGGTCTCATAAATCAAATGACAAGAAGAGATCAATTGAACCCAGCTTAGGGAGGACCTTTGATCAGGTAAGATGAGTCAATCAAGTGAAACATTCCACATGTAATAAATTTGGGAAGAAGCATTCTGGGAACTACCTTCTCGGGAGTGGGAAATGCTACAAGTGTGAAAGAGATTTCCATATTGCGAGGATTTGTTGTAGTGAGGTGAAACCTAAACTTCCTAACACAAATGACAAGGGTATTATGGTGCAGGCCCTACCTGATGTCTAGTTCTTTCTGTGTGGAAAACTTAGACACTTTTCCAATCACTGTCCAAATCCGAGGGTAGTGGAGGGGAACCACCATCATCCTCAATAACGGCCAAGGGAACAAGGTCATACTTTTTTAATCACTACGGATGAAGTTGAAGAGCCAAATGATGTGGTTAAAGGTACTCTTGTTGTTCTCTCAAATCTAGAAAGTACTTTGTTTGATTCTGGTTCTACCCATTCCTTTATTTCCTCTAAGTTTGTGAAGAATTTAGAATCAACCCCTGATTTTCTAAAAGTAGAGTTATCAGTCAAGACTCCTGGTGGGATTATCCAAGCATCCTCAGTGTTTATAAACTCTAGTATTTACTTTAGTGAGCACAATCTTATCACAAATCTAGTAGTCATTCCCATGCTGGAATTCAACATTATACTAGGGATGGACTGGCTCCCGAAGTATAATGCTAAGATCAAATGCCGAAGCAAAGAAATCTCAACAGACTTGAATGGAAAACCTACAGTTATCTTCCAAGGAGAGATATCTCAACCTGATCCTTGTCTAGAAGAACCCCCTATATCCTTCTTTATGGAGTTGATCGGTGAAGAAGAAGAAGGATATGAGAGTTTAAGGATACAAAGTGTCCCCATCGTCCAAGAATACATTGATGTATTTCCTGAGGATTTTCCTGGACCACCCCTAGAAATAAAGGTAGAGTTCTCCATTGAACTCGTACCTTGATCGCATCTGATATCAAAGACCCCCTATAGGATGGAAAATGTGGAGTTAGAGGAATTGAAGAAACAACTCCATGATCTTTTGGAGAAGGAGTTTGTCTGACAAAGTGTGTCTCCATGGGGAGCACCAGCTCTCTTTGTGAAGAATAATGATGGATCAATGTAGCTATGAATTGATTATAGATAACTAAATGGGATCACAGTGAAGAACAAATACAATCTTCCAGGAATTGATGACTTGTTTGACCAACTTCATGGGGATCAATTCTTCTCTAAGATTGACCTTATATTTGGTTATCATCAATTGAGGGTGAAGAAATAATATATTCCAAAACATACCTATTGATCAAGATATGGGCATTGTGATTTTGTTGTTATGCCCTTCAGACTGACTAATGCACCTGCTATTTTTATGGATTTGATGAATAGAGTCTTTAAGGACTACCTTGAAAACTTTTTGGTAGTTTTTATTGATAATATTATGATATATTCCAAAATTCGCGACGAGTATGAGGAACATCTAAGGGCTATTTTTCAAACTCTACGGAAGGAGAGGATTTTTGGAAAGTTCAGTAAATTTGAATTCTAGTAACAATAAGTCTCTTTCTTGAGGAACATTGTTACCAATAAAGGAATCACAGTTGACCTAGAAAAGACACAAGTTATAGAGGTGTGGACTCAACCTACAATAATAACTGAAATTCGAAGTTTCCTTGCATTAGTATGATATTATAGAAGTTTTGTGAGAAACTTTTCATGAATTTCTAATCCATTAACCAAGTTAACTCAAAAAGGGGTCAAGTTCATCTGGACAAAAGAGTGTGAGGAAAGTTTCCAAGAGCTGAAGAAGAGATTGGTTACTGCACCCATGTTAACTCTTCCCTCAAATGGAGAAGGATTCATTATTTTTAGAGATTCATCTCTAAAAGGTCTTGGGTGCATCCTCATGAAAAATGACAAAGTCATTTCTTATTCATCTCGACAATGGAAGACTCATGAGAAGAACTATCGTACGCATGATCTGGAGCTGGCTGTGGTCATTTTTTCTCAGAGGATATGGAGGTACTATCTTTGTGGGGAGAAATGTGATATATACACATATCATAAAAGTTTGAAGTATATTTTCACACAAAAGGAATTTAACATGATACAAAGGAGATGGTTAGGTCTTCTTAAAGACTGTTATTGTTAAATTCATTATCATCATGGAAGAGAAAACAAAGTTGTTGATGCATTAAGTAAGAATGACCCAGTTGTTCTTTCCATGATGAGGATTCAAAAAGAAACTTTGATCAATGACCTAGTAAATCTGGACATGGGATTTATAAGAGAAGGGACATCATCAACCCTAACCCAAATGATTTCTCAACCGTCATTACTTGAGAAGATCAAGAAAGAAAAGAAATAAGATCCTTTGTTACAGTAGAAGTTTGAAGCTGTGAAGGATGGGAAGTCTCCTGAGTTCAATATTGATCAAGAAGGTGTACTGAAAATTTGTACAAGACTATGTGTTCCATCTATTCTAGAAATAAAGAAGGATCTGATGAATGAATCTCATAGCTCTACTTTCTCTATACATCCTGGAAGCACAAAAATGTATAGGGACCTTCATGATCATTATTGGTGGGATATTATGAAAAGAGAGATTGCTGACTACACTTCAAGGTGCCTAATATGTCAGCAAGTGAAGGAAGAGTGACAAATTCATAAAAGGGTATTGCAACCGCTACCCATACCAGTATGGAAGTGGGACAATATCACTATAGACTTCATCACTGGTCTTTCGAGAACTTCCAAAGGAAAAAATGCGATATGGGTTATTGTGGACCGTCTCACTAAGACTGCCCATCTTATATCCATTTGATAAGATTTATCTATTGATCAACCTGATAGGATTTACATGAAAAAAGTGTTAAGGCTTCATGGAGTTCCACTTTCTATCGTATCTGATCATGATCCAAGGTTCACATCAAAATTCTGGAGAAATCTTAAACATGCTATGAGCACTGAATTGAATTTTAGTACATCCTATCACCCCCAAACTGATGGCCAAACTAAAAGGACTATTCAAACACTTGAGTACATGCTGAGAACAAGCTCAATGGAATTTAAAGGTGGATGGGATCAACATCTCCCTTTAGTTGAGTTCTCTTACAACAATATCTTCCACTTGATCATTCAAAATGGCACCCTATAAAGCTCTATATGGTAAGTGATGTATAACTCCTACTTGTTGGGATGAATCTAGTGAGAGAAAGTTTATAGGGCCTGATCTTGTGCAAGAGATGATAGAAAAAGTCTATGCCACCCAACAACACATTAAGGCTGCTCAGAGTCGGCAAAAGAGCTATGCCAACAACCGTCGAAGGGACTTGGAGTTTGATGTTGGTGACAAGGTCTTTCTTTGAATTTCACTTTGGAAGAGAGTCATGAGGTTTGGGAAGAAAGGGAAGCTCAGCCCTAGGTACATTGGCCCCTATGAAATCCTTGATCACGTGGGAGCAGTGGCCTATCGGCTTGCACTTCCTCTAAATCTAGAACAAGTTCATGATGTCTTCCATGTATCCCTCTTGAGGAAGTACATAACTGGCCCTTCACATGTACTAAACCCAGAAGTAGTACAACTGGAACATGACCTCTCTTGTGAGGAGAAATCGGTGGAGATATTGGATTGTAGAGACAAGATTCTACACAACAAGACTACCCACCTTGTTAAGGTGTTGTGGAGGAACCAAAAATATGAAGAAGCCACATGGGAACCAGAGGAGTCTATGAGGCAGAATTTCCCACACCTTTTCTCTTCTTAGGGTATGAGTTAAAATTTCGGCGATGAAATTTCTTAAGGGGGGAATAATGTAACGACCAGAAATTTTGAATAATTTTTGTTTCCTAATTTCACGTGTTATTTTATTTTATACTCAACAAAACTATATTCTTTAATTAACGAAGTGAGTATAATTAAATGAGACTATTGGGTTTCGACTGTTATATGGTTGTTAGTCAATATGAACGTAGGAAACTAAACTCTTAATATTACAATTATTGTTTATCAATACAAGTGATCTTGGTTAATTAATACAGAAAAAAGATTCAATGGACTCCTCCAGTAGACTCGGGCCGTTCGAAGCCCATCTGACGGAACTTGGGAAGGAGGTAGCAGCACTACGCTTTTCTCTAGACCAAACCCAAGCTGAACTTCATTGTGTGAAGCTGGAATGGAATTTCCATTGGAAGAAGTTCAAGCTGATAGAAATCATCACTCGGGCAATGTTGGCCGAGTTGCCCCAAGATTATATCACCTTAGCACACCTTACACCTAGGTCCTATGCTGGTTTTATAAGGGTCTATGTAATGAGACCTTAGCTGCTCTATGTAATCCTTTGATATAAATAAAAATTGTGATTTCTTCTTATGGTGAAGTTTGTGAATTTTCAAATGTCCGGATAAATATAGGAAGTATATTATTGATAAATTTTGAAAAAAATGGATACTTTAAATATTTATGTAAACCTTAAATAATTAATAATGTGTAATGATTTTTAAAAAATGGTCTTCTACAGTTGTGTTCAGTAAGAAATTTAGAGTCTAATAAGATCTACATAATTTTTGGTGAATAATAAATTATGAATAGTAATTTTTACACTTATGATTAGTAATGTTACCAAATGGATTAGTAACCTCACTTAAGAAAGTATTAATATAAATTAGGAACCTTTATTGTGCAATGTGATTCAATAAAATAAGTAAATAATTGTTTCAGAAATTATTAGATATGTATTAGTTGAATTTTCATTGAATAGTGTTTTTACATAAAAATTTAATATCTCATAATTAGAAAATTATTTTCATAAAATGGAGTTCATTTTCGAATTTAGAGCATTGATATTAGGTAAATGTGAATTTTTGGGATTTTTCTGAAACAGTTGAATTTTTTATGAATAATAAAAATTACAGTTTTGAGTTTCAGGTGTTTAATGACATCATTAATGATGTAAAAATTATGTAATCATAATAGTCGACTTATGAATAGTAATATATGATATTAGGTTTCCCAAGTGGCCAATACCATGGGAAAATACAATGGTCAAGCCCATGGTTTTTTCAATACCACCAATGAGGTGTCCCTTGGAAATTAATGATTTGTTCCCTCACTTTTCCTATAAATACCAGGCCATTACCTCATTAATTTCATTTAAAAATCCTCCCCAATGAATTTATGGTCTCTTTATCACCCAATGAGTCCTCCCAATGTTCCCTAAATCCTCCTAAAGTCCCAACCTTGAAGCTTTCAAAGTTACTCTTTAAGGTAAGGGAATCTTTCACCCTCCTCTTTTAATCCATGACTTCCTTTATGTTATTTCTTCTAGTTTTCATCTCTTTATATTGAGGGTATGTTTTTATATTTTCTAATTACTGTCCATTTCATGTATAATTTTTTATATACCCTTTCTGCTCTCATCATTTTGTTTTCTGAATTTTTTAGTGATGCCGTTAGGCTACCGAATTTCTCATAAAAGAAATCGCATATTCTCTTTTCTTTCATGTTTCCTTTTCATGTGGTATGTCATTAAAATATCCATAACATGATCTTATTATGTAAAAATACTGTATTATGATTTATTTATGAGTGTGTGACCCTTTTTCCATCTCTTTTCAATGTTTTCCAAAACCATGTTATATAGTCGTTATGCTACAGAAATTTCGCCTCAAATTTTCTATCTCTTTCTCTCCATAAATCCTATTGTTTTATTATGTGAGTACCCAGACCTATTTATTTTATATGGGTTTTCATAAATATATAAATATGTTATATTTCATTCTGTAATTGACAAACATATAACCCTCACTCCCTTTCCATGGGTTATAAATGGCATAATGATCTTATTTTAAGAACTTTTAAAACGTCGCGATCTTGAAATGAAACCCATTTATTTTATTCTCCATGGGTTATTTATGAAATGTTTTATTATTATCTTTGTGGATCCCATTAAAGTAAATAAATATTAAGGGTGTTCCTTGATAGAGCTCTAATGCATTGGGTAAAGAATTAATCTCTATATATGACAAGTTTCATGATACCTTGGTGAATAACCTTGGTAATTTTTATGAAACCTTGGGGATGGACCTTGGTGATATGTTCATGAATTTCTAAAAGAAATGTTGTATCCACATATTCAAGTTATGATTCATGTTATTTTTATCATGATATTCATATTCTTCCATTTCTCATGTCTTTATGATTTTTATCATGTCCTTATTATTATTTCTCAAGACCACATGTCAACTGTTTCACTTATTTACCCCTTACTAGGACTTTTAATCACCCTTTCCTTTGATGTATGTCTCCAAGATATGAGATACAGTAATTTCAAATAGGATGAAACTATTATGGAGCCTTACAAGTGGTTTATAAGAATTTTTTATGTACTATGTTCCTGATTTCCAAGACACTAGACTTTAAAGATCCTCTGTTTGTAAAATTTAATGAAAAGTTCTATAACAAAAAGGCGGGATGCCATAGTGGGAAACATGTGTAAGTATGAAATAATAAATATTTTTTTTTAGTTAAATCAATTTTAAATAAAAATGATTACTTATTTTCCTATATTTTCTATCTGACAAAGTCATAGGAATTAGAAACACCCAAACCAGATGCAGGCATACTTTCAGTGGCCTTGAAGCATCCAAAAAAGTATGGCCACGTCAGAGGTGTGGGTTTTGGGGTGACACCCTGAACATTTTTTGAGAAAAATAGAAGTAGAGGATCAAAGTGAAGAAATAAAAATGATTAGAGAAATAATATCTATCCTTTAATAACCTATGCAATTGCAGAGAGAGTTCATGGAAAATATGCTGGTGGGGGGGAAAGTGAAAACAAACTCAAGAAAAACCATCGCCTAAAGATCCCTCTCCACCCCCACTAGCTTTGAGGTGGGCCATTCCCATCAAAAACTATCTTAACTGAGGTAATAAATGTTGTAATAATTTTTTCTATGAATTTTTAATCAAATAGACAATAATATATTTTATGTAATGATATTGTACAGGTTGAACATTACTATGATTTATATCAATAAACACCCACTCATTGCCTTGTAGTGAGGGATATGGTGTAAAATTTCTGGAATACCATGCTACACAACAAACCACTTCCAAAAGGTCATGTCAACGTGTTGATTAATGTATCCCATGATTCATGCATCGTGTTACCTTTTCCAATTAATGATTAATATATTCATAAGGTTGAACAATCTCTTGGAGCATTTATCACATGATCATCACATCTTATAAAAAAAGTATCGATAATGAGGTAATCATTTTAAAAAAAATCAAGATAAACCATTAACATTTAATGAAAAAAGTTCTGAACTGATGAATGTTATTATATAACAACACAAGGAAGGGGGTGAAAAGAAATAATGACTCGAAACTATCTTAAGGATCAACCAACTGATCAAAAAAACTACTGAAAGAACCTTAAACCCACCCATTCAATATCCACATTTATTATCATTATAGGCTCATGTGAATACAAAGTTTAAATATGGTGGGGTTCACACAATTCTTATTGATGAAAATATTTACAAAGGGTAAGATCCATATTTCATTAGTATTGACAATGTAAGTGAAATCATGGAGTATGATTGGCTAGGCGGAATAGTTGTAAATCTAAAATTGAAGTATGTTTTAATGATTCGATTTTAAAAAAGATGATATACTATGATAATTATGACTAAATACATTTCATATTTTTCACAGATGTATATATGAAAAACAATTGAATGTATTTCCCCATGAAAAAAATTTGGACTTGTTAGCCCTCATGTCACCTCTACAGAACAAAAAGAAATAAAATCCAAGAAAGAGGGTGAAATAGAGGCAGGCCTAATCAAATTGTATAACCTAAAAAATATGGATGAAAACCTCTTCTTAATACCAATGATTCAGGGGTAAAACTCTACAATTTAATCATATCAAATATATTTTAATATATTTCATTAATTATTCCTTTTTGTGTTTTTAGGCAGTATTGGAAGCTCATTACGGTCAATTTGGATACTCCAAAGATTTATTTCCTAGATTCAATGCATGGATATCCAACAAATCAACCACACATGATGGTGTATTTCAATTTTTAATACACTACACCCAACATTTTAGAACTAAAAATCTAGTTATATAATTTATGTTATCTTTTAATGAGTATTATTTTATGATAGGGTGGTATGTGAATATAATTTACATCATATAATGAGGCCAGGGGAAAAGGAAAATTAACATCACAAGTACTACGACTGGATACAAATCAAGGTATGTATAATAAGATTTAACTATCCAAACACATATAAAAAATTACTTATTTTTCTCAATGTTTAGGCAGTGTCTGAAACAAACAAACGATAAAGACTTTTGTTATTATGTTTTTAAATTTATAAAATTGCTTATGTTCTATGAACAAACCAACATCCCTAAAGAGGTATTTTCGAAGATAATTACTATTTCATTTAAAATATTTATTAATCCTTTGTGTATTTATATTATTTTAGTACTAACATGATTGTCGAAAATAATCATTTTAAAAATATGATATATATTTGTTTAGAAACGAATGTAAAGCATACTTTATGGAAGAATGTACACAAATAGCATGAGGATGTGACCAGTATGACTCAAAGTGACTATTTTTATTTAAGATTGTAAATATTTTAAGTAAAAAAGAACAAGTTCCATACTAAAAACTGATAAAACTCATTTTGATTGTTTTGATACTTTAGGAAAATGATCTATAAGTCATTTCTGACATGTAGGAATCAATCGCACCTAAATCTGATGCATGGTGTGATTTTTATGACTTAAAGTGTATATTTTTATATTTAATTAACAATAAATTTAATAAAAAGAACAAGTGACATACTGAAAACCAAAAAAAATCATTCGGATTGATTTGATACCATAAGAAAAAGATCCATCAGTCATCTGTGATATGTAGGAATCAACCACACATAAATCCAACGAACGGTGTGACCGATATGACTAAAAGTGTCCATTATCAGTTTAAAATTGACATTTTATCTCAAAATGTATCACTCACTGAAAACCAATCATACTCACTCTGATTGTTTTAATAATTTAGGAAAACAATTCATAATATCTTTTTGATGTGTATGAATCAGTCTCATGTCAAACCGATGCACGATGCGACTGGTATGACTCAAAATGTGGGTTTCCTGTTTGAAATGATACTTTAGTAAAAAACGCAACTGACATACGAAAAATGGAGCAAACACATTCAGATTATTTTGATACTTTAGGAAAACTATCTATAAGTCAGTAGTGACGTGAAGGAATCAACTGAACCTCAATACGATGCGTTATGTAACCGGTATGACTCGAAGTGTCTCTTTTTATTTAAATTTGATTTTAATTTTAGTAAAAAACAAAACTAGCTTACTGAAAACCAAGAAAATGTATTCAGATTGTTTTTATAATTTAGTAAAATGATCCATGATTCATTTTTTATATGTAAGAACCAACCCCACCTGAATTAAAGGCATGATGTGATTGGTAGAAATCCAAATGTGTATTTTTATTTAAAATTAACATTAATTTATGTAAAAAGAACAATTGACATACTAAAAATGGAGAAAATTTGTTGGATTGTTTTGATACATTAGAAAAATGATCTGTAAGTCATTTTTGACTTATAGGAATCAACCGCATGTCAATCCAACACATGGTGTGACATGTATGACTAAAAGTATCTGTTATCTGTTTTAAATTTACATTTTAGCTCAAAATGTGTCACTCACTAAAAAACATTAAAACAATTTATGATTATCTTCATAATTTAGCAAAGTGATTATTAATTCCTTTCTGATGTGTATGAAGTAGTCTTACATCAAATCGACACATGATGTGACCAGTATGTCTCAAAAATTGTGTTTCTAGTTTGAAATTATATTTTAGTAAAAAAAATTGACATTCAGAAAACCAAGAAAATACATTTGGATTGTTTTTGATACCTTATAACGACAATACATGAGTCATTTCTGTCCAGTAGAAATCAACCAAATCTCAATCTGATGAACTATTTGACTGGTATAAATCCAAGTGTGTTTTTATTTAAAATTGACAATTATTTAAGTAAAGAGAAAAAGTGACGTACTGAAAATCAAGCAAACACATTCGTATTGTTTTGATACTTTAAGGAAATTATCCATGAGTCATTTTTTATGTGTAGGAATCAACCACACCTCAATATGACGCATGGTGTGACCAGTATGACTAAAAGTGTATGTTATCAGTTTAAAATTGACATTTTAGCTCAAAAAGTTTCACTAACTGAAATCCACAAAAATTCCCTTCGATTTTCTTCATAATTTAGGAGAGAAATTCGTATGTTCTTTATGACATTTATGTAGTAGTCTCAACTCAAACTTCCACATGATGTGACTGGTATGACTCAAAATGGGTGTTCTCAGTTTGAAAAGATATTTTACTAAAAAAACACAATTTTCATACCGAAAACTAAGAAAACGCATTCATATTCTTTTGATACTTTAGAACAACGATACATGAGTCATTTGTGATGTGTAGGAATCATCCAAACCTCAATCTGACAAACAATGTGACTGATATAAATCCAAACATTTCATTTAAATTTGATATTAATTTTAGTAAAAAAAAAGGACATACTCAAAACCAAGAAAACCCATTCAGATTGTTTTGATATTTTAGGACAATGATCCATAACTCATTTATGACATGTATGAATCAACCCCACCTCAATACGGCACACGGTGTTATTTTTATAACTCCAAATGTGTCTTTTTTATTTAAAATTGTCATTTTATTAATGTATTCTTTCATATTAATGTTTAATTTATTTATTTATAGTATTACTAACATAATATTTTTTTCATATATAGGTGTAACCTTTTTCTTGAGTTGGGATAATTTTTTCGGAAACTAATACCATGGGCGGACATTTTTTTAGAGGGGATCGCAGATGTCAAAGGATGAAACATTAAGGTTTTAAACTATTTTTTGTATAATTTTAAATGTAATTGTATAAAACATTGTTTGAAATGTATATATAATTATTTTCCAAACCCTTGTGTGCGCTGATTTTTTCATGTGTGTGTTGTCCTGTGCATTGCTTTGTTCTTGTGTAACTTGTGCACGTTTTGTTTTCTCTAGGTGGTGTGTGTGTGTTTTTTATATGTGCATGTACTGCTAGTGGGTGTTCTGTTATATAAATAGCACATTACATAAATCTAGCCCATTATCAGTTCTATTTTGATCATAGATAAAGGACCCCTTTAACAGTGTTAAAAAGCACTAATAAAGTGGTCCTCTATCTGCGCTAAAAATAGCGCAGATAAAATGGTTCATTTATCCATGCTAAAATAGCGCAGATAAAGGGGGTCCTTTATCAGCACTTTTTTAGCACATATAAAATAAACCCTTTATCGTTTATTTTTTAGCGCTGCTAAAGGGGACCCCCTCCCCCTTATTTTCACTAGGATTAACAGCGCTTTTCTATCACAATTAAAAGTTTTTCCTAGAACTGATAAAAGCACTATCTATAGTAGTGTAACTTTCTTATTATTCATTAGAGACTAGAAGAGGAACTGTTTCAAGGACCCTTTCCCCTTCATCATCCTGATTCTTGCAGATATTGAACTTCCTTTTCTACTTAAGGATAACCGTTTTCCAACTATCCTATTGAGATTCATCAGCCCTTGGTTCATCTAGGACCTACAAACAGCTCAAGAATTGAGGTGATCAAGGAGAAATATGAAGAACATTAGGTCTTTATGCTGGGGCCACACCTTGATCAGCCTGTTCCACTATAGGATCAGCTGTTGTAGAAGGGGGTAGACACTGACGAGCACTAGGAGAATCCTCATGTGTTCAAAACACCCTGACCATAACAATTTGAGAAAAAAAAGGGGTATAGGAAGAGGATATGAGTTGAGCATCCCCCTCCACTATCACATGCTACATGGTCCCAACCATATCACACTCAAAGAGATTCTCAGCCTCTTTCAGGTCTAAAAGAAATGGACTTACATCATTCTGAAGAGGAATCTCAAGACCTTTGAGATCCATTGAACTAGCGGTGTGATTCTCGTTTGACGAGCTACGAGGTGAGAAAAATTCAGATTGAGTGCATCCCAAATGATAACACAAAAGATATAAATCAAACCAATTCTCAAAAACAATTGATCGATGGTAGTATTTCTCTTCTTCAACCTCGATCCAAACGACCTCAATCAGGGGCTTGGAGATTTTAACTTCCACGCATATGTGAGGCGCAATTGGATGGAATAGTGATCTTGAGTGGTCATCAAAATCCAGGAATCTACCAATGAGATTCCCCAACATCTCAAGGATATCGGGGTTTTCAAAAGTTAATATGAAGGCCTAGAAAACATACCCAAATCAACACCATAGGGGTGGGGGTCATGTTTCCAGTGGTAATTGTAGCTCCAAGAAAGAAGGAAGAACCAAAAACCCTCACAGTGTTGATGACCCTTGGAACATGTGGTAGTGAGATTGTCAATTTGTTATCACTGATAAAAAAATTTAAAACACTTTTTCACACACCCCAATACCCACTTTATAAGTGCTCATGGCCCCTATTTCTTAGAGATTTTCATTCCCCAATCTCCATCACACACCCCAACCATGGTTCAACCGTTCCTAAACACCCCCCCCCCCCCTCCTTAGCACTATAATGATCCCCAAAATACTTTCTCGCACCTATACTTGATCATATGACACTACCAGAGTTTGGACCTTTAACAACGTGTAAAACAATCTTTAACAGTGTTAAATAAAAAAATACAGATTCCATTAAAGGAATCCCATTTATAACAACCGATAAAGTGGGACTTTATCAGCGCTAGAAATATCACTGATAACGGCCCTACTACTGGAGTGTGATGTTGAAATTATATCACATTGTAGCAGAAACCTAAATACATATTCCTAATTCACAATTTAATTGAAATAAAATTTACATCACAAATACAAAAAACCGATATATTATAGATATTTCAAACAATGTTTTGAACAATTACATTATCAAGTACTGTCATAAAAATTCAAAAACACAAATATTTCATTATCATTGGCACCTGACCCCCTCTCAGAAAAACCTAATCATTATATCAATTTCCAAAAAAAATCCACAACTCGAGAAAAATAATCCACCTATATAAGAAAACAATTCTTAAGTTAGTAATACTATAAAGAAATAAATTAAACATAATATGTAACAATAAATGAATAAAATGTTAATTTTATATAAAAGGAAACACTTAGAGTCATTCTGGTCACACCATGCATCATATTGGAGTGATTCTAATTCTTACACGTCACAAATGACTTATGAATCATTTTTCTAAAGTATTGAAAAAATCTGAATCTGTTTTCTCAGTTTTGAGTATATTTATTATCTTGTTTACTAAAATGGGATTTGAAAATGAAAACACACAATTTGAGTGATAACTATCACATTGTGTGTCGATTTTAGTTGAGACAAATATCTAAAAATCACATTTGAATTATGCATCATTTTTCTAAAGTATCAAGATAATATTAGTTTTTTTTTTCTTGGTTTTTAGTGAGTGAAAAACATTGTGAACTAAAATTTCAATTTTAGACTAAAAACTGACACTTTAATCCATAATTCCATATATTAGATTGAAGTGATGCTAAGTACTACATTTCACAAATGACTTATGGATAATTTTCCTAAATTATCAAAATAATACAAATGTGATTTCATATTTTTGAGTAAGTCAATTGTCTTTTTTACTAAATTTAAAATTTAAAAAAATTATGCACTTAGAGTCATATTGGTCACACAACGCATCGAATATGAGGTGAGACTAATTCCTTCCTATCACAAATGACACATGTATTTTTTTCTTAAGGTCTTAATACAACCTGAATTCATATGCTTGGTTTTGAGTTTGTACCTTTTCTTTTTGCCTAAAATTTCATTTGATACTGAAATCAGGCACATCGAGTGATACAGGTCACATTTTGTGTTTGTTGGATGTGAGACTAATTATTACATGCCAAAAATGACTTATGAATAATTTTTCAAATTTATCAAGACAATATAAGTACATTTTATTGGTTTTTTGTGAGTAACACATGTTTTGAACTAAAATGTCAATTTTAGACTAATAACAGACACTTTGAAACATACCGGGCATACCATGTATCAGATTGATGTGAGGATAATTTATACATGTTATAAATGACTTATGGATTATTTTCCTAACATATAAAAATAATTCTAATGCATTTTATTGATTTTTAGTGTGTCACTTGTGTTTTTTTAATAAATTGTCATTTTAAACTTGAAACATGTACTTTGATTCATAGGAATCTCATCGTGTGTCAGTTTTATTTGAGTCTGATTCCTACAAGCCAAAAATTAATTTTGAATCATTTTCCTAAATTATAAATGGAATCCGAGTATTTTTTCTTGGTTTTTAGTTAGTGAAACACAATTTGAACTAAAATTTTATTTTTAGAAAGATAACAGACACTTTGAGTTATACTGGGCACACTTTGTATCTGATTAAGGTATAGTTGATTCGTACATGTCAAAAATTACTTATACACAATTTTGATAAATTATCATAACAATCCAAATGCATTTGCATAGTTTTGAGTATGCCACTTCTCTTTTGCTAAAATTTCATTTTTAAAGATGCACTTGGAGTCATATTGATCACACCATGTGTTGGATTGATGTGAGGTTAATTCCTACACATCAAAAATGACTTACATATTATTTTCCTAAATTATAAAAATAATAGGAATTTATTTTCTCAGTTTTGATTATGACACTTGGTTTTTTTAATAAAATGTCATTTTAAACCAGAAACATGCATTTTGAGTCATACCAGTCACATCATGTGTCGGTTTGATGTGATATTGATCCCTACAAATAAAAAAATTACATATGAATCATTATACTAAATTATCAAGATAATAAAAGCTCATTTTCTCAGTTTTTAGTGATTCAAACATGTTTTGACCTAAAATACCAATTTTACACTCATAACGAACACTTTGAGTCATACTAGGCACACCATGTATCAGATTGAGGTGATACTGATTTCTAAACGTCAAAAATGACATATGGATCATTTTCCAAAAGTATCAAAACAATCCTAATGTTTTTTATCAGTTTTGAGTATGTCACTATTATTTTTTACTAAAAAGTCAATTTTAAATAAAAAGACACACTTTGATTCATACCGATCACATCAAGTGTCAAATTGAGATGAGGCTGATTCCTACACACTAAAAATTATTTATGGATCATTTTTACAAATTATAAAAATAATCCTAATGTTTTTTATTGATTTTGAGAATGTCACTTACATTTTTACTAAAATGTCGTTTTAAATTGGAAACACGCTATTTTAGTCATATTGGTCACATCGAGTGTCATTATGAAGTGAGACTAATTAAAACATGATAAATATGACTTATGAATCATTTTACTAAATTATAAATACAATCAGAGTGTGTTTTCTTTGTTTAAGTGAGTGGAATACGTTTTGAACTAAATTATCAATTTTAAACTAATAGTGGACACTTTCAGTCATATCGGGCACCCCATGTATTGGATTGACGTATGGATACTTATTACACATCAAAAATTACTAAAGGATCCTTATCCTAAATTATAAAAACAATCCAAATGTGTTTTCTCTGTTTTGAGTATGTTTCTTATGTTTTTTACTAAAATGAAAATTTTAAATAAAAAAGACTTACATTGAGTCATACTATACACATTGTGTGTCAGATTGAGGTATGGATGATTCCTACAAATAAAAAATTACTTCTTAATTTCTTTCTGAAATCATAAAAACAATATTAATGTTTTTCTTAATTTTTTAGTATCTGATGTGTGTTTTGAAAAAAATGTTAATTATAAACTAAAAACATACAATCGGAATCATACCGAGCACACTATGTATCAAATTGAGGTGAGGATGATGGATTATGTGATATGTGTTTTTCTTTCAACTATATACAAAAATCAATAATATATTGAACATGTTCCATTATGATGGAAGAGGAACCCCCATGTTACCTCAAACACTTCATGTTTTAGGAAGCATGGGGTTTTATCTTACATCATAAAGCAACATGTGATTTATTTTTTGGCTTGTCATTGATAGTTGAAACCAAAATATGAAATCCTAAAAGATATATGAAAAAAATAAATAATTATTATATAAAAATGATAAAAAAAAATAACTTATAAATAGTAGATATGATGAGGACAAAATTAATTAAATTAGTATGAGGAATTAACCTTTCCATGATGATTGTATACATTATTAACCAATTTCCTTTTGGTGGGTATAGACTATAGGTATCCTTGAAAGATTTTTTCAGATATGGACTCTTCCTTTTGGTGGGGGAATACTGGAAGTTGTGTTGCATCCAACTGATCATGTGGTGGTGGATGGCATCATTCCTATATTTTCCAGGAGATAATGCATTTTATCTGCTAGTGGTCGTGGTGGATATTTAGGTAGAATTCATTGTAGTTTCATCACTGTGACACTCTCTTTTAATGTTTTTGGATGATAGTGGGGATAAAAGATGAGAATCAGGGAAAGATGGGTTGTTGGTGACCTTGGCCTGCGTGGTGCAGACCAACATATGATATGGGATACCAGCAACGGGATCCATATCCTTCAAGAGTTTCATCTGGTGATACAAATTATAGATCGACGGTGGGAGAATGATTTGGAAGGCATTGTGGATAGATGATGGTGAGAAATCAATGCCTCATGTACCGATGATAGGGTTGATGGTGAGTGCTTGACAGGGATGTGGTTGGAAAGAAAAGACTTTCAGTGTTGCATTCTTTGACATAGATTTGGTAGGGGGGAAGATTTGTGGATGATGTTTTCCACAGTTGGGGACCTAAACTTGGAATGTAGGTGGATTGGTGTTGAACTCGAGAGTTTCATCGAGGTTATCCACCACAGGGAATTTTCTATAGGCACCACTGGTAGGTACAGGCTGGAGAGTGGCTTGTGATGGGCTGATTTTAGGAAGTTTTTAATGTTACGGGATTCCATGACTTTTATTCTATATGGGTTTATCATGTGACCAATAGTGTCTTGGGATGCTGACAAGTTTATCACAGAGACCATTAATTGTATGGGATGTTGACGGGTGTGGTGGACCTTCTTCATTTTGGCCATTTTTGGTATGGGACACTAATGGTTTCTTATGGACAAGTATGATACCTTAGTGTTTCTGCACAGATGATGCATGAGTAGAAATACTAAGGGAAAAATGATTCACTTGGGGTGTAGTATGATAGATGGAATCATGAATGAATTTGTGCTTCATGTGTGCTTGATTCTTCATAGGAGGCGGGTCATAGTGGAATTATGGGATATCACAGTGGGGCTTCATCCCAATTTTTACTCACTCCAAATACATTTTTTCCATTTTCTAAATAAACCACTTTAAGGCTAGTGTGAACTTCACAATACCCAATACCAAATTTTAAACACCCCAAACAATAAATCATTGAAGCTTCAAATTCCACCCAAAAACTTAGAAATTCAACTTAAATTATAAAATTCAAAAATAGGACACATCATTCAAAAAATGAACACATCAACACCTTGGGATGCATTCCTCCTTTGGCCATGCTCCCCGAATCGTAACCCTGATTCGAAATAAACCCATCGTCACACCAACATCATTAGGAAATAGAAACCATTAGAGCATATCATCATCATTGTTGGAAAGAACTGAAAACCATCAAAATGAGTAAAGGAAATCTTCCTCAAACAAGCAAACAGAACATCTGAAAACCATCAAAAAACAAAGTTAACATCACCTAGATTTGTGACCTCCTGGAATGTCATTGATATAGGAATGGTAACCATTGATCAGGACACCATCACCAAAAATTTAATGATTAAAAGATCTATAGAGAACAAAAATTCCAAACCATCAAAATAGAACCAACCAACCAAAAGAAAACCCCACCAAGAACTAGAAAAAAGAAACAAAGGGCCAAAGAAAAATATTCTTATGCCAGTAGGGATTCCTAGAATGTAGATGACCACTCGAACCAAAACTCCCAAATCTCTTAAGGATCCAACACACCAGACCGACCTATAAGGGGTTCTAGATCTTGAATACATAGTAAAGTTGTGTGAGTGAAAGGCAAATCATCCACCACTATTAGTTCCAGAACCACCATCTTCGACCATGGAAAACAACTCGAAGGTCTGTCACAGAGCCGAATCAAAAATCATAATAATAAACAATCACCAGGAAGATAAAACTGCAAAATAAGAGAATAGGTAATAAAGTAGAAGAGGAAGAGGTAAAAGGGAAGGGGAGATGATATCGGAAGGGGAACACAGGTATGCACCATTTTGGTTAAGAATTAGGAAGTCATATATTCATGATATATGTTTTCATTCTGAAACCAGGTATTCTTCCCATTCATTTATAAAAAATTCTTTAATCTTGGGAATATTAGGACTTCTGTTAGTCCTGGTAGTGATGGAAAAATATAAATACACAAAGTGTTAATAAATATTTTAAATTAAATAGTAATTATTTTTTAAAATACCTCTTTGGGGATTCTAGTTTGTTGATTGTATATGATATCACTCATAAATTGTCAAACATAATAACCAAAATCTTTTCCATTTTTTTGTTTCAGAAACTATAGAAAAATTGAGAAAAATAAGTAATCTGTTTTGATATTTTTTTTATAGTGTAATCTTATAATATATACCCTCATACTTATCCACCTGTAGAAGTCGACAGGCTGCTAGTCTGCATGGACTGTCATCATATCATGATTTTGATGATATTTAAACACCAACCTATCATAAGATAATTCTCATTAAAATATAATATAAAATAAATAACTTGAATTTTAGTTATAAAATATTTAATGTAGTTTATTAAAAATTGACAAAATTCATCACGTGTGGTCGGTTTGTTGGGTATCCATGCAGTGAATATAAGAAATAAATATTTGGAGTATCTAAATTGACCGCAATGAGTATCCAATGATATCTAAAAAGAAAAAAGGAACAAATAATGAAAGTAATGAAAATATATTTGAAATGATTAAATTTTATAGTTTTACCCATGAATCGATGGTATTAAGAATATTCTATCATACACAAGTTTTCTTTCAAAAAATGTGTCTAGTTATCCATTATTTCATCAATTTTAGTTGATTCTATTTTCGGTATGGTCTATAGAAGTGATGTAACGACTAATGTGTCCCTATTTATGTTCATGGGATAATCCCATCAATTGATATTCATATATACTCCTCTGAAAAAATATGAATTGTATTTAGTCATAATTTACATTGGAGATCAACTGCTGAAAAAATAAATCATGAAAACACACCTCATGTTACATTTACAATTGATACTCCTAGCCATTCATACTTGAGGATTTCATTTACATTCTGAAGAGTAATGAATTTTGAAATGGCCTCTCTATAGATTTGTTCTTCAAAATCAACTATGTTATTACTACCACTTTATAACCTTATATCCACATGAACCTTCCAGGTTAGTGAATGAAAATATTGATCGGGAGGGGTAAAGGTGTTCTGTAAAGAAATTTTCAATTGGATGGTTGATCCTTTAGATCATTTTGATTTAACCTTTCCTTTCACTCATTCCATTTGTATCTTTCTATACTAAAATTCATCAGTTCAATAATTTTTCATTAATTTTTAAAGTTTTATCATGAAAAATAAATGATAAATTAATACCACCTTGCCAACATGTGTTTTTATAAGATCTGGAGACTATGCTACAAATGTTCAAATAGATTGCTCGACTGTACGAATATGTAATTCGTCAACAGTAATAGGTATCTCGGTGCCTGGCTTACGATCTATGCTAATCCTAATTCTGACATGACCTATTAGAAGTTTCCTATTCTGTATAGTGTCCTCTTGGATATTGAACATGGTAGCCCTCACAAAAAGGTGATGAGTGGGTCTTTATAGATATAAATCATAGTTATTTTCACCATGTAGAATATAAATATGGGAAAGGTATCAGTGTCTTCCTGATTCAAATATAACATAAAAAATTATGAGAATATTGATTACCTCATCTTAGAAATATCATTGAGGGTAATGGATCACCTCAAATATTGTGGGGTGGGGGAGGGGATCTTCTCATAGTGGTTGTTCTTAATTTTTTTCTTCTCTTTTCTTCCCCCATAACATTTTCTAGAAACTTATACTACCAATGAAATTTTTATTCAATGGAATCTAACAGTGTCATAATCACTTCCATATGTTTATTTTTATCCCCCTGTTCTTTTCATTTCTAAAAACATCTTTAGGATGTCACCCCAAAACTAGCACCTCTAACACGTCCATAATGTTATGGATTCTTCAAGACCACTGAGAGTAGGTGTTCACCCAGTACAGCTATTGATGATTAATGTGTCTAATTAAGATAGAAAATATAGGAAAATAAGTCATCATTGAAATGTAAAATTGATTTAAAGTAAACAAAATGTTTATTATTTCATACTTACACATGATTCCCATTACTTTTTGTGTTTTCATCTATTAGTATCTCATATTTATTTACACATGCCTCTTCAATAGTATAAGACGTGGGATGGAAGTGGATTTGGATTTGGATTCATCAATCTACATATTAATAGAGTAACGTAATTTTGTTTTTGTTTCATGCCACATGAAGGTATTATGGTATATTTAAAGTACATACCAATTTTTTTTCAAGTGAAGTGTACCTCATCCTTTCATTATAGGGGTACATTGGTTTTTCTAACCATTTATTATTTTCCTCACTCAGTTGTCGATTCATAAAATTAAAATTCTTAATCAAATTGATTGATATACATATTTTCAAACAAAGTATTATCATCCATGATGTACCTAAAAGGATATATCCTCATGACGGCCAATAAATAAATCTCATTCTTCTTGGATTATCAAGTGTGCATACATAAGCAGTGGGTGTGAGTTTATTTTCCCTTAAGCATATTTGATATGAAATTTCATTATAACTATGTGAAATCCTTAATGGGCCTTTCCAAAAAAACATTAATACAAATTTATGGTGGGATTCATCTACTATAAATGAACTCTAAAAGGGATAAAAAGGAGTAATTCAATGTTTTGTAATTTTATTTTTAGTAAAATAAAGAAAGGATATCATAATGTTACCCTAATATATTCCAAAATTAGTGTCTTTAGAATTGGAAAAACATGGTGGAACAAATCTACAATAATCGTCATGCACTAATGAGTGATGAGCCTAATGAAACTATTGAACATGGCCTTGTTGGGGTTAATAGGCTGATTGCACACATTTCATATGGCCTCATATTTGATGCCTTTTCTTTTATCCTTAATAAGTTTCGCTAACACCATCATGCTATAATGATCTTTTTATCTAGAACAATGGTTCTTTTCCATCTACCATTTCTTCAAATTTCAAAATAATCAATATGATGTTTCTCTGGATTGGTAGGTTTGGCATGTGCAGAAGGTTATTGTTACTCTGCATTTGGAGCAATAGCAGGTTGAGAAATGTAGTGTTCCTCAGGACTGGGAGCATTAACACATGTATAATTCATTATTTTTAGAATTGGTTCAACATTTAAATTAAATTACGTAAATTTAGTGGTGAATAGATAATAAAATGAGGTAACACAATGTACATTACAAAAAAAATTGACATGATTATTAATCTATTTTTTAAAATGTTGAAGGGATTTTACCCCTATAACATGTATCCAAATACTTTAATTGTGGTTACTATGACATACAAGACCCTATCTACATTTGGACCACTTCAAAATGCTTGTCATGTCCCAATGAAAGGGTAATCCATAGTTTAATTATTGTCTGTACCTTTAGTGTCTTTGGTCGATAACAAAATAATTGCAAACTTCTGATTTGTGGGATCTAGAACATAAAATACTTATAATGACTGTGATGTCACAATAAATGGTTTGTCTTTGTAATGTTCCTTATTGAAATCCACATTCACGAATACCAATTCATCTATTTTAACAACACACCTATTATCAACCCACTTGATTTGAAAAATAGACACTTGGAATGTTTTTTAATCCAACTCACATATTTTTTTTATTATTCTAAAGTATGGAATATTCACATAAATTGTATTTTTTTCCTTGGTACCAGATACATGCATCGCTTCACCCACAAGTTTAAATCTGCTATTTTTCATGGTATTTCCATCATCATGTTCATTTGTATAGAATGTATAACCATTAATTAAATAACCATTATAAGATAATACATGCACAGTTGGTCCTCTGGCTAGCCATCGAAGTCATTTTTAAATTGAATCTAGATTTTCATCTAACTCTTTAAAAATATGCTCTCAAAACCATCCTAAAAATTCTTGATTATGGTCCACACTTACAAATTAATTATTACTCAATTAATAAATATCATTACTAAATATTAATTAAGTGATATTAAATGAAAATTAATTAAAAATAATTATTGAAATAAATACATTTATTTTTAAAATATATTTATTATAATTTTATTGATATAAAAGATATATTAATTAATTAAATATATTAATTGTTTTTTTATAATTATTTAAATATAAATTTAATTATTTATAATTACAGTTATAAATAATTAAATTTATAAATATTTGTATATAATTATAAATATATTAATGTAATTATATATATTTATATAATTATATATTTATATTTATATTTATAAATTTATTAATATATAAGTATATATAATTATAAATATAATAAATATATTTTCTATATATATATATATATATATAATTTTATAACTACTTTTTCGAAAAAATTATATATATATATATATATATATATATTTGAATTATTAATATATATATATATAAGGCCCTATCCTTAAACATTACATAATCATGAATTAAGTTAATAATTCACATTGAGGATCTTTTCAGGTTTATAGCTTTAGAGAATTTGGTCATAACATATAAATAACAACTTGAATATTACATGTTGACACTTCTACTCAGTATCCATTTTTTCAAAAAATAAAAACTGTTAAAAAAAGAAAAGTGTTTAGTTCCATGTTTTAAATAGCATGATTTTTCCTTGATCTTGTCCTTGACCCTGTTCCACCATAATTCCTATGAAAAATATTTCAAAAACATAGGTTGAGAAAAAAAAGATTAGTAAGGGATACATAAAGAAGGAAAACTGTTATTTATTAAACACAACATGTAAACCATGAATACTTTATCATAAGTAATACTTTTCACCTTTATGAACTAGTAAAGACTCTTCCCTAAAAAAAATCTTATTGCTTATCCTTTTGTCACTAAAAAGTTACCATAAAACCCATAGAAAACAACGTATTGCATATAAAGGTAACTTAGGAAAATAAACATGCGTAAATGGAAAACCCATAAGGTCAACTTCCACACATATCACTAAATAGAATATCCATACGGCCTACTTCCATACCCAATGCATTGGAGGTTATAACGTAACCACCCATCCTTGATTTATCATGGAACCACCCGTCATTTGGTTTATCATGTAACCAATCGTCAAATGTCCATGTACCATTATATAATCATATCACATAAAATATTGAAAATATCAAAATTTCACTAATAACATTTCATTTGAAATCACAAGAAATATTTTCAAGATATTGAAATACTCAATCTATTTGAAAAACCATTTTCAATACCAAAACACCCCAAAATTGAATAAGGGGTTTCTTTTTCATTTTAAGAACATTTAGTCTTATATAGGAAGCCAAATAACGATTACGATGGCGGAGAGGTCATTATCACCGCAAATGTTAAAAACATTATTTGGTCATTTAGAAAAACACTACGTAGAAAAAAGATTCCATTTTAATGAAATTAAAATTCAAAGGGTTTTATTATACACTTTATAAAAGAAAGAGGTGTATATTATCAAAACATGCCTCAATGAAAGGAGATTGAGACAAAGTCTCTTACCTTGAATCTGACTTGTCTCGTATGTTCACTATTCATCCTGAATAATAAACTTAAGTTAATTTCTATGTGATTCAGAACATTTTTAAAGTTTATTATTCCTTTTTATATTACTTATTACCTTTCCATAAAAATTAGGTAATTATTTGATTTCATATCATACATATTGTCGATGTTCAGAACTTGAGTCAAAAATGAACTTGTTATAATTAACAATTGTCCATGTAATCAAAAGTACATTCTCTCCATAATTATATTAATGATTTAGATATCATATATATCATATATATCCAGTATGTATGTATTTATAAAATTCCATATCATTTGGATATAAGAAATGAAATGCACCCTTCATGGAGACGGTAAGGTACGCACGCATGAACGCTACTTTCATTTCTTTTTCAAATTTAAATGAATGAAAAATTAAAGATACCTATGTATATTATAAATCCATTATAATATATATTTTATATATGTTACATAATTTTTGTAATTCCATCCTTGATACATTCCATGTATATCATGAACGAGTCATATCACTTTGAGGCGGTGGTAGTCCAAACTTCCTCAAATGAAATTATCATATTTATACAACATGAAAAGTATAAAGGTATATTCTAAACAAGAATTAAAGAAGTATATATAAAACATATATATCATATATATCATATATAATTATAGTTCCATCATAATGGCCACCATAAGAGGTGTTAAGAGAAGATTGAACAATCATCATTTTGTGAGGTAGTAGTTCGCCGTCCACAGAAACAGTATGTTCTATACCCATTAGACAGAGGTGTGAATAATTTTAGTTTGAATAATTCTCATAAAAGCAACCTGGTATATTTAAGATACTGGTTTTGTTATAAAATAACTGAATATAGAGGGTTTATGGGGGTGGAGAAGGAAAATAAATTAAATAATATTGACAGGATACATTACCTCAAATTGGGTAACTCCTTTTGATTTAAGCTAAAATGACTTATTTAATTTCTTTCCTCCCAAATTAAGTATTCTAGGATGAATATATGGATGTTGGAAGCTTATTTGGGAAGATTTTGGATGATATAATGGGGATTTAGAGGTGTGAGTAAGGGTTTGAGGTGGTGTCCTTTTATTAGAGAGAGGGGCACTTTTGGAAAGTTTGAAAGTATTATTTTATTATTAACTGATTTTGGAATTAAAATGACACAAAAGTGATATATATCTAATCTCAAATGAGTATGGGTCAAAATTATCTCATATAATAGGTTTTATACAAATTTAGTTCAGAAAATTAACCTTATCTTTTAGCTTTAGCCCTTAGTAAACTTATTTAAATTTAACTATGTCTTCGTGTATATTCATACTATATGGTTAATATAATTACAATAAAATTCCAATAGAACCTAAAGTGGTTTATTAATGACGTGTTAAACCTTATCTAAGTAATTTGGCTGAATAATATATTTTTAGGACTATTATATTATTTAATCATATAGTATTTATTTTACAAACTCATTTATGTCAATTTATATACTATTTATAACATGACTTTTAAAAAATCCATAACAAATTGATTATTTCAAAAAAACTTCATTAATTAAAGGATAAAAAGTAATAATCATCCATAAAATTTTTTTATGACCTAAAAAGTTTCAAAATAAATTTATTTTATTATTTATAATCTCATTTATTTAAATCATTCATTAATAAGGTAATCACTACATCACCATTGTGTCATAAATAAATTTATTTATTTAATCTATAAAAATTATAAATAAAATACCATGATGTATGAAATATTTTTAGCATTCTAATTACTATTTATAGTTGAAGTGATAACTTATATAACCCCATATAAAAAGTGTTTTACTAAACGATACATGATTAGGTTATATTTTCCTTAACTTTAAATTAAAAGCAATTAAATGTCATTTTCTCACACAAGTGGCTACATGGGGTCCTCAAATCGACCCAAGGATGCCCATGGTTGGGCATGTATTATCCAATAAAATTAGGCAACATGTTAGGGTAGTTTTATATTATTATAATATTATTTTTTTACCCTTATTTACCAAATTTACCCTTTAACTGTGGTTAAGATTTTTTTACTAAAGTTACTATTCATAATGTATTAAAATAAAAGATAACTATTTACATAATTTTTACCTCCGAATTCCAAATATGGAATCCATTTTTTCAAATTAAATACACATAATTTTCATAAATTAATTTAAAATTAATTCTTGTTGTCAAAACCAAAAAGCATATTTTTAAGAAGTAAAAACTACCAAAAGATTAACATGTGTTAATGTCCAATTTCAAAGTGAAATTACATCCAATGACCAACATAGTATTAAATTTTAAAAATATAATCTAATTACACTTTTAGACCAATTTAAATTACAATCCAATCATATAAATAAATTAGATAAAAAGACAATTTTGAATTAAAATGCAGTATTTTTCACTATTCATTAAAAATGAACTTTATCAGAAAAATACCAAAAATTTACCCAAAGTAAATTTTGATATACCGCTTCTAAAGAATAATTTTTTTTCATATAGAACATATAAAAGTGACAAAAACTATATTTAAAAATATTTCACCATCAAAAGGTGGTAAACCAACCTTTTAAATAATATTAGAGTATTTCATGCTTAAAATCAGATTCATTATTATTTTAAGCCTCTAAAATTTATTGTATAAATGTAAAACCATTTAACAAACATGTGTAATTATAATATAGTTATTTATGTTCATTCCCAGAAATACAACGACAATGCGTTAACTACCATTTAAAATAATATTATTTTTATATTATTTTTCGGTATAACTCAAAGTTGTGTGCAACATAAGATTTCAAGGAAACCCGTTGATGCATGTTGAGTACGCTATCGAAAAAAGTGTCCAATTTAACAAAAAATTAATATATTATTCATAAATATTAATAGATATGAAAAGGTATTATTCTATAAATACCTAGGTCATTACATCCATCCCCCTTTTAGAAATTGCATCCTCACAATTTTAAAATTGGGCTTGGAAACTTCATTAAATGTGACACAAAGGAAAAAGAGTCAATAAAACTATAACTTTAAAAAAAATAAGTTCAAAGGTCACCCAAGATAATACATACTAGGATTCCATATAGAAAATCATGGATATTGAAGATAAAGTAAGTTTCATGTTCTGATAGAGAGTGATAGAAAACATGATTAGGAGAAAGTTAACCACTAGAAAATCACAATGTTTTGATTAGTTAAATGGTCTTTGATTACCCAATAGAAAAATTAAATGGGAAAAATTTTTGTTTTAAGTTCACTTTAATAAATTTGGGGAATTTATTTATGAGATTAACTAATAACATAAGGAAATATACTTACTTTTCAAGTATAGTTTAATCCTTTAATAAGTTTCTACCAAAAACTCATGTTTTCTCTAAACAATGAGTATTCAAGATGACTCGGTCACACCTGAAGCGCTAGAATCAACTTCTAGAGAATAACATGATCCATAAAAGATTAACCATATATTTTCCATGTCTTTATCCATTAACCAAAACCAAAATGGTTAGTAAAAGATCAGATAATCCCCTAAAGGGATAATCTTTTATGAAAATAAATACTACTCTTAATCTCCAAAATTGAACAAACAATACCCAAAGCTCAAAATATACCATTCAATACACAATTTTCCTTAAAATTATTAAAAATAATACAAACTATGTTTGAAAACCAAAATTCAGAAGGATTTGATCACATATTCTTCCACAAGAAATCTTAACATTTATCTCTAAATAACATCAGGTACTCTTAAAGTCTCAAACTGAAAATTAATTAACCTAATCACATATTCTCTATGATAGGTTAATCATTTCCATAAATAACCTAAATTTATATTTGTCCATAACAAAAACATATATTCTTCTAAAACAAAATTCCAACCATTACTCCAAAAATGAGATCCCATAGTATTCTATTTTCCTTAATCATATAGTGTTCCAAAAAGAGAGAATGTATTACAAAATAACCTTTATCACTTAATCACTAAATCATTTTACTACACTAATAATATCCAATTGATAAAACATAATTTCCCAAAATCAACTTATTCTTGATCCATAAAATCATTTAACTAAAAATAATAAGTCATCCTAACCAGGGAATTCACATAGTCTAGTGGTAGGCGATTAATTCAAATCGCATTTTGGTTTTGCGTTCGATTCCTGCAGCTTTGTCTAATGTGACGGGTTGTCACATGGTCTATGTGTTTTCATTTTTCAAAAACTGTATAATTTTATAACATTCCCAAAAATTATATAATTTCCTCAAAAATAACCATAACCTATTTTATCCTCAAATGTTATCTAATACCTTTCATTTTTCGTCCCAAAATGTAATAATCATTTATCAACTCAAAAAAAAGATCATATGAACCCCTAAGTTTATCAATTATGTGCACATAAGAAAAGATAATTATTTCTTGAATAACATTGTCACATATCAAACTTCAGGGTTACACATTCTATAAAAAGTCTTCCAAAGTAATCCTATCATTAATACATTTAAACATGTCATCAGCTATAGATATAACATAACTCTTCAATTCCTAAAATGTAGACATCTTAATCATCGAACATTATTCATGATCCATTATCCATCTTTTTCCATATTATTATTCTATACTTCTTTCCTAAAAACAAAATCATGCATAATGTCATAATATTTCAGTAATTTCAAAACATGATCTAAGAAATAATCCATACCATTCATTGGTTATTGTTAGTTTCCTTATCCTCAGTTGGAATGGAATTAGGTATTGGTAAACATATATTTCTATGGTCTTGCTGATCCCATTCTTGATCCTTCTTTTTATGAAATCTATTTGTATAACGACCATGCACACTACATTTAAGAAATTCAATAGATCCATCAAAAATAACTTATTTCCCTTTCCTGGAGTCAACTGGATGCTTCCTTTTTCCATGGCAGGTTCCTGCTTTATGACCTTAATTACCACATTTGAAGCATCTTCTCGTCCCTTTGAAGCATTTTTCTAGGTGTTTCCTTCCACATCCTTGACACATAAGTTTTTGAATATACTTATCTTTATGATTATTACCTGAACTTCCATTGGGATTCGTTTATCCCGTATATGATGCCTTAGAAAAATCACCAAGGTTCAAGTGGTAAATCATGACTTCGGATAGTTGGTTAAGAATAAAAATAAGAGTTCTCATTGCAGCTCCCATTTCATTTGTTTTCCCATTCATAAAACCACCACAGTTTCCTTCACATCCATTATTACTCTAGTTTCTGGTAGATCCTACCATTTACTAAAACCAAAAAGGTTAGTGTGAGTATATCAGTAAAATCATCATATACTATCTTATGAGGAGGGTAAACACTAAGATATACTTATTCATATTATCTCAAACTCATTTTATTTATCTAAAATTACTATGAATCTTTCTAATATGCTAACCATTATGGTTATGTCACTTATTTTTAAATAACACCAAAACCTCTAAAGTTATCTAAACCGACCTCTGATACCAACTATAAGGCCCCAGCCTTAAACATTACATAATCTATAATTAAGTTAATAATTCACATTTATGATCTTTTCAGGTTTAACACTTTATAGAATTAGGCCATAACTTATAAATAACAAATTTAATATTACATGTAGACACTTCTGCTCAGTATCCATTTTTTCATAAAATAAAAAACTTTTAAAAAATAAGAAACATGTTTACTTAAATGTTGTAAATAGCATGACTTTCCATTTATCCCATCCTCGACCCTATTTTACCATATGTCATGTGAAAAACATTTCAAAAACTTGGTATGAGTATAAAAAGCTCAGTAAGGGATACATAAAGAATGAAAATTGTTAGTTATTCAAAACAATATGTAAACTATTAATACTTTATCATAATTAATACTTTTAACATTTATGAATAAGTAAATACTCTTCACTGAAAAAACTCATTGCTTAAACTTTTTTAACAAAAATATTTCCATAAAAACCATAGAAAACAACTTATATCATATAAAGGTAACTTGGGACATAAATATACTTAAATGAAATAACCATACGATCGAATTCCACACATATCACTAAATAGAATAGTCATACGGATGACTTCCATACCCAATGAATTTGAGGTTATAATGTAACCACTTGTCCTTGGTTTATCATGGAACCACCGGTTATTTGTTTTATCATGTAACTAGTCATTAAATGTCTAAGTTCCATTATATAATCATAACACATAAAATATTTCAAATATCAACATTTCACTAATAACATTTCATTTGAAATAACAAGATATATTTCCAAGATATTGAAATACTCAATCCATTTCAAAAACCATTTTCAAAACCAAAACACTCAAAAACAGAATAAGGGGTTTCTTTTCCCTTTTAAAAACATTAAGGCTTATAGAGGAAGCCAAATAATGATTACAGTGGTGGAGAGGTCATTTTCACCGCAAACATTAAAAACATTATTTTTTTCAATTAATAAAATGATATGTAAAAAAAATATTCTATTTTAATGAAATTAAAAGTAAAAGGGATTTATTATACATCGTATAAAAGAAGGAGGTGTATATTATCAAAACATGTCTCAATGAAAGGAGATTGAGACGAAGTCCCTTACCTCAAGTCTAACTTGTCTCGTATGTTCCTTATTCTTCCTAAATAATAAAATTAAGTTAATTTATACTTTCTTCATAAAAATTTTCAGGTTTATTATTCCTTTTATATCACTTATTACCATGGTATAACAATTATTTAATTATTTGAGTTCATATCGGACATTTTTCCATTGTTCGGAACATGAGTCAAAAATGAACTTGTTATAATTAAAAATTGTCCATGTGGTCAAAAGTAAATTATATTCAGAATTATATTAATGGTTTATATATCATATATATCATATATATATATATATATATATATCAATTATATATGTATTTAGAATAGTCCATATCATTGGGATATAAGAAATAAAATGCACCTTTCATGGAGATAGTAAGTCGTACGTACGCATGAATGCTACTTTCATTTATTTTTCATATTTAAAGGAATGAAAACTAAATTATAACTAGGTATATTATAAATATATGATAATATCTAAGTTATATATGTTACATAATTTCATTAATTTCATCCTTCATATGTTCTATGTATAGCATGAATGAGTCATATCATATTGAGGGGGCGGTAGTCCGCACTTCCTCAAATGAAATTATATTATTTATACAACATGAAAAGAATAAAGGTATATCATAAATGATAATTAAAGAAGTATAGAGAAAAAATAAATATCATATATAATTAAATTTCCAACATAATGTCCACCATAAGAGGTGGTAGGAGAAGATTGAACAATCATCCTTTCGTGAGGCAGTAGTTTGTTGTCCACAGAAATAGTAGGTTCTATACCCATTAGACGAAGGTGTGTGTAAGTGTAGTTTGAATATATCTCATAAAAACAACCTATTATATTTATGATATTTTTTTTATCATTAAATAATTGAATAAAGAGATTTTAGGGGGTTGGAGAAGGAAAATAAATGAACGAATCTTGAGAGAAGACATTACCTCAAATCGGGTAACTCCTTTTGATTTAAGGTAAAAGGAATTTTTTAGTTTCCTTATGCCCAAATTAAGACTTCTAGGATGAATAGAGGGATTTTGGGAGATTATTTGGTAGTTTTTGGATGACACAAGGAGGCTTGATAGGTGTGAGTAAGGGTTTGAGGTGGTGTCATTTTATTAGAGGGAGGAGGGAAACTTTAGGAAAGATTGAAAGTATTATTTTATTATTAATTGATTTTAGACTTATAATAACATAAAAGTGATATATTTTGAAGATAAGATTATTATGGGTCAAAATAATCTTAGAAAATAGGTTTTAGACAAGTTTAGGTTATAAAATTAACCTTATATTTTAGCTTTAACCCTTAGTAAACTTATTTAACTTTTACCATGTCTTCTTGTATATTCATAATATATGGTTAATATAATTACTATAAAATGAAAATATAACCTAAATTGTTTAATTAATTACATTTTAAACCTTATATAAGTCATTTTACTTAATATTATATTTTTAGGAATATTATATCATTTAATAATATATTATTTTTTTTAAAAAACTCATTTATGTCAATTTACATACTATTCATATCATGACTTTTATAAAATATATAGAAACTTTATTATTTCATAAAAACTTCATTAATTCATGTATAAAAATTAATAATAATCTATAAAATTAGTTTATGACATAAAAAGTTTAAGAATAATTTTTTTAATATTTATAATCTCATATATTTAAATCATTCATTAATAAGCTAATCACTACATCACCATTGTGTCATATTTAAATTTTTTATTTAATCTATAAAAAATTTAAATAAAATACCATGATGTAGGAAATATTTTTATATTTCTATTTACTATTTATAGTATAATATTTCACTTATATAAACCCATATAAAATTGTTTTAGTAAAAGATACATGTTTAGGTTATATTTTCCTTAACTTTAAATTAAAAGTAATTAAATGTCATTTTCATACACAATTGGAACCATGGGGTCCTAAAATAGACCCAAGGAATTCCATGTTCAAAAATTTATTATCCAATAGGATTAGTACACATTTTAGTGTAGTTTTATGTTATTATAATATTATTATTTTACCCTTATTTACCAAATTTTCCCTTTAACTGTGGTTAAAAAATATTTACGGTAGCTATTATTCATAATGAATAAAAATAAAAGTTACATATTTTCTCAATTTGGACCTCCTTATTCCAAATATAGAATCAATTTTGACCTCTTTAATTTAAAATTAATTCTCGTTGTCAAAACCAAAAGGTGTGTTTTTAAGAAGTAAAAACTACCAAAAGATTGATATGTGTTTATGTCCAATTTCAAAGATAAATTTCTTAAAATGACCAAAATTGTATTAAATAATTAAAATATAATCTAATTAAACTATAAAAATAATTACAAGGATAATATAATCATATAAATTAATTTTATGAAAAGATAGTTTTGACTTAAAATGCAGTATTTTTCACTATTCATTAAAAAAATGAACTTTATCAGAAAAATATAAAATATTTACCCAAAGTAAATTTTGATTTCTCAATTATAAATAATAAGTTTATTTTGTCAAATTGATCATATAAAATTGAAAAAAAACTAGATTTAAACATGTTTCTCCATTAAAAGGTGGTAAATCGGCCTTTTAAAGAATATTAGAGTATTTCATGCTTAAAATCAGATTTATTCTTATTTTAAGCCTCTAAAATTTATTGGATAAATGTAAAAACATTTAACAAACATGTGTAATCTTAATTTAGTTTGTTATGTTCATTCCCAGCAATACAACGACTATGTGTTAACTACCATTTAAAATAATAATATTACTATATTATATTTCTGTATAACTCAAAGTTGTGTGCAATATAAGATTTCAAAGAAACCCGTTGTTGCGTGTTTAGTATGCTATCGAAAAAAGTATCCTCTTTAAAATAAAATTATAATCTTATTCATAAATATTAAATGATATGAAAATGTATTATTCTTTAAATACCTAGGTCATTATAATATATAAAATTATCAAATTGAAATTACAAATTTCAATCACCCATGGAAAAAACCTCAAACTTCGTGGACAAAAAATGATTATAAAAAAATCTAACTACCCATGGACAAATCTCAAATTACAATCCAGATCAGAAAAACAACGGTGAATCCAGAATTGAGATAATTTTTGAAAATTAAAAAAACAATTAATAAAAATAAACTTTTTAAAAGTTTAATTAGTTGTAAAAAACCATAAAATTGAGTGAATGACTGACATAAATGGAGGGAGGAGATGTTAGTCCGGTCATCTGTCAATGTTAAACTAAAAATAAGGTAGGGAGGATAGGGGGGTCCTTTCTTTAGTCGATGACCGACTGAAAATAAGTAAGGAAAGGATCACACGAGACTAGGGGAATCCAGTCTTAGCAAGGGAGGGAGGGGAGGGTGTACGGTCACCAGATGGTAGGTGAGGAAAAGTATCGTGCAAGATAGTCAGTGTGTAAAGGAGGGAAGGGGGATCTCAGTAATCTCTCATTGATCATCGGCCGAGACAGGTATGATTGGGCCCACGAGACGCTGGATGAGGTCGAAATCAGGGCGACAATACATGGGTCGCAAATCAAAGAACAGATCTGGAGACTAACAAAATAAATCAACACATACCTTAGATTTTGATATGATCAATTTGTTTAGAAAGAAGATGATGACGGTGGGGGTTCAGTGAGAGCGATGATAGCAGCGACACTAGGATTCCACGAGAGCTTGAAGGCGCGCAAAGGAGAAGAATCTGTTTGGGTTCTTTTTATAAAAAACTATAAGGATTTTAACTACATTTTCAAAAATAAATGATAAATAATAGTTTTATTAGCTCTAAAATAGAAAGCATGAATAATACTAATATTTGTCATCACTTTTTTAGAATTTATAAAGGTACGTCATTATTGGTGCTAAAAAAGCGCTGATAAAATGGTTCTTTACCAGCGCTAACGTTCTAACGCTAATAAAGAGGCATTTTATTAGCTCTAAAAAAGCACTGATAATGATCAAATTTTGATAATATATTTATTTATTTATAATTGTATATATATTTATATTTATATATATTTAAATAAATTTATAAATAAATATAATTATAAATTTAATAACTATATTTATTATTTAAATATATTTATTACAATTTTATATTTATATAAATATATATTTATTTTTTATAATTATAATTATAAATAAATATATTTATATATTTATATATATTTATATTATAATGTTGGAAGGCGGTGATGCAAGAAGGATGATGCAGGCATGACGCTACACTGGGCTTTTGAGCCATGTTATGCACTTCACGCCCGCTAGGCCTACAGGTCACATACTAAATAAATAATGCTTGATGGGTGGGTTATCCCCTAGGGGCTATGGTATTCGTTTCCATCCCGTGTGTGTTGTGTGTGTGTATTTGAATGTAATTATATTCCTAAGAAACTAATATATATATATATATAATCACATATATTTATAAAAAAATAAATATAATAAATATATTTTTTATTTAAATATATTTATTATAATTTCATAATTATTTAAATATATATTGATTTATTTTAATTATAATTATAAATAATTATATTTAAAAATAATTATATATATTTATAACTATATTGATATGATTATATATATTTGTAATTATATATATTGATCTCTATATATAAATAAATATAATTAAAAAAATTAAACTATATTTATTATTTATATATATTTATTATAATTTTATAGTTATTAATATAGATATATATTTATAGTTATAATTAAAAATAAATATATTTCCAAAGGTATTTGTGTATGATTATAAATATATAATTGTAAATGTAATAAATATATTTATTATTTAAATATATTTATTATACTCTGATAGTGCGAGCCATGCGTTATAGCCCATGATCCCAAAATTTATTAAATATAAATTAAAAACAAAAAACCAAGGGAGTGGGAGAAAATTTCAGTGACAAACACTGCCACAAGAAATACAGCATATAACTTCTCAGGAGAACAAGAGAAGAAAATTCATCTCCAAGATCATCCACTGCCACTGCCTCTTAGATGATGGACCTTCCTCCAAGTCTTGGGTTGTTCCCATGTCCCATCATCATTCGTCCAGGTTTGGTCTACAAGGAGAAGGGGGTCTTGATGGATAGTCAGCCCTAAGGCCCTGATAGTTTCAATGCTTTAGGAACCTTCATGATCATTACTGAACTCCTTGCGAAAAACCTCTTTTCAATTGGATCTGTTTAAAATTCCACGCAAACTAAGATTATTTTTACTAGCATTCGATAGATCCTATCTTTGAGCGACCTCCATATATAATTTTTTCTTGCCTTTTTTGGATCTTGAAGAAATCATATACTCTTGAAAAAATATCAAATCATCAAAGTCTTGCACCACTATTTTATCAGCTGAGTGTTCCCCACTTGTTAGCCTTTTAGTGATTGCATCCCTTTAAGAAGGTGATTTCTTATGCTCTCCATTTGAGATATCACCCCACTTACCAGTAGATTCAGATTATATTATCACCACCTAGATGGATTTGAGGTTTTTAATAGGAGGTTGCTCCTCCTTCCCTTAAGGAGTATCTGAATCAAGGGTATGTACTAGGAAATCATAGCCAAATCCATCCACTACGAGAATCCAATTGCCTCATTCCGAAGTTTCCGGCTGCCCCTTAAGTAGACTAACATCCTTTGCATACCCCTTTCTCGTGGGTTGGTTCAAATCACCAGCAGAAGCATTCAACGGGGAAGCCCCAATGCCCATATAACCATGCTCAAGCTTGGCCACACCATCCTCATGAGGACTCATTCCATCAACACTAGTAGCAAACTTCACAGCCTGATAATTTTAAATAATTATAAATAAATATATTTCAAAACTATTTATATATAATTATAAAAATATTTATATAAATATATATATTTATTAATATATACGTATAAATATAATAAATATTTTTTTTATTTAAATATATTTATTATTATTTTATAATTATTTAAATATATATATATATATTAAAATTTTATAAATACTATTTTAGAAAAAGTATATATATTTATAATTGTATAATTAAATATTTAAATTAAAAAATTATTAAAATAATCATGAAAAATATTAATTATATAAATTTCAAACTTATTTTAAATGTTAAAACTTCCTGAATGACCAATGGTCTTTATTTTTTTATTAATTTTTGATAATTCCCTTTCAATGTTTGAGGGGTAACTTATACATAGACTATAGACCCATAGGCACTAAGCCTTAATACATGGTCATTTCAAGCCCAAATACCAAACACCCAACATAAATCCCCACCCAAATGGTGCTATATTTTATTCCAAAGATAACAACCTACAAGGCTACTCAGCAAGAAATCCCAATGCCTGACTATATGGGTCTAGTACTGCTGGAAAATTCATGCCCTCTCATTCATCCAAATATGATTGCATTGAAAGAGGTAGCTTCCTGATCTAACCTAATCTCAGTGGTGGGTCTCAGCGGCAAGTGGGGAGGCACATGATGACGGTTGAAAATGAACTCCCTTGTTCGATATCTTGTTGCTCAGTGATGCGCAGGCTCCCTTGTTAGTAATATTTATGTGAATTACAAACACACATATGTACACTTACACATCTACACACACATATACATACCCAAATTTATATACGCATACACATACATACATGTAGTTGTACATGTACATATATTTTTAAAAATTTAATATCAATATAAATATATATATAAATAAATATATTCAATTATATATTATATAATTTTTTAAATAAAATATTAATATATTATATTAATTTTAATTATATACACATTTTGAAATCAATATATATAAATAAACTATTAATCATTTTGACTAATATAAATTTGATAATTTTTTATATATAGAATTATGAAAATAATTTTTTATTAAAAATTATATGATATATATTTTTATATTACTTTAAATATATATATATATATTTATTTATTTAATTATTATAGTATAAATATTAATTACAAATATATATATATATATATAATTATAAATATATATATTTATAAATATTTGTACATAATTACATACTCAAACTTTCTAGGGCCATGCCCTTTAATTAAGAAAAATAAAAAATGAAAGTGATACATGAAAAGAATAATGGTTTAAACTAAGAAAGACACAATGACATTACAAAACCATAACATCCAACAAGGGAATAGTAAAAAACATATTATAGTGATCATCATTCACCTCGTCCTCAATAATTACTTCCACCACATGAGTGATGGAAATGCCTCTATGTCTTTTCCCTCTTCCAAGTCTCATGTTCCTCTTTATATGATGAAATGGACTTTTGATCATCAACACTCTAGTTGTATGCTTCATATTTCCATAAAGGTCCCTAATGCCAAGATTGTTTTAAGACGAATTAATTATTTCACATTGATGGAAATAAATTCAGGAATAATAAAATATTCATTAATGATGATTTCACCACAATAAAAATATGTAAAAACAACCTTAACTTGAAGATAAAACCATTATACCCGATCCTTTGTGAGGCCTTGAGGTTACATTTCACACTTGAGGTCTTCTAGAAGGATTTTACTTTAAATATTAAGATCCTTTGACATCACATATTCATCAATTATACCCTTTCCGAAGCTATTAAATATAGTTTTCATCATTCCATAAAAATGAGAAGGAAACCACATGCCATGATATTTAGAGATACAAAACCTCTCAGATTAGAGAAGTGCAATGGACTCATTCTCTTGGTTGACACTAAGAGGTACATCAACCAATAATAAAGATCCATCCAAGGTTTTCTTATTATTGGAAGTACCTTTTTCAGGTTTGGATAACAAAATAGAGTTAGAGGAATGTTTTTTATTACCTTTTTTATTAGAAGTGGAGGTCATATTTTTCTCCTGAATCAATTTTATGTCAATCACACCCTGCAATACAAGTTCCTTCTCTGATTTACAATGATCATAGCTGGTTCCAATTACAGTTACCCATGACTTGTGGGATAGTGTTTTGATCTTCTTCATAAATAACCACATATATAGAGGTGACTGGGAGATCCCTGATTCCTCCATAGGTGTCAATCCCAATATCATTCAGGGGAATTATAGCTGGGTTTTAACAACCTCCAATGAAATTTCCTTGATCCTACTTGCCACCTTGATCCACATATTAATTATGATTGTCAGAAAAAGAGTGTTGTCCAGTTTACTCCTCAACCAAGTAGTTACACTCCTTATTAGCTATGGTTTTATCCGTATAATGGAGGTTTAAAATTCATTTAGAGTAATCCCCTAACAGGGGAGCGGGAATCTCCCTACCCACTTCACCTTATTTAAGTTTAGAGGAAACATCAATTCCCATCTTTTTAATTTGTGAATTTCTTGGTTCCTTATGCTTGGAAGAAACAAATTTATCTATTTAGATCATAATAAAATTCATGAATCCTATTATTTGATGAAGAACCACTTTGAAGAAATCATAAAATGAGGGAACAACTTCATATTCAAAATCAACATCAATCTTCAAACCATCAACTAGAAGAGTAGCATTGATAGTCCTTGGAATCATGAGATAAAAATAAACAAACACTCTTGAATAATACCTATATTTACCTTCAATTTAATTATCATCCAGATTAATATGTTCCCCTATGTAAGATTCAATTTCATTCAATATTCACAGATGCCAAAGAACTCAGATAAGACCATGAATGCATACCTAGATCTGTGCATTATTGTACTTCTGATTGTAAGGTTTGAAATCGATATCCCATTCTAAAATCCAAAAGGCACCTATATTGAGATTATATAAACTAAATTTACAAGAATTAGAATGAGGCAATCCATATTTAAAAATAATATGAAAGTATCCCTTTCCAACTGGGATTATTTTCAAACCATTGATTCCCCATAGTCAAGTAAGGTACTGTTTTAACTCATCAATGTTTACTGGATTGTCTCATTTGAAAGAATCAATCATACAATTAATGAAAAGTGACATAGATCAAGATGTTACAACAAAAAAACTCAATCCACGGAGATAATAAACTTACCTTCATCATTTATTGAGACTCGCTGCTCATCTGCAACTAGATCTGAGGTTCCATCTTCCCTCCTGGATAATATTTCTGTAAAAGAAACACTTTTCTTATGAGGATTTGAGGGACATATACAATCCCACAATATATCATCTAAATAAGTTAAAGAATATACCACTAGAAAAATCTTTTCCACAAATGGAAACATCTGATCAGTGGAGATGCACTTATAAGACGTAAAATCAAACCTTGAGTTCAGAGAAGGTGAGTCATGAAAGACATTTTCCACCACTCATCGCTCATGAAAGACATTGTCCACCACTCATCTCTCATGTTCTCCTTCCAAATATTTCACTTACCTTCTACAATCCATCTCCAAATTCCCTTTGGCATTACATTTTAGCCGAAATCATTGCGCCGAAATTCCATTATTGAGTGCCCAATAGAATTACGCTCCATTCAATAGAAAGGAAATGTTTCATAATAAATTTTCAGTTTAATATCATTATTAATGGTAGAAATAGTTACCATGTCAATGAGTGTGATGCTAAAGTCCACCTGTACCAACATCCATGCAATGTGTCTAAATCTCTCCTATTATGTCTCCCTGTATAGTCTAATTGAGACTCCAAGGGCATTGACAATGTCATGTAAAATTTTGGTATGTCATAACATCTAGGTCATCCCATGAATCATCACCCAAACCAGTGAAAAAAACATTCCTAACATTGGAGAAGTCAAAATCTAGGCTCCAATCATGAAGACTGAGAGTGCCCAACTTTAGAAACAAATATCCAAAACTCCAAGCTCTCTTCTTGGATTTATCAGAAAGAAAATGAAATGAAAAAACCATGACCAATTGACACACACATCCAATTAGAAAACACCAAAATATTAGAAACCCTATGAATTAAGTCATCCAACCTCCATGATTTCTCAGCTCTTTTATTTAGCACTTATAAAAGATAGCTTTGTCAGTGATTTTAGGTAATGATGATAAATGTGGACCTTTTATCAGCACTTTATATTTAGTGAAGTTAAAACAAGGCATTGCATCCACTCCGATCTATGGTAGTGTGACCTCCCTTACACAATTCTATGCCCTTTACCACTCTATTAATCTTGTTTTCTTTTATGTTTTACGATATTTCTAATCCTTATTATATATTCAGATACATATTTTTTATTTGTATATATTTGTGTGTGCATGATATATATATATACACACTTATATTTATTTAAATATACTATATATTAATTTTAATTTATATATATTAGAATATATATATATATATGTGGTTATTAATAAACACATATGTATATATAAACATTATATATACATTTGTCTAGTTATATATATTCACATATTTTTAGAATGTATAAAAAATGGTTCGATATTATTTTAAATAAAATGGAAAATAATTAATTTCATATGATTTTTATCATCATTTTTAAATTCATTTTAAAAATATTTTTATATATTGAGATATAAATTTTATACAAGACATGTATATATATTTCAAGGGGTAGGGGAAGCCCCCCTTTTTATTATTGAAACAAGGACACCCCTCTTATCATTCTTGGTAGTGGGATCCCATTACATGGTTTTTATAGGCCTAGTGGGCATTATGCCTCAATACATCAAACCCATATGTCCAACTTGTCCCAAAGTCCCATCAGTGACTCGTAGTCCTAGAATAATCATGGCTTGATGCACCATCATATGAACCAATAAGTTCATACCTCCTCACTGAATGATGCTCAACAATATTGATGGCCAAGCACCATCGCATCATGATGTTGTCATCCACCGTTGTACGCCCTGTATCACACTGACCCAGCCTTACATGTGCCAATGGAGCCCGCCATCAACCTAGGATTCCCCCATCACTATTTTTTCTATGCATTATCACTATCACAAAGACCAATAAACCTCACCAGTGTCAATGGAATGTTGAGGCCCTCCATTGTTGTCACCCACTAGCATCTGCTCCATCCTGATCACCCATTGATGCCCTACTCACAAATCGTCCCCCATAGACATGTGTGCCTCCTCTGTGCGATCTTCCCCCATCTTTATGCCACCCCTTTTGTGCGGTCATCCCCCATGGATACATCACCCTGGTTATATCCCTACAAATGGAGACCAGTATGATTTGAACCCTACTTTAATGCAATATTACAGGGTTTCCTTACCGCTAGGAAAATACCTCAACTGCATACATGGTATATTTATTTATATTCCAATATATTTACATATGCATTTATATTTATTAACTTGTAATTGTATATTTAGATATAAATTTTTATAATTTATTTATAAATATTTACTATAAATACATTTATATACTAGATTTAATGATAATGATATATTTATAAAAATACATTTATATATGATGTATATACACAATATTGATATACACATATACACACATATTTACACACATAGATACACATTTATATTTCTCAGATACGTGCACAAATATTTACATATATGTATTTATTTACATATATTAGAATATACACATAAATATATTTTCTTTATTTACATACACATGTTTATATATATAAATTACTTGTATAGGTGTATATATATATATATTAATGCATATTTATATGGTAAATAAAATTAATAATAAATATTTATTTTCATATGGTTTATATATATATATATAATTTTTTTATGTAATTATGTTTAAATATGTATTTATACAATTGATTTATTATCTATAAATATATAAAAATATGCATATATTTAATTATAATGAAAATGCAGTATGAAAATGATAAAATTTCAAAACCATAATATCAATATGAATTTAAGCCTTACCCTACTGAAAAAATGAACCTATCCCCACGGTTTTCCCCAAAACCGTGGGGATAGGTCTGTGCTAAAATATGTATACCCACGGTTATGAAAAACCATGGGTATAGGTTTCCCGTGTGTGTGCGAGAAATTTTTTTTCCTGCGGGAAGGAAATTTTTTTTGGCAGGATTCATATACCCACAGTTCATCCCTATATACCCACGGTTTATATAACTATATTTAACTAAATATATATATACCCATAGGTGATGTTAGTGGAGTGGTAAGATGTGGTGTTTACAGCGAAGAGGTTGTAGGATCAAAACCCACCACCCACATTCTTTTAGGATTTATACCCACGGTTTTAAAACCATGGGTAAAAGACTTTGACAGCGTGGAAATTTTGTATGATGCTTTGACATAATGGCAGAACAGCTATACCCATAGTTTTGGAAACCTGTGGGTATAGGATGAGGACCTATACTGATGATACCAATGACCACGGTTCCCAAAACCATGGGTATAGGCGATACCCATGGTTTTGGGGGCTATACCCACGGTTTTGAACCATGGGTATAGGCCGTTTTTTTAGTAGTGTTATGAAAAAATTAGGGAATCCGAACTAAAACATCAGTTTTGAAGGAATTATTGGCCTTTTTGTCCTTGAAAAATAGTAAATGTGTCCCCTTGGTTAACAAAGAATAGATCTCTTTATAGGATTCAATTTGATATGTGGTAGAGCTCAAACGATCACCCAGATCAAAATTTACGGTCATTTGATGTTCAAGTTATGTATTCAACTTATCTTATATAATCCATATATTTATTGATTTTCTATGTCCTAAAACTATTATAAAATGACTATTACTCAATAATAATTAGAAAATTATTAATTAATATTATTTTTAATTATTTTATAATTCATTTTTTACAAAATATCTTATATATTAAGTGTAAATGCACATTTAGTCTTATATAAAACATATTTAATAAAATATATTATATTAATATTAATATTAATATATTAATATATTAACATATTATTTTTAATGATATATATATATATTTATTTAAATATACCATTTATAGGTTCTTTTTTCTAGCACTGATAAAAGAGGGATTTAGGAGTGCTTTTTAGCGCTAATAAAGCACCCTTTATCCAAGATAACAAAATATACTGATAAATGGGGGCTTTTATCAGTGATTTTTTAAATTGCTGATAAAGGAACCCTTTATCAGTGATTTTTTAGCACTATTAATGGCCCCCCTTTATCAATGTTTTTTTCTATCACTGATAAAGGCTAGAACTGTATTTCACTCTATATGTAGTAGTGTGAGAAGTTCACAGAATTGTTCTACTCCATGGTTTATGGAATTCACACCATGAGAAGTGTGTATGATTCAATAGTAGAGGTATATATAATCCATGAGTTTCTATTTAAGTATGAAATACTTTCCCAAATTGTGAAGAAATGTTTATTTTATTGTGTTTTATTTCATGTCGTGAATATTAGATAATGTTGAAGGTATTCCAATGCAGGAATAGAATACCGAGTTAATGAAAACCTTGTTTTGAGGCCATGTAAAATAAAAGGATGGATTTTATATATAATTGGGTTCACACCATGCCTCGTTTTATAAGAACCATGACTGGTTCAGTCAATAAATTTCGAGGGATACCTTCCTAATAATTTTTTAGAAGATTTCACATTTTTTTTCTACAGAGGTATCACCCAATTTAGGAATATATTTTTTGGATGTAAATTCAAAACATGGAAAGTTTCTATACTTATAAATAGGAGGGTTTGACCACTTTTTTAGGGGGGGTATTCAAAACTGCATTGAAAATGCTGTTGTTAGTCACTACACTAAAAATGGTATTATTTTCATATTTTATTTTAATTTTATTCACTTTGTCTTGACAATAATGATGAGGTAAATTATTTTGTTCTAAGGAATGGATAAAATGGGGTATTGTTTTAGTAAATTTTCATTCTATTTTTATTCTATGATTGAGTTATTGCATTAAAATTTATTTTCTAAATCTCATTCCTATTCTTATTTCATTTTCATTGTTTTTTGAATTATAAAGTGTTTTTAATGCACAAAGTAGCCACTTTAATTTATACATGACCATTTTATAGTTTAGATTAGATATTATTAACAATTTACTGATTAACCTATTTATTGAGGTACCCTAAGCATCTAAACTTGAGAAAATGGATGATTTTGAGGTTGAGAGTGAGTATCGAGACAAAGGAATTGATTGGGCTCAACTCTGACAAAAACATGGCTAGTCAAGTTATCTTTTCACTTAACTAACATGTTGACCTAGATATACTGAATTTGGAATGTTTTCTATAGATCCTCAATATATTTTTCCACTAATAAGAGGGGTGGATCAATGGTTTATTTTTATGAATTCTCTTTCTTTTAAATTAAACATCTTGAACCTATTATAGTTCTCAATCCAATCAATATAATCTCACAAATCACCTCATGTGTAGTGATAATGAATGAGATAGGAGAACACAATATTTAAAGGTTCAATATAAAGACCCACTCCTTTCCATGTTAGTTGTTCCCTAAAATCGGGACCCTCCACTATAACATTCATTAGGATTACAATGGAAAAAAGAAGATATTGATTAATTACCATAGTAATCTATCCTCCATTTGACCCTGGTTATAAAACCCAACCACTAATTCTTTTGGAATAATTGGTTATACACCCAAAACATCCTTATCCTCTTTTAATGGTTATACATCCTATCCTTTAGCCTATTTTTCAACTAGTTAAATACTACATTCATAAGCTCCTCCTCTTATTCTTCAAAGTTGATCTAGTAGAAAAAACAACTCCTTCTTCTTCAAAAGATCTTTTTCTATGAGCCTATAGATTCTGGATTTCTCGTGTACACATTCAAGATATTCAAAATATATTTGAATAGGTCTATTGGTCTTGAAACTATTTTACACTATATTTTGTATAATCTGGTTCTTCTTAGTTTTCGAATACTCAAGTGTGTCTCCTTCAAGGACTCCTGTATTTGACTCACATTCTTCTTTATCCTTGATACAAATGTGTATCGATATCTCACTTCTTTGGTTGTAAAGATTTTTCATAATGGTTTAATCATTGAAGGAATCTCGCATTATCTTCTTAATCATAACATCACAAATATATACACAGTAATATCATGTATATAAATTAATATTAATTATCATTATTGGAAATATGTGATTTTACTCATTTTTAATTTTTCCAGTGAATTTTAATTTTTCCTTATTAATATTGGATATCAATTCATGTTTAATATTTTAGAATTGTTCCTTATAAAATGGTACATGAATCATGATGTGATTATCATGACATTCCATCATTAAAGGCTCTAAATAATTACAACAACGCATTTTAATCCTTCCTCTTGTGTTCTGTAAATAATCACAATCTCAACCCCCCCCCCCCCCCCCTTAAATCTTTCTTTTTTTTTATACTTATTTATTCATTTATCAAATACCTGAAACACATTTCTCTTCATTTAAAATACAAAATAATTTGGGTTCTCTTCATTCACTTGATTTTCTCATATCCACAACATTTCCATATTTTCTATTAGTACATGGAAATCTTATATCCCACATCTACATGTAGACATACATCAAATGTGTTCTTCAGTATGGGCCAGGTAAGTTCACACATCCTCTTATTTCCTTCTTTTGAACCTTCAGTATATGGCATGATCATATATGATATGTTTTCTTCCTCTCGTACATTCTACATGAATGCATGAAAGATTATATAAAATTCACTCAGGACTCTCTAATACCTTAGCATGATCATTAAAAGAAACAATATAAACCTACAGATTATGTCCATCTACCATGGTTCTCACAATATCTCGGTATCACTCTCAAAATGTAATAGTATAAAGATCATGTTAGTTTATAACCTGAATGTTCACGATAGATCTATATTAGGGTTTATCAAGAAATTGGGATTCACACATCTCGTAGTAGCTTTGAAGAAAAAGGTTGATTTCTCGATGATCACAAAACAACTTCATACATACGGTGGCTCATTTTTGTATGTGGGGTAGGTCATATGCACTCCATGTGGTAGATTATGTTCACATATAGTTGACGATGTCATTGTGAATTTGATATTAATAGATCTATGATCAACCATTTTTAGTTCATGTAGAGATAAACTCCACATGGTCGGCCAATCTTAATGAATGGAAGGTCCATGCTCTTCATTTTTCATAGAAGGTCCACGTAATACCCATGGAATATTGTTGATGACTGTAGGACCCTAAAACATCTTGAGAGGGTAGGGGTGAATCAGGGTGTAAAAAATTTTTATTAGTGTGTTGGATATTTTTCCCATGCTGGTAGGAACATGTTAAACCAGTCATATATAATCTTGCAGTAATAAAATATTTACATGGAGAGAGACAACACAAAAAATTTACTTAGTTCAACAAAAAGGGTTAGTCCAAGGAGAATACACCGACAGCTTGTCGGTCATACCTAAATCCCCAAATTTTTTCTAGTTGTGGAATATAGAAGTCCAGACATAGTCACTCTGTACTAGGTACGCTTTCTTTAAAAGATTGTAGGGATTTCATACTACCTCCCTGAGAACATGTTCATTGACTCCCCCTAGATCACTACTTTGTGTGAAGTCTTACTCAGTTTAATGAATTGAAGGTCACTTCAGTATATAAGAATTTATGTCTTTTTCCCTAAATAGCATGATACTCTACTTTAATAGATTTCATAAGTTTATGCACTTGAGATAAATGTTCACTTAAACTATATTTTCAATACATATTTTTAGGAATCTTCTTCTAGAATCTCTTTTGTAAAGCTCACAACCTTTAAAAATCAAACCACCTTCATGGAACACTATGTTATCACAGAATAACCATTCATCATGAAACTTCTTTTTCCAAGATACCTATTCATTGTTCAAGACTAATATAGTCTTTTCATGATGCTTAAGCTCAAAAATGAATACATGATTCATGAATCTCTTGAGCTTTATAAATTTAGAGAGATTCAGCCTTTTATCCAAATATTTTTCATATATAATGAAGTGGGGGAAGCCTCCTATTTATAGACTCATACTTTCATGAAGATCCTTCTCACTCAGCAGATTTTTTTTAAAATTACAAAATCGTGTTCTCTAAGCTCTCCTATTCAAAAATCTCTAGTGAAATTTACCATGTTTTCAAAGCTTCTTGTAGTCGTGAAGATCTTCCATTTTTTATCATGCATTCATGATACTCCACTTCTTATAGTAGAAAAGATCTTTCATTTTTTATCACACATTCACAATTCCCCACTTATCATAGTCTTTTAGATTACTGTCAACCCATAAATCCATTCGCATTTCTCTATGTCTTCACAAACCTCAGCATTTGTGAAACCCAGTCTCCATGAAACCTGTAACTTCACCATATTTATAAAGATTCAATCCCATAAAATCACCGTTCAAGATGCTTTCCACTTCCTCCTTATTTTGAGCCCAAAAATTTGGAAAACAATGGGAAATAATTCCACTTTCAACAATGTATTTATCTTGTATTATAAGATCAATTTAGTTGAAAAATCTATGATCAACCCAATTTGGATGGACAAAAAACACAAAATAGTGTCTATTTACAGCTATGAAATGATTTGGTTCCAATAATATCCCCCTTTGTGTTTGTTGGAAATCAATAGATAAATTCAATAAAGCACTATCTGTGATCAAAACCTGAAAGGCAAAAAACAACTCATCCAACACTCTAAGTATACATGATAAAATATCGATATAGAAAATATGAGAAGAAGAAATAATTGGGTTACCATGATTTGTAATGATTACAGATGTCTAAGCTAATCTATATGAACTCAAAATACCTGATTCTCATCATGTCACAGAATAATTACATGGTTTTTCAAAAAAAAACCTTCTATGACCAGACATAAACCTACTACCTACTACAAGAAAACCTTTAAAACATTGAATTTTATCATTCTCGCATTTTGGTAATAAAACCAGAGAACTTGTACTTATACTTATAGTGCTCAAAACAGACTCCCCTAGATTGTATCTGCCCCCACAAACCTTCAACACTTACCTAAATAGATTAAAATATTTAAACCAAATAGGGAGAGGGAATCACTAGTAAACTCTTTATGCATTGGGAGGTGGCTAAGCACAGAGGTTAAACTGATGTTTTTCAAAAACATGTTCTTCCAATAGCTTAGTCATAATTTTATCCACTTGGTCATCAGTTCCAACATGCTCTATTTTAATCACATCTGGTTTAACTTTTTCCTTAATGAAGTAATATCTGATCTCAATTTGTTTTGTAAGAGAATGCTGAAATGGATTTTTCATAAGATCGATTGTGATCTTTTTATCATAGTGATTCACTATCAGTTATTTCACCTCATCACCACTATTGTTAAGTTTTTTCTTCATCCACAATAGTTGAGTGCAAGCCTTTGTAGAAAATATATATGCTTTATCATCCTTAATAAGGGAAGTGAATTCCTATTTCTTTCTCAACCATCCCACACATCTATTTCCAATTAATAATTCTACACCACTTGTGGACATTCTATCCACCACATATCAATCCCAATCAGCATGAAAATTTTCAATAATTAATTATCACTTCCTACAACAAAGTATAATCCAAAATTGGGAGTACCTTGAATATACCTCATGCTTCATTTAACTGCTTCCAAATTCTCTTCCTTCGGATTACTTTGAAAATGGGTTTCTAAGAATGTTGAAAATATGATATTGTTCCATGTAATAGTCATGTATAATAAGCTTCCAATGATTCTCCTATGTAAGGTTGGATCCACAGATGTCTCATCTTCATTCTTTCTATGTTTTTTCCTAACTTAATTCGGATTCGACATTGTTTCGGAGTCATGCATTTTGAATTTATTCAGTATATCTCTTGGATATTTTTTCTAAGAAATAAAGGTGTAATTATTCTCCTAAATCACATTTAGCCCTAATAAGTATGTGATTTTACCAATCATGTACATTTTGAAATATTATTTTATGTGATTAGAAAATGATTCCACTGATCTCTTCCTGATTCCACGAAAAATAATATCATCCACATACAGAAGCACCATAAACTAATCTTTCTAAGAATTATTCACCTAGAGATTATGTTCGACACATCCCCTTTTAAAATAAAGCTTCTTTAAATAAGATTCTAGTCTAGAATACCATGCTCGTGGTTCCTTCTTCAAAACATAGAGTTCCTTATTTAATAAAAAAAACTTTATTTCATCATTACTAATTAGAAAACCCACTGTTTGTTCAATGTATAATTATTCTTCAAGAACACCATTTAAGAATTATATTTTTACATCCATAGGATAAACTTTTTATCCTATTTGAATGCCCATTGTAATAAAAATAATGATTTATTCTAATCTAGATAATAGAGAAAACATTTCTTCAACATCAATAACTACAATATGTGAATAGCCTTTACACACTAGGCATGACTTGTTTCTGATAACATTTACATGCTCATCAATTTTTTTTAAAGATCCACTTTATTAGAATCACATTGTGATTTTTAGGTAACTAAACCAGATCTCATGTCTGGTTCTATTCAATCTAATATAGTTCTTCATTCATGTCTTTAACCCATGATTCATCCTTTACTTCTTCTTCAAACGAGGTTGGTTCTACAACAAATAAGAAGATAGAATGTGCTTAATTATTCATTCTCTATGTCATTGCCGGTTCTGTCCAATCCCCAATGATGTTGGATTGATCAATTTCTTCTCTTCTATTTCTATTATGAGTTTATAATGATGTTTCTTCATATATGGTTTACTCTTCTGATTATTCTTCTGAATTATCATCATTTTGTGAACCATGAATTTTTTTAAAGCCTTCCACAATTTCTTCATTTGAATCTATCCCATTTCAACTTTCTTCTTTATCTTATATCATATCAATATATGATCTCCTTGAGGTATTTATGGGTTTATCGTCAATGATCGTGACATCACTTCTTTCCACAATTATTCCAAGAGAATTATTGTAACATTTTTAGGATTTACTCTTCATTGAATATTCAAGGAATATTCCCTTTTCTATAGAATCACCAAACATTCCTTGATTTTATTCTTTGTTTCATATGAAACATTTACTTCCAAAAAACAAAAAAAAATACTTTAGAGAGGGCTTCCTTCCATACCATAACTCATATAGTGTCTTGTTTTCTCCCATATAAATCCATGTTTGATTTATAGGGTACACTACTTCTTGAACAACCTATTTATAGTAATGATGAGATATATGACTCCCAATAAGAATAGTTAGGGCCATATTGTTCACCTATTGATTTATATGTTCAACAACTCCATTTTGATACGGGGTTATCACCGTAGCCATCTCATTTTTTATTCCATGTTTTTTAGGTAATTTTAAAAATTTGTGGATTTGTATTCTCCTCCATTGTTAAAAGTTTTATTGTGCGTCCAGTATTAGTCTTCGCAATTCGACGATAAATTTTCATGTAATCAAGAACTTGTTGTTTCCATTGTATAATCATTACCCAAGATATTATACTATAATTATTAATAAAAATAATGATGTACCAATATCTATATGCACTATCCACATTTATTGGACCACATATTTCTGTGTGGACAAGATCAAGAAATTTTGATGCCCTTTTTTTCATTAGATGATATAAACTCCTGACCATATTTCCTCACATGCAAGCATCACATGTATTTACTCATTATAACTTTAAAATAGGAATATTAATGACTATATTTATCTTATATATATTGTTTGTGATTTTTTGGTTAATGTGACCCAACCTTTGGTTCCACGTGTTGTTTTTTTTCAACTATCAAGTAACAAATGTTATCTTTACTGTTAACCTGATATAAATTTTCATCTATTCTGCATATCTTCATGAGAGAATTTCATATATTTCCTTTGATAATGCACCCCTATTGATTAAAAGTCACTATCAGTCTTGATTCAAAAAGTTGTCTCACACTCAGGATATTGTGATTCAATCCATCCATATAGAGAACTCTATTTTTTCCAATCTCTTCATTTGCCAGTTCTATACTTCCGCTGCCTTTGATCTTTAAATAACCATCATTTCCAAACCTTATTGTTACATCAAAAATCTTCTTAATATAATTAAATAGATATTTATTTATCATCATATGGGATGAGCATATACTTTCAGGAATCCAGGTGCAATAATTATTTTTATCAATGATAATTATTTTTATAAGATTGGATTTCTTGATTTTCTTCTTTTCCTTATATGAGATATTTTATTGAGTGGAGGACAAAGATAGAATTTAAAATATCTTTTAAATATATATGGGTTTATAAAAATCATATTTTTCTTCAAGATGATATTACCTATTTTCAAGAGTAACTCCGCCTAGTTGGTGGGTATTGACTTTTCTTTGACTTTTGTAAGTAATGTTCCCACCTTTCCTCTACCTACAATGGATATATTTTTGGCCAAAGTTACAATAATGAAAACAATATCCATAGAAACTATTTCTTATATATGATGAAGGATATGGTATAGTTCTCATTTGATGAATTCTAAGCACTTACCCATTTAGATATCTCATTGCCTCTTCACAGTATGACATGGTATGGCCCAAAAATCCACATAATCGACATTTCATAAGAGAAAATGTATTTTCACTTACATTACTCCTAATTTACCCTTCTTAAGTAAAATAATTTGACTAGATATAATCTCTACATACTTTAGGATAATTTTTAACTCTCCTTTCTATTTTATTTGAATATTTCTTTATTAATACATCAAGTGCCTTTGTGATATGTTCAACTTTCTGGTTCCCTTTATTTTGGCTCATCTTGTTTTTAGACTTTTATGTTTCAACATCACAAAATATTCAACATTTCCTCATATATGTGGATATATAATCAATCAAAATATTATCTACTCCTTAAGAACCACGTTTAGATATTTATAACAACTCAATATATGAGAATATTCATGATTATAATTTCTTATTTTTTTCCCCTTGAATTTGATTCAGTTTATAATTTACTCCTTAGAGTAAAAAATTATTATTCAAGTCCCTTAAAAGTATTGGCCTTCTACTCTAATTTGAATATAAGGTTATTGATGACTTTATCCCACTCTTAAATCCTGAGCTTAAATTCCATAGCTTCTTATGATCTTCCAAAAGTTGTTAACTATTCTTATCTACCTACTTCCATTTGATCAATTTCCTCTTCATGTCGATCAACATATTTTGATGAATCTTTCAAAATGGCTCTTAAATTTCTATTTATTTTTATTTTAAAGTAAATATTATCAAGAACACCCTATAATTCCACCTTGATATCAACAACACCAATCAACTAATTCTCTTTATCTTTTGGAGGTTTTGACTTTTCAATTGTATCCATCATGGATACTTGGGTTTCAGATTTAAACTCTAGTTCATCAAACTCAAAAAAGTCATTGTAATCTTGTTCTTATTTATAGATGAAACTCTTTCTTTGTATTTTATTTCTAGATTTTAATTCTACCTTTTCGGGTAACCTTTTTTGAGGCTTCTTCATATTTCCAGCTTCACTTTCTTCATTATCAAACTTCCTTGAGCACTGGGAGCCAATGTTCCAAACTCTACCACATCAAAAACATACCAAATGAATCTTTCCTTCAAATATCCCTTTTTCTCTCTTGAATTTAATGGGAAAAAGAGAAATATTCCCTTCTTAATAATTATATTCATCAGCACTATCTTTTGAAACTTTGAGTTTTTTTACTACTTTGAATTCAATTTCATTGATTACTTGAGTTGTTGTATCTTCTGGTTTGACTATCATTTCATAATCCACCTGACTAATTAGCAGATCATCAAGAGAAAGTTTAGAGAGATCCCTTTCCTAAAGGGAATAAAATTTTGGATTATAAAGTGGTGTAATCCTTCTCAATATTTTCTTCACAATGTCAATATCTTTTATTTTTTCACCAAGTCCTCGAATTGCTCCAAAAACTTCAGTAATTCAATTAAAAAGTATCTACATTTTCATCGGGATGGATTTTCAGATTGTGAAAAACTTGGAGTTTTAACCCCTTCACTTTGTTATACCCTTATTATATATTCTACATATTTCCAATATAGACTTGGATGAAGTGAAACTCATCACCTATAGAAATATTTGATCAGATAGAGCTGCATTAAGGGCATTCTATGTTTTGGAATTTTCATCAATATTTTTCCTGTATTTTCTGTGATAGATGGTCTTATTGTGTCAGTGACATAAATCCCCTGTGTAGTGGAAAAAAATAACTTCCATTATAAGGTATATTAGATGAGATATTATATTTTTCCTCCTAATCTATAAGTTTATTCCATCGAAGAGGAGTAATCCCCTAAAATTTACTGAATTATACTTGAAAACAATAGATGGAAGATTTAACTTTGGTAACTTGTATTCTCTAATATCACTTATTGGACCCCATAACATCCTGAGATGGGATGGGTGTATTAGGGTGTAAACGTTTTCTATTAACACGATGGATATTATCCCCACATTGGTAGGAACATATTAAAACCTTCTTATTGAACCTTTTAGTAATAAAAAATCACATGTAGAGAGACAACATGCCAATTTTACTTGGTTCACCACTAAGGGATAGTCTAAGGATCATATTATAACAGTGTTTCGGTCAAACCTAAGTTCACTAATCTTTAATAGTTGTGAAATACATAAGTTTAGTCAAATTAACTCTATGCTAGACACACTAACTTTACAATATTTTAGGAATAACACACTTCCTACCTTGAAACACTTCCATCAAATTCCCCTAGATCACTAATTTGGGTGAAGTATTATTCAATTTAATGACCTAAAGGTTGCTTCAGTTGATTGGCATTTAATTCTTTGTCCCTGACTATCATGAGACTCTACTTGCATTTATATCGTGAGTGAATGCACTTGAGAGAATTTTTCACTTAAACAAGATGTTAAATACTAATGTTTGTGAAGCTCATTTATGAAGCTCTTTTATGAATCTCACAAACTTCATGAAGCAAACTACCTTTGCAGAACACTATGTCATCATGGAATAACCAGTCATCATGAAACTCCTTTTTCTGAGATACCTAAGCATTATTCAAGACTATGAAAGTATTTTTGTGATGAATAATCTCATAATGAAAACTTGATTCATTAATCTGTCACCCTTCATGAATTCAGAAAAATTCATCATTTTCTCTAAATATTTCTCATATATAATAAAGTTGGGGTATTCGCCTATTTATCAGCTCAAACTTTTGTGAAGATCCCATGATATCAGCATATTTTTCATGAAACACCAAAATCTTATTCAAAAATCTATCCTATTAAAAAATCTATAGTGAAATTTAACCCATTCGAGAAGCTTCTCAGAGTCACAAAGATATTTTATTTTTCATTGTGCTTTCATGATGCTTCACTTTTCATAGTCGCAAATATGTTACCTTTTTTCTTCATATATTCACAATGCTAGACTTATTATAATCATTGATATTACTATCAACCCATCATGCCATTCACGATGCTCTACATCTTCATGGATATCCATCTTTAGGAAACCTAGTCTTCACAAAACCCTTACCTTCACTATATTTATGAAGACTCAATCCCATAAAACCACCTTTCATGATGCTTTCCGCTTCCTATTGATTTTGAGGAAATTTATTTCCAAACACTGGGAAATTATTCCAACTTCAACATTATAGTCATCTTGTATTGTAAGATCATTTTCCTTGAAAACTCCCTAATCAACCCAATGTGGATTTAAAACAAATACAAACTAGACTCCATTTTTAGCTATGAAAATCCTTGGTTCCAAAAATTAAACCTCACAGAAGCTTCATGTAAGATCCATGTTGTATCCTTATCATGTATAGAACATCCATCCCATAGAAGGTTCGCTCTTATTTTCACTCATGTAAGATCATCTTCTAATACTCACAGTGATGGAATCTTGGAATAATCATTGATTATCAGAGGTCATCTTGGATTGATCTGGTAGGTATGGATTGAATAGTGGTTATCAACTCCTAATTCATCACATATAGTCATTACCTATGGAGAGGGTCTCAATGAGTAAAATAATGATGTGGCTAATATAGAATGGTTTAGATCATTCCAATTGAAAATAACCCATTATATCTGTGTTTTTAAAGTGTTGTAATGGTAACCCCAACTCAGCATCCCACATCATAAATTTTAAAGAACCATCACTTCTTAATAAACATATATGTTCCCTCAACCACTCTATGTGAGTAATTAAGACTTATCTAGGATCCATCACACACCAACAATATTCCTCCCAGTATGGTGTAACATCTACCTCATTTTTTCACTTTATACATGCCCATTATTTCCTTCATGTGTGCAAGATTTACTCCACCATGCTTATATCTATTGGGTTTAGCCATGAAATGAACTTTAATCTTTTAGGATGTCTATCTTTGAGATGGATGGATGTCATGGACCATAGTCCTATCCTTTTTTTATAAACACTCTTAAAACCCTTAGCCAAAATTCCACAAGGAATCCTTCCTCAAATGTTATTTTTTAGCTACAATTATTTAATATAATTCCCATCATGAAATATTTAAATATTTCATGATCTTTTTAAAACATTGTTGATAAAAAAAATATATATATATTTCATGGTCATCATAAATCTTCATATTGAAAACAATTGGCATTCCTTAAACACCTTTAGCACATGTTATAATCTCTTACAGAATAGAAAAAATATTATCATATATATAATTTCAAATTTTTCCCAAACATCCCTAATGAATTCTTCAATATAGCAGCCTCATATTCCTTTTCTATATATAATTTAAGTTTCTAAATCATCTAATGTACTTACATGTATCATTTATCTATCATGATATATAATTCCCTCTCATGGATCCATAAAAATTCTTTGAGCATCACCTTCATTAAACACATATTAAACCATTGACAACAAATGAAATAATAACATGGGTGCTTCATTTTCACTAATTTTGATTTCAAACTTCACTTTCTATTATTCTCCATTTTTTTTAATTTTACTAAGTTGTTTTATAAATATGTCTCTTCGGTTCGACCTCAAACTAAAAAAATACTAATTTCTTTTAGTTAAGTATTTTGGATGAGTTAAATTATAAATTCTAAACTCGTTCCCTGTAGAAAATAATGAAACCCTATAATTGATCATTGATAGTGATGTGTTTATTCTAAATGTTGTTATAATATTTTTTGACTTTGGTTTTAGGTGGGTTTGAGTTTTTTATTTAAATTAAGAGTAGGATGGTCAGTCCAAAATTATTGGTGTGCTAAATAATATAAATAGGTTGAGGTAAATGTGGGTTGATGCTGGAATCGAGGGGGAAATTTTATTTGATCACTTACCATGTCATCTTAGTCTTTTAATTTTGAATTTTTTTCCAATCAGGTTTTTTTGTGTAGTTTTTTAGAATTTTTAGTGGATGGTTAGTCAAGTATTGTATGTTGGTTGGTTAATGCATCTATGTGTTCCCACTTAAACCAAATAAAACATGTTTACATTCAAAAAAAATTAAAAAAATGGATTAAAAATAGGAAATATTTTGGATAATGCTAATGTGAATGTATCAAAAAACTCAACAAACAAGGTTACATATTAAGAACAATGTTCTATAAGTGGATAAAATGAAGTGGAATTTGTTGAGAACCAGGATGAAATTTATAAAAAAAAGTGGTAATTTATAAGAATCATAGGTTGAATATGATGATTCAATTATTTTTAGTGTTGATGAAAAAACATTTTCAACTCATTCATGGATCAAAAAATCAATGGATTTCTAAAATATTATTAGAGATAAAATTTAGCTGATTTAAACTAGTAGAACTTTGAGGACAAAAACACATACCTCATTTTTTTCTCAATTTTATCCATGTGACGTGATAGAGGCTTTGAAGCATCAATAATGGATTTATAATATAATTGAGGAGTTGGATCGGAATAGGAACAAATGATATTTAGGAGTCGATGCCCAATACAAAAAATAAGAATGTTATCAAAACAATGGGTGTATTACCTAAAAAGTTTAATGAAAAATAATAGGTGATGAGAAACAAGGAAAAACTTGTGCAAAAATGTTATTAACACATTAAAGAAATTTATTTTTATGTGACCTTTTCACTAGTTGTATAGTTTTAAACGATTAGGGTGTTTATTTCTATCATTGCATGAAGACAATACAATATCTTCTAAGTGGATATCAAGTCATACTTCCTAAATGGTGAGTTGGAAGTGGAAGTGAATATTGAGAAATATGATGGATTATTTCACTGTAAAGATAAATTATATGTTTTAAATTTAAATAACAGTTTATATGTTTTTAAAAAATACCTAATACCATGGTTTTCCAAGTAAGAAACTTTCTTGAAGATACTAAAATTTAGGAAGGAAAGAGTGGATAGTGACCTATACATCAAAGAAGGTAAAGGGTTATCATTAATTTTTATTCTCTATATAGATGATATTATCTTTTTTAGAAATGATTAATGTATTTTTAATGATTTTTTTTACGATGAAGAAGATCTTTGTGATGTCCATTATTATAGAGATGAAGTATTTATTGGGTTGTTAAATTTCGTCGTAGAATGGTCATATTTTCCTTTCTAAAGATAATTATACTAATGAAATTCTAAAGTGTTTTAGAATGAAGAATTAAAAGCAGGGTTTTACCCCCAATTCCAATGGTAATCAAAATATCAAATGATCAATATGGAAATGAATTTTATTCTAGAGGGTTTATAAAACTTATTTGGATTTTACTCTACTAGAATATTTTTTGACCCAATCTTGTTTATGATGTTACACTTTGTTATAGATTTCAAAGTGCACCCAAAAACACATCTTTTGTATACAAAGAGTATTCTTAGATATGTAAAAGGAATAATGAATTGTGACCTAAAATATGACATCAAATAAGGACTTGATCTATTTAGATATATATATATATATTTATTTATTTGGGTAAAAATTTAGATGATATAAGATCAACATTTGGTGGAGTTTTCCTTATTTTGAGAAAACTGTGCATCATAACACAAATAGAATCATATTTTGGTGAACTTGAGTACTTTTGAAGTAGATTATGTTGCTGCAACAAATGATATAACTAGTTTATATGGACGAAGACTCAATTGTAAGATCTAAAATTGGATGTGAAGTTATCACTACCCATTGGAAGTGATAATCAAAGTTCTATGAATATATTTAGAAATATGGTTTAGTAATATCGATAGAAACATATTGACATAAATACCACTTTATAAAAGATTTAGGGGACTAAGGATTTTTGAAAAGAGGAAATCTATGAATTTATTATGGGTATGTGTGATTTATTGAGGCGTGTCAAATATTAAAATTCTTTTTTGATAAAATTTAAGGAATATTAATTTAGGCATATACAGGAACAATTTTAAGGAATATAGCAGGACGAGAATTGAAGGATGAAGAGTTGTTTGGGAAGTGAATGTAATTTAACCTGATGGAAAAAAATATTTTTTCATAGTTTTTATTCCCTACACTAACTTCTCTCATAAAGGATTAAAATTGTTGAATATATATTCATTACTAATTATAAAGGGTTATTTATTTTAATTAATATAAAATAATTTAATGTCTCTAATGGTTGTTTGAATTTTATGGTAGAGAGAATAATATAAAGGGGATTATTTTAAAGAACAATATAAATGAGATTGTCAAGGCTAGAGTATTGGTGGAGTTTTATAGAGTTGAATTAGATATATCCCCAAGAAGTAAAGTGTTTTTTTAAAGTGTAGTTTATTGAAGTGAAGTGAAAGTGATGTGGATGTTATAGCCATTTTCATTTTTTCAACATCTCAACACAATTATTCAATGAATGAATCACATTCAAACTAAATTGAACCATATTTATTACATGATTATTAAACATAAACATTCATTAATACCACACAAGGATTGTAAAGTCCAAGTGACTTTGGAATACTAGGATCATAAAACATCAAAGTGAGACTAAAAACTTTTTATTTTATTATCTATAATAAGCTACAAAATACTTTCAATATTATAATATGCATGGGATAGCCTTGGGAATACATAGTCAAAATGGGTGAGCTAAAAATCCTAATAATGGAATAAACATGATAAGGAAACATAATGTGTGATCAAAAGTATAACATGATATCATAAAGATAAGTCTCATGTGTAATCGTATAGAAGAATAATGTATTAAATGTTTTATCAAAAGATCGTGGTAGCATAGGAAATGTGGCAGAAACACGAAACATGACATAAACATGAGTCAAAGATAACTGCCTAGAAAAAAATCACATGGTAGAAAAAGTCTCATAACAGATTAGGTTTACTCCCTATTCTCAGACATTATATCTCATGAGACTAAAGCATTACCCAATGAATTGGAGTGCTATATGGGTGTACCCATCATAACATGTTCTTGATATATTTGTGCCACATAAAGGAAATTAATCATAATACATAACATAAAAATTACCCATCGAAATAAAATGGGTTTCATAATCTTGCTTCATATCATATTCCAAATAAATTTCATAGTGAAGGAATTTGAGAAATGATCTTAAAGAATGTATTACCCCATAAAAGGTAGGGAGAATAAACTAGGTATATAGGTATATATACATAATTTAAAATCAATCCATAAAATTAAAAAAATTGTTGATAAAAATACTTTTAAAAAATATATATAAACATTCTTGAGGAAAATAACCTTTTCATTTTTAGTAACATAAAACGACATCGTCTTAGATGTAAAATGATTCCAAAAGATTACTTTGAATATTTATTGAGGAAAATATTGATTCTATTTTGAAAATACTTATTTAAAATATAAAAATTTATCAAAAATTGAATAAAACATCTTTTTAAGATAACCTTTTAAAATGAAATATAAAGCCTTAAAACATTGAATATTCATGATGGTAGAAGAGTTCCATTCATGCCATATATATTAAAAAAATATTCATTTCTAGTTTTTGTAAGAAAATTCAAAAAGTAAATTGTTTGGAAAATTATAGGAATATTACTTTTAATTGTTTTAAAAACAATTAAGGGTAAAAATTAAATTATATAATCATAGTAAAATTTATTTTAAATTTATTTTATCAAATATAGATTTGGATGAAAAATTATTTTTTGTTTGAAGAAAGAAATGAATTCGGATTTTCTTAAAAACAATTTATCAACTATTTTAAGTAAAAAAGAGAGGAAATGGTACTATTACATGAAAACCTCATGAATGACTAGAGGATAATAAAATGGAAGGTTTTATTATACAATGATAAAATAATTTCTTGAAATGGAAATTCAAGCATAAACATTCCCAATTAAAATGATATTGAAACATAAACCCTTACCACTTTGGTGACTTTCGAATAACAACTTCCCATGAATAAAGTAGATAAATTTTTACCTAAAATAACATTAATTAGGAAGGATTCATGAAATATAATGTCAAGGGGTATTATATGATCCATTAAAATAGATTATGTGTGTAAAAGAACATGTGTCTCAAAGAAGGACGTTTTTTAGATGAAACCTTTACAAATTTCATATCATTGAAGTGATAGTCAATCAATGAAGTTATTATGTGTAAAAAATTTAAATACACACAAATAAAAGTGGAAATAAAATTATAAATGAATAAAATTCTATTTCACACATAATCTTTTCATAATATAATCATTGAAGTAGACATATAACCCAAAGAATGGAAAGTGAGTTAAGAAACCCCTTACCTAACGTTTCCCATTAATTGATCACTATTTAACCATATTTATAGTGCTTTTAAACATGTTATTAACTTATAAAAGAATCATATTATTATTTATAATATCTTATATTATCCTCTTATAACATCTTATTACCCATTTGTTAATAATCATTCATTATCACTATTCTTCTGGGTGTTAATTGCCTTATTTTCTCCTGCACCTTTCAGCGTGAAAATTCTAGATATTAAAAATAGGTTCAAGTTATATAATATCCAGAATGATATTAATTTTATAAATATAATTTTTTTCATTATATACATCTTTATAATCATTATATAATTTTGAATATGGAAAATGAATCACATCTCTTCATGGAGACGATTGGTCGTATGTCCTTAGAACCAACGTTATCATTTCCTTAACATGTGAAAGGGTAGGGAAGTGTATTGTATATTAATTTTATAGAATCAATATCATACCATATATATCACATATATTCATTAAATTTATCCTTTTTTACCTTTCATGTAAAGTGTTAGTGAAACAAATCACATCACTTCATGAGGCGTTTGTCCACCATACGTGGTAACGACGTTATCACATTTTCTATATAATGGAAATTAATAAGGTAAATAAGATATTAAAATTATAGAAGTATAATTATATCATAAATATCATATCTAAAAATTATATACATCTTTATATCAATCTTTTATAAGAGGTTATGGAAAACAATTATGTTGGTTCACAAGGTGGTAGTCCGTCATACACACGATCAACGATTTTGTTTCACTTTTCATGGAGGAGGATATGGTTTTAGGTCATGAAATTAATTTTTAAAAATCATAGTATATGTAATATAATTATTATAGTGTATAATAATTGTTTAAAAATATTATAATGAGGTGGAGGAAGTAATAAAATAAAATTCTAGGTTAAGGATGTTGCCACTTCTTCGGAAAACTTCTTTTGGTTTGCACCAAACGCCTTCCTAGGATGGATTTATGACAAAACATAAATCTAGAATGAGGGTAGGGAGGTATGGAAGTGATTTAGGAAGGTATAGTATTAACCAATTGGTTTTGTAATATTTTAAGTGAGATTATATGAGGTTATCATCTATACGTGGGGGGGAGGACATATTGGGAATTTTTTATAAGAAAAAACTTCACTCATGTTTTTAACGTGAAAAAAATGATAAAAAATGAAATATTTTAGAAATTTAGAATATATAAGGTCCAAATAAGAATATAAAATATTAATTATACATGTTTTGTGTCATTTTTGACCCATGTAGTCTTAGTTTAACCCCCAGTGAACATATTTTTACCATATCTCTGATAAATAGTTTTCACTAATTCACTATTAATTATGATCAAAATTAAGTTGACCTTATTAAATAATATAAATTATTATGATTAAAAATATGGAATAAATTATTTCAAATTAAACTCATAAAATATTCACAATTTCATTTAAAATTAAACCTGTAGATGTGTTAAAAAAATGGTTTTTCAAGAAATGAATTTTTTAAGGAACAAATGATCTTATATTAAATAGTTGACAATTAATCATAATTAAATGAATTTCAATTAATATTTATAGATATATAATATATAAATTTACTCTAAATAATCTCTTATTAAGGGTTATTTTAATTATTTAAAATCGATAAAAATTATACACTTTAAAATAGTTTTCAGGAAAAAAGAGTTTTGAAGCCTTAAAATAAACTTCTAACAAAATATAGTATAAAAATGATTGAAATGTAATTAATATTATTTTATATAAATAAAGAAATCTTATTTTAATTTGAAAAAAAAAATAATAATAATGGGACTTAATTTATTAAAAGAAATGTTAATTTTATAAATATTGGTATTTTTCACAATTCAGTGAAAAATTAATATTTTCCAAAAAATATCTTAATTTCACTATAAGTTTATATAGATATGATGATTTAGAAATTTAGGTTATTTTTTCAAAAATATTTTTTAAAATTGGTAAAAATTAATTTTAAATTATGGGTGCAAAGAGTGACTAAACCGCCGTTCAGAAAAAATACAGTTTTTCAGAAAATATTTCTTTTTTATTTCAAATAGTTCTTATTTTATTTATAATATATAACCATTGAATTTATTTTATAAATGTTTAAACCATATAATTTTAAAAACTAGTAATTCATATTCATACTCTTAAACATAATGGATATGTTATAATGGTTATGTATGAATAATAATATTTTAATAGAGTATCACAGTTCATTTATAACTGGTATTATATGCATCTCAAGATATAAAATAGATTGAATTTATTTAGAAATTAAAATATCATAAAGTCTCGTGGTGTTACATTTTATCCTAAGATTGGTGTTGTGTGTCATATACACTCTTAAAAATAATGTTCCTATTTTAAAATCTTAGGGTGTTACATTAGAATTAATGATAATTAGGTTTATCTTTGGAAGTTAATGATAAAATGATCACATAATATAGGTAATGATCATTCCATTATATAAGAGGTTGTTTTTTAGTAGTTTAGGGAAAACTATTTGATTATAATAACCCCAGATTTTGGATCCTTTAAATTGATACTATATTTGATATCTTATATCACATGAAACACTGAACTAATGAAACACCAGACTAAAATGATCCCCAAAATATTAAAAGTACATGAATTATATAATCATTAGTAAATATAAATATAATAATAAATTAAAATAATTACGTATTATTATTTTTCTTTGATTTTAAAAAACAATATCGTCTAAAGAACCATTGTATTTTAATTTAATTTCATCACAGTTAAAAGTTTATTATAGATAATATTTATATTTATAAGTTATTATATAAATATTTAATTATTTATAAATTTATATAAAATAATATTAAAGACAATTTAAGTTTAAAAAGGTCATTTTTTTAAAATTATTTTTTCTTTATATTTTGTATTTTAATTTAAACGATAAATTTATTAATTTTAAATTCTTTAAATAAAATTAATTTATGAATTCATCATGTAAATATTATCTAAAGTTTACTTTTTGTTATTTTTTTGAAATAAATGATTATAGTTGAATGATGAAAAAATACATTTTTTACCAAAGTAGTAAATTTTATGACTATAAATCTACAAGAAAGACATAAAATATTGTAAAATATTTTAATTGATAAAAGATTTATTTAAGGATTAAAAATTATTTATATTTTAAATACTATTATGAATTTAGAAACCCTATTTTTTAAAAATTATGTAATATTTTTCAATAAAATTATATTTGTTATTTTATTTAATTAAATATTATTTTTTGAAAATTCATTTTTAGAATGATTTAAGGAAATATAAATTTTAATTGTTTTATAATAAACCAATTAATATCATTAAAATAAAATACATTGGTAATTTTATCAAATACATAAATTTTAAGCTTAAAAATACACTTATTCTAAAAATGAGTTTTTACATGTTACATGAACTAATGTTAGAAATAATTTTTATTATATATAGAAATTTTAAATCATAAAATGGATTTAATATTTGGAATAATTATGTCCAAATTATTTAATAACCATTTTTTATATTTATTTATTAAAATTAAATCACTTAGGTAAAAATCAGTTACCATGGTATATCCAAAATTGGTAAAAGTAAAAATTGTAAGAATAAAGGACTTGAAAACATGTTTAAAAATTTAATAAAATTCATGGTTTTAGGATTATAAACATTATATCATTACACAATCCATTATTATCTATTTTTGAGTCTTTTTGTCTTACTAAACATGTGATCAATTTATTTTAAGATGAAATGTTTATGAAAATTTCATTCCATCACTTATAAAAGGGGCGTCTCACCATCCATTCAAGACCATCATATATATTAGATTTAATATTTAAACTATATCATTTTTCCTTTTTTTATAATCCTGTTCCTTTTTCTTGAGCCTCTGGTATCAATATATTATCCTAATATCTCTATTTTGTGGAGTCCTCTAAGGGAATCCCAAGTCCTGAATGTGAGTACTTTTTTTCTTCAACTTCTTTTATTTTTTTTATTTTATTCAAAAATATAATTTTCTTATTACTATATAATGGGATCAATATTTTTTGTATATGAAATTTTATTATTCTATGGTAATAACTATTAATCATTCTTCACCATTTCTATCAAGAAAAATGAAACTACCATTCCTGTTTTGTATGGACAACCGCCTCAATGAAGTTTCAACTTCCATTTTTCACCACTACCTATATTCATTGTTTATGAGTATGAAATTGAAGAAAAATATATGAAATATATAATTTAGTTATGATTATTAATAGGAAAATTATAATCCAACTTCTTTCCCTTTCAATCATTAAGAAACAAAAATGTTAACCATGTGTTGTGCAGACTTCCGCCTCCATAAAGGAACATATATCATTTTTCATCTAGATTCTTTCTTATATATTAAACATTCATAAATTATAATTAAACACATTAAATTTATATTTATTATATCATTATTATTATTATTATGGAATAATTATATTAATCCAATATAAACTACTTTCAAAATCAAAGTCATCCATTAATTAAGCTCTATTCATGTTTGGGTCGGTCTAACCACCAACTTGAGCAGGGATGTAAAATAATTTCATGGATGACTATGAAAATTTAATTACTAATAATATATGATATTAATAATTAAATAAAAAAATTATTTTGGTATTAGAATGGTAACATTAATATTAAACTCATTAATTACGATAATCACATTCGTTGGTTAAAAATCACCGAAACAAGATCATTACTAACTTCAAGATTATGGATCATAACAAAAAATTCAATAGAATGAAATTATAATAATATAAATATTTATAAAAAATAAATTCCAATACATTTTATGATATTTTAATTATGAAATTTGGTAGAATAATAAAGAAAAACACTGCTAATACTAGTTCAAAACGATCAAGATTATTCACAAATGATATTGAAAATAGACAATAACTAACTAATATACATATAGAGAATAATTATAAATAAAGTTTATAAAAGTTTATTTATTTGAAATTTTTTATTAAATAGGTTATTCATATATTTTTTTCTTTATATAAGAGATTATAGTGCAATCAATTAAGTAGGGAAATAAGGTAAGGGTTTCTTGTCTCAAATTTTCCCCAATTGAGAAATATTTCTCATTATACACAATATTTTTTTGGAATAGTCTTTATACTTACCCTTTGATAATTTGTATCATGATCCTATCATTATTAATGTTATTTAATTTTTCATTTTAAAACATATCATTCAATGGATTTGGACACTAATGTTTCAATTTTTATAAGGGTTTCTTTGTCTTTTTTTTAATCCATGATACATATTTGATTTTATGCAACATTGTTTATTTTTTATGGTGTATTCATCAGTATATAATCTTAAATTAAAATTAATATATTTAATATCATGATATTTTAATATACATTTAATGGTAAATCACCCATTATATTTTTATTTTTAATACCATTATTGTAAGTTTTTTTATTCAACTCCCTTTATTGAGTTAAAATGATTCTTCTTAAACTTATTTATCCAAAGATTATTTTGTTACATATTAATATTTTATTTCATGTTACATTATCTTCCTCTCTAGGGATAATTAATTTTTTATCCAAATATTTTAACTTGATTAATCTCTTCCACAAAAAGTATATCATTATTAAGAATAATTCAAATCCTCTTTAATGTGGGTTTCCCCTCCTTATACATAGTTTTATTTTTAAAAAAAATCCCCTCTTTAATAGGAAACATAATAATGTATTATCACATATGACCTCAATATTTACCTTCTCCTCTTTTAAAAAGTAATTTTTTTTACTCTTTTTACTATGTGGGTTTTCAACAGCTATATTTCAAAATATTAAAAAGAGTTTCCATCCTTTCAAAATTAAATGTTTTATCTTCTACCAAAAATTTATTTTGATAACCTTTATATGTTTTCAAGGATATATTATAGAAATTTATTTTTCAAAATTAAATTTTTTCTAGATTTTTCCTTTCTCTATTTTTAAAATAAATTTTGAAAGTGACTCGAAATATCTTATTTTTAATAATATATTAAAAATGTATTCTAAAATATTTTTTTAATGTTTTCAGTTTGAAAAACTATTCCCACCACCTTTTTCATTTTATAAGAAACTTTATTTATATTTTTCCATGATTTCTAAAATAAATTATGTTTTCCAAATTTTATTAAATATTTCTTTTAAAATTATTTCAAAATATCAATGATATTTCTTATTTCCAAAGTGTTATTTATAAAAATCATAAAAAGTGTCCTTCATCTAGTTCATTTTCATTTGTTATGTACTATTCTTTATAAAGGATATTCTTTAAATGATATTATCCACCTTCTTTCTTTTTATGTATTATTAAATATTTTTTCTTATCATATAAATGATTCATCACTATCTTTGTATTTTTTTGATATCAAAGGTTCATAAACTTAATTTTTTTTTAAATTCCTTCCTTTTTTAATACTTTATCCTCCATTTATTTGATTGAAGTGTGTTCACTCATATGTAATACATTTATTCATTGGGGAAAGTATTGACTTAATTATATACCCTTTATCTATAGTTTACATGCCATGTTCTATACTATCTTGATTTAAGGGTATATACCTAGAATGTTACTAAATATTTTTGGATAATCATTTATTTTCCATTGGTATATAATGTTATGATTATTGATGGAATTATGAATATTTTCTTATGTGATTCCATTTGAAAAGTATATGAAACCCAATTTCTTTCCATGGGTTATTTATTAAGAATGATTTATTTCTTATAGAACAAATATCTAAGAATGATTATGGGTGGGATCCTATATCACCCTCGAAATCATTGGTTTTTGTTTATATCACATGAGGTAGTTGGGCATAGACATATTGATTTTTTTCACACAGACATGATCATAATGGGTTTGTTCACATTTTCAAGCATGGACATAATTATTTTTTTCACATAAGAGTGGGAATAATTAGTTTCTCACGGGGTTTTATTATTCTTATGGTTGTTTCGTATCTTAAAATTGTTTTTCATTTTATTCCTTAATGTTATCTTACTTTACATTTCAAGGATATACTATATTTCCATGTTTATGCCACTTTACTAAGATATTCTATAATTTTAAATTATTTCATTCTTTATTTAATGATTTATTTTCTATTATTTATTGGGTATAACTTTATTATATATCCTAATTATACCCATATTCTCACACTCAATTATGTTCATTAAATTCTATTTCTTTTTTCCCCTTACTGAGCATCTAATATCACCCCTTTCTTATGTTTCCATTTCCTTAAGTTATAAATAAATTAACATGTATGATGTGTCTAGAATAGTATATTTTGTGGAGAAAGTTTTGGGAGATTTTTAAGTATTTTTATGAATTATGAAGTGCCATATATAGTGTAAAAAATGTCCATTAGTTGAAGAAAACATGAATTTCTTAGTTAATGTTATTTATTAATTCTCTAAAAATATAAACTGAAATACTCATGGGAATATACTTGTAATTTAATATTTTCATTAAGTATTGAAATTTATATGGTCTTGTATGTGGGATACTATAGTTGGTATCAGATAAAGGTTTATAAAAATTTAAAGTATGGGATGTTAGTTAAGGATAATTTAAGGGTTGATATGTTAAGGTTGATCATAATTTCAAAGGTATATATATCACCTTAGGTTATCGAAGGTAATATGAATATTTTTTGGATTTGGATATGTTAAATTTAATGAAACCCCTAGGGATGAGTCTGAGGGATAAATCTATGTATAATAAAATATCGTGAAGTTTTTTTTAAGTAGAGATTTCCTGGTTATCCTTAAAATTACATCCCTATCTGGATACTGGAAACTGGATGTGCCTATGAAATAGATGCACCTAGGAACCCTAAAAATGGTAGTTTATTATCTACCCAATCTCCACTCTAGTGAAACATGAGTGGGCCTAAGACTTTACAACTGGATAAGCACTCCCGGGGGATATGCTTTAGTAAATTCACTTTCTCTTTATGAACTATAGTGAAGGATTTGAAATAATTAGTTCAGAAAATCTAATAGGGAATTTATATGGATAACTTAGATTAAAACATATAGATTCATAAGTTAAGTTATATATTAATTTATAAAGGGTAATTTTAACATTTAGTGCATATGTTTCAATTATTTTCAGGTATATAATATTGTAAAAAAGTTCATGATAATTTTGGGATAGTTTTTTATTAGGATAATAAGTATGAGAGAACATAAATTAAAGAAAATTATATTTAAGTTAAAGTATAAAAGTCTGAAATGAATTTTTCATTATAGAAACATATTATAATTGAGTTTTCATATTCATATGATCATTTACTATAATTTTATTGATAACCATTTTGGATGTTAGTATTTGGTAAAAATAGGATCATAGAAATTAATTTGAGAAAGGTATATATCTAGAAATAAATATGACTTATAACTGAATAAGGATACATAATTAAATGTTTTAGAATCATGGTATATGATTATTATGATGAAAATTGTGATTTTCCTAGTCTTAACTTTGGTAGTGAGGTTGATGTCATACTAAAAATTAAATCTTAATACACTTAGCTATTTTCATTAGTGGGTGATATATATCTTTGATGTTATTATATATTATAAAATTTATGAGGATTATGTGAAACATATTAGGATTATTCTTCATTAGTTTTTCTTTGATGTTTTGGAAACATATATTAAATAGTATCAATAAACATAAGAAGTGATTTTAAGACAAAGGTATATTTTTGAGGAAAACTATTTAAGAGAACGTGATTCATGGATAGATAAATCTTAGGTTCAATATATACGTGATGTTTATAAAATAAATGGTTGGTTGATTATTTAAAAATGTTGGATAGTATTGGTAACCTTGTCATTTAAAATTGATTTGTGATATTTTTTGTGAAGTTCGTCACATTTTTGGGATTGTGGTATATATTGTTTAGTGTGTGACTTTATAACATAGTGATTAATAAAATTTAAGGATTAAATATGGTTTTATTTTCTAGAAAAATATATGGATTCACTATGGTTTAATTTCTGGGAAATTTATATGGTTTTTTGTATGGTATATTTTAGAGAATGTATAATTAGTGTATATACATACTTGAGTAGTTGGTTTTATGAATGATTAATGTTGTTTGAGGAGAAATAAGTAAATTAATATAGCATGATAGAGTAAGATAGATTTCATATTAGAAGTTATACCCCAGATTATAAATATCTTAAGAATGACCCCTCCTACTTTCATTACTGATTAATAATTAAAATTACAAGGACACAATAAATTTAAGGGGGCAGAATATAATGACCTAGGATTTTGGATCCTTTAAATTGATATTATATTTTATATATCGTGTCCCACAAAACTCCAAAGTAATGAAACACTTGACTAAAATGAACTATAAAATATTAGAATTTCATGAATAACATAATCATTAGTAAATAAAATGATAATAATCAATTAAAATAATTACATATTATTATTTTTCATTGATTTTAAAAAAAATTATTTTGTAGAACCATTGTATTTTAACATAATTTTATCATAGTTAAAATTTTATTATTTTTAATATTTGGATTTATAAACTAATATGTCAACATTCAATAATTTATAACTTCATATAAAATAAGATTAAATACACTCAAAGTTAAAAATTTCACACTACTGGAAAGAGAGGATTTCCCAACGGTTTAAAACCGTTGGGAAAGGCTGCAGAACCGTTGGTATATGTTATACCAACGGTTCTGCAAACCATAGGGAAGTACGCCGTTGGGAAAAAATTTTCCCAACGGTTTTCAGTGAACTGTTGGGATAGGGTGGAGAAAAATTACCCTATCCCAACGGTTCTGCAAAACCGTTGGGAAAACTTTATCCCAATGGTTTACAACCGTTGGGATAAAGTGCTGAAAATTGCCATGTTTTTTCCAATGGTTTTAAAAACCATTGGGAAAACCCCAACATCTCCTCTTTCCCAACGGTTTTATGAACCTTTGGTAAAACAAAACCTAGACATTCTATGCCAACGGTTTTGAACCGTTGGCATAACCTCTGCTGGGAAAATTGCACAGCAGCTCTGCAATTTGCCCAGCAAATCCCCAATTTGCAACCAGCTCTCCAATTTGCCCACCAGTTCAATCCAATTATTGTACCTGCAATAAACTAACACATACATATACAATTATTTTACCTGCAATAACCAACTAACACTTACATATAGAGAAAAAATTCATACACATTTAACATATAATGGTGGAACTATACACATCCATAATTAAATTAGAATTCATAACATAATTATAAACATACATAATTAATTTAGAATTCAATTTAAAATTTAGATGACAATTATATGTGGAATCCGGAAGTCAATTCATAATTTGATGGGTTTTTTGTATACCATATATTTTTACCTGAAATATTTTCCATTTTAAACATAATACATACACCTGGAGTGCTACCGGCCACAACACGCCTCGTATTGAAGCGGGGTTGACTCGTACACATCACATATGACCCATGGATCGTTGTGATAATGTATCGACACAATCCCAATGCGTTTGGTCAGTTTTCTGTATGCCAGTTGATGTTTTTCAATTAAAATGATGTACTTTTGAAACAAAAGGCAGAAACTTTGAGTTGTGTCGGCCACACCACGCCTCGGATTGAGGCGGCGTTGACTCGTACACGTCACATAAGACCCATGGATCGTTCTCCTAAAGTTTCAATGGAAACCGAATGCGTTTGGTCGGTTTTTTGTATGTACTTAAATTGTTGTCCATTTTAAGCAAAAGAGAGCCACTTAGAGTGATTCTGGCCACATCGTGCCTCAGATTAAGGCAGGGTTGACTCATACACATCACATATGACCCATGGATCATTGTGCTAAAGTATCGACACAATCCGAATGTGTTTGGTCCGTTTTCCGTATGCCAGTTGATGTTTTTCACTTCAAATGATGTCCTTTTGAATCAAAAGACAGACATTTTGAGGGTTGGCGGCCATACCGCGCATCGGATTGAGGCGGGGTTGACTCATACACGTCACATATGACCCATGGATTGTTGTGCTAATGTATCGACACAATCTGAATGTGTTTGGTCGGTTTTTCGTATGCCAGTTGATGTTTTTCAATTAAAATGACGTACTTTTGAAACAAAAGGTAGACACTTTGAGTGGTTCCAGCCACACCACGCCTCGGATTGAGGAAGAGTTGACTCGTACACGTCACATATGACTCATGGATCGTTCTCCTAAAGTTTCAATGGAAACCGAACGTGTTCGGTCGGTTTTCCGTATGTACTTATATTGTTGTCCATTTTAAGAAAAAGAGAGCCACTAAGAGTGATTCCGGCCACACCGTGCCTCAGATTAAGGCGGGGTTGAATCATACACGTCACATATGACCCATGGATCGTTGTCATAAAGTATCTACACAATCCGAATGCGTTTGGTCACTTTTTTGTATGCCAGTTGATGTTTTTCATTTCAAATGATGTCTTTTTGAAACAAAAGACAGACACTTTGAGTGGTGACGGCCACACCGTGCCTCGGATTGAGGAAGGGTTGACTCGTACACATCACATATGACCCATGGATTGTTGTGCTAATGTATCGACACAATCTGAATGCGTTTGGTCGGTCTTCCATATGCCAGTTGATGTTTTTTAATTAAAGTGACGTACTTTTGAAACAAAAGGCAGACACTTTGAGTGGTTCCAGCCACACCATGCCTCGAATTGAGGCGGAGTTGACTCGTACACGTCACATATGACTCATGGATCATTCTCCTAAAGTTTCAATGGAAACCGAATGCGTTTGGTCGGTTTTCCATATGTACTTAAATTGTTGTCCATTTTAAGCAAAAGAGAGCCACTTAGAGTGATTCTGGCCACATTGTGCCTCTTATTAAGGTCGGGTTGACTCTTACACATCACATAAGACCCATGGATCATTGTGATAAAGTATCGACACAATCCGAATGCGTTTGGTCAGTTTTTCGTATGCCAGTTGATGTTTTTCACTTCAAATGACGTCCTTTTGAAACAAAAGACAGACACTTTGAGTAGTGGCGGCCACACCGCACCTCGGATTGAGGTGCGGTTGACTCGTACATGTCACATATGACCCATGGATCATTTTTCTAATGTATCGACACAATATGATTGCGTTTGGTCGGTTTTTCGTATGCCAGTTGATGCTTTTCAATTAAAATGACGTCCTTTGAAACAAAAGGCAGACATTTTGAGTGGTGGAAGCCACACCGTGCCTCAGATTGAGGCGGGGTTGACTTGTACATGTCACATATGACCCATGGATCGTTGTTCTAATCTATCGACACAATCTGAATGCGTTTAGTCGGTTTTCCGTATACCAGTTGATGTTTTTTCAATTAAAATGATGTACTTTTGAAACAAAAGGTAGACACTTTGAGTGGTGCCGGCCACACCACGCCTCGGATTGAGGCAGAGTTGACTCGTACATGTCACATATGACCCATGGATAGTTCTCCTAAAGTTTTAATGGAAACTGAATGTGTTTGGTCAGTTTTCCGTATGTACATAAATTGTTGTCCATTTTAAGCAAAAGAGAGACACTTAGAGTGATTTCAGCCACAACATGCCTCAGATTAAGGCGGGGTTGACTCGTACACGTCACATATGACCCATGGATCGTTTTTCTAAAGTATCTACACAATATGAATGCATTTGGTCGGTTTTTCGTATTCCAGTTGATGTTTTTCACTTCAAATTATGTCCTTTTGAAACAAAAGACAGACACTTTGAGTGGTGGTGGCCACAACGCACCTCGGATTGAGGCGGGGTTGACTCGTACACATCTCATATGACCCATGGATCGTTGTGCTAATGTATCGACACAATCTGAATGCGTTTGGTCGGTTTTCCGTATGCCAGTCAATGGTTTTCAATTAAAATGACGTACTTTTGAAACAAAAGGCAGACACTTTTAGTGGTGCTGGCCACACCGTGCCTCGGATTGAGGCGGGGTTGACTCTTACACGTCACGTATGACCCATGGATCGTTCTCCTAAAGTTTCAATGGAAACCGAATGCGTTTGGTCGGTTTGCCGTATGTACTTAAATTGTTGTCCATTTTAAGCAAAAGAGAGCCACTTAGAGTGATTCCGACCACACCGTGCCTCAAATTAGGGCGGGGTTGACTTGTACATGTCACATATGACCCATGTATCGTTGTGCTAAAGTATTGACACAATTCAAATGCGTTTGGTCAGTTTTCCGTATGCCAGTTGATGTTTTTCACTTCAAATGATGTCCTTTTGAAACAAAAGACAGACACTTTGAGTGGTGGCGGCCACACCGCACCTCGGATTGAGGAAGGGTTGACTCATACATGTCACATATGACCCATGGATCGTTTTTCTAATGTATCGACACAATACGAATGCATTTTGTCGGTTTTTCGTATGCCAGTTGATGTTTTTCAATTAAAATGACGTCCTTTTGAAACAAAAGGCAGACACTTTGAGTGGTGCCGGCCACACCGCACCTCGGATTGAGACGGGGTTGATTTGTACACATCACATATGACCCATGGATCATTCTCCTAAAGTTTCAATGGAAACTGAATGTGTTTGGTCAGTTTTCCATATGTACTTAAATTGTTGTCCATTTTAAGAAAAAGAGATCCACTTTGAGTGATTCCGACCACACCATGACTCAGATTAAGGCGGGGTTGACTCGTAAACGTCACATATGACCCATGTATCATTGTGATAAATTATCGACACAATACGAATGCTTTTGGTCGGTTTTTTGTATGCCAGTTGATGTTTTTTACTTCAAATGATGTCCTTTTGAAACAAAAGACAGACACTTTGAGTGGTGGCGGACACACTGCGCCTCAGATTGAGGCGGGGTTGACTCGTACACGTCACATATGACCCATGGATCGTTGTGATAATGTATCGACACAATCCGAATGTGTTTGGTTGGTTTTCTATATTCCAGTTGATGTTTTTCAATTAAAATGATGTCCTTTTGAAACAAAAGGAATACACTTTGAGTGGTGTCAGCTATACCGTGCCTCGGATTGAGGTAGAGTTGACTCGTACACGTCACATATGACCCATGGATCGTTCCTTTAAAGTTTCAATGGAAACCGAATGTGTTTGGTCAGTTTTCTGTATGTACTTAAATTTTTGTCCATTTAAAGCAAAAGAGAGCCACTTAGAGTGATTCCGGCCACACCGTGCCTCAGATTAAGGTGGGTTTGACTCGTACATGTCACATATGACCCATGTATCATTGTGATAAAGTATCAACACAATCCGAATGCGTTTGGTCAGTTTTCTGTATGTACTTAAAATGTTGTCCGTTTTATGAGAATCCTCTGTGCGGGGGGTTGTTCGGGGTACAAGGAAGAGGGTGGGGGGCTGTCCAGGGGGCTGTCTGGGGGGCTGTCTGGGGGGCTGTCCGGGGGGCTGTCCGGGGGGGCTGTCTGGGGTCCAAGGAGGAGGGTGGGGGGTTGTGCGGGGGGCTATCCGGGTGGTGTTTGGGGGCTTATCTGGGGTCCAAGGAGGAGGGTGGGGGCTGTCTGGGGGGATGTTCGGGGGGCTGTCCAGGGGGCTGTTCGGGGGGCTGTCTGGGGGTTGTCCGGGGATGTTCAGGGGGTTGTCTAGGGTCCAAGGAAGAGGGTGGGGGTGTCCGGGGGCTGTCTAGGGGGCTGTCTGGGGGGTTGTCCGGGGTCCAGGGAGGAGGGTGGGGGGGCTGTCCGGGGCTGTCTGGGGGGCTGTCCAGCGGGGATGTCCGGGGTCCAGGGAGGAGGGTGGGGGTTGTCCAGGGTCCAGGAAGGAGGGGGGTTCCCAAACACAAAACCACTAAAAGACAACAACATCCATAAAAATAGATAATATATAAAAATAACTCAACTCTAATACTATTCTATGAGTCTAGATAAAACCAACAACTAGAATAGATTAAATATCAAATCTCAGTAATATCTGTCAAAAATGTAATGGATCAACTTTTCCCACATCACCATCACTATCATCACCATCATCATCATCACCCTCATCCTCGTCCCCATCATCGTCCTCGCCCTCGCCCTCCTCCTCGTCCTCGCCCTCCTCCTCTCCCTCCTCTTCCACATCAGACTCCTCGCCATCATCATCATCAAGTTGGACATCGTCCTGACCACCATTAGAACTGCCACCTGGTGCACCGTATATAGAATGTATCAACGACATATACTCATCAAAAGCTGGGCTGGCCTCTGCTGGAAGTGTAGGACGTAGAACTTCAATAAATTTCATAAACGCATTGTTTGCCCTAGCAGACTGTTCTTCCGTCTCTGTGGCCCTTTTCTCAACCTTTTCTGCATGTTCCCTAACTTTCTGCAGCTCGGTGGCACTACAGCTCGTACCTGAGGAGGGACAATACCTCGTCGGGGCTATCCTAGGTCGGCAGCGTACTCTTCCAGAATGCTCCTCTCCCAACACCTGATGTAAGTGATATGTTGGCCCAAAATTTTCTGGTTCTTGGGCATCGAGGGCCTCTAAAGCAGCCTATTACAAATATAAATTAATCATTAAGTTAAAAAAAATAGATATTATAAAATAAATTCAACAGATTAAAACGTACAATCTGTTGCTGAGTCGCTTCGTTGACGGCACATCCATCCTTTTTCCATCTACTCGAGCAAAACTGTTTTGCTCGAGGCACATGTCCTTCAATATTTTGTATTTGCCTCTACAATGACATTGAAAACTAAAGTTATATGAAAACTTTAGAAAACTATTAAATAATTGAAGAAACAAAATAAATTTTAAGTCATAAAGAAAACTTATAAACAATTGTCATACCTGCTTCCTCTCATGATCAGGCATCGTAGTGTGTCCTAGTGTGTGGAGGTATTTTTTTGCATCAATGTTCGTTTTATTTTTTCCAGATGATTCCTAAATAAAATTAGAAAATGAAACAGATATTATTAATGAATAACATGAAAGTTATTATTTAAATACCTCAAATGTTATTAATACCTTAAACTGGGTACTCGTCCAATGAGTAATCATCTGATGATACTGCTCTATAGGACAATCATTCACCACTGGTACCGCCTCTAACTCAGTGCCAACTCTAGCAACCCAGCCAATATACAACTCATGCTTGTAGGCTCTCCAAAGCTCGCCTAAATCCTTTAGACATTCCGGTCATGCACCCTCACCATCGGGAAAATTAAATCGAAGCTGAAATCAAAATATTAATTCATATAAATACAAAAATAATTCATGACATTAAATAGAACAGATTTTTTTACCCATATCTCTGCCCAAGCTCTCTCCTTGACCTCATGTGGAAAATGTTTCCATGATAGCGGGCTGACGGGAATGATGTCGGAGTATTTGGTAAGCGTCGCCAAAAAACTCCGACATTTCTGCCCTGTTTTCTCAACCATTTGGTTGTCTTCAGTATAATCCACCATAACCTGTTTGCGGTGGTTCCACACCGAACGCATGCGTGTACACCCCCGCCCACGCCTCCTGTCATTAGATGTATCTGTCATGAAAGAAAAACAAATATTTTATCAAAACATGTTATAATGAATATAAATATTTCTATAAAAATTTGTTAGGGTTCTATAAATATACTTGTGCCAGTCTGATTGTTGAGCGCCGCTGGATCCACAGAAACTGATGGAACACCCTGTGGTGGAACAGGAGTCAAAGACGATGAAATATAGAAGCTCGGAGAGACATAAGTAGAAGGAAAAGAAGTTGGGACAACTGTCTGACTGAATGCTGACTGGGGAGTGGGAATCATCATGGGATGTGAAAATGATGAGCCAGAAGATGCAGAAGGTAGAGAAAACATGGGAGGCCTAAATATCCCTTGTGTCTCTAACGACACATCGGGATTAGAATGTGGGAAGGATGACATGTCAGTGGGAGGGTCATGGTCTAGTTGGGTACGCACAGCTACTCGTCCACCTCTGGTACGAACCCTCCTCGTACCACCGGCCTGAGTACTAGGACCAGTACTAGGCTCCTCATCAAATAACTGTCGACGTATAGGTGGATCCTACAAACATGTTTACAAAAAAATTAATCACATGACATTATATATTATTTAAATATATATATATTTGAAATAAAGTACTCACTGTAGGCACTAATGGTGGAACGCCCATCTCCGTCATTCGAAGATTGTTCTCCATCATTTTTTTCCTTCATCTCTCTTCAATTGGCTTCATTTCCTGCTTTTGAAAACAAATATGTAATTAATTAGAAAAAGAAAACTAATTTGTAACCCAAAAAACTAAATATATGAGGGAATAGGGGGATTCATAGGTAATTTAGCTATCAATTTTTTTAGAAGATCTTGAATGGATTTAATAAATCATAAAATTTTTAATGTTCACCAAGTTAGAAATATTATTTGACTATGTTTGAATACACTTCAATTCCAAATTAGAAAATGCAATTCAAATAAAACTACAACCAATAAACATTGAAAATTCACATAATGTTCAAGTCATCTATCAATTGTTTTAGAAGAGCTTGAATGGATTTAATAAATCATACAAGTTGTAATGTTCACCAAGTTAGAAATATTGTTTGACTATGCTTGAATATAGTTCAATTCCAAATTAGAAAATGCAATTCAAATAAAACTGTAACCAATAAACATTGAAAATTCACATAATGGTCAAGTCAGCTATCAATTGTTTTAGAAGAGATTTAATGGATTTAATAAATCATACAAGTTGTAATGTTCACCAAGTTAGAAATATTGTTTGACTATCTTTGAATACAGTTCAATTCCAAATTAGAAAATGCAATTCAAATAAAACTGCAACCAATAAACATTGAAAATTCACATAATGGTCAAGTCAGCTAAAACATATCTTTGATCAATACTAAATAAATTTGAATATTACCAACCTTAACAACCCAACTTGAGGTAAACCAAAATAATTGAGAACATGGATGAATGATTCTATATATTTTCAACCACAACTTCAGGTTCACAATCAACTCTGAAAATTGAGCTATTTGAGTCATCAAAAGAAATAAATGGATTGGTTCCAATGGAACTAGGGATAGTGTCAATTCCATCATCACCATCATCAAAAATATGCCTTGGAATTACTTCAACTATGACACCAAATTCAAGTCGAAGTGGGTCTTTGACATAAAAAAACTTGATTAGCCATTGATGCCAACACATATGGTTCTTCGGTAGAAAGAGTGTGAGTCATATTAATTACTCGAAATCCACAATCATCAATAAATGTGCCATGTCTCTTCATCGAATCAAACCAATGGCATTTCATCATTGTGACTCGTCCATGAGAGTAATAATCCAACATTATTATTTTCTCAACAACTCCATAATAACCCACATTTTCAAATCGCGGTCTACTATCTGATGCACTATCATAACAATATTTTGTGGCAGTAACCATAACACCATCATTTTGTGTTCTCATGTTCTTTTCTCGTTCAGCGAAAATAAATTTGTACCCATTGATAACAATTGATTTACAGTCACGAACCACGGTATTAGGACCAAAAGCCAAAGCTCTTATTTCCTTAGAGACGGAGTTAGTAGACAAACTCAATACCTGCAATATAAATGACTATTAAATTTAATTAAATATTGATATAATTATTTTAAACATTAACTTTTTAATACCTTCAATTTTAACCAAGCAGAAAACTCTTTGCTATGAAAAGTCTCTCTCCTTCTCAAAGATAAAGAATGATGCTTCCTATTTATCATTGTTTTATGTTCCCTGTAGATAAAAAATATGAATAGTTTAACAGATATATATGTAAGATATACATAATCAATTTAGTTACCTGATATAGTCATCGAACAAATCACAGTTGAAAAAAACGGTGCGATGTGCCATCTCTCGCTCTTCATGGCTTAATGTTGTCAATGTATATGATCCTGGAATTCCTCCTGTTTGAGGAAGTGATGGAAAACTGGGTTCAATTTTCTCATTCTGTTCTTCATTTCTCATTAGTCTGTTCAATCTTGTAGTAAGATCAGACAAATACATCGAGCAGAAATCCATACATTCTTGAGCCAAGTAACCGTTCATGATAGAACCTTCGAGATGATTTCTGTTTCGGACTTAAGACTTTAATGTGAACAAATTTATTTCAGTTGGATACATCCAACGAAAAGAAACAGGTCCTCTGAGAATTATTTCAGTGGGAATATGGATAGTCAGATGCAGCATGCATGTGAAAAATGATGGAGGAAATATTTTCTCCAACTCACACAAAATTAATGGAGCATCTGTCAACATTTTTTGCAAGAAAGACTTGGACAACTTCTTAGCACAAAGATCTCTAAACAAATGGCACAACCGAATAACTTCCACCCTTACATTATTGGACAAAAGATGAGGGATTGCTATTGGAAGCAACTCATGCAGTAGAACGTGATAATCATGAGTCTTTAAATATTTTAGCTTCAACTCTCTTCTGTTGACCCGTTTAGATATGTTTCTTGAATACCCATCAAGAACTCTAATAGTCTCTAATACTTCAAAAAATTGTTTTTTTTAATAAGTTTCATCACATAAGAAGAACATGGAAGTTGCCATTTATTTTCACTGATACGCATAGGATGCAATTATGGTCTGATTCCCCAATCCACCAAGTCACACCGAGATCGTAAATCATATTTTGTCTTCCCCTTGACATTTAGAAGAACCGAAAGCAACATTTCTCATATATTCTTTTCAATATTCATTACGTCTAAGCAATGACATAAAAAATTGGTTTCCCAATAAGGCAAATCAAAAATGATAATCCTCTTCCTCCAATTGTAACAGGTTTCAGTGGAAACATTCTTTCTCTTTCCAGATTTCATTTGACCCCTCCCGAAAGAAAAACTGAAATCTTTCAATTCATTAAGCACGTCAGTTCCAGACATACGCTGAGGTGGATCATCGGTCTCTCTGGTATTATCAAATCTTTGACGATTCATTCTATATGGATGATCCTTTGGCAATAATCGTCGATGTCCCATAAAACTAAAACTACAGCGATGTTTCAGTCTTCTAGATCGTGTATTCTTCATACAAACTGGACATGACAGTTTTTCCTTCGTGCTCCATCTAGACATCATTGCATAAGCCGGAAAATCATTGATTGTCCACATAAGCGCATCACACATCTGAAATATGTCTTTCGAACATGCATCGTATGTGCGCACACCCACATCCCAAAGAAGTTTCAACTCTTTTATTAAAGGTTCCATGTATACATCAATATCAATGTCGGGATCAGAAGGACCAGATATGAGTATACTCATGAAAGTGAAAGGTTTTTTCATACACAACCATGGGGGAAGATTATAAATGTGTATAAAAATTGTCCATGTGTTGTGCGAAGTAAGCATCTGCCCAAATGGATTGAAATCGTTGCATGAAAGACCTAGCCTCACATTACGCACGTCAGCTGTAAAATCAGGATGTCGAGCATCAAATCTCTGCCATGCAAATCCATCTACAGGATGAACCAACTCATCATTAGTCTTCTTTCTCTCGGTATCATTCCATATCATTCTTATTGATATCTCATCAGAAATAAAATGATTTTGGAGTCTGGGGATCAATGGAAAGTGCCACATTACTTTTTGTGGAATGTGAGATGGTGTTCCATCAGATTTTGACTTCCAGCAGGATGTGCCACATTTTATACAATCATTTCGTTAAGCGGTTTCCTCCCAGAATAAACTGCAATCTTTCGGGCAAGCATGAATTTTGTTTCTTGAAAATCCAAGTTCCTCAACTAACTTCCATGCCATATAGTGGTTTGAGGGAATATCTGCATCATCTAGAAGTAAATACTTCAATAGGGTAAGAATGTAATCGATTTCTGTATTAGAAATCCCATACATAGTTTTCCCATGAAACAATCGGATTAAAAATTCCAACTTTTTCATTTTATTGCATTTTTGATATACTGGAGTCATGGAAGCATCATTCAATTTTTTTACCCTATCAATATCATCATTTTCACTAGATGCATCAGCTGTCCTCATATCGAAGTCTTCTTGAGTCAAAATCCTTTCTTTTTCATGATGAAGAATAAATGGAAACCAATCATCTAACAAATTCTCTATTACAGTCCTTTCATTTCGATCATCACCAATTTGAGATTTCATTTTCTCCCCATTGTGATACCACACAAAGTTGTTTGCTTGAAAACCATTTTTGATTATGTGGTAGCTGACTTCTTCACGGCTCAACCAAGGTCTACCAGCACATTTGGAACATGGGCAGTGTATGCGACCACTATATGAAGCATTATGAAATGAAAAGTATATAAATCTCTCCAAATTGTTTTGAAAATCGCTTGAGATCTGATCGGTTTCATACATCCAACTTCTGTCCATTATGTAAAAATAATTTATATAAGTCATTTTGTCATAAACAATTTAATAGGATTGAAATTTAATAGAAAATATATTTAAGTAAACGATAAAGGAAGGATTTTCTAGTTGATCTAGTGAACTATTAAAACAATGTAAAGAGGTACTAATTAATTCAGTTATGTGTGCCTAGATTTGAGGTGAGATGTGTTTTGTAATTTTTTCATTTATCACATACCAAGAAGACACCATAGACCTGATAAAACATTGTTCAAGATATTACAAAGTGAAGGCTTTTCATGAAAGATGCAGAATGTGTAGAGAGATTTTTTTAAATAAGTTATTGATTCTAAAAAATGGAAATATTGTGAAAAGTTATTACATTTCATAACACCCAAACTAAAGTCCATAGAAAGTACCATATCACCCTACTAAAAAAAAGGAAAACCACCTACCCCACTACCCCAACCATGTCAATTACTTCAATGATGGATTCTATGTCTGTATTTGGGAAGAGGTTGAAGGAGTATAACCTGGATGGGGGAGTTGCAGCTGATCAGATGGAAGACCTCAGGTTAGAGTTCACCTGCGCGGGGGCTTCTGGAAATCAGGTGAAATGCAGAGTTATTTGCTTCTGCGTAATCGGGGGTGGGCTGTCCACGGGGGTGGCGGGGTTGTCCAGGGGGTACAGGGTGTCTAGGGGGTAAGTGGGCTGTCCACGAGGGTGGAAGGTCTGTCTAGGGGGGGTGTCCAGGGGGTGGGAGGGCTATCCACGAGTGTGGGGAACTTTCCAGGGGGTACAAGGTGTCCAGGGGGTGGGGGGTGTCTGGGGGGTGGGGGGTGGTTGGGAGTGTCTAGGGGGTGGGCGGGCTGTCCATGGGGTTAGGGGTCTGTCCATGGAGTAGGGGTTGTCCAGGGGTGGGCAGGCTTTCCACGGGGGTGGCGGGGTTGTCTAGGGGGTAAAAGGTGTCCAGGGGGTGGGCGGACTGTCCACGAGGGTGGCAGGGCTGTCCAGGGGGTAGGGGTGTCCAGGGGGGTGGGCGAGCTGTCCACAGGGGTGTGACTGAGAGCTATGAGATTTAATTGGGTTTTCATTCATGTTATGAAAAAAAAAGATGGGTGTTAAGGATTATAATAGTAATTTTTAGTGAAAATCCAATTTGGTAGGATTAGTGACTTGATAACATGATGGTATCAAGTTTGCAATTGGGAAAATGTTGGGGCATTGGATTCTAAAAGGCTCCCACAACCTTCCAAGGATATATTATTTCTATAAAAATGTGTCGTGGGAGAAGGAATTCATCCTATATAGTTGATGTCACTTTTAGATCATGTGATGCCTTACTCATCAAGATGACTAGACAAGAACCAAAACCAAAGAGGCCTCAAAACTATCCAAATCTCTAGAAGTGATGAATTCTCCATGCTTATTGGTGAACTATGGTAGTGATGACTTCCCACCTGCACAACCCCCCTCCCCACCTCACACCCAAAAGACTCCCCCTACACAACCCCCCTCCCATCCACTGACTGCACAACCCCCCCCCCCCCCACCACCACCACCACCTGCACCCCCACTTGCACAAACCCCCTCCCCCACCCCCACCTGCACAACCCCCTCCCATCCACCCACTACACATCCCCCCCCCCCACCTCACCCCCCAACATACTCTCACCTGCCCAGCCCACCCGCAACCTACACACTCCCCTCCCCCCCCCACCCACTTGCACAGCCACCCCCACCTACACCCCCCCCCCCCCACTTGCACAACCCCCCATCCCCCCACCCCCACCTGTATAGCCCCCCTCCCCCCACAACCACCTGTACACCACACCCCCCACCTAACCCCTAACAGACTCCCACCAGCCCATCCCACCCCCCCCCCCCCAACCTACACACTCTCCTCCCCCCACCTACTTGCACAACACCCCCCTCCACTTTCACCCTCCACTTGAACACGCCCCACTCCCCCACCCCCACCCCCACCTGTAAAACCCCCACCTCACCCCCCAAGACTCTGACCTGCCCAGCCCACCCCCAAAACCTACACACTCCCCTCCCCCCCCCACCCACTTTCACAACAATCCCCCTCTAATTGCACCCCCACCTGCACAACCCACCCCTCCCCCCACCCCCACCTGCACAACCCACCCCCACCCCCACCTGTACAACCCCCCACCTCAACACCCCACCATCACACCCATACCCCCACCTAAAAACCCCACCAGAACACCCCCTCCCCCCACCTACTGCACCCCCATCACCTCCCACCAGAACAAAAACATAAAACAAAAACAGAACAAAAAATTGATTCACACATGACACCAGAACAAAAACAGAAAACAAATAACAAATAGAATTGAAATTTTTGGGTATACCGTACTGAACTAACCTTAGTTTTAATCCAAATCAAAATAGAAAAGAAAAAAATTAGATGCAAAACATTAAACATAACGTACTACTTACAGATTTGAAGTGTAGAACAAAACAAACTTGTGATTGAGTTTGGATCTGGTGGAATGATTTTCCACACGAGAGAGATCTTAGGTCTCAATTTTCGCAGTTCAATCATGTGGATGGGATCTCGGGTTCGCTGGTATTTTAGGGGAAAACTTTTCCAACGGTTTTAACAAACCATTGGGAAAGGTGAGCTTTACCAACGGTTTACACAAACCGTTGGGAAAGCCTTCCTAAGTCATGGGCTTTACCAATGGTTTTGTAAAACCGTTGGTAAAGGGAGAAAAAAAATTTGATCTCCCAACAGTTTCTTCAAGACATTGGGAAATACTTGTTTTATACATCTATGCCAATGGTTCAGCAGAACCGTTGGAAAACAAGCGTTGGGAAAACCCAACTTCCCAGTAGTTTAATTTTTTTTAAAAAGAAGTTTTTCTTTATGTTTTTTTATTTTCGTTCAAAAATGAAGTTTATTAATTTTAAATAGTTAAAAATAAAATTCATTTTTACATTCATCATGTAAATATTAATTAAATATTATTTTTTTTGTATATTTTTAAAATAATTGATTTTAGGTGAATAGTGAAATACAGTTTTTTACCAAAACTATAAATTTTATGACCTTATCATTATATAATAAAGATGTATAAGTTTATAATAGAGTTTAATTGATCAAATAATTATTTAATTGGTAAAACTATATACTTTTAAAATATTATTATGAATTTATAAAACCTATGTTTAACTACTTAAGTAACATTTTCAAATAAAAATTGTTTTTATTATTTTATTTTGATTAAATATTAATTTTTGTAAAATTAGATGTTGGATTGATTTGAAATCTAGATAAATTTTACTTATTTTATAATAAACCAATTTATATAATTAAATTCAAATTCAATTATAAATTTAACATGCACATAAATTTTAAGCTTAAAAATAAATTTTTTTAAATGAGTTTCTACACATTACATGCTCTAATGTTGAAATTAATTTTTCTTACACATATAGATTTAATAAGATAAAATATATTTATTTTGGGAATAAATATATTGAAATTATTTAATAATTTTCACTTTAATTTTAGTCATTGAAATTAAATCACTTTGGTAAAATTTAGTTACCATAATAAAACAAAAAATAGTAAAAAAAGTCAAATTCTAAGAGTAAAGGACTTAAAAACAAGTTTAAAACTTGTTTGAAAATGATTTTTTGAGATATTATAGACTTTATATCATCAAAAACCTCATTATTTTCCATTTTGGCTTCTTTTGGACATGTGAAACACATGCTCTCTTTATATTAAGTTGAAATATTTACAAAAATATCATTCTCACCACTTATAAAATGGGCATTTCACCACCCCTTCAACATCACCCAAATAATTAGGTTTCCTATTGAAACTATACCCTTTTTAATTACCCTAAAATAATATTCTATTTCATTGAGATTATGGTTATAATATATTTTCCCAATACCTCCATTTTCAAGGAGTTCTCTAAGGGAATGCCCAAGTCCACAATGTGAGTACTTTTTCCCCTAAATTCATTTATTTTCAATCTTATTTTACAAAATATAATTTTCTCATTACTATATAATTAAATAATTTTTTTATATGTAATTTTATTCTCATAATATAATAACTATTAACCAATTTTCGCATTTTCTATTGAGAAAAATGAAATGGTCATTCATGTGTTATGCAGAATATCACATCCATGATACAACGACTTTGATTTTCACAATCACCTATCTTTAGTAGATATGTGGATTAAATTGAAGAATAATTTTTCCATATATACTATTCTTATTATTATGATGATTAAAATTATAATCCACATTCTTTCTCTCATTTTTTGAGAAACAAAAATGTTGACCATGTGTTTTACGAACTATTGCATCCCCGAAGTAATGTATATCATTTTTTATCAAGATTAATTATTATTTATTGAAATATATTAAATAAGATTCATAACCTTAAAATTATATAAAAAATACCATTATTATTATATTATAATGATATTATTCTAAAATAAACAACTTTCATAATCAAAATCATTCATTAATAATTGTATGTTCATGTTAGGGAATGTCTAACCACCTACTGGAACAATGATATAAAATAATATCATGCTTGACTATGATAAATTAATTAATGATAATATAATATATTAATAATTAAATAAGTATTCAATTTTTTAAACTATAACATTAATATTAAACTCATTAATTAACATACCAACATATGTTCGTTAAAAATCTCTAAAACATCCTCATAATTGATTTCATATTTAAGGATTATAACAAATAATTCAATAGAATGAAATTATAAAATTATAATTAATTATAAAACACCTATTAAAATAAATTTTATGATCTAGGGATTGTGAACTTTGGATTAATAATGAAGAGAAACACAGCTAATGTGAAACGAGTTTAAAGGATCATGATTACTCACACCCAATATTGAAATTTGATAATAACTAAATAATTTACATGTAGAGAATAATTATAATAAAATTTATAAATGGTTATGTATTTGAATTTTTTTTTTAAATAGGTGATTATGATATTTTTTTGTTGTAATATAGTTTATATTTAATTTAACTAAGCAGGGAAACAAGGAAAGGGTGTTTCGTCTCAAATTTCTCCCCCTAAGACATATTTCTTATTGTACAACATGTTTTATTTGTAATGGTGTATATACTACCCATTTAATAAATTATATCATGATAGTATCATTATTCATGGTATTTCAATTTTAATTTGAACTTATACCCTTCATGGTATTTTTAATTGAAAGTTTTAAGGGTTGTAAGGTATTCATTGTCTCATTTTCAAATCCATAATACATGTATGATTTTTTACACCATAATTTTTTTTGTATGGTGTACTCACTACCCTATTAAATTAAATTATAATGATTATATTTTATCTCATTATATTTTAAGGTTCATTTTATTCTAACTCTCTCATGTTATTTTGATTTTTATGTTATCATTTCCATAAGGGTTTTTTACTCAACTCTCTTTATTGAGTTAAAATACTTATTATTGAACTTATTTCTCCCAATATTGGTTGATTCCACCCAAATATTTTATTTAATATTAATTTATATTCCTATATGGGGAGAATATACTTATAATAAAAAGACTTTACCCTGATTAATCTCTTCCCTACAAATTATATCATTGTTAAGAATAATTCTCATCCTCTTTAATAAAGGTTTCCCTCCTTATCCATATTGTCTTTTTCCACTAATTTTATCCTTTATAATTGGAAAACTAATTATGTGTTATCTCATGTGACCACTATATTTTCCTTATAATGTTTTAAAAAGGATTTTTTATTATCCTTTCTATGATGTTATTTTTTAACAAAGATATTTCAAATTATTAAAAGGGTTTTACATCCTTTTAAAATAAAATGTTTTATCTTCCACACCACAATTATTTTGATAACCTATATATATTTTTAAGGATGTATTATTGAAATTAATTTTTCCAAATTAATTTTTTTCTAATTTCTTCACTTCAATTTTTTTAAATAACTTTTGAAAGTGATCCATAACATCATCTTTTAAGAATATGTTAAAAATTAATTCAAAAATATCCTTTTAAAACTTTTTGTTTGAACACATAATTGTATCATATTTTTCATTTTATATGAAACATTATCCTGATTTTTTTATGGTTTAGATAGAAAATTATTTTTCTCATAGTTCTATAAAATATCTCATTTAAAATGATTTAAAAATATTAAGGATACTTATTATTTCCAAATTTATTTTTCTAATAATCCTAAGAATTGTTTTACATCAAATTCATTGTCCTTTGATATATATTATGCTTGATCAAAGATATTCCTCAAATATTAATATCCACATTTTTTCTCTATATGACCTGTGAAATGTTCTTTTTTATCATATAAATGATCCATCCCCATCTTTTTATTTCTTAGCCACTGAAGGTTTATGAACCTAATTTTTTGTCCAATTCCCTCCTTTATGAATATCCTATTTTCTATTTCTTTGATTAAATCATGTTCACCATACTTCCATACATCAATTATTTGGGGTAGTTATTGACATAACTATATTTCCATTATCTAAATGGTGTAAATATCACATTCTCTATTATCTTGATTGAAGGTCATATACCTATAAAGTCTCTAAATATATTTTGGTTCAAGTTTATTTTCTATGGTTATATCATGTTATGGTTATTCATGGAATTATGAATTTTTTTCTTATGTGATTTTAATTTAAATTTATATGAAACCCATTTTATTTCCATGGGTTCATTATAATGAATGACTGATTACTTATGGAATGCATATCTAAATATAATGATGAGGGGGTCCTATATATCCCTCTAATAAATTGGTTTAAGTTTTTATCTCATTAAATATTTATACATGTACATAATGATTTTGTTCACATATTCATGGGAATAATGAGTTTTCTCACATTTTTTGGCATTGACATGATGAGTGTTTTCACATAAATGTGGGAATAATGAGTTTTCTCACATTTTTTCGCTATTATTTTGGTTTCCACATATCTCAAAGTTTTTTTCCCATATTATTATATAATTTTATGATAGTTTTTATTTTTTAGTTATGTTATATTTCCATTTTTATGCCTATTTTATGAAATATTCCACATTGAAATTCTATTCATTGCCTTATATAATGATTTATTATCAATTATTTTTTCGGTAAAACATTCTTATGAATATTGATTATCAACTTGTGCTCACTTATGATGTAACACCCCAGGTAAATAAAGAATATGACATTTTTATATTTATCCATATTTGTGAATAAAATATAAATATTACTTTAAAGGGTTTCTATGTTCGATAGCATACCCGATACGCAACAAAGAGTTTCATTGAAATCTTACGTTGCACACTGGTAATAAAATAATATTATTTTAAATGGTAGTTAACACATAGTTTTTGTATTGGCGGGAAAGGATAGAAATAAATAAAATATTATTATATATGTTTTTTAAATGTTTTTACTTTTATCTAATAAAAGATAAAGGCTTAAAATACAGAAAGAATTCAATTTTAGGCATATATGCCCTAATTTTCAATAAAGGTTCACTTATCGCCTTTTGATGGTGAACCGTCATTAAATATAGTTTTCTTCACTATTATACATTCTATTGGACCAAATAAAACTTTTCTTTAGAATTGGGACATCAAAATTTACTTTGTGTAAATTTTTGGTATCTTTCCGATAAAGTTCATTTTTTAATGAATAGTGCAAAATGTTGTATTTTAATTCAAAACCCCTTTTTAATCTAATTTATTTATACGATTAGATTATCTTTTTAATTGGTTTTAAATTGAAATTAGAAAATATGTTTACCATTAAATCCAATAGTGGTCGTTGAAATTAATTTCACTTTGAAATCGGACTTAAACTAGTGTCAATCTTTTGATACTTATTGTTTCATAAAAACACGATATTTGCTCTGACAGTGGGAGTTAATTATTAAATTAATTAATGTTACTTATATGTTGTGAATTTTGTAAAATGGACTTCATTTTTGAATTCGGAATATCAAATATAGCTTAGGGTGAAGTTTTGGTATTTTTCTGAAAAACTTTAATTTTTGATGAATAGTGAAACCACTAAGTGGTACTTATAAAAACTGATTTTTCCGTTTAAATGAAATTTTGTCATATTTGTGTTTTGAATTTCAAAAATCCGACATACATGGTTGTCATTAAGAAGTAAAATGTGGTTCAATGGGATAAAAATAATTTTTTGGTGAATAGTAACTTATTAAGTTTTTAATTGCGATTAGAGGAAATTAGTGTAGTTTAAGGTAAGAATAATGTTTTAATAAAATGAAATGACCTAGAAACATGTCCTACCCTCATTAGATGTGTCCTGGCCGACCAAGACAATCCATGGGTCAACTTGGGGACCCCATGGATCCACTTTGGTTGGAAAAAGACATAAATACCTTTATATTTAATGTTAAAGTAAAAATGACACAAACATGAGATGTTTTACTAAAACAATTTTTACATGGGGTTATAAAAGTCATATTTTTGACTATAAATAGTAATTGGAAAGATAAAAAGATTTCCTACATCATAGTAGTTTTTTCATAATTTTTAGACATTAAATAAATTAAATTATTTATGACATCATGATGATGGAGTGATGACCTCATTATTTAACGATTTAAATAAAATGGAAAGATAATGTAATATCTAAGACCTAAACATGTCCAAAACTTATTGTATGAGTGTATTTATAACCCTTATCACCTTATCCTTGATTTATATCAATGTGGGACCTCTTAAATCCGAATATCATTTTAAAATAAAGTGACTTTTCTTTACTTTCGAAGAGTGCCCCTCCTCTCCTCTTATAAAAGGCCCCCACCTCTACCTCCTTACCCACACTCCCAAAGCCTTTGGCTCGTCCAACACCTACCCATTTTTTCTCTCCACTTCCTTATCTTACTCCTTGAATCCTCAATTTGGGCATAAGTCTTCCCAAGGAAGCCTTTGAGCTAAAACCAAAGGGAGTTACCTGATTTTAAGGTAATGTCTTCACTTGAGTCCTTTTGTTTTATTTTGCCTCTCCAACCCCCTAAACTCTTTTTATTAATTTCTTTTGTAACAACTCCAGTATCGTAAATATACTAGGATGTTTTTATAAGAATTATTCGAGCTACACTTACACACACCTACATCTAATGGTTAAAGAACATACTGTTTCCGTGGATGGCGAATTTCTGCCTCACGAAACGATGATTGTTCAACACTCATATAACACCTTAAAAGGTGGCCATTAAGATTTCACTATATTTATATATGATATATAATATGTTTATGTTTTACTTAAGCATCTGTATTTTTCATTTTTGTCTTACCTTTATGGCTTCCATTTTGGGTATACGTGATATCTTCATTTTAGGAAGTGCGGACTACTGCCCCCTCAAAGTGATGTGATTCGTTAATGCCATACGTGGGACATATAAAGGATGGATTTAATGTTATTATTTATTATTTTATACTGGAATTATAATATACCTCTATATAATTATTATTTCTTTCCATTAAAGTATGAGATAGAAATGAAAGTAGTGTTCATGCGTACGTACGGCTTACCGTCTCCATGAACGGTGCATTTCATTTATTATCCCCAAATGTAATGTACTATTATAATTACATGTATATAATGGATATATATGATGAATGATACATATAAATGATTAATATAATTCTAGAATTAAAATATACATACCTCTCATTTAGTTTTAATTCCATTAATATGACAAGGAAATGAAAGTAGCATTCATGCGTACGTACGGCTTACCGTCTCCATGAACGGTGCATTTCATTTCTTACCTATAAATGATTATGTGATATTATAAATACATGTATATTATAGATATATATGATATCCAAATCAGTAATGTCATTTTGGATATAAAGAACCTTTGACCACACGAACAACATGTAATTGTAAGATGTCCACTTTCGACTTAAGAACCAAATATCGACAAAACAAACATTATTAACTTAAATGATTACATAATGTTTATAACATGGAAATAAGTGATATAAAAGGAATAATGAACTTGAAAAATGTTCTTAAGCAAATAGAAATTAACTCAAGTTTATTATTCAGGACGTTAAAGAATGATCGAGTCAAGTCGGACCCGAGGTAAGGGATCCTACTCCTCTCTTTCTTTTTAAGTACACTCTTTTTTTCATTCCTTTTAAAGATCATCATTCTTGTTATTGGGATGTTATTTTTTATTACTCTTACTGTAATTTTTATGTTCATATGATGAGAGACCCTATTCTCTCTCATCAATCCATTTTGGAAGTATTGAGTGGCGCCGTTAGGCTGCCGAATTTTCGTAAGAGATCTAACCTCTCTCTTTCTTTTTAAGTACTCTCCTTTATGTCACTTATTTTAAGCTCCTCTTTTTTATGTTGGGAGATGTTATTTTGTATTCCTATTTCTATAAACTTTATGTTAATATGATTAGATACCCTATTTTATCTCATCAATCCATTTTTGTAAGTTTTATGTGGCGTCGTTAGGCTGCCAAGTTTTCGTAAGGGATTTTTCATCTCACTTTTATTCTCATGAGATTTATGATACATTTGCCACAATTTTCTTTGAGTGGTGTATGTACTGCCCATTATCTTACTCATTGTGTAATATACTTTCATTTATGAGTATTTACATCAATGTTGTATTGTCCTTCTTTCACGGGGTGTATGTTTCGAAAGATACCCATGTTGGTAAGGGAACCTTTCACCCTCCTCTTTTTAAAAGACTTCTTTTGTTATGTCTTTTAATTCACATACTATTATGTTGGGATATGTTCTTCTATATCCTTATTGATTTAAATTTTATTTCCATGTGATGAGATACCCTTTTTATCTCTTATCAACTCATTTTCTGAATTTTGTAGTGACGCCATTAGGCTGTCAAATTTTTGCAAGGGAACTTCTTAACCCAAATTTGATTCTTTGGGATAAACTTATACTCCTTGAATATGTCATTCTATGAATATGTGTGAATAACCTCTGATTGTTTTACACTTAATATCCACTTATATTTGGTGTATTCTTTTGTCACACATAATTATGTAATTCATTAATCCTTAAACCAAGGATACCGTCTTTGTAAGGGACTTCGTCTCAATCTCCTTTCATTGAGGCATATTTCGTTTTATACACAACTTTATTTTATACGGTGTATAAAACCCTTTGACTTTTACTTTTATACAAAAGGAATCTTTTTATATGAAGCTTTTTACAAAACGACAGAAAGGAATGTTTTTTTTAACGTACGCGGTGACAATGACCTTTTTTGTCGCTGCGAGTATTATTTGGTCTTTGGCTTCCTCAACAAGCCGTAATGTTTTTAAAATAAAATAAATACCATATACTCTTTTATGTATTTTGGTATTGAAAATGGTTTTGATAAAGGATTTTATTATGTCAATATATTTAAATGATATATTGTGATTGAAATGTGGAAATGTTATCATTCCTTTATATTGGTTTTATGTTTTATGATTTTATATTGGTACTTGGACATTTTACAGGTGGTTACGTGATAAACCATATGACGGGTGGTGTCGTGAATACCAGGACGGGTGGTTACGTTATAACCTCCAATGCATTGGGTATAGAAGTCGTCCATATGGCTATTCCATTAAGTATGTATGGAAGTTGTTCGAATGGCTATTCCATTAAGTGATATGTGTGGAAGTAGACCTTATGGTTATTCCACTTAAGTATGTTTATGTCCCAAGTTACCTTTTTATGTTATGTGTTCTTTATATGGGTTTTATGGTAATCGTTTGGTTACAGAAGGTTAAGTAATGAAATTTTATTCAGCGAAGAGTTTTTACTACTTCGAAAAGGTGAAAACTATTACTTTGATAAAGTATACATAGTTTACTTGTTGTTTTGAAAAACTAACAGTTTTCATTCTTTGTGTATCCCTTACTGAGCTTTTTTATGCTCATTCCAAGTTTTTGAAATTGTTTCCATAGGACTTAGCGTGGAATAGGGTCAAGGATGGGTTCAAGAGAAAGTCATGCTACCTAAAACATGGAACTAGACATGTTTCTTTTTAAGAGTTTTTATTTTATGGAAATTTTAGTAGAAGGGACTAATTTTTAATCTTTTGAGATGTAATAGTTATGTCCTAATTCTCTAAAACTCTAAACCTGAAAAGATCATCAATGTGAATTACTCATTTAATTCAATATTAAGTAAGGTTTAAGGTTGGGGCCTTATAGTTGGTATCAAAGGTCAGTCTAGATAACTTTAGAGGTTAGGGTATTCTTTAAGCATAAGTGGAATTACCATAATGGTTAGGATTTCAGAAAGAGTCATAGTTTTTAGATAAAGTGAATGAGTAAGTATATCTTCCTCATTAGTACATGATGGTTCTGTTGATATACTCACACTGACCCTTTTTGGTTTTAGTAAATGGCTGGATCTAGCAGTCACCAAAGTAACAGTGGATGTGAAGGAAACTGTGACAGTTTTCTGAGCGAGCAGCTGAATGATATGGGAGCTGCAATGAGAACTCTTGTGTTTATCCTCAACCAACTATCTGGAGTTATGATTGACCACCTAAACCTTGGTGATTTCTATAAGGAATCATATATGAGAGAAAAAAATCCCTACGGAACTATAGGTAATAATAATAAAGGTAAGTGTGTTCAAAAACCTATGTGTCAAAGATGTGGAAAGAAACACCTAGGAAAATGTTTCAAAGGGACAGAAATATGCTATAGATGTGGAAATGAAGGTCATAAAGCAAGAACCTTCCATGGAAAAAGGAAGCATCTAGTTGACTTGAGGAAAGGGAAAGAAGTTCTTTCTGAGGGATCAATTGAATGTTTTAAATGTGGTGTGCATGGTCATTATGCAAACACATGTCCTATGAAGAAGTTTCATAAATGGGATCACCAAGATCATACAAATGTTTGTTTACCAATACCTAATGCCATTCCGATTGAGGATGAAGAAACTGAAAATGACCAATCAAAGGTGTGGATTATTTCATGACTATTGTTTTCCTATTTTGGAATCTTATGATATGATTCATGATTTTGTTTGTAGGAAAGAAGTATTTCAGAATAAGTTGGAAAGTAATGGTTAATGGATCATGAAGAATGTTGAATGAATAAGATGTCAACATATAAGGGCTTCAAGAGTTATGGTGAAATTATTAAGAGTATTAAGTCTCTTTTGATGATGGGGTTGCATTATAAGACTTTTTATATTATGTGTAACCCTGATGTTTAACATATGAAAATTTTATTCAAGGAATAGTTATCTTTTCTTTTGTGGACATAGTTATAAAGAACCATTTGGGTTTATATGATCCTTACTTTTGAGGTAATTATGGGTTACTATATGTTATGATTGAAGTGAAAGGCATGAGATAAAATTGAGGTTAAATTATGTTATGGTTATTTTTGTTGATTTTATCCATTTTTGGGGAATGATTTTAGAATTATATAGATTTTGAAAAAGGACAACACGCAGACTGTGTGACTACCCGTCACGTCGGACAAAGCTTCGGGAATCGAACCCACAACCAAAGTGCGACTGGTATTTATTTCCTACCACTGGACTACGTGAAGTCCCTGGTTAGTTTGACTGATTCTTTTTAGTTATATGATTTTATGAATTAAGATTAAGTTGATTTTGGGTTATTTATGAAAATTATTAACCTATCATGGAGGATATGTGATTAGGTTAATTACTTTTTAATACGAGACGTTAGGATCAACTGATGTTGTTTGGTGATAAATGTTACGATTTAACTTGGAAGACTATGTGACTAAATCCTTCAAATATTTGGATTTCAATCTTAGTTTGGTTTACATTGAAGAATTTTATGGACAAATTGTTTATCGAATGGTCCTCGTTGAACTTTGGGTTTTGTTGGACAATTTTTGGAGATTAAGAATATATATTTTTTTTAAGGATTATCCTTTTTGGGTATTATCTGATCTTGTACTAAACTTTTTGGTTTTGGTTTTGGTTAGAGTCTAAAGAAATGGGAAGTAAATAGTTCTCTATTATGGATTAGGTGATTCTCTCGAAATTGATTATAGTACTCTTAATGCGAACAAGTCTTCCTAAATACTCATCTTTTGGAGAAAATATGAGTTTGATTAAGGAATCTAGTAAAAGTTGAAAGTCAACATGATAAGTGATTATGTTTCCTTATGAATAAATTCCTCAATAAAAAGTAACTTAAAGCAAAAATGTTGTCTATTAACTTTTCCTACTGGGGAATCGAATACTGTTTAACCCATCACAAGTTTGTGATTTTCTTACGGTTAACTTTCTCCTAGACATGTTTACTATCACTCTCCCTCGAGAACATGACCCTTTGTTTTTTTCTTCCATATCCATATTTTCATACTTTGAATCATAGTATGGGTTAACTCTAGTGACCTCTGTACTTATCTCCCTTTATTTCAAAGTGATTGTTTTACCGACTCTTGTTCCGATGTGGGACTTTCAAGGATGTTTCCGAGCCCAATTTTAAAATTGTGAGGACGCAATTCCCAAAAGGGGGGAAGGATGTAACACCCCAGTTAAATAAAGAATATGACATTTTTATATTTATCCATATTTGTGAATAAAATATAAATATTACTTTAAAGGGTTGCTATGTTCGATAGCATACCCGATATGCAACAAAGAGTTTCATTGAAATCTTACGTTGCACACTAGTAATAAAATAATATTATTTTAAATGGTAGTTAACACATAGCCGTTGTATTGGCGGGAAAGGATATAAATAACTAAAATATGATTATATATGTTTTTTAAATGTTTTTACTTTTATCTAATAAAAGATAAAGGCTTAAAATACGGAAAGAATTCAATTTTAGGCATATATGCCCTAATTTTCACTAAAGGTTCACTTATCGCCTTTTGATGGAGAACCGTCATTAAATATAGTTTTTTTCACTCTTATACATTCTATTGGACCAAATAAAACTTTTCTTTAGAATTGGGACATCAAAATTTACTTTGTGTAAATTTTTGGTATCTTTCCGATAAAGTTCATTTTTTAATGAATAGTGTAAAATGTTGTATTTTAATTCAAAACCCCTTTTTAATCTAATTTATTTATATGATTAGATTATATTTTGAATTGGTTTTAAAGTGAAATTAGAAAATATTTTTACCATTAAATCCAATACTGGACGTTGGAATTAATTTCACTTTGAAATCGGACTTAAACTAGTGTCAATCTTTTGATACTTATTGTTTCATAAAAACACGCTATTTGCTCTGACAGTGGGAATTAATTATTAAATTAATTAATGTGACTTATATGTTGTCAATTTTTTAAAATGTACTTCATTTTTGAATTCGTAATATCAAATATAGCTTAGGGTGATGTTTTGGTATTTTTCTGAAAAACTTCAATTTTTGATGAATAGTGAAACCACTAAGTGGTACTTATAAAAACTGAATTTTCCTTTTAAATAAAATTTTGTCATATTTGTGTTTTGAATTTAAAAAATCCAACATAAATGGTTGTCATTAAGAATTAAAATGTGGTTCAATGGGATAAAAATAATTTTTTGGTGAATAGTAACTTATTAAGTTTTTAATCGCAGTTAGAGGTAATTAGTGTAGTTTAAGGTAAGAATAATGTTTTAATAAAATGAAATGACCTAGACACATGTCTTAACCTCATTGGATGTGTCATGGACGACCAAGACAATCCATGGGTCAACTTGGGGACCACATGGATCCACTTTGGTTGGAAAAAGACAAAAATACCTTTTTATTTAATGTTAAAGTAAAAATGACACAAACATGAGATGTTTTACTAAAACAATTTTTACATGGGGTTATACAAGTCAGATTTTTGAATATAAGTATTAATTGGAAAGGAAAAATTATTTCCTACATCATAGTATTTTTTTTATAATTTTAGACATTAAATAAATTAAATTATTTATGACATCATGATGATGCAGTGATGACCTCATTATTTCACGATTTAAATAAAATGGAAAGATAATGTAATATCTAAGACCTACACATGTCCAAAACTTATTGGATGAGTGTATTTATAACCCTTATCACCTTATCCACGAATTATATCAATGTGGGACCTCTTAAATCTGAATATTATTTTAAAATAAAGTGACTTTTCTTTACTTTCTAAGAGTGCCCCTCCTCTCCTCTTATAAAAGGCCCCCACCTCTACCTCCTTACCCACACTCCCAAAGCCTTTGGCTCGTCCAACCCCTGCCCATTTTATCTCTAAAATTCCCTATATTACTCCCTGAATACTCACTTTGGGCAGAAGTCTTCCCAAGGAAGCCTTTGAGCTCAAACCAAAGGGAGTTACCCGATTTTAAGGTAATGTTTTCACTTGAGTCCTTTTGTTTTATTTTGCCTCTCCAACCCCCTAAAATCTTTTTATTCATTTATTTTGTAACAAATCCAGTATCTTCAATATACTAGGATTTTTTTATAAGAAGGATTCAAGCTACACTTACACACACCTACATCTAATGATTAAAGAACATACTGTTTCTGTGGATGGCGAATTTCTGCATCACGAAACGATGATTGTTCAACACTCATATAACACCTTAAAAGGTGTCCATTAAGATGTCACTATATTTATATATGATATATAATATGTTTATGTTTTACTTAAGCTTCTGTATTTTCCATTTGTGGCTTACCTTTATGGCTTCCATTATGGGCATACGCGATATCTTCATTTTAGGAAGTGTAGACTACCGCCCCCTCAAAGTGATGTGATTCGTTAATGCCATACGTGGGACGTATAAAGGATGGATTTAATGTTTTTAAATATGATGGTATACTGGAATTATAATATACCTCTATATAATTATTATTTCTTTCCATTAAAGTATGAGATAGAAATGAAAGTAGCGTTCATGCGTACGTACGGCTTACCGTCTCCATGAACGGTGCATTTCATTTCTTATCCCCAAATGTAATGTACTATTATATGTACATGTATATAATGGATATATATTATGAATGATACATCTAAATGATGAATATAATTCTGGAATTAAAATATACATACCTCTCATTTAGTTTTAATTCCATTAATATGATAAGGAAATGAAAGTAGCGTTCATGCGTACGTACAGCTTACCATCTCCATGAACGGTGCATTTCATTTCTTACCTCTAAATGATTATGTGATATTATAAATACATGTATATTCTAGATATATATGATATCCAAAAAAGTAATGTCATTCTGGATATAAAGATCCTTTTACCACACAAACAACATGTAATTGTAAGAAGTCCACTTTCGACTTTAGAACCAAATATCGACAAAACAAACATTATTAACTTAAATGATTACATAATGTTTATAACATGGAAATAAGTGATATAAAAGGAATAATGAACTTGAAAAAGGTTCTTAAGAAAATATAAATTAACTCAAGTTTATTATTCAGGACGTTAAAGAACGATCAAGTCAAGTCGGACCCGAGGTAAGGGATCCTACTCCTCTCTTTCTTTTTAAGTACACTCTTTTATGTAATTCCTTTTAAAGCTCATATTTCTTGTTATTGGAATGTTCTTTTGTATTAATATTACTGTAATTTTTATGTTCATATGATGAGAGACCCTATTCTCTCTCATCAATCCATTTTGGAAGTTTTGAGTGGCGTCGTTAGGCTGCCGAATTTTCGTAAGAGATCTAACCTCTCTCTTTCTTTTTAAGTACTCTCCTTTATGTCACTTATTTTAAGCTCCTCTTTGTTATGTTGGGGGATGTTATTTTATATTACTCTTTCTATAAACTTTATGTCAATATTATGAGATACCCTATTTCATCTCATCAATCCATTTTTGTATGTTTTATGTGGCGCTGTTAGGCTGTCGTGTTTTCGTAAGGGATTTTTCATCTCACTTTTATTCCCGTGTGATTTATGCTACATTTGCCACAATTTCCTTTGAGTGGTGTATGTACTTCCCATTATCTTAATCATTGTGTAATATACTTTCATTTATGAGTATTTACATCAATGTTGTATTTTCCTTCTTTCACGGGGTGTATGTTTCGAAAGATACCCATGTCGGTAAGGGAACCTTTCAACCTCCTCTTTTTAAAAGACTTCTTTTGTTATGTCTTTTAATTCACATACTATTATGTTGGGATATGTTATTCTATATCCTTATTGATTTAAATTTTATTTCCATGTGATGAGATACCCTTTTTATCTCTTATCAACTCATTTTCTGAATTTTGTAGTGATGCCATTAGGCTGTCAAATTTTTGCAAGGGAACTTCTTAACCCAAATTTGATTCTTTGGGATAAAATTATACTCCTTGAATATGTCGTTCTATGAATATGTTTGAATAACCTCTGATTGTTTTACACTTAATATCCACTTATATTTGGTGTATTCGTTTGTCACACATAATTATGTAATTGATTTATCCTTAAACCAATGATACCGTCTTTGTAAGGGACTTCGTCTCAATCTCCTTTTATTGAGGCATATTTCGTTTTATACACAACTTTCTTTTATACGGTGTATAAAACCATTTGACTTTTACTTTTATACAAAAGGAATCTTTTTTTATGAAGCGTTTTACAAAACGACAGAAAGGAATGTTTCTTTTAACTTATGCGATGACAACGACATTTTCCGCCACCTCGAGTATTATTTGGTCTTTGGCTTCCTCAACAAGCCGTAATGTTTTTAAAATAAAATAAATACCATATACTCTTTTATGTATTTTGGTATTGAAAATGGTTTTGATAAAGGATTCTATTATGTTAATATATTTAAATGATATATTGTGATTGAAATGTGGAAATTTTATCATTCCTTTATATTGGTTTTATGTATTATGATTTTATATTGGTACTTGGACATTTTATGGGTGGTTACGTGATAAACCATATGGCGGGTGGTGTCGTCAATACCAGGATGGGTGGTTAAGTTATAACCTCCAATGCATTGGGTATGGAAGTCGGCCGTATGGCTATTCCATTAAGTATGTATGGAAGTTGGACGAATGGCTATTCCATTAAGTGATATGTGTGGAAGTCAACCTTATGGTTATTCCACTTAAGTATGTTTATGTCCCAAGTTACCTTTTAATGTTATGTGTTCTTTATATGGGTTTTATGGTAATCTTTTGGTTACAGAAGGGTAAGTAATGAACTTTTATTCAGCGAAGAGTTTTTACTACTTCGAAAAGGTGAAAAGTATTACTTTGATAAAGTATACATGGTTTACTTGTTGTTTTGAAAAACTAACAGTTTTCATTCTTTGTGTATCCCTTACTGAGATTTTTTATGCTCATCCCAAGTTTTTTAAATGTTTTCCACAGGACTTAGCGTGGAATAGGGTCAAGGATGGGTTCAAGAGAAAGTTATGCTACCTAAAACATGGAACTAGACATGTTTCTTTTTAAGAGTTTTTATTTTATGGAAATTTTAGTAGAAGCGACTACTTTGTAATCTTTTGAGATGTAATAGTAATGTCCTAATTCTCTAAAACTCTAAACCTGAAAAGATCCTCAATGTTAATTACTCATTTAATTCAATATTAAGTAAGGTTTAAGGTTGGGGCCTTATATATGATCATTGATTGTTATCACTTATGCTTACCCTTAGAGTGCATCAGATCTCACCCTTTCTTATGTTTCAATTTCCTTGGGTTTTAAAGAAAATTAATACATATTATGTGTCTAGAAGAGTATATAGTGTTTATAAATTATGTAAAATTTTGAATAATTTTATGGATTAAGTGGTTTCTTACATAGTATAAAAAAAATTCCATTAGTTGAAAAAGTCATGGGTTTGATAGTTTATATTTTGTCCTAATTCTATAAAAATAAAAATCGAAAAGATCATGGGAATGTATTATAATGAAATATTTTCTTTAACTAATGTAATTGATATGGTCATTTTCATGTACTACTATATTTATCATTTCATGAATATTTTGTTTGTCCCATTAATGCTATAAACATGCCGCAATATAATGGGTCACACTATGATACTTCTAATAATCTAGAATTATGGTTTATTGTTGATGTATCCCACTGAATGCTTCAAGGGATACTCTAAATTGATCATTTAATCGGCTCAATCCTTCATAAAGGTGTATAGGAGGAATATATAGATCCCAAGGCTTGAAAATAAGTAGTAAATGTTTAAGTAGAAGTTACTTTCTCTAATTTGAATATGGAAGTCATATTGGGTAAGTAGAGTGAGAAGAAAGAGGAATGTTGTCAGGAAAGTGTAGAAAAGTAGAGAATTAAAGAGGAAGGAGAAGAATAATAGGAAGAATAAGAATAATAAGAATTAGAATATAAAGGGGGAAGAATCACAATGACTTGATATAATTCCATATCAGGTGAAAACTCTCTTGTTTTCAAATTTCATATTGTATATCTTTATTAGTGAATGAGAACATTACACATGTTAAAAGACGCATTTTGTATCATGATTTCAAGGATAATCCATAGTCATTTTTAATTCATATGGTGATTCCAATAGAATATGTGATCATGAATTTTACTAGATCATGCTAAAAATTCATGATATGCTTTTGGTAATCATGGATCTAGGTCTTAGTGATAAGAAGAGGTGTCAGGGGTTGATAGGATTGATGAGCATGGCTTAGGAGGATTGGAATGTGTGAACTATTTGGAGTATTCTAGGTTCGGTGCTCTAGGAGTGGTGTAAGGGAATCTATATTGTATGAATAACACCATTGGATATTTGACGGTGTGTCTATTGTTTCAAATGGATTTTAGTAGGAGTCAATTGTGATGATCCAAGTTAGTCGGTAATAGAAAGATATTAGGGTTTCATGTTTGTTCTTAGGTATAAGAAATACAACCACGTATAATCATTATGATCAGTAATTGATATATTATGAGTTGTGGTGACTAGGAGTTTTTATTTAGTGTAGAAATTAAAACCATACTTCTATAGTTGGGAGCATCATATTGATCATAGAGAAACTTCCATCATGTTGTATGGGTCAAGGATATGGTGATACTAATCATGTAAAGTTGTGATAGAACATTAATTCAAGTGTGTGGGTAGATCTTATTACATATGGTTCCTTGTAAATCACCAGATTTAAGATTTATATGTACTCTTGAATGGAATCTATGTATTGGTACCATGATCGGGATAGTTTGGGTGTGATCTAAGAGTGAATCAGATTATGAGATTCCCTATTTATTGGGGTGAGGCAATGATGGGAGATTCATGTGGTTGGTGATACAACCATGGAATTAAAATCACTATCCAATTTGGATTTTGCTGTGAGTGTTTGGAAAATATCATGACGCCTCTAAGAGTTAAGGTATCATGATCAGTGATGAGATAGAAAGTTAGTGGGTACGACTTAGCATTTTTTGGGAGATTTTAGCCAGAGGAGGACCTATGGGTTTTTTATTTCATGAAATTTGGTATTGTGATATGGAAACTACATCGAGTGTGATAGTGATTCCTTGGGGCTGTGTTTTTTATAAGTGACTCCTATGGTAGGGAGGACCGTAATCTAAAATCATCCATTGTGAGTGAATAATTATGGTGGGGTACACTATAATCTAGATGATGTATTATTATATGACACCATTGTGTATTAATATATATGGGAATGTTTTATAATCACCATAATATTGGTGATGGGGATGAGCGGGTAGCTCATCATTAGTGAATGTTATGTATTGGTGCATAGATTTTTGCAGATGAATCTTGTCTGAAGTTGGAGTACATAAGGAATTGAGCTAGAAGTTAATTCATAATCGATGTAGGTTGTGAATGGTAGTGGTAGTACCACCATATCTTCTCAAGGATGATAATAATTATATTAGAGAGTTTGTAACAACCTATAAATTTTACAGGTCACTGTTTCTGGTGGAAATTTAAATTTTTGGTCAATAAGAAGGGTATGTTTAATTAATTTGGATTTAAATTGGAATTAAAAACATAGGAACATATTAATGAGATGTTTTGGGTGTTTATTGAGGCCTAGGAGGTGTTTGGGTTCTCAAATAATCATTGGAGCAAGGCTGAGTGGCCTTTTTAAAATTTGGTTGTTGTAGAAGGTCATGTTGTGACTTTTACATCATGACATGATGACCAAAAATGATGGAATAATTATGAAAGGATGTGATAAGGTCTCACAATGATGGGTAGTATGATTAGTTTCACCATGGAGGAAATAGAGGTCGCACCATGATTTTTTTCACCTCACATGGAAAAAGGGGCATAATATAACGACTAATAGGGATCACTCCATGATGTTATTGTTCAGATATTGGGTTCCCCTATCATGTAGTGATTGATTCAAGAACTTGAGGCTCCGTGATATTATGGAGATAGGTTGAGAGATGTTTCCTCTACCAAGGGTGGCTACACCACATCTCATGAGGGATACGTCGTGACATGGTCAGGTGAGGGAGCATCATTTCATGACCCCTATGGTTCTATTGTGTCAAACATACAACCTTATTTTATTTAATAGGGATAAATAGATCATTTATTAGTCACCCATTCAAATTTGGGGAGATAGAGGCATTGTGGGGTCCATTTTTTTCAGACCCTCCCCTCCTTCTTCCCTATTTAATCATCCTTGAAATGGGTAATTTCATGGAAATTTTTGTTGTTTTATGGTGAGTTATTATATTATTCCTTCATTTTTTTGTTTTTTATAACCATAATGGTATTATATGAGACATAACTTGAGTGGTGTGGGTGAATCAGTGTAGATAATGTCCTCAAAATTAAACAATTTTCCATAATTCTATCACATCCATGGTTATATTGACCTGATAATTATATAGGTCACTACTTTTTTCTTCTTTTTTTAATGTTGATCTGATTATTTTCCCTTTTATTTTTATCCCTTGAACTATTTATCTAGGGATTTAATTGTCCCACCTTATCAGTTTGATTTGTGAAAAAATTAAATGAAGTGAAACCACATACGAAACATATGGTTTTTACATGGTTCACCTAAATTGGCTAATCCAAGGAGAATGCTATCAAAAGTGTGTTGAAGAAAAAATTAACCAATAACCACATTGATCAATTTTATGGTTTATCCTAGGTCATTTATACCAAGTATCACTCGTCTTAAAATAGTTTTGTGTTGTCTCACTACTACCCAAAACTCACTGCCTCACACACCCTCATTCACTTAATACTCTAAAGAGAAAACTAGTTGGAACATTGGATGAAAAAATATCAATTATTGTTGTAGATGCATTGAGTATAAATAAATTAAATTTAAATCTATGATTATCCTTAAAATTTATAAAAATAAACATGAAATGTAAAGATTCCTACTTTCCATGCTAAGACTAGAGAACCTTTAACCTTCCAGTGATATTACTAGAATATCTTCACCATTGTTGCATTGTAGAAATCTTATCTACCTTTAACTACCATATGTGGAAGTGAACACTTTTTAAATTCCTTTATTATAAATAGATCCTCAATATATTTCAAGTTCCTATTTCTTCGACTTACATGTTTTTAAAATTGATATAGTTCTAATTCTCGCTTTTCCTTCCTACACAATTCTTCTTATATGTGCATTATATACATGCAACATAACCATACAAATATTTAATATGGAATTATACACAAATACATTTCATCCATACTTCCATAAATCTTGGTTTAAGTACCTTAGGATCATATTATTACATAGAGATGGGGGAGATGAATTAATGGAGACCATTTTTATAATTTCTTATAATTTAAGCCTACCTATAAAACTTGTTAAAGATTGATCCACTCAAATTTAAATCATATCCTCACACATATAAGTAGAAAATGAAAGAGAAATGAACATAAGGATTTTTACAATTTTTGGATCCTTCTTGGAAAACATTTATTTTTTCATGGATGATTAGTCCCCCCACCAACCATAGATTATTCACTATAAGCATAATTGTTCAGAAGCTTATGGCATTAGTATAGCATTGTAATATACTTTTAAAAATTTACACCAAACTGAGCAGTTTCATATTAGTAACATAAGAAATCATAAAATAACAATAAGAAATATTTAGTTGAAGGTCAGGTTGCTTTAGAAATATAAGATATGATCTTTTTATATGATAATATAGGATATTCAAGAAAATTTTACTCACTATAAGTAGTATCTTATATAGATATACTTATTGATTCTCATACTTAGATTTTATTCGCAAAAATATTATCTCAGATAGATGTAGATGATAAAATATGAAATTTGATCTTTAGGTTCTCTCTTATTATTCTCTATATTTTTCAAAACTTAGCTCAATGAAATTATTTTAGTCTCTCTCCTTAAAATATCAACATAATTTATCACCATGATTTCCAAAATTAAAATTATTCTAGAATTATAATTTTCATCGTAGTATTATTGGTTATTCCCACAACTAAATCATAAAGCATGATCTTATTTATTTACCCATTAATTTAGGCTCACTTTCATGAAACATTATCTCAAAAATATTCTCACCTTTAATTAATTTCATGTCTCTAGTAGAATTACACATCTAACATTCTTCTTTTTTGGTTGATCGGTATCACCTCTTAGAAAATATTACTTATCTTCAATCGCCATAAAATAATAATTCAAATATAAATGAATTTTTCAATTTCCTAAATTAACCATCTTCATATTTCTACTAAAACAATTTTAAATCATCATCTTCAACCTACTTGCATTGTGAGAAGATTATTTTTAGTACAATAACTAAAAACTTAGTATCCTGAATATTCACACTTAGTAATAAAACCTCAATCACTGCATAATCATATGTCAGTGATTATTTTAACTTAAGAATAAAAAATCATCATCCCACATAAAAACCAGAATGGTTTTCTAGTTTCCATAATTTATAAATATTACATTTTAACCTTATAGTAACATTTAAAATAAACCATCTTGAATATTTAAGTGGATATTAAAAATTATCATTCATTTCCAATTATTTCATGAAATAACTTGAATTAAATTTTGAATGTGATATTTTAAGAATCCAATATTAGTTCAAGCATTATCCAAATTAATTTCCCAAGAATATTTTAATTTTGGACACTTATAGAATTTTCAGATATATCACATGACTTTTAAATTTAAACAAACAAATAATTCATACATTGTTCCATGGTTTCATATCCATATAATTATACAAGTATTATGGGATTATGAATTCATATAAGGTATCATCTAAAAGTCTCACACTGAATTTATATGCTCAGGTCTTATGATGATGTCTCGTAATGAAGACTAAATTAGACTCAAATTCATATGAAATGTTGTGGAGTCTTATGAAATGCATAGATTTATATGAAATGTATTTATTTTTTCCAACTCAAAAGTAAAATGAAAAATATGAATTCATAGGAAATGAATTTAAATACTTAAAAAATATATTGAAAAGTATTATGTGATTCATGAATCCTTATAGACTTCCACAAAAAAGTCTTATGAAATGAGAGAAGCCTTATAGAAATTATAGACTTAGCTTATTTTCATAATTCCATACTTTAACACTTTTGTATTGAACATATTCATTTAAACTCAAGGAATCTCAACGTGACTCAAAAAAATTTAAACCAGCTAAAAAATATTATAAACCTATAATTATTCTCTACGAAGATTTAAAATAAATAAAAACCATCAAAAAATCCTAGATGGGCTCAACGATACATAACACACTCCAAACTCATTTTACCAAAACCTAAAATTTTTCCAAAACAAGATCTTAGAAGATGCACACACATCACCCCTTGTTTCTTCTGATGAAAAAATGGAAAGAGGAAAGGACATATGAAAACACCTTTCTCCAAAAAGGGGATTTCAATATTTTATAAAGGGAGGCACATCTCTGACAAAACAAAGTCTCTCGAAAGATTTCAAAACCTTCAGTTTTGAAGTAAAACGAGCACATGACATCACAAGGTGTCACCGAACATGATCCTTGTGACTGATAAAAACAATATATGGAAAGGGACCTTATGATAAGTCCCAAAAAACACATGATTTCTTAAAAATGGCCTTATAAGCCTCTCTTGACCATATTCCTTACACTAGTGTTTTAAAAAGAACCCTCATTTCAGAGAGATTGATGAAAGACCCAGAGGCCATCTTAGACAACATTTTACACCGACAACCCCAGACCACTCCAACCTTTGGAGACTCGGGTAACTTAAGGAAGTAAGGTATCTTTAAACCTTACATGACCACTCTCCTACTACAATAGGATCCACAAAACCGAGAAAGGAAATGGTGTGGACTCAACCTCTAAAGCTTGAGAAAAATAGTCCTTGTGTCGGTCAACTAGAGGACATTACAGTGGAGAAGCAATCTGAGATGCACTTCAGTCGTGCATTAAATCTTTATGGGGGTGTACCCTATCTAATGAGAGAACCCAAGGACCCAATCAATCAGGTACATTGGTCAAAAAAAATATCACTAGTCAAAACCGAACATATGAGGGGAGCCACTACAAAGGCCTCCCGAACGTTTCTCAGAAGCAACCACTAACCAGCCCTTCAACTCAACATACCGACCAAACAAAAACCCAAAACATAATTAAAACAAGAGGGGTTATTGAACTCAAAACATCCCACAACAACAAAATTTCCAAAAACACATAAGACACGCCACCCAAATGGGTTATCAAGACATCAATTTTTTCTTTTAAAATAATCCACTTCATTGAAAATAAACGAGTTAGTGGTTAGTATACCCACTAATGGTATCTTATGGGCCTCACACATGCATGTTTCCATCCCACACTAGGAACCCTCATCATATCCATCCTGGTACTCATACATTCATTCCATTAACCATCCATCATCCCATATAACCCCATGCATGGGGATGCTCACAGAAATACCAAAGGTTAAAACAAAAATGTATTCCACTTTTTAAAACCAAAACATTCAAATGACACTTCCCTTATTCTCAAAACCACTAAGCATAGAATAAAAACATAATTTAAATCTTAAAAAAAATTCATAAAGCCCCAATCATTCAAATAAATACTCACTTTCAAACCATACATTAATTTCAAAAAAAAATCAGGCCATTTCAAAATACTCCCAGTTTTATGAAAAAAAACTACCTTTCATCAACACCCATTCATTTAAAAACCCATCTCTTCTTATTTAAACATGATTCCAATGATTCATAAAACTTTTAAAATTATTACTAGTTACCAAATAGAAAATTATCTTAAAAACCCACACATAAATTCCCAAAACACTTAATTCAACCCAAAACACTTGTCAATAATTCAACAAAGTCTATTTGGAATAGATTTTCAAAAGCCACTCTAATACAATTCAAACTTTTTAAATAGGTGTAAACACACCATTTACCATTTCAAAATAGTTCTGAAAATTAATTTCCACCATTTATAAATCAAGAAACTTCTTCTTTACTAAAAAATCATTTCATAAAATTACACATTTATTAAAACAAGTCTTATTTATAATTTTAAAACCAAACTTCCAATATTACAAAATTAAAGGACATAAGAAAATGCGAGAGGAAACTAGTTTTGGTGGGTGAAGTAGACATATGTTTAGTGGCCATATGCCAATCACTTTACCATCGCAAAGAGTGGTCTAAGAAAATATCCTCAGCTCCACATGGCTTTCCAAGCCCTACGAGCTCACTGAGACCATTGACCCAACTCTCTTTTCATTTCCCCAATCATCGATGACCCATGAAAACAAAAGGACTCAGATAAAACCTAACTTCCCCTGGTGACTTGAATTCCATCATGAGGTGTGATTTCTAGGAACCCTACTCATAATAGGAATTTCAAGTCCCGACAACACTAACTTCGGACTATCCCGACTCTTCCCCAAATAACATAACCCAAGAGAGAAAACTTGGCGCCTCTAATACCATTTTTTCATGAACCGAATCTAGTTTCCATCAAAACCAGCACCTGACCCAGCCTGTGGAAAGGCCCAAAGGGAGTTCACGATCCCCCATGGGCTGTCACAAGTGATCGGGTATCAAAAAACTGAAATTTTAGAATGATTTACCTGAGTTTACAAACATAAAACAACAAATGAATCCAATAAAATAAATCTATATTTTTTAAACCAAAACATATTTTACAAAAAATCAGAATTTAATTACATAATATAGAACAAAAATGAAAGACTATAAAAAAGGAAAAATGTCAAAATGGACGTCCCAAGAACCTCCTCATGGAAAGGGTTACCGCCCTCATGTAATCTCAATGACACCACGCCAAGAAGGACCGCTAGAAACCCTAAACCACTGGCTCTAAAAGATTTACCCAATCCTGTGAAAAAATAACCAAGTCTACTTACACCCAAGGGTATAATTAGGGTGTGAGACAAATCCCTGTAGGATGAAACCACAAAAATATTTTATGTGATAATCATTATAAGAAAAAAATATTGAAATTTTTGTAAACAAGAAGTGCTTGTAATAATTTCTAAAATATGAAACTTTATATAAAAATAGCTTTCAAGTGGGATACTCTAAAAGAAATAAACATTTTTAAATATAATGAAAAATCTGCTTAATTTCTCCATCCAAACATACCATATGCTGAGATAAGTATAAAATATCTAATGAGCACTAGCAATGGTAAAACAACTATAGGCACTAGCTCGTTGTGGGTCTCAGGTACCTCATACTCGGTGAAAGTAACCATATAAATATTTGTTCTTGTGCACACAAGACACTAGTAGGGATCATAACCATAAACTAGTGGTCCCTCAACATAATCATAATCATATTTTAATTATTATTCTCATCGTTAAACTTGTTATGTGAAATAGGGGCCAAACCCCATAGGATCACTAGCATACTAGTACAAATCCACCCACCTAGATACCCAAGTTTTCCCTCTTGTGCTAAAACAAGTTCCACAAGCCATGAAATACAATTTGAACATAAAAATACCACTTCCAAGTTACACACACACAAAACATCCCACACACATGTCACATGATCCCCTTTTTCATTCAAATTCATTTTGTAAATCATACTCACACCAAAACAGCCTACAACACATTTCACCTCTCTTTCACACTTCAACAAATCCTTTAAAAAATTTGATAAAAACCTTCTAAGATAGTACACATCACATAAAATCCCTTTCACATTAAAATAGACTATTTCAAAAGTACACTCCTACCAAAATATTTTGGCAACATATTTTCACCTCTTGCAAAAATCAAGAAACCATTTAAAACCTTCACAAAACAATTCCAAGGAGTGTAACCATGGTTTGCACACAAAATCCTTCTAAAACCCTTATTTGAATACCAAAAGCATACCAATGTCATATAAAACCAGAAGTTGAAGCCATAACATCATTTAATAAAACTATTTCATGAATTATAATACAACCCCAATGAACACAACATGGAATACACACCAAAAATATTCATTCTTTCACAAAAATGCCACTTAAAAACCAACCACTTAACAAATTATACCAAATATAATTTTTTAACCAAACACAATAGAATATAATCATTCAAAAAATATAAATCAAGAAAAACTAACTCATCCAATAATTCATAAAAATAGAATCACCTACCATTTGTTCCAAAAACTCCAAACCGTTGTGCAAAACTTCAATAGCACCACCGTCACACCACAATGAAGTGAAATAAAGACATAATCCACAATATTTCACCAAAATGACACAAAATAAAACCCTAGGTATGAACCCTATATTCTATAAATTTTATAACCTCAAGAAAAGTGGAAGAAATCCTAAGAAAATGGGAGGAACATGAGAGGAAACCCACTTACTTGAGATATCTTGAATAAAACGCCCCAAATACACTAATAGATGAATTTCCAAATAGAAGAAAAATGAAAGTGAGGTTTGAATAAGGATTAGGAGGTCATGTAGAAACTAGAATGGGAGAAAAATAGTGAAAAATGAAGGAGTTATGAAGGAAACAAATTACCTCTTCAAATATAGACGATTTGAGAAAGCTTGAGAGGTTTCGCACTAATCTGTGATTGAAATGAGCTCCAAATAGGGAGAGATGAATATGGGGGCGCGCCTAGGGCTGTTGGATTCAAGTGGGATGTGGAATAACTGAAAATATAATAAAATTAACTAGATATTAAATAAACAATTTCTTTTAAAAAAACTGGAAATGGGATTACGGGTTGGCCCAATTCCATAATTAAAAAACCAAATCCACCATGGTTATGGATGCCTAGAGGGTCAAAATTGATATTTTGGTGTTAATTGGTTAGGGTAGGACATGTTGGAATTTTAATGGGTGCAAAATGTTGAAAAATGAAAGAGTTATAAAAGAAACAAAACTGGTTTTTAAATATAGAAATGGGCTCACGGTTTGGTCCAAATCATGAAAACTCACCCTTTCCTCCAAAAATGTATGGGAAACCCCCCAAAAAAGAAATAGTGGAAATTAAATGAAAAATACCTTTAAAATAATTCATTAATGTGAAAAAACAGGATATGTAGGACACCTCATAATGGCTCAATACACTCCTCATAATATTAACTGCCTCCCTGTATGGTAGAAAATTCAGATGTGCTTGGTTATACTACTTTAGCATATAAGTATCTATCCATCAATGGGAAGTGGATGAAGAACCTAAAATACATGGATATGGATTCACTAATTATATCTCCATTTCCTTTGTATAAAAATAGACTTAACCTATATTTTTTTTTTAGGCTAACCAGTCATGTGTCAAGATTATGAAGAGAATCTAGAACATATCTTAAATCTATAAGAGAGTCTTGAAATAGGAAACAATTTCTCCTAAACAAGGTGTGATGAGACTGATCTCCCATCCTCTCTACCAATGCAAGTCCCTAAGCATTTTTTATCTTGAAACACCAATTGAACACTCACCTTTTGAAAGAAGGTTTGTACCCATCTTTAGATGAGCGAAACATTGGGATTTTATATTAATAATGAAGATGGTAACCCACTATAAATGATTATGTAGCACATATTAACCCCCCCCCCCCCCCCCGGACTCAAAATAAATAGTCGGGCCAAATTTGAATTCCACCTAGCAGTTTTTTATTTCCCGTTATTAACAAAAATTGTAAACCCAACATGAATCTCTCAAATAACAAAATGATTTTGTTGTTATCTATCAGGCCACTTTGTTTTCACTCTATATGGAAACAAAAATTGTGAACCCAAATTGAATCTCTAAAATAATAAAATTATAGTGTTTTTATCCATCGAGACACATTGTTTTCACACTACATACAAACAAAATGGTCAAACCGACATGAAACTCTCAAATAAAATAATGATTGGTTAATCATGTGTTAGGCCACTTTGTCTTTCATATTATACATAAAAATAGCTGGTAATCCTAACATAAGTCTTACAGCTAATCCTCTATAACCAGGGTTCCCATGAAATAATTCCATCCTCACATTGACATGTCCATGAAAGTAGAATGGTTGAATTTGGAATAAAATAACAATTATGTTAACCATGAATATCTGATTGAGCACATCATGCCTATGATATTGCACTAATAAATAACTTTGTTCCCTATTTTCTACATGAATACAGATACTTATCTCATCAATAGAAACTCGATATGAGATAATTTCATCATCCAGCAACTGTTCTAGCAAGTCATATGTGGATGAAACCCCTACGGGTCACAAAATGATCTCACCTACCTGATATCGCCAATGTTAGGTGCAGAACATGGTGGTTTGGGAGAACCATTGATGTGGTATAATCTTCACCCTAGAGACAACTCATGAAGGTCTCCAAGAACTAAAATAGATAATTTTTCATCATCCTGGGAAAGATACAGCTAATCCAATGTCCCTTGTTTCCATATCCAACCGCTTCAGGAGCTTATCCCAAGAGATTGAAAATCAACACCTTTAATATCTAATGAAGGTGGAACAGGAATTGAAATATGGATCCCTTCGGGTTCAGGGGCTGTCAAGGAGGGATCTTATCAACCACTGTTACTAGCATCATCCCATCTGTACCCATCAGTATCCAGTTGAGGGTACCACCCAACACATTGCCACCTCTAACGCCCACGCATGGGTGGAAAGGAAGACACATCAATCGAGGAAGTTTCTCGATATCTAGGAGCCTGCTCATATCCCCAAACCTTCCAATGATGTCTACCATCATATTCCAATGGTAACCAGTGAGCATGATTATATCATTTCTCACTAGAAACAAGTCTGTGGGCATATTCCTACAACAAGCATGGGGGTGCATGTCCATACCCCTGTGCATGAATTCCATCGACATATTCTGGTGGTGCAAGGTGGATAGAAGTGGGCTCATATCCCCACTTCAATTGAAGATATCTTCCATTTCATACTAGGGATATAAAATGTTCATGCATATATCCCTACACACACTTTTCAAATATGCCAACACATCTTAGAAAAAGATGAATAACTCTTCTATCATATTCCAATATAGGAACAGATATAGGGACAGGCACATATTCTTATCCCTGCATCCAAGAAAGCTCAATACTCTGATGATTATGAATAAGTGGTTTCTCTGGATCAAGTGAACATTCTCGCACCCATATAAGAGGATTATGGGCATATTCCAGTGAATTAAGAGTCATCATATTGCGATCATATTCCAATTCTTTCACTAGGTGAGAGCGGCACATGCCTTAGGACAGGGTAAAATGCCTATCCAAAAAATCCAGGAGCATATTCCAAAGTCCCATGATCATGATCATATATCTATTCTGGTCAGGGCTCACCAAGTTATAGGGTTACATGCCTCGAGATAAGCTCATATTCCTCCTTAATAAAACCAATGACATAATCCAAAGGAACAGGATCAGGCTTATATCCCCTTTATTGTTGGGGATAACCAAGTTAAAATGGAACATGCCTCAAGGAAAGATCATATTCCTATCAGTAAATCTTCCTAAAATATTCCATAAATTCACATATACAAGGAACATATTCCTAATTTTTCCAATGAATGAATGTACCAGCATAATTCTGAGGAAATACAAGAGGAGGCTCATATCCCTTCTCCCATTATGGAGTTCCATAAATATATTCCATCGGGGGATGAATATTTGGACCAAGCTCATATTCCTTCTCCGAACGAGACTCAATAAGTGAGAGAGGAACATTCCATGAGGTAGGATCATACTCCTTACAAGAAATACCATCGATATATTCCAAAGTCTCGGGATCGGGCTCGTATTCCTATCTTGATCGAGCCTCACCAAGTGAGAATGGAACGTGCCACAGGATAGGATCACATTCCTATCAATATTGAAATATCTAATTGGCATATCCCAATATCTTCTCAGTAGAAATCACATATTCCCACAACCCCATAATTTTATAAGAAAGTTTCTAAAATCATCATACAGTAGGCTCATATCCCTACATAATTCCAAAAGTCAGGTTGACATATTCTGACCATGATGCAGAACATGAACCATATTACAAAACTACTCAATGTCGGTGTCCTTTAAGTCATTTAAGACACATTCTCAACACCCCAAGCGTCCCTCAACTCTTGGAATGATGTAGAATACAATCATTACCATGATATTCCTCCTCATGGTACTATAGAGATGGATCGTAGGGACTCTACTCCTAACTCCCACTAGGTTCAACCTACCCACAGTGGTATCTCCCACAAACTAGGAAATCCTCCCCTTAATGAGACACCTCCACATAGAGAGGTGTTAAAAACTAAGACACCTTTTTATATAGAGTTTCTTGAAACATTGGGATCAATTTCATATATTTTCCCATCAAATTATAGCAGCACTCCACTCCAGTCATCATACAACAATCAAAATCATATTTTATGGTCTGACCAGATGGAGGCATGCAAGTCGGATGAAGAGGAGACCTACATTGAAATATGGATAGAGTTATTTTAAAACAACCTCCCCATAATGTTCAATCCCCTCACCACATCTAAATATGAGGTCTCATATGAGTTAGAAAATGAGTGCATGCCTTATCTATGAAAAAATATGTGGGATACTCATCAGCAATTGAAGGCTAGAAATATCCCCTATCCAAGATATGAGTATCACATTTAGATCATAAATACCCTTTTTCATCTATATATGGAAACCTTTTCTATAGCCCAAAACCCAGGAGTGGAAGAGCATGACAAATGATTATGCAGTGTTTGTCACCGCACTGCGACAACTCTCTACTGAATGATTTTCCAAGCATCACCAAATGTATGTATCTGATGATGGATGAAATATAGATCATTTCACTTCAATATGTCTCCATAATAATAGAAAACTTCTTATATAGCATCATATGATATCATTTCCTCCATCCAAATCATAGTACTGTGTAATACATGAGCTATTTGGTCACTACAATAGAATTCCCCCACTTTGACTATGCCCAGATATCACAAAAAGAGGGAGAGGATAGCTTTCAGACCTTCTAACTGGGCCCCTCAAATCAATAAGAATACATTTCATACCTATAAGCCGAATTTTTTATCAACTGGAAAAGTTACCATGAAGAATGATTCCAATAATGGGATTCCATCGCACCCAACTCTTAAGTGAGCACAGCTACACTGCATCAAACAGGTCTTAGTAGAAACTACCATATCAGTCATCCAAGACTGAACCCAACCCTCCAGGTTAGGGGAATATATAACACTACCTCCACCTCTCATATCATCAATTATTGATAAGATTCAAGGCATATCATCAACATCTACAAACAAACTCCAACCCACTGGGTGGGAGGGATTTATATCTCAATCTCCATCATGAGGTTCATCATCCACTTAGAGGGTCATGGGAAAATAAAATGGGATTGTAGGTCAAACCCATCCCACTAGGTTGGGGGAACTTATATCTCAATGTTCATCTCTAGTGTTATCAAATCTCCAACTGTAATCATTGGATCCTCAAAAACAGGATCAATCAATTCTAATTGTGACCCCGAATAACCCCCATCTTGTAGGATTGGGAGAATTTTCATCATCATTATCACTGTAGTGAGAATTATTCTTCTCCTGTATGGGAGGTAAAAATCAATGGTTTTCATCCCATCTATTCCTCTCACCAAAAAAACCTCTACTATTCAGGGCTCGTTCAGTAATCACAATTGGAAACTCCCTCAATATCTTTGTTCATAACCAAGATGGGATGATAGTACAACAAAGGAGATCGCACACTACCGAGGTTGCAAGACAAAACGACCAAATATGGCCAAGGGTTAGAAGAATGACCTTGAATAATGTAGTACAGAATCGTCTTGTTTCATTGAAAGTAATGGTACAACCACCGTTTCCCGATATACCTTTGTGAATATCATCACTTTCAACATGATATAAATTTTAGATCATGATGAAAATGTAGAGGTATACAACATGGAAAACCTAACCTAAGAGGAGGTTTATCTTGATGCACCAACTAAGGTTGTATGCACCAGAAACCTGTAGGGGATCTAAAACCTCGAACCTACGAATATCGATTTTCCACCTCTATAGTAGAGCACTACCAAAGAAAAAGGGGAGGGTGTGGATACATTTTAATCACAACCATGAATAATCAAAGTTCCTTCCATGGAGGAACAATTATCACAATACAAGAGTGATATAAAAACTCTCATACAACTCAATAAAGAGCTAATCGGAGGAAATATTCCCCCCATGTATCATCTTTAGTAAGAGAAGAACATTCTCCCTCCCATGGATGATCTGCTAGAAAATGTGGTATTGGAGCATCAGGCTGGCTCTAGATCTAGGAATCCAGTGTACATAAATGAGGAAGTTTAAAATGATTATTACTTCCCTCTATTGCAGTGACAGCCTCTCCATCACCAAGGTGATCATTCGGTCTTATGAAAAATTGAAAATCAATGGGAGATAAATTTGGGGCCACCTCATCAAACCCCACCCACTCCTTGTATATTGGAGGCAACTCAAACAGTAGTTCCCCTAGAGCTTCGTAATTTCATCAAGTCCCTAGCTACTTGAATGGAATTAATGGAGGGGAAACGTACCCTTATGAAACTTGAGATGAATCCATATCCTGAATGGTTGGATAACACTTTGCCTCCATCCAATTTCGGAAATCATACCTTCTCTACCATTGACGATGTAGGAGACCCTGAATAGAATCTTACACACTTCGTATACCAATGTGGTCTGATGATGGGCCCTTGAGATCAATATTAGGCAACAAGGTAGAGGTATTTTGTACAAAATCTGATAAGGCCAACCTTTATTTGGTACATAAATCTTTTAGTAGGTTCCATTTTAGGATGGGAAGACCTTTATCATCATTTCTTTTATCAGTTTAGCTACACTCTAAGGAAGATGACAATTTTTGACCTAGCAAATTGAAAACGACATGAAATTGATAGGGTTTATAACTTCATATCTAGATGGAAAGTTTTAACCTATTCACTCAGCATCCCTCTCTTGTAGGAGAAACTTTTGGAACATTATGCTTAAAATATCCCGGATTAGTTATTGACACATATGATCCTAATGATGTATCTAGGTGGGTTTTGTGAGTTCACAGAAAAGGAACAATATCTTGAGGACTCTATTCAGTGAACCCAATCCAAAACTCAACTTGTACCTTTAGCATAATGGAAAATGATAGGTAAAGCAGAAGTTGTAGTTGTCACTATCAAGCCTGTAGTAGTTCCCATCCAAGCACCTAGGTAGGACCCGAACTGCCCAATACCTCATGTTGAGTGGTGAAAACCACAAAATCATCCTCGGATAGGGGATCATAGAAATCAGGGTCACCTAGGATTTGAGGAACATGTGAATAGATTATAATCCTTATAAAATGAACAAGCCCTTGGTTATTTCTTGGAATCCATAGATAATAACCTGCTCAAGCTACCGCAACCCAGGAATCCCTATGAGGTCAACCTCACTGACTGTACTGAATACTACCCTTCCCATGAAAATCTAGGGCATAACATCTAGGACCACATCATCTTCAAAGATATCCTTCAAGGCATAGGTTATTCTGGATAGGTGGTGCAAGATAACTTCTCAGAGAAGGTGGCCTGCATAATTGTTGCCCATTCAAAAGAAGTGGGTGATTGGAAAAAAGTTACGGCCATGTGTGATTGGAAGCTCAAAAAATGGATGACTCGGAATATAATTGATGGAGTTAATTCCACCTTGAGAGTACATCTACACAAAGCCACAATAGATCCATTAACGAAGAAGTTAAAATTAAATATTCCTCCAAAATGTGGTTGTAACCATTTAAAGTAGTAAAAAAAAAGAGGGAGAGTTATATTTTGCTCCAATGTAAGCTCTAACTCTTGTAGATTTCTTCCCTGAAACATTTGAAGCATAGAAACCACCCCACCAAATGGAACCCTCACTGGATAAAGAGCACATCTTCATTTTTTCAATTTAATACACTTTTCATACCCCTTATCTGATGATGAATATTCCTCATGATATGTGTTTCTCGCACATAACTAGGGAATAGAAGGCTGAATGCATCAGAACCGAGGATATAGAGGAAAACACGGGTGTGGTCGAACCCAATATTTCAATCAAAACCCCATAGAGGACATATATTCAGTCGAGCCTCAATGGAAATCACTCTAGTAGGCTTAAAAGAGGCATAGAGGCATCCTAGAACCCTCCAACGATCATCAACATCCATTTGTCTTTCATGACCTCCCAGTGGGGGTTTGATTATCTAATCATCCTAGGCAACAGTGAAGGATAGCATGACCAGGACCACTAGAAGAAGATACTCCCATGATCTATGCATAAGTATGAGTCCCATTCAACTCAAATACCTTGGCTCCTAAGCCACATGTTAAGAAGAAACCCCACCTTGGGAAGCATTGAACTCTGGCACAAAAGTAAGAAATTATAAAATAGATAGTGTTTTTCCTAGCCAAGATAAAAATTTTAGATGTGCTCTATATTTAAAAAGAACTCATGTAGGAACTTGTTGAAGACCTCCAGTTCCCACAAGATTTTGGGAGATAATTCACTTTATTCAAGGTTTATCGAGTGTAGACCATTCCATCAGAATGTCATGTAACCATATTGTTCACTAACCAAGATTAGGAACAGGTCACCCAAGGGCACATCAGGGCCTTATATGTTTTGGGCAGACCCAATAATTTCGATGTACAAGGAGATTTTATTGGTAATGGTTCTAGGATCTACCTCATCCCATTTTAAACCCTCCAATGTTTTGGATATAGTGAATAGGATTTTTTTTCAAAAGGATGACCATTCAAGGGTAAGATAGGCGTTTGAAACCTCTTGATAAGATCAAACTCGAAGATCGTTTAGGGAGCTCATGTATGATGTTGATTTTATGGTTATATAGTAATAAATTGCATATAATGTCGTACTTTGAAGGCCCTGGGTCCATATCCACCTGGTGTTACCTTCAAAATTCCATCATTTTCTGAAATACCCCATCGATAGAATGGTTGGCATATTTCATGGTGACATAACCCCCTTTGAGACTTCCAGATCCATATATACTGAAGAAGATTTCTACAAAAGGGGAGGAAAACAATCAACGGTGGATGATGATATACATGTAGTAGCCTCAATGGATTGGGAACTGCACCTATGAATCCTTAGAGTATGCTCAACAGTGACCATGTACTCCCTATAAATATAGTTGAGATGTTAGACCAAATCCCAGAGGTCCAAGTGCCTCCTATCCCCAGTAAAAGTGTAAAAAAAAATTAGCTCTAGCATCAATCTATAATGAATCAGGCAATAGGGGATGATAATGTCTCTTCTCATGGCCTCTCTCACCTTGATAGTGACAGATAAGTCCTCATATTTCTAACTTCATCTGTAAATGTCTCCAAGGACTCAGATATAGAAGAAGAGGGAGACATCATAAATTCCCCTCCCACATCCGAGGAAGGTATCTCCACCACTATTGATGATCTCAGGAAAATAAATTTGGGAACATAAGAAGACCTATGGCCTACACTTATTAGTGTCTCCATGCCCCTTAAAGAGCAAGATATATAACTTTAATTTCTAAAGCAACATAGATATGTGTTCACTTGGAACTATATATAAATTCCCGGATTAATCTATATATGGCTATGCACCATCTTGGATTACCCAAAGGAAATCTAGGATTAAAGTGGGTAGCTAGGAGGATTCACCCCTCTCATGCCACTAATGTATAGGTCAAAGTGGAAAAATTGATTAAATCCAACTTTTTCTGAGAACTAAAAGACCTAAGATGTCTCTTCAACATTGTCCCCATTAAGAAAAAGAATTATGAGAGTAGGGCTTGCATCGATTTCAAAAACCTTAATTGGATTTGTCCAAAGGAAGAATTACCATTGACGATCATATAATTCTTGATCCATGTAAATGCTAACTTCTAATCCCTTCCCTTCATGGATGGGTATTCAAGGTAAATCAGAAAAATATGGCCCATAAAGATGAAGAAACAACTACCTTTAGAGTGCCTTGGGGGATATTTTTCTATCAGATCATTCCCTTTGACTTAAAGAACACTGGTTCCACTTATCATTGTGCCATGAATTATATCTTTAATCCATTCTTGAAAATAATAGTCTAATGTTATGTTGACGACCTGGTTTTTAAATCCTGATAGTGATATGATCACTTCACTGATCTTCAAATATTCCATGATAAGATGTGACAGCACTATTTGAAGATGAATTTTCATAAATGAATATTTAGGGAAACATCAAGGAAGTTCCCTGGATTTTTGGTACGCGACCATGGCATCAAGTTGAAACTAGAGAAGACTAGTTCTATATTAGTAATTTCACCCCCATAAATCTCAAAGAACTGAGGGGGATCCAAGGGAACCTCACTGACACTTGATGTTTCATAGAAAACCATTTCAGAAAAACTCTCCCCTTCACTATTCTAATAAAGAAGGAAATAACCTATTAATGAGATGATGAATACTAAGAATCTTTTGAAAGTCTCAAGTAGTATTTATTGTACCCACAATTTTTGATACCTTTGGTGGAAGGTAGGCCACTCATCTTTTATGTGACTACCATGGAATTTTCATTGGGTACCCTCCTCTCACACAAAAACATGATGCGAGGAGAAAAAATAGTCTCTACTACCTCATATAAACAATGCTAGGTACTAAGACCTAATACTCTGATGATGAGAAGAATTTCCTTACACTCATCTTCATAGTGCAAATTTTGAGGCATTACATGCGGCACCAAAAAAATCCATATGGTCTCTTGTATTCATCCGCTCAAGTACATACATTTTCATCCTATATTAAATGGGCGCTTGTCCTGATGTGCGTTCATTCTATAGAAATACAACATTCATTTCGTATCATAGAAATAAATGTAAGGGAATGCCCTGGATGATTTCCTCACAACACATCCTACCCTAGAGAATACACTGGTGGAAACCAAACATCCAGATGAGGAGTTCTTCTATGCACATGACACTCCCTAGACATGGGAGATGTATTTTGATGGTGCCTCAAAAATTTCTATCATCAAAATAATGGAAAAATCAAAGCTCAATTGGGTTGTCTTAGGGATTGTGTTTTTCTCTCAAAATAAATTAGTTTTCCCTAATCTTTCTCACTATATGAGGGCTACAAAAATAATGAGGTATAATTCCAAGCCCTCATTGGTGGGATAGAACAATACCTAAAGCTACAAATAGACTACCTGAATATCAAAGGGCACTTGAAGCTTGTGATAAAGTATATCAATGGAGAATATGCCATCAAAAAGGATGAAATGACCTCTCTCGCTAGCTATGTAAATGGATTGATGGTAAAGTCCCCTTTTTAGCCCATATTGTATCATGTTCCCCTATCATAGAATTATTGTGTTGATTCATTGGATAATATAACCATAGTATTGGATGAACCTGGTCAAGAGGAATCAATCTTCTATATCATGCACCGAAGAATGGTCTTGGGATCATTATATGTGATATGGATGAAATCAATTAGGTTAATACCTCCCTAGAGTGTGATGAAATAGAATCTACCCTTCTATAGATGGAGACCATAATTGGTTATCTCCAAAATGGGACCCTCTTGACAGATCAAGATGGAAGGGAACATATTCGGTTCCATGCAACGAATTTTACCCTGTAGAGTGGTCCAAATGAAAAGAGGGTCATATACAATCGAGGATTAGATGGAATCCTCCTTAAATGCATAGAAAAAAAAAGAGATATTCCTGATATCATTAAAGAATTCCATGTGGTATCCTACAGCACTCATCATTCTGGGAACAAGATCTCCCACCAAATTAGGAGGTTGGGTTACTACTGGAAGGCTATTATATAGGACTATGCGGAATTCACCAAGAAATGTCTTGCATTTTGGATCCATGAAAACTTTATCCACCAACCCCTATAATTTATGCATACATCTAAATATTTCTGGCCATTTTCCATTTGGGAAATGGATATTTTGGGTCTATATCCCTTGGTCATAGCTAAGTAGTTCAAGTACATCCTTACTGAAATGGAATTCTTTTCCAAATGGGCTAAGTCAATACCCCTCAAAGAATTTGGGATAAAGAACATGGAAAACTTTGTAAAGTCTCATACCATCACTAGGTTCAGAGTCCCTCACATGATATTGATGGAAAAATACACCAAATTCTATTCTATAGAGTTGAATATTCTTTACTAGGAGTGCAGTATCAAGTCCAACCACTCATATCACTATCATGAAGTGGTAAAAGGATAAATAGATGCCTTCAATAAGTCTCTTTCAAATATACTCAAGAAGATAGTGAACAAGGTTAAGAAGTACCAGCTGTAAAATATCCTCCATGCTTCATGGGACTACTATGTCACCATACGTACTGCTACACAAGAAATTCCATACTCATTGGTGTATGGGATAGAGGCAGTGTTACCCATATTAGTCCATATTCCTTCACTGTGAATATCCATTTGTGGACAACTTTCAGATGATGATAAATTAAAAAGTGGATGTATGAATTTGATTAGCTCGATGAGAAATGGTTGCGTACATTTCACAACCTTGAGGTTCATCATAATCAGATCACATGATCCTTTAATAAAAAGTTTAACCACTATTCATTCCTACAAGTAGAACTGGTATTGTCTCTCATAACCCTAATGATACCAGGGAAGAAGCCTCTAAAGTTTGAACCTAAATGGGAAGGTCCTTATATAATACATAAGTTCTATCATAATGGGGCCTACTCAATGGACATAATGGATGGAAAGTATGTCACACCCCCCCACACACACCAATGTGAGATTTCTCACGAAATACTTTTCATAGCTATCATCAAGCATTAATCATCCTAATAACATGATATTAAACTATATGAAACTCTTCATGGAAGTAAGATGATAAACTTTGCATCACCTTGAGTCCTATCATAAAGATTTTAAACTACACGATACCTCATGTCATAACCAAATGATACTAAACTGTATAGAGAACGTCCTCACAGCATGATGTTAAAATGCCCATAAACCACCATATCACTAATGAATCACCGCATATGAGCCATATATATGAAAAGGAAGATCTAAATTCCCCCATCACCATTTTAATATTATCTCCACGTAGTTAATATCTTCATCCAAGAACTACTTGTGGCTTGATTCCTTCCATCATATGTTATGTAGTGACACCTGGACCTCTAGTATTGGTTTAAATCACAATATTTCTTTTCTTTAATGCCAGGTGACCCTTGTCCTTATCATATGGCTTGATTCTCATTTTTATGAGATTCATAGTACACATAAATCCTATATCTTATTTCATCCACTACATGATACAAAATTCTCGTACCATATCCAATAATTGCCTCTATAGAGTGAAAGAAACCATTTTCATTCCTTATTTCTCACACCAAGCGTAGCTCACTTTAGCTTGGTTATTTCAGTAAGGTATTCCCCAAATAAACAAGGAATAATAGTTTTTTATGGGTTCATCATGTTCATGAATACAATACATTAAAATTCATTACATTAGTCCTCTCTACCAGATATTAAACTACATTGTTGATGTCCCTTTCACAACATAAAACTAAACACTCCTATGGACCTCATATGAGAGGACCACTATTATTGGTGTACGTCTCCTACCAAACCTCCATTCAAGAACCATGTGTTTTTTGATTTATTCCATCAAAGGATACATAGCGAATCCTAGATCTCCAATCCTAGGCCCGTCTACAATAATCAATGAAAACAACTCCCACCTTTGTGCATGGGTTAGACCTACGTAGAGTGTTCCCCATTCAATAACTATATTTAACTTGATTATCATCCTCATAGGATATGTAGTTATGCCTAAATCTCAAAATACAGGCCTAGTCACAATAAATAAGTATAAAAATTCCTCCCTCTATGTGTATGGTTTAGACCTGCATATGGAGATTTCTTAAGAACTATGTGTGGATTGATTCCTATCACCATGGGATACATAGTGACACCCAGAATTCCATTAATGGGCCCATCAAAAATATTCCCATTTCATGTCAAGGAACCCATGTCCTTACCACATTATATTAAACTGCATAGAAAACATATTGGTCGCATGACATTAAAACTGTATAATGAAAACATATTTACCACATGATGGAAAACTATACAAAAAGCGTCCTTACCACATGATGTTAAATGCATGGAGACAAACATTTCCCCACTACATGACATTAAACTATTCATACCATCACCCCTTTTTCATCCCCTATAAAAGTACCACAAGAACCTTACCCCGGTCATCTATAGTATGGGGTGTGTCCATCATCTTTTAAAGCACCTCAATCCATAAATCATAATTCATGTATCGAGTGTCTTGGGTTTCCAAAAACCTTCCATGGACCTTGAAATAGAAACTTATCTTTAAGGGACCCTTTTTTTAGACTTTTCATGTATTTATATGGCTCTTGTATATGTGCATATGTTCTTCAACCAAATGCTCCACTCAACTAAAAGGGATTTCTAATCCTTGTGAGACCTAACAACACCATGGAAGAACTCAAACCCTTAGTGTGATCTAAACAATTCCGGGTATGATTTTCACATATCATTACTCATGACTTGAGAACCTTGACCCATGATTTACAACATTTTATTCTCTAGCTCGGAAAGATGTTGGGGTACTCTTAACCTTGGGCATCCTAATAGGGATCTTGTGTATCATCCTCCATATTAGGTCCATGTGTTCCATGACCTTAAACTACATACACTTTGTTCAAAGTTATATGAACTTAAACAATATACAATAATGTTCCAAAGGTAAAGACCTTAAACTATAAGAAAACAAAATACAAAAACTTTTCAGGTCAAAAACCCACAAAGGGTAGCCTAAGTAAAAGTCAAGTATTTGCTCGCTAAAGTATTTATCTACAAATTTTAGGAATAAATTAGGGCACAAATGGATAAGGTATAAAGTTTATAAGGACTACTTTTTAGTCCTAGTGAAAGCTAATCAATGCTCACTAGATCCCCATAGTACAGGAAAAAGTTAGAGTAATGATTTTTCACACTTACTCTCCACGAGAATATGTTCATTAGGTAGTGAAAAGGCTTTTAAGGTGATCAAACCCTTCTTGGATATTACACTTTCCACAAACCACACATCATAATTTGAGTGCCTTTGATCACCAAAACCTTCAATGGCCCTTAAAAATGATACCCAACTTTAAGGTACCCTTTTCTTAACTATGAATGTATGCATATGGATTATGGATATGGGCTTATGGTCATTAGCCAAATGTGTCACTCTATAAAAATGGATTTTTGATCTTTTTGAACCCTAGAATCACTATAGTGGAACCCAGAACTTCAATGTGTTTTGGGTCATTCCCGATATGATTGTCCCATATCATCCTCCTAACTTGAGCACTTTGGACTTTGGTTTACAATCCCCATACCAAACTATCCAAACATATTCAAAATCCTCTATGTTACGTCACTATTTCTTGTATCCATTCTCAAGGATATAATATTACACTTCATTCCCAAACCTTGGGTGGCCCACACCTCGTGATTCGAAACCATACGGCACATGGCTCAAACTACACAATTAAAAGATAAACTACCAAAGGGTTTCAAAACCCTTTCTGGATAGATTTCCTCCATACCCAACTTCATTATCTAGATATTTGATTAATCAAAAATATCTCATGGCCCTTGGAAAGGAGTTAATATCATCTTTTCTTGGCCATGCTATCAATTCATAAGGGCTTTGACCTACCAACTAAAGTAATATCCTCTATACAAGAAAGGAGCTTCAATCCTTGTGAGCCCTAGAAACACCGTTGAAGAACTAGGCACCTTGGGGTGTTACGGGTTATCCCCAACATGTATGTCGCATCCCATATTCATAGACTCAAACTTTTGGGTTATAAATTACATCACACATATTCCAATTATCAAGGTAGACCTATAATTACTTGTATTTCACCCTCAACTAATATTACCCCCATAAACCTCCCATGAACCTTGGAAATGAGTGGAGATACCTATGTATGGAAATGTTACTGATGCATAAGGCCTTTGACTAACCAACTAGAGGAATCCACTCCTTCTGGTAAAGGATATCTAATGCTCACGAGCCTTGGAAACACCACGGTAGAACTCAAAACCCTAGAGTGTTTTGGGAAATTCTTGGAATTCCTACACCATATCCCATGATCATCAATGAAGTCTTTTCTAGAAGACCCTAAACCAAGGAGATATAAGGAATGAGCTAAAATACTATAAACTAAAGAAATAGTTGGTCTAAGTTAAAAGACCCTTAACTAAATCAATAGAAAGTTTGAGCTAAAATACCCTAAAATAAAGTGATATAAGGTCTGAGATAAAAGAACATAAAATAAAGTGATAGATAGTCTGAGCTAAAATTCCCTGAACTACAATGATGGAAGGTCTGATATAAAATACCCTAAACTACAGCGATAGAAGGTCCAAGTTATAATACCCTAAACTAAAGTGATATAAGGTTTGATCTAAAAGACACTAAACTACTCTGATAAAAGGTCATAGCTAAAAGACCTTAAACTATAGTGATAGAAGGCATGAGATAAAAGACACTAAACTATTGCAATATAAGGTACGAGCTAAAAGGCCCTAAACTACAGCGATGGAAGTTACAAGCTAAAAGACCCTAAACTATAATGATTTAAGGTCCTAGATAAAAGACCCTAAACTGCAGTGATAAAAGGTCTAAGCTAAAATACCCTAAACTAAAGTGATATAAGGTAGGAGCTAAAACACCCTCAACTAAATCTATATAAGGTCTGAGATAAAAGACCCTAAACTATAGTGATAGAATGTCTGATCTAAATAACCATAAACTACAGTGACATAAGTTCTAAGCTAAATGACCCTAAACTACAATGATAGAAGTTCTGAGCTAAAATACATTAAACTACATAACATTTATATAGTCTTCAAGGATGAAAAATCTTACAAGGCCCCACATATAGCCTTAATAAAAATCAATATTCTCTCACCAAGCCTACTAGCTTTGGAAAAAATATATCAACATCCATTGGGGACATATATCTTACCCAGATGATCCTTCTACAAATCAAGTGATCTCAAGATAACTAAAACTGATACATCAATAAAGAATCTCATATTGGTGGGAATTTAGGACCACTTCTTGAGAATAATCTATTAGAATTTAAACATTCAGATATAGAAATTCATGTTTACTTGATATAATGAAAAGGATGGGTATCGTTGGTGATTCATATAAAATCATATTAGTGAAAATTCATACACATCATGAATAAAAGAAATATGGACAACAACATATAAAGTTAAGAAGATCTGTTCACTTATAGAATACAAGAGAAGTAGTCTCCACATATCAGAGCCTCTTTCAAGAACATACAAGCCAAATCATAGTTTAAAAGTTACAAATATGTTAGAACATGTGCTTTGAAAAATATTTGAACTCTGAAATCATATTATCTAAGGAGGTAATGTATTAGGGTAACTAGTCAACAGACTCGGTTTCTGATTCTGCAACTCGCTGAAACTCATCCACCTTATGAATGGATTCATGCCTATATTTCTCATCTACGTTGAGGATTCCATGCTAATCCAATATAGTCTTATCTAATATCTGAAGTGTATTTTGAAACTGAGATAGTTCTGCTTGAAGATGGCTGATTTTAGAATGGAGGTGTTCAGTTTCAACCTTCCCATCATTGACTATGTCCCTATGGCTAGTATCCTCTTCCACAAGCTGATAATCTTTATTTATATCATCATCCCAATTATTATTCACTGAAGAGGATACCTTAGTAGATACCACCCTCAATTCTAGGTCAATATTATGTTCCCTCACAGAGATCGTCTCCTTTACCTAAGAATGAAGGGTGGGATAGTCAAAACCCTCATAACCAAGGGTGGGAAACATAAATTAAAGATGACCCAATAGACACTTCAACACATCCAATGGGGTTTCTAACACTAAATTATATATCTCCCTCTACATGTGTTGTTGCATCGACTTATAGAATGACACAGACCAAAAGCCTTGATCCAAGACCATCCTTAAAATAGGAATATATTATGAGACTAGGTCACTCAAAGAAAGAGTTTTGCTCACAGTCTTTGATGATGAGGTAAGAGATTTAGCATATGCATTGTTTGATTCATTCAAAGGAACCCCCAAGGGATCAAGGACTAGTGCCTCAAAACATCAAGGTGAAGACATTGCAAAAATTGGCATAAGGGTTTATTAGTCACAAGATAAATGATACAGTATCATAAAGTAATTGATGAATATAACCAATTTTAGAAACATAAATTTCTTGGTGGAATTTATAGAAACATCCACAACCCTGACCCCATCCTCAGAAAAATAGGAAACTCTTTATTGGGATGTCAGCTTCATGACACTTCCAATGCTCTTCCTGAATACTTTCTTCACTCACCATCCTTGAGAACAGCAGGAACCAAATATGATATCATAAAATATGACCCAAATAGACAAAGTGTCCAGTATTGAAGTAGTATTCACCTTATCCAAAACTAGTTTCCATCATGGCTAACATGGTATCATAATAGGTACCTATGTCAGTAACCTCTAGAAGCACATCCATCCATACCAGATCAAGTGGTGTGATCATTGAGATGTCTGCATTAGGAAATGGGAATGATTGAGCCAAAACCTCAGCCACCACTACTTATTTAAAGGTCAATCCTGATAGAAAAGGGTCTTCTAAAGAAATTGAATTCCCACCCATGTCATTATAAGTGGATACATGCTCTTTAAAATGATTTCAGTGGGGACCTACAAATTTTTGAAAATTATGGGTGTGTTTCCAGAATAATCAAAAATAATAGAGTGGAGTGATATGCTTACTTAAGGATTCTAGAGGAAAATACCATGACAAAGAATATTTCTTCCTTTTCCTCTTCCCTTCTAGGAAAGTCTCTCTAAAAGGTGCTGAATCTGAAGTCACTATTCTAGAATTGGAAATTATTTCCCTTATCTGGGCCAATCAACCTAGGTATTTGTCATCATCAGTCTCTCACTCATAGCCAAACTCCTCTCCCATAGCTATACAATGGGGGAATATTCATGGGATTGAAGAATTGGTAGGTAATAAGAAGCCTCCCCTTGTATTAAAAAAACATAAAGGATATTGGTATGGTTGCAGTGGCATCATGATCCTTTAAACATAGCAATGAGATCAATCTTACCAAGGCCTCTATGGGGTAGCCAAACTCTTTCACATCCATTTACAGTGTTCACCACACCACCATATGGAGAACCAAAGGTGATTAAAAAACCTGATCCTTAACACTTTCTAGCATTACATCAAGGTCTCAGAAGAAGGCCTTGACCTCCTCAGGATGGTCTTTGAAAGTAATACCTAGAGGGGTAGTGACATGAGAAAACCCCTCCAAAGGAAACTCTGATTGGATCATGATACCCCAGAGATCATCCTTTGAGTTCTACATCCTCTAATCCATCCAATATTGAGATACGATAGGAAATAACAAGTCTGATGTGGCCTCAACCTCTGTTTTCACACTCATTGCAACTGCATCAATGGAAACTTCTATGAGAAAAGAAGATGATGGTAAATTCCTTATCTCCTTCAAAGGTGTTTTAAAAGCTATTGGATCTCTAGAAACCATTTGTTTTTTGGGCTTGGTGTTATTATCATCATCCTATGGTAATTAGTAATCCATTCTTACCAATCTGGATAATTTCCCTTTTGGGATATGAGAAGATCCAAACCTCGGCATAATGTCGCGATAAACCAATTGTTTCATCATGGGGATGAAAGTGTATCTCAGCTCATGTTTCCTCCCTAGTGAACATCTTCCAAAATTTTTGATCCACTATTGAAAGCTCCTCAGATCATACATAAACCAAGAAAGGACATCTTGATTGAACACATAGGAACTGGTGGTTGAACTGACAGGGTGCATACAATTCACATATGAGTTCCCCATCAATACAGGTGGAAAGAACACCCTCACTAAGTGAAATCATATAATCCCATTCCTCGAGAATAGCCTCAAAAATATCAAAAATATCACCCATCAGCCCTGTACCATAGGTTCTGAAATAGAAATGGTCATAGTGGCTCATACAAGCCCTGACATCCCGATCATTCAGTGTAATAGGTCTTACTCGACTGATACATTACAGATATGGTACAAAGAGTACATTGGAGATACCCTAGATATTTAGATATTCATAGCCTCCTATATGTGCTCCTATCCAACCCCATAATAGTTTTAAAGAGACTACAATCCTATAAGGGGATTTTCCATCATAGACATGGTGAAGAAGACAATAAAGTTTGGCCAGTACAGGGATGGCTATCCGAATATGCTCCCCCTTCCATGGAGGTCTCCATCGTGAAAGTGGATACTCTAACACCACCTTTTTTTCCTTTATTGTAATTAATTACACAATCAGGTATGTGGTGATGAAACTAGATAGTTAAATAGCATGTCCCATACTGAGGACAACTTCCCATCCCCATTCTTTAAATTTCCCTTCTTCAACCATAGGTCAGTAAGCACCTGGTGCACTATTGGATTCCTTCATAATATAGGACTTCTAACTCTTATCTTCTAGATCAAAATGATATTTCTTGATGAAGTATCCTTCCCATATATTGAATTGGATATCTAGTCTAGGGAGTGACTCCTTTGGGATAGACTTTTTGGCCAACCTGATAAGTTCTCAGGTGAAAGGAGGAGTCCTCGTTACGTTATCCTAGGTGGACTGTGGGGGAAATCATGTCATAAATCCCACATAATATAGGGGCTCCACATATCTACTTTAGATCCCATAGTTTGATACCCACATTACTATACATAAGGTAGAATGTGTTCATGTTTGAGCTCCAACGACTGAACAGTTCAGTCGTTAGACCCTTGTTACAATTGGCAGATGTCTGCGATATCCAAATATCCTCATACATCCCAATTTGATTCATATCCTCAATGAATTTATAAGAAATGTGTTATACCTAGAAGATCCATCTCTATTCCATTCCACAACTTCATCCTGATCAAAAATCCCAGTTGGGAACCCACCTGATCTTCTAGTTGGAGGAGGACTTTTATATTATTGAGTGTTATATATGAAAATCTATATTGTGTTCACAATAAGTCCCATAAAAGATTTTGGGCATGTATATTAGTATATACCCATCTTTTTGGTCTCCCTCGATGAAAAAATATCTCCCCTGATAGATATTCACCTGGAAAGTGTTTTGGGTTTTCTAAACCCAATAAGAGGGTATGAATGATGATTGTGGCGGAGGAATCAGAGAATCATTAATAAGACCAAACCTTTAATGGGGAAGAAAGTCTAAAAGGGTATATTCACTAAGTTTTAATTACATTAGATTTATCAAGATCATCTAAAATGACTCAAAATCTCAACAGAAGGTGGCATCTTCACTTTCTACAATAGCATTGTGATGAACCATCGCTGCCTTTGACTCCTTCCTTGAAAGATTATGAGAAGTGAGTTGAGAACTAGAATCTATATGAAAAAAAATTAAGTGGCATATGTTAGATAGATAAAATGAAATCTTGTCAAAATCCATAAACTATAAGCATCATGCACATCGTATGAATCAGAAAAGGTATTCGCGAATTGTCTAAATGGCTCACGAATCGCCCGACTCTCAAAGATATCACAGGTCACACAGACCTGCAATAAATCATGTAGCTTCACGAATCCTCAAAGACTCATGATCACATTACCTTGACATGGTCACACAAGACACATAATAGTCAAATGATCATACGATCATGCCAATAGGTCCTATGGAACCCTCAAGATAATCGGTCATCCCCACGTATAAAGATCAAACAATTAATGAAGTGTAGTTTTTAAGTTGATTCGAGCAAGAACCAAGGAAAAATAAGTCTTGTGGATAAGATCTCATGAAATAGGCTCATGATGAGTTTTTTAATCAGGTCTTGTGAGATGGTCTTGTGATAAGAAGAGGTGACATAAGAAGGGTGATAAATCTAGGGATAATGGAGTAGTCAGTAAATGAATCCATATCCACTCACCTATTTATATGCAATCCTTTATAATAAAAATAATTTTATGATTGACCATGTATCGCCCATGACACCGATTGGAGGCAAGATCAAGGATACAGGAGGGCATTTACTTTCCTCAGAACCTAGCCCTTGCCCCTACGGACATCGCTCCTGAGGGGGGGGGGGATTTTTTTATGCCTGCCAAATGATCATTGCAAAACTAAAAAAGCAATAAATTAATGAATATTGGCATTTTTCCCCATAAATAAAAGTAATAATAAGGTTTCCATGATCACACAAATTGCATGAATATTGGATCAATATATTATATTTATACTGATTAGGATCAAAATAATATTTTATTTTTGAATTTATTACAATATGGGGGTGAGTTGTAGTTTTAAAAACTTTAGTTTAAAATAATTAAACTAAACCAATTAAAAAACCTCTTTAGGTGAAAATATCAGATTCAGACTTGTCCCCTCATTCAAATTACCAAAGTATTGTAATTAGGTTTGATTTTGATATACCATAATAAAAGAAATGTAATCAAACCAAAGATGTTGACATTATGAAGTTATCAGATTATAAAGTTGTTTCTTAAAAATTTTATAAAGCTATTAAGAAAGTGATAAATAGATAAAAACAATGCAAATTTTATTGTTTAACTAGCTGGAATAATCTCCCTCAGCCTGGTCTAGAGTTATCAGAATTTGAAGGAACCATTGCACCGATGGGTTTTGATTACATCATTCAATAATTGAAAATATTGGAAGGGGTTATACCTTACTTCCTAAGTATGGAAACAAGAGGTCAATTCCTTCAGTTTATCCTTTATCATAAATTAGACTCTATTAAAATGCTGATAGAATTATTAATCTATATTGAGGCTGATTTAAAAACCTTACAAGATAGATATATTTCCTATATAACGTATTGTAATTCAATGGTGAAATGGTCAAATGATGTTGATTTCGATGTTCGGTCTCACGATGACTAGATTCAATAAATAAATAAGTTAATGATTGAATCAACTGAGTCTTTTAATCATTTATCCAAGCATATTGCTGATAGGGTAAATTTTTTTAAAGATCTAAAAGACTAAACTGAAAACTAGATTGAATAAGTGGATGCACTCAAAATAAAATTTCAAGACTTAAAGTTGGAAATGGTCAAAGTATGTTTCTGTGAAGATGATGTTTCCATGTTCGAATATTAAAACAAGGAGCTTGATGAAGAAGTAAATAAACTCAAAGTTGAGAATCAGAGTTTGAAAGATTAAATGGTGAATCTGAAGAAAGATCATAAATAATTCAAGAATATAAATTCTTTTTGTAAAACCATTATGAAAAAAGATTAATTCTTTTTGAAATCTTATTATAATATGTATTTTGATAAACATTTCAAAAAAAATTATGAATGAATTACTCTTCGATCTAAATATGATTGTATGAATATTTATCCAATACAATTGGTTCAATGTTATTTCATAACTTTTTGTACGATTGTTTAGTTTGTTATATTTTTCATACACTTTTTTATTCACGAATCTCTCAGGTACATTATATTGAGACCCCAATTCTTTTTTTAAATCAAAAAGGGGGAGATATTTCTACAAAGGTACATTTATTATATAAAGGGGGATATTTTTACACAAAGGGGTAAAATATATTTCTTAGGGTGTGATGATAATTTTAAGGTAATTTATCGTATTCATCAATATATCCATCACATTTAGAATACTTATAAAATCAGATGGAGTTAAGGTTCAAAAGTAAAATTCTGAATATGAATTTCTTTAAAAATACAAGGGATATGAGTTTTCTTAATGTTTTATTCAATTTAATTTTTTGGTTTTTTTTCAAAAAAGGAGGATATTGTTGGGTCAAAATTTTTACTTCTCACTTGTATATTCTTTTTGTTTTGGAAATCACAAACACTTTTTTAATACATACATTAAAAAATTATATTTCCTAAGTGTTTTAGATTCTTTTTACATAAAAAAATATCTTTTACCATACTATTTATAGGTTCTAAAGTATTAATATTCATAAAATTATATTTCTATATTATGATAATCATAATGGGTATGAATCTAATATAATAGATTCAAATTTTATCAAATGGGTGGAAAACATTGTATTGTATTTGCAATGACATGTCTTCATCATTAGACAGATATCAATAATGATAAAATTAGATTAACCCTAATTATAATAATCATATTAAAAGGTCTTAAAAGGGTCCATTAGACTCACGTATAGTTTATAATCTGAATATGGTAGACTTGTTTCTAATTTAAGGAAAAAAATTACACTATGTTGATGTAAAAAAATACGACGTCTGGAAATTAGTTACAAGTGAGTTGTCAAGATAGTAATCCAATTAGTTGAAATAAAATTGGAGAAATTAAGAATTTTGGGTGATCAATATGACCTTTGGGAAGTCACCTGTAAATACCAGAATATTAAAAGAGTTTGGTGCTGGTCTATTCATTTTCAATTTTCTCATTGTGTGAGAGATCTGTATATTACATAGAGTGAACATTTTTTTTCTAGTATTTTTAGTTGTCTTAGAGTTTTTTAGTTCGAATTAAACCTTTTCAGGGTTAATCCATTTTTAACTTTAACTTTGTAGTTATGTTTCTATTCTATGATTATTATCGAGGGATTGTGGGGATAGAAAAATGGAGAATACGATCATCTGATTGAGGGATTGAAGGGGTAGAAAGTCATATCCAATCCATCAGATCGAGGGATACTAAGGCTAGGAGGACAGAGAATCTGATATTCGTACTGAGGCATTTCATTACTAAGGAAATATAGACTTTATTGTATGTATAAAATAAGGGATACCTTTATCCAAGGTCTGTGGCTACCTTAATCTTAAGGTTAAAAGAGGTCTATTCATTTTTAAATAGATATAAGTCATTATTGCATTATTATTATTATTATATTACTTTTCTCTTATATTTTTTATATTCTATAGTACTTGTATGTTTTATTTTTATCGTAATGATTAAAAATACAATAAACATAGTCTTATTACTAATCAGATCTACTATGAATCTGAAAAACTGTGATATAATAATATCTATTGTAATTAATATCTATTTAATATAATTTAATTTAATCTTATGTGATTATCTTTCTTATACTTTGGTATATTTGAATCAAACCTGATTACAATACTTTGGTAATCGGGTTGAGGGGCCAAGTCCAAATTCGGTCTTTTTTACCTAAAGAGTAAGGTAGCCGCTGACTTTGGCTAAAGGTATCCCTTGTTTTATAATTACAAGAAATTATATCTTTACTTAGTAAGAAAATAACTTGATATGAATATCGAATTCTTTTTCTACCTATCCTAAGTATCCCTCGATCCAATGGATCAGTTCTGTCTTGCTATCCCCGCAATCCCTCGATCAAAAGATCAGATTATCTATCTTTCAATCCCTTCAATCCCTTAATCATAATCACAGTTCTGATGCAAAATTACAAAGAAAACATTCATAAGGAGACAACCCTTAAAAGGTTTCCTTATAACTACAAAACTCTAAGATAATTAGAAATACTCGAGATAAGATGTCCACGCTATGTAATCTCTAGATCTCTCACACAATGAGAAATTTTCAAATGAATTGATCATTACCAAACTATTCGAATGAAATGGTATTTATAGGCGACTACCCAATGGTCATCTTGATCACCCAAAGGTCATATTTTCTTTGAGTTTGTTGTAACGACTTAGACAGATGGATTGATAGATCACTTGTAACTAATTGCCTAACGTCATATTGGTTTGCATCAACATAGTGTAAAAGTTTTTCCTTTAATTAGAAACAAGTCTATTATATTAAGATTATAAACTATACATGAGTTCAATAGAATTTCTAAATACTTATCAATACAATTATCATAATCAAGGTTAATATTATTTTATTTATATTGATATCAGTATGATGATGAAGACTTGTCAGTGAAAATACAGGATAAATTGTTTCACCTATCTGATAAAAGTTTAATCTTTTTTATCAGATTCATACCCATTACGATAATATTAATAGAGGAATATAAGTCTATAAATATTAATAATTTAGAACTTATTCAAAGTATTTTAAAAGATAATGTTTTCTATAAAAACATTCTAAAACACTTTGGACATAAAAATTTAGTGAAATATGTATTAAGAAAATGTTTTTTATTTCCAAAACAAAAGGAATAGAAAAGTGAGAAGTAAAACTTATGAATCAATAGTGAACCCTCCATAGACAAGCAATTGCATGGATAGTAGGGTTCATGTTGATGGACACGTGTAGTGCATAGCCTATGGAAGATCTCGTGATGTACCTTCAATGAGTCCTTTCTTCTTTTGCGAAGGTGCCCCGGACAATCACTGGTCACGCAGTGGTAGCCAGATAAGCTCTCCCTAGTCATGCACCTTGTCAAATGATGGACACCCAAAAAACCATCCAAAATTCTTTAAAAATAGGAGAGAAATATTCAAAATGAAGGGAGAAACTTTTGATTGTAAAACTCATGTGACACATCACATATGGGGAAAATGATTGTCCTCGATAATATTCAAGGAAATTAGTGAGACCCCCAGGCCTTTTTAAAAAAAAATAAAGTAAATAAAAAGAGGAGGATCTAGGAGCCTCTTGTGGTCATAAACATCATGTGTCATGCCACTGGAGATCCAAAAGACGCCACAAGCACCTGGTGGCATGTTTTCCTCATCTTGTAAAATCCCACTAGTGTGTCATCATCATCTTGAGAATATCCTTGGACATTTCCAAGTGACCCCGCACTCTTCCTTTGTATCCATAAGTATTGAGATTTCCATGAAATGATTTTGAATCTCCACAAGACCTTTTATGGTCACACGATGCATCACCAAGAGGCAAAGTGATTTTCCTTGACAACACCCAAACAACCTTGTGAAATTACAACCCTTTGTAAAATAAACAAAGGAAATAAAAAAGGGAAATGACATGAGCCTATCATGCTCATAAAACTCACGTAAAATGCCTAGTTTTTTCGTGACATGATCTTGAAAGACCTATTGAAAAACCAATCTGATTTCACGAAGGATCCCTGATGGGACATCCTTGTCTCATGGAAAGTCTTAGACAAGGCGCCCTGATCTCATGAAGGCACTTGGATGTGTCGACCGGACAATATAAAAGTCCATAAACATGTATGCATGATTCAAAAAGACCACATTAATAGGAAATAATCCAATAAAGGAGGTGTTGATGGGATGGTATCACGGTCACTGTAAATCTGGTGATGCCCCCAAAGTAACATGCGTTAGGACCTCATAAATATGCATCACACCAATGACCTCCAACAAATCCAACTTGGATTCATACAATATAATTCATACAAAGAGTCAAAAAACCAGGTTGATGAGGCCTATGAATCCACTACCCCATCATCAAATAAGTGGTTGGACGTTTTTAATCAAAATTCATCATCGCTCCCAAGAACCAGAGCATATTTCTCTGAATGGCTGATCTTGCAACCAGAAAACATACCATTATGTAAGATCAGAAAAAAAACCAAATCAATCATGCTCTATGAAGAAATAAATTCATGTGATCACTCATAGATAACACAAAGGAATTCAGGTAGGAAATGAAAATAACATCCCACATATCTGGTAGATCATGCAAGACTTTAAACAAGGTAACACTGAAAAAATCTAAGACATTCCCAATAAAAGGATAGAATAAAGACTAAGAGACAGAACAATTAAGAAAAGTACATATTTTTTGATCCTCATTTTCTTCACACGAACCACCCATGTTATGAGATAACACTAGGAAATATCATCCAAATATTTCGGTGCTCCTTAGGTTTACTACTTGGATCATGTGAAGTCCTATGTACATGTCAAATCAAGTCGCATGGTTCCCCCTTGGCATTACACCTTGGTTTCATGAATCCCTCTAGGATCACCATCCAAACCTTATGGTGTCCTTCATATGTGTCTCATGATTCATATGGTGACACAAGTTCATGTCATATGAGTCTCATGGTATCACTCAGGCATGTCAACTAGTTTTTTTAATGCCCTATGAGAACACCATCCAGATCTCGTAGTAGCACCCGAATATGTCAACTGGGTCTCACGACACCCTTCAGGAACACCATCTAGATCTCGTGGTATCACACAAATATATCAACTATGTCACGAACCAACCCGAGTCGACCCTGAACCGGTCACCCAGGCCAGCCCGCGACAAGTCCCGAGAGGCGTTCCCGATCCTCCCAGGATGGTGACAAGAACCAAGGGCATAAATAGAGTACACAAGGGAACGATTTCGCCCATATATAAACAATCAAACAAACAGCGGAAATAAACGGACAGCCCAAAATGAATTTATATAAAAATTGAACTAAATATTATTTGTACAAGAAACTAAAATTAGAACAAAACCAACAACTCAACTGAACAATCCCGATGAAAAAAATAACTCCATGTGACACTTCTGGTCACTCTCCAACACAATGATAAAAAGTCACCCAAGGTGATCAAACTAAAGATGAAACCTGCACAAGGGATAAAAAAAGAAGAAGACTATAGGCGTGAGTATTAAAACTCAGTAGGTTAGCCCGGTATTCTATTCCCAAGGCACATTACTTTAAAATAAAAGAAACATCAATTTATAGTTTTAAATTCAAGATTTGAAAGTATGGTTTTCAAATGAGGTTCCATGCTATAATAATTATCAGACAAAAACATGCATGTTTAATAAACAAAAATGCAAGTAACAATTATTTTCAAAGAGGTGAAACTTCAAAATGAAAATAATTTTCAAGAGGGCTGCTTTAAAGAATTTTAACATTCAAATAAATAACACATACTACTGAATTTACCAACCAAACACACCGTATGCCAACGGTGAGTACAAAATAGCCAATGAGCACTAGTCACAGGAATACCCCTAGGCACTAGTTAGTTGTGAGCCCCAGGTACCTCGTATCTCGGTGAAAGTAACCATAATAAATATCTGTTCTCGTGCACGAGCCACTAGTAGGGAACATACCCATAACCTAGTAGTCCCCAATCATCATCATCATCATAGTTTAGTTAGTGTTGTCATCGTCAAACTTTCTACGTGAAATAGGGGCCAACCCCCACAGAATCACTAGCATACTAGTACACGTCCGCCCACCTAGATACCCGGGATTCCCTTTAGTGCTCAATAAAGTTAAACATATTATAAAATACACATTTCACATCCCTATTCCATTCCAAAACCGTAAAAACACAAACATCCCATAATCATTCTTCACATTTCTTACACTAATCAACAAACCGCTAAATATTTTGGTAAAACAATTTCATGAAGTGTATTGAGGCTTTGCACATAAAACTCTTTCAAAAACACTCTTTAAATTATAAACACACATCATAACCAAACCAAATCGTGTTTGGAATCCCAATAAACATTTAATAAAATCATTTAATGGACCATAAAACAATCCCAATTTCACAAATTGTTATATACAAGTAAAACACTCCTTCATTTCTAGGAAATGCCAAACGGGCCTTTAATTATTTTCTCAAAACAATCCTTTGACGAAGGTAAGAATTTTAATTATATTAAGGATCTGTATAAAAACAATTTACATCATAAAACCACATTCATAAATCTCTTATAATACTCAGGTTACATATTCAAAACACAACCATTTTCATAAAGAAGTGAAACAGTCCATTTTTGGGCAACTTGGGCCAAAATATGTTGTAAATCAAAACCCACTTGATTGTAAAAACAAATAAAAATAGGAAATACATATAAGTACCCAAAAATACCATTTATCATTATTCCAATTTCTTTATAAATCCAAACAAGTAACTTTTAAATCACACATCACACATAAAAGCCAACCGGGCAATTTACCGAACACATGACATGCCCTTTTTAAACAAAACAATTAGTTTTAAGTACATGAAAAGGAATAAAACACCAATTGAAGGCCATATTTTCATTCAAGATACTGTAACATGTTAAAAATACCATAGACCAGATTATAAACCTCACAAAATATTTGCAAAAGATAACGGAACATTTAAACAAACACTTGTTGAGAACTTTCATGACAAAACAACACTACCGTTCACAAACCAATGATTAAACAACCACTTTGAACACCAATAAAATTATCCAAAGTATGAAAAACAATAATAAACATATATATCTGGTGTTAAATATAATAAAATGATGAAACTTAAATAATAAAGTCATGTGCAAAGGGTATCCTACCTCAAATCTTTGGCGTAATTGAAACGCACACCCGAAATCACCCGCCGCGGGTTTATAAACCATAAAAATATAAAGATCAGACCTAAACAAACAGAAAACCTATCAAAAACATGGTATAACAAAACCCTAGGTAGATCAAGACTAGGGTACAATATAAAACCAACAAATAATGAAAGGAGGGGGAGAGGAAGAAGAAAGGAGAAGGAATCTTACCTTTCATCCTAGAAAACTCTTCATCTTCCATTAGATCTGAAGCCATAGAGAAAAGGTAATGGCTTGAAAATTCTTTGAGAGACTCCTAAGGTCTGGAAGAACCAGGGGAAGAAGATTTGTGGCTAAAGGAGTACTAATTGATTGATTTATGAATGATAAAAGTTACCTTAGAAATTCTGGGCGATTTGAGGTTTCCTGAGACTTTCGCCCTAATTAGAGACCCACATGAGCTCCAAAGTGGTAAAATATATTATGAGGGTTAGTATAGGGTTATTGTCTTCTAGGGGGAGGTGGAATCACCGAAAAATAGTAAAAAATAAAAAAGATATAAATGAAACAAATTATTTTTTTTAAACAGGAAATGGGCCCATGGGCTGGCCCAATACCTAAATGAGTAACCCAAATTCACCCGGCCTATGAATTTATAATGGGTCCAAAAGGATAAATAAGTTTTAATATATCAGTATAGGACAAGTGGGAAGTTGAATGGGTGAAAAATGATGAAAAACAAAAGAGTTATAAAAGAAAAAAATTCGGTTTTTAAAACTGGGAATGGGCTCACGGTTGGCCCAAATCATGAAGTAACCACCCTTTCTTCAAAAACTACTAAACAAACAATGGGGATCCCAAATTAGGGTGGTTAGACATATATGAAACTTCAAAATTCAAAATTTATCTCATAAAATACCCATGAAAAGGATCGGTATTTCTAATGGGCCGGATCAATACAATGACAGAAAAGAAAAAAAAAACTGTGTGTGACAATTCTCCCCACCATTAAAACTTTCCGCCCCCGGAAAGCCATAACACTTTCTGGCTGAAAAAAAAACAACACCTAAGGATTCCAGAATGTACTCCCCACCATTAATAATCAACTATAACTAGAAATGTTCTTAGGATGAAAATCCAGGAGACCCATGGTGGGTCTCCCCACCATTAGAAACCAACTAGCAATGAATAGACAAGAATTGAACATGAGCTAGAGTTGGGACTCACTCACACAAGCCCAAAAAAACCCTCCTACAAAAAACTACTATACCAAGTTAATAGAGTTACAACATGAACATATAAACCACCCACTCCTGAATGGAGGGGACAATAACTTGGTCGACACATTCAGCACAATTCTGGACCCCCATCACTTGGGGATGGGAGGGAAGGGGACCCAATAATTTGGCCACTTAAACAACAAAAGAAACAAAGAAACTACCCAAAACTCTCCCCCTATGAATAGGTAACACTAAGACTGCATCTGATTTTTACAGGCGTTCCACACAGGGACATTGATTGAAAACCCACATCTATGAAGGAATAACCATAGACACTGTGTGAGGGGTTAAGTCCACCACGCTTGTTGCGACAAAGGGAAATTCATAGAAATGAAGAACCAAAACATTGACATAGAAAATAACTTAACAAAAAAGAGGAGTAAGGGTCATAATCGAGCACTCCACACCTCTATCAATTTTCTAACTGTGTGAAAAGCTTCACTCTGAGGCCTATGGCTGGTGCCCTGATTCTTGAAGCACTTTCTGCACCGTAGTCAGGTGATAAGGATCACACCACTCAAAAAAACCACACTTGATCACCAAACAAAAACCTTAATCTAAATAGGAACTCATAGATACATATCAAAATTATATCTCACTCCAAACGAGGGGCAGAATGGACAAGGAATACGACGAAACACATCAACATCACCGAACACAACTGCTATGTCCAAAAGAATTATCATGACCTAGAAACACTTTTAATAGATCCCAAACAGCTCTCTATTCCAATAAACAAGTTGAGGAATCATCAAAATAGGTGGATTTAAAATTTTAAAGGAATCCTTAGGTTTATCAGCTGGAAATATTTCCAATGCAGAACTATCCATGGCAACATCACAACATCAAACACATTTTTAGAAACCCAATGAAAATTACTCCAAAACCGAGACACCAACAAGATCTCATCACTAGATATAACAAGAGTATGAATTATAGATCACATTGAAGCTAACCAAATAAACAACTCTTCTAAGACATAGAAAAATCAAGCCACATAACCATTGGTTTTTAAAAAATGCCATAATTTTCAGCTCAAAGCAATTTTGAAAAAACAAACTAACTTGGTGGGTTTCCACATTCACCAATGGTGTTTCATCAAGTCTCACCCACATGCACATTTCCATGCCACCCCTGACACCCAACCACCATACCATATAGGCCATAATTCCAAATATAAATAAAACCATGCATGTGAGCACCCATGAAAACACCAAAGGCTAAAATTAAACATCATAATTCAAAAAAAACAATTTACCTTCAAAAGGAACACCAACCACCAAGTCAAAAAACATTTTCATGTTTCACAAAAAAAAACCACAATTAATTAAGAACCATTTTCTTGAAAACCTACCCCTTTTTATTTTTAAAAACTTTTTAAATAACCAAGACACTCCAAAAAACCCCTTCACATTATTTTTTTAAAAAAAAATCAGCAATGTATATTTTCATAATCTGAGGTCCATTGAGACCAATAACGTTTCTAGTAAAACACCAACCGATCAAAACTAATTTCCAAAACTAATTTATCCGATTCAAAAACTTTTTAACATTCTAAAATACCCCATTTAAAACAAAAGATCCAGAATCACTTTAAAATGATTCACAATTTCAAAACATTTTATTTCAACAAACCAAAAGTTTAGATTATGGATAATCCAATCCCTTTAAATCATTTCTGTTTCCCTCCATTTTTTTTCACAAAAACACAACCTTCCAAAACCATTATTATATTTAATTATTTAAAACCCCATTTTTTCATTTTTCAAAATATAATCCTTACATTAAAACCCATTTCCACAATTCTCACACAAGGATTTTAAAAACAAAAATTCAGAATTCAAGAAAGGTTCAAGAGACCAAAGAAAAAGGGAACTAGTGTCGGTGGGTGACTTGACCATATGGTTGGCGGCCATATGCCAAACACAACACCAACACAGAGAGACTTATTAGGACCATTCCCCAGCTCCACATGGATTTCCAGGCCCTGTGAGCTCATGAAGGCCATTGGTCAGACTCCCCTTGTCATATCCCAATACCAAACAATCAACTAGAACAAAGGACGCTAATAAAACCGAACTTCCATGGAAACCTGAGGATTAGAACAAGAAAGAGTTCACGACGCTCTTCTTGCACTTACCCCTCAAGTCCCAACAATACTACTCCATCTACCTTGACATCCCCAAAATAACAAGGGCGCTCTAAAAAGAAAGGTCTGCTAATAGTTGACCTCCTTTGATACCATTTTGTCACGAACCAGCCCGAGTCGACCCTGAACCGGTCACCCAGGCCAGCCCGCGACAAGTCCCGAGAGGCGTTCCCGATCCTCCCGGGATGGTGACAAGCACCAGGGGCATCAATAGAGTACACAAGGGAACGATTTCGCCCATATATAAACAATCAAACAAACAGTGGAAATAAACGGACAGCCCAAAATGAATTTATATAAAAATTGAACTAAATATTATTTGTACAAGAAACTAAAATTAGAACAAAACCAACAACTCAACTGAACAATCCCGATGAAAAAAATAACTCCATGTGACACTTCTGGTCACTCTCCAACACAATGATATAAATTCGCCCAAGGTGATCGAACTAAAGATGAAACCTGCACAAGGGCTAAAAAAAGAAGAAGACTATAGGCGTGAGTATTAAAACTCATTAGGTTAGCCCGATATTCTATTCCAAATGCACATTACTTTAAAATAAAAGAAACAACAATTTATAGTTTTAAATTCAAGATTTGAAAGTATGGTTTTCAAATGAGGTTCCATGCTATAATAATTATCAGACAAAAACATGCATGTTTAATAAACAAAAATGCAAGTAACAATTATTTTCAAAGAGGTGAAACTTCAAAATGAAAATAATTTTCAAGAGGGCTGCTTTAAATAATTTTAACATTAAAATAAATAACACATACTACTGAATTTACCAACCAAACACACCATATGCCGACGGTGAGTACAAAATAGCCAATGAGCACTAGTCACAGGAATACCCCTAGGCACTAGTTAGTTGTGAGCCCCAGGTACCTCGTATCTCGGTGAAAGTAACCATAATAAATATCTGTTCTCGTGCACAAGCCACTAGTAGGGAACATACCCATAATCTAGTGGTCCCCAATAATCATCATCATCATAGTTTAGTTAGTGTTTTCATCGTCAAACTTGCTACGTGAAACAGGGGCCAACCCCCACAGAATCACTAGCATACTAGTACACGTCCGCCCACCTAGATACCCGGGATTCCCTTTAGTGCTCAATCAAGTTACACATATTATAAAATACACATTTCACATCCCCATTCCATTCCAAAACCATAAAAACACAAACATCCCATAATCATTCTTCACATTTCTTACACTAATCAACAAACCGCTAAATATTTTGGTAAAACAATTTCATGAAGTGTATTGAGGCTTTTCACATAAAACTCTTTCAAAAAAACTCTTTAAATTATAAACACACATGATAACCAAAACAAATCATGTTTGTAATCCCAATAAACATTTAATAAAAGCATTTAATGGACCATAAAACAATCCCAATTGCACAAATTGTTATATACAAGTAAAACACTCCTTCATTTCTAGGAAATGCCAAATGGGCCTTTAATTATTTTCTCAAAACTATCCTTTGACGAAGGTATGAATTTTAATTCTATTAAGGATCTGTATAAACACAATTTACATCAGAAAACCACATTCATAAATCTCTTATAATACTCAGGTTACATATTCAAAACACAACCATTTTCATAAAGAAGTGAAACAGTCCATTTTTGGGCAACTTGGGCCAAAATATGTTGTAAATCAAAACCCACTTGATTGTAAAAACAAATACAAATAGGAAATACATATAAGTACCCAAAAATACCATTTATCATTATTTCAATTTCTTTATAAATCCAAACAAGTAACTTTTAAATCACACATCACACATAAAATCCAACCGGGCAATTTACCGAACACATGACATGCCCTTTTTAAACAAAACAATTTGTTTTAAGTACATGAAAAGGAATAAAACACCAATTGAAAGCCATATTTTCATTCAAGGTACTGTAACATGTTAAAAATACTATATACCAGATTATAAACCTCACAAAATATTTTCAAAAGATAACGGAACATTTAAACAAACACTTGTTGACAACTTTCATGACAAAACAACACTACCGTTCACAAACCAATGATTAAAAAACCACTTTGAACACCAATAAAATTATCCAAAGGATGAAAAACAATAATAAACATATATATATGGTGTTAAATATAATAAAATGATGAAAATTAAATAATAAAGTCATGTGCAAGGGGTATCCTACCTCAAATTTTTGGCGTAATTGAAACGCACACCCGAAATCACCCGCCGCGGGTTTATAAACCATAAAACTATAAAGATCAGACCTAAACAAACAGAAACCCCATAAAAACATGGTATAACAAAACCCTAGGTCAATCAAGACTAGGGTACAATATAAAACCAACAAATAATGAAAGGAGGGGGAAGAGGAAGAAGAAAGGAGAAGGAATCTCACCTTTCATCCTAGAAAACTCTTCATCTTCCATTAGATCTGAAGCCCTATAGAAAAGGGAATGGCTTGAAAATTCTTGGAGAGACTCCTAAGGTCGGGACGAACCAGGGTAAGAATATTGGTGGCTAAATTAGTACGAATTAATTGATTTATGAATGATAAAAGTTACCTTGGAAATTCTAGGCGATTTGAGGTTTCCTGATAATTTCGCCCTAATTCGCGACCCACATGAGCTCCAAAGAGGTAAAATATATTATGAGGGTTAGTATAGGGTTATTGTCTTCTTGGGGGAGGTGGAATCACCGAAAAATAGTAAAAAATAAAAAAGATATAAACGAAACAAATTATTTTTTTTAAACAGGAAATGGGCCCATGGGCTGGCCCAATACCTAAATGAGTAACCCAAATTCACCCGGCCTATGAATTTATAATGGGTCCAAAATGATAAATAAGTTTTAATATATCAGTATAGGAAAATTGGGAAGGTGAATGGGTGAAAAAGGATGAAAAACAAAAGAGTTATAAAAGAAAAAAATTCGGTTTTTAAAACTGGGAATGGGCTCACGGTTGGCCCAAATCATGAAGTAACCACCCTTTCTTCAAAAACTACTAAAAAACAATGGGGATCCCAAATTAGGGTGGTTAGACATATATGAAACTTCAAAACTCAAGATTTATCTCATCAAATACCCATGAAAAGGATCGGTATTTCTAATGGGCCGGATCAATACAATGACAGAAAAAAAAACGTGTGTGACAAACTAGCTCTTGTGATTCTCTCTGGGCATGATAGATTGGTCTCACAATGTCCTCCAGAAATGTCGGCCTAGACATGAATCACCCTTTGAGACATGTCACACTAACTCTCATGATGCCCTCCAAGTGTTTCATCTACATCTCATGATGACATAAATGGAAAGTTGGATGGATCATGTGACACCATATGGACATGTATACTAGGGTCATACAATGGATTCCAGGATAAATCATTGGGTCTTGTGATGTCCTCCGTAATATTCATCCTCAATCATGCAATAATCCTCAGACATGTCATCTAGGATATGCGACTTTCCTCAGACAAGTCAACTGGATCATGATATTTCCTTAATATATTTCAGGAATACATCCTATGACATGTCAAGAAGACAATCAAGGAATGTTGAGGTGAATATCAACACATGTTAAGCATACAAGTTGTCCAGGTAAACATGGCATCCTAGGAATTGATAACCTTGTTCATCCTCAGTGTATAATACCCACATATGAGGGCAACATCAGTGTGTAATCTCCAACCAAATTAACTTTGAGAACTTTGATTCTTTCCATAACTAGGATATGTAGGACACCTTCCTAAGGCTCGAGCTCTATGTCAAACTTGTAAATGGTTTTCCCAATACATAAGTCCTACATCCATAATCAATGAGACTGATTATATACCACACCTTAGTTCTCACATTAATCATTGATCGCATGGGATTAGGGAGTTGAAATGATCATAATCATTCGTAACATATAAGGGTAACGTCGGTGTGTAAGACCATATTAATTGAACTATGAGGACTCATATTCATGTCATAACCAAGATAAGTAAGATGCCTTCCTAAGGCCCGATACTAAACTTAAATGGGAATCCACCTCAATCTAAGTCCCTCTATGTCTTAGAAATTTCAACCATTTGGACCTAATCATTCCCATGGGCTTGACATTTTCCTTCATCCGCTAATAGACTATGAATTAATTCAACCATAAGGAATTTTATTCCTACCATAACTAGGATAAATAAGATGCCTTCCTAAGGATTGATCCAGAACTCAAATGGGAATCCACATTAGTGTAACTCCTACCATGTCTATGAAATTTCAACCATCGGGACCCAATCACTTTCATGGGATAATCATATTTTCTTATCCTCCAATGGAATGAAAATTAATTTAACTATGAGAAATATGATTCTTACCATAACCAGGATATGTAAGAAACCTTCCTAAGGAATGATCTCAAACTCAAATGGGTATCCACCTCAGTGTAATTCCTGTAATATCTATGACATTTCATCCATCGAGACCCAATCATTCCAATGGGCTAATCATTTTTACCTCATCCATTATAAGACTGAGAAACTAAATAAACTATGAGGAATCTGATTCCTACCATAATTGGGAAACATAGGACACCTTCATAATCCCTGAGAACCATATTAAACATCTCAAGGATTGTCCTAGTAAAAAGTTCCTGCACTCACATACACTGAGGTTGATCACTTGATATCCCTTGTTTCTCATATCGAACATCACTCACGTGGGCATACATAGTCATAATGAACACATAATTTTCATCATGAATCTCCACTATCAAGGGAAATCTTATTTTATAATCCCTAATAAGTGTGATGATATAAGAACCCCTATATAAGGGAATCTACCTTGGGGCCAATCCCAAGGGCATGATCGAACTATAAAAACTCTGATTCATGTTATAACCAGGATACGTAAGATATCTCCTTGAGACTCAAGTGTAGATATTCAGTTCCCAAGTGACTAAAAATATGTCCTCTATGTGTGATGTTAAACTAGACTGGTTTAAAAAACTACATGAATTTGATTCTTATAATAAATAGGTTGTGTAGGATTCCTCATAATGGATCTATCCACTCCTCAAAATATTAATCACCTCCCTGTATGGTAACAAATTCCGAAGTGTTTCGTCATACAGCTTCATTATATAAGTAGTTATCCATCACTGGGAAGTGAATGAAGAACCTAGGATACATACAGATTGATTCACTAATGAGATCCCCATTTCCTTTGTATAAAAAGAGACTTAACCTATAATCATTTTGTTAGGGTAACTGGTCCCATATCAGGATTAAGAAGAGATTCTCAAACATGTCTTAAATATATAGGGGAGTCTTGGGATAGGAATCCATTTCGCCCTAATAGGGTGTGATGAGCCTGACCTCCCATCCTCTGGACTAATTTGATTACCTAATCGTTGTTAGGCCTGAAATCCAAATTGACTACCTACCTTTGGAAATAAATTTCATACCATGTTATGGATGAGGGAACCATTAGGATTTTCTATTAATAATGATGATGGTAATCCAACATAAATGATTGTGCATAACATCATAACTTCCCCCTTACTCACAATTAACAGTCGGGCCAAAACTAAATGCCACCTAGAAGCCATCTCTTTCCCATAAAAAATGCTAAAATATTAGGTTTTATATTCTCCTCCTCCATTTAAATAAATTATATCCAACCAATTTTTATTATCACTCACTAATAAAAATATCTAATTGTGTCCATATGATAGACATGGCTCTGTATATAATTTCTAATGGGATATCAACCGCATTTTCTAAGGTAACACTAGGGAAACTCATCTTTTTCCTTATAATTGGGTATTAAGAACCATATAATGGAAGTAATTCCCATAGGAATTTCATATTTAGTTATACACTAATAAATGGTCATGGTTTGACTTTGAATGTAAAATGTGACTTCCTTTTCCCACAATTATTTTTGTTTATTCCTAAATAAATATAATTTATTCTCAAAATCACATCAAATTACACTAAAGGAAGAATGATAAAATTTAAAAGAAGTACATTACCATATACTAATATTAGGTAGGAGTTATAGACATCAGATGCAATAATTATGCCACTATAAATTTTTACTGATAGTTTGTTATCTAATTATTGGGGTAGAAATTTGATGATCTTAAAAAATTCCTAAATATAAAGTAGTGGTCAGAACTATAATTAAAAAGGATATTTTCAGTTCTTGAGTGGATAATGAGAGTACCTTACACCGCTCTATTTTCATGACCCACTTCAATAGTTTTTAATGAATAAGTATTCCCTTTTTCCCTTCACATAGGGGTTGGTGATGTTGATTATCATCATTAACCCTTAGTTTTGGGTATTGATTTACATAATGCATATATTCCTTAAAGTTAAATCATTTAAGTGAGGGTAGTTCATTGGTTGGGGCCTCTATATCCTCAATTTTATTAACTAGCCTCTTCATCCATCTTTTATAATCATCAGATCGATGACCAATGCTTCCACACTTGAAACATTTTCTCATTCATTTTAAATTATCTCATGAGTATTTATTCCAACATTTTGGAATGCAGGTGGGTGAATTTTATTTTTTTCAAATGGTTTATAATTATAGTTTCCATGAAACCCCATTTTCCTTTTCTTATCACAAAATCCATGAGCATAGTTAGAGTCTACTATTTCTATTTCAACCTTAATTTCACATCAAATAATTTATTCATAGTTTTCAAAGTCCCTTGTATAAAATTCCTTATGAAGAATTGATTTTTGGCAACTAAAGAAATTATTGATCTTACTTTAAAGGTTAATAATAAAATATAAGGTGTACTTTGTGAGTCTTGTAATGTTTTATTAATATAAAAGAATAGATTTATCAACCTTTTTCCTTAATTCTAGAAATTATTATTCTATTTTCATGTGATGATTTAGAGGAAAATATTTGGTGAAGAATATTTTCTTAAACACATCCCATTATATAGACTCAATTTATTCCTTTGGGTTTATATTATTCATCAATTTCCACCATTGATTATATTCACCTTCCAATTTATAAAAATCTAAAACAACCTTTTCATAATCCAATATCTAGAGAATGTAAAATGTATTTTCAATTTTGTTGATTTATTTCTCATAAATTAATAGATTGGAAGACCCACTAAAGTAAAGTGTTCATTGATTCATGAAAGATTAAATAGTTTGTTTCTCATTATTTGGTGTGTCTAGAAGCTAAAAATGGTTCAAAATATTGTCCATATCCTGAGATATAATTTCTATGAAGGTGTACACTCAATAACCAATCCCATTTCTTTTCCCATTGATATAATCACTACATTATTCATCACACACATTGTTAACTCATTTCCTCATTATTATAGCTATTTACATGAAACCAAATGGTTAGTGTGAGCCTCAAGAAATAATAATCAATGTAAGAAATAATATGATAAATAAAATCAATCCTAATATCTACTAAATTATAACACCTTAATTTCATCCTATTAAATTTTAGGTGTATCCACCATCACTCTTGGTTTATTATAAATTTTTTTAAGTATTATCCAATTTTCCTTCATAACCAACCCCCAAACAAAAACCCACATTGATACTAACCACAAATCCCTATACCCACATTCCTGAGTCCAGTTCTAAAAACATATCCATTACATATTATCATTGATACTAAGGAAGAAAATGTGATCATATAACATATATACATCACATAATTTCTATAATTTAAATATTTCATATCATAAATTCACACAATACCATAACCCAAAGGTGTGGTGTATTTGTAGATTAGATATATGATCTTATTTGTTTAATAAGTCTTCAAAATTTCACATAAATAACATTTACATGTGATACCCTCATAGACACAAAATACATAATACTCTTATTCATAACATAGGGAATGGAAAAGTAATAAATATTGATCTCAAATACTTGGTAAGTGTAAACATAAGCATTAACAATCAAATATCATAAGTAAGCATAATATAAGCATGTGAGTATGTGAACATAATCTATGTGAAATGAAATAAAATAGTAAAATCATAAAAAATAATACATGTATCATAAATCATGAATAATGGAATAAATATTTTGGTTTAAAACATGATTCATAAGTCAATAATATTGATCCATCATAAATATAACATAGGAATTAGAAATTAGCATATGATTTCCATATAAACACAAGAATAGAAATCATAAGATTGTGAAAACATCAACCCATAATAATTTTTATGGATTATATTATGAACATAGTTAATCGAAATCATGTCCATGAATTATCTTGTGAACATAAATAATCACAATAATTTCCTTGAATTATCTTGTGAATATATCTAATCATTATCATGTTCATCTATTATCTTATGAACATATCTAATAAGAATCATGTCCATACATTATCTCATGATATTCATAGATTTAACCAATTCATTGGAGGTATATAATGGAAAAACCAATCACATAATTATAAATCATAAATATGTATTCCATGAGAATATACAATGATTCATCATTCCTTTATTTCTTAATTAACTAGTGGAAAAGAAATGGGTTTCATGATAATTTCCTTAAAACGTCATCATAAGCCATCCAGAGACAGAAAGTATATGTTATAATTATATAATATCCCTATTTAATCATAAAAATAATTAAATGATATTTAAATTCATGTAAAATAACTTTATAAAATCATTAAAAATATTCTTTGAAAAATAAGAGTAAATATCCTTTAATTTTGGTAAATTGAAAAAAAGAAAATTCACAGCAAAATGGGAATAGTATTTTTTATGAAAAAATATAAAAGAATATAAAGGAAGATTAATATTTAATAATTATCATTATGGTTGGTAAATGTGGTCAAGTGATAAATTTTAAAGAAAACATTATTCTCACGCCTTTATAAAGAAATTCAATAATGACTTGTACGGAAAATATTAAAATATTTCATTTTAAACCATTATAAGTAAAGTAAAAGATAGATGGAATGAAATTAAATAATCATTGAAATATTAATAAAATAATTATTGAAGAAATATATAGAATATTTATATATAATAAAAATATATTGGTAAAATAATTCCAAACTTTTAATGTAATTATTTAAAATTAAACTACTTAGAATTTTTAAAATCAAAACCCCCAGGAAATAATGAACTTGAGAAGTGAATTAAAATACCATGAGTATAAGGATATTTATGATTTAATTTTTCAAATAATTAGTATATAAAACATATAAATGAAAATAGTTTCATAATATGAAACATGTCTCAACAAAGTGAAATTGAGATGAAAAGACCCTTTATGTTGGACTTCCACTTAGTCAGACACACTCTAACTTCCATTTATAAAAAATTTAGGTTTATTATTCACATTAATAAGAAATTTATATATATTTATTTTACTTAATTAAATTATTTTATAATTTCTTATTTCCTTTATTTTAATTATTTATTGTTAAAATTAACATTCAATTGTTGACCGTTTGGTTTTCCATAAATTCTCCAGTTTAGAGGTTATGATCCTTGAGCCTTTTTCATGTATTCATCACCTCTAAAATTTTAATTATAAGGTAATAAATATTTTTGATATTTTTTTATTCATGTCTCCATTTGATGGATCTTATGTTGGAAATTTTCATGAAACGCTTAAAAATTCCCCTTTTCAATGATTATTGAATTAAGAAAGGGATTGAATTTATCGGTAAATATAATTTTAAATATTACCATTTTAAAATATTAAAATATTTTAAATTCATCATTATTAAATTTTATTACCATTATTTATGTTTTATTATTATTCATGAGATAAACATTATAACAATATTCATGTAGGTGGTAAAACCGACCAAAATAAGAACATGTTATAACAGTTGAATGAGTAAGAACATTCCATTGTATAGCGATAATATAAATTTTATAGAATATTAATGGTTTAAAAAACATTTTTTTAAAGTGATAAATAAAATTAATTAAGATATATATGAATAATATATATAATAATAATCAAGAATAATATATCGTTTACATTGAGAACTTGAATCTCCTCTTGAAGAACCTCTTAGAAATGAGAGGTTTATGAGTTCTTATTTGGACTAGAAGATCAATAACATGGTATAGGTATATTAGATAATTAAATATTTTATATTAATTATATGGATCTTAATTTTTGTTTATATTTTATGGTGTAGAGGATGGATCCATTTATAAGTGAGAGAAGTGGAATTTTTGAAAATATATTTTTATTAAATTAAAAGAGAAGTAATTCTCAAGAAAAGTATCTCCAGTTTATAAAATTTTAAAATATAAGATCGGTTATCTTGATAATACACTCATAAAATAAATTAGAGATAAGGTATTTTGATATTTGTATCCTTATCTTTTAATTTAACCTCTTTTAACCATTTAAACCTTTATCATGGTGACTAATGTTTACCATGGTAACCTATTTTTATGAATAAAAAGGAAATGTTTCTTATTACCTAATTTGAATATGGTGGATCTAAATATGATGAAAAAAAATTAATATTCAATTCATAGGGGTGGTAGAATTTAATTTTAATAAAAGTGTGCTTATCACAGTAAATACAGTTTTAAGATAAAATATATTTTTAAGAAAAAAAATGAATTTACATCAAAATAATGTATAGTATTTATTCCCATTAAATTTATTATCTTATGATTAAAAAAATAAGAGATTTTTTAAATTTAAATTAAATATATAACCAAATGGATCATTGTGTATACTTAATTAAAGTTAAAGGAACAAAAATAGTTTTTTATTAGAATAAAATATAACTTAGGCTCTAAAATGTAAATTGTAGGTTTCTAAATTCAACATAATATTTTTAAATGAATAATTTTACTTTTGAAATACATATTTAGTTTATAAAAAATTTTCATTAATTTTTAATTCATTCTTATATCATAATGATGTTATAAATGTTACGGTATTTATAAAAACTATATTTTAACTATTTACCCAAATATATTCATCTTTAGAGAAATCCAAAAAAAATAACCTTTAGATAATTTTGAAATGATGAATCCAAAAATTAAGTTAATTTTATCAAATTAAAATTATAAAATTTTGGAATTTAACTTTTAAGTAAAAATATAAAATATAGCGTAAAATTGTTTTTAAAGAAAAATGAATTTTAAAACATTAAGTGTTCTTAACCTTACTTCATATCAATTTAAAATTACTTGAGTGTTAATATATTTATTTTCTAATTTAAAATTTTATTAAAATAATGTTTTAAAAGTTATCAATTTAATTAAATATGCAACATTTTAAAATTAGTTATTTGAAAAATATACTTTGTAAAAATTAAATGGTTTTAATCACATACTATTTATTGTTTTTTATCTAATAATTAAACTTAATCTATTAATTTATAGAATAAATCATAAAATAATTCTTTAAAAACAAAAATAATATTATGTAAGTAATTAAAAATATTTTTTAAAATAAATCATTTTATTATATTTTTATTTACTTTAGGTTTTACTCTTATTATAATTTTCTTAATGATATTTCACATTGCATCTTCATAATGTATTGATTCTTACATTACATTGTAATAAAGTATCCATTAATTTTTTTTCGGTGTTTCATGTGAAATAAGTTATTCAATCAATATTTATTTAAGAATAAATATATACTAAAATATTAGGGTGTTACATTCCCCCCTAAATTAATTATGTCCTTTCAATTTTGATTATCAATCGCCAATAAAAATAGTTATGGGTATCCATAAGATTGAAATGACACAATATATAATTTATAATAAGATATCAACCTCACTATCTAAGGTAATTTAATAAACCAGCCTAAATACCCTAGTAAACTAATACCCATGTAGGTCCTAACATGACCTAAAGTGCATTCCCAATCCCCATGGGCTGGTGACTAGCACATGGAATCAACAAGAAGTCAAAGGGAATTATTATTACACAATTACAAAGAATCATGATAGAATAGAATATGATGAATCAATACACAATTGGTATGAAAAACACACCTCAGAGAGAAAAGTATCACAAGAAAGATGACATAAATCCCAAAGTTATATGACATCCAATAGATGACATAATATCTATCAAGATAAAGTCTCACAATCCTCCTAAATGAGAGGATCATAGCTCCATTAGTCACTAACATCATTCCAAGTCCCATGAATCAAGAACACCCACCACCTAAAAGTATATATTTCCTTTTTCTTATACCTAGCATAACAATATTTACAAACTCATGTAGGTAAAGTTAGAATGTGAGAAAAAGAGCCCATTAGGATTTCACCAAGTGTTTCATATTCAATTCCAATGAAAATAAACCATATTATGCTTCAATTTTAAATAAAAAAGGAATTCAAGACAACTTTCACGTTTTAATTAAAATGATATTTCAATGTAAGATTATGAAAGTATATCAAAACAGGCTTAAATGAATATTTTTCATAAGATGAAAAGGATATGAATAAAATAGTTATATAATCACTAATATGTAATAATCCAATCAAAACCAATAAACATGGTCACAATACCTGAGGTTCATTAGTTACTTTCTATAGGATCCTTGCACTAGTCAATAAATCATCATCGATCAAAGTGTGTGTGTGTGTGTGTGTATGTCCCTAAGGATCCTACCATTGGGATAATAAATCAATGCCTAATCAAGGGAAAATCATGTCTAGATTGGTTTAGTTAGAATTTTTCATCATCAATCCATTTCCATTGATTCAGAGTCCTAAAATGCTTATCTTAACCACCCACTAACTACTTAGACTCACATGTGCTTAAATTAATCAATCATGGGAAAATCATTCATTTTCAATCAAAATCATCATTCATAGTTCAATTTCCCAATTTCAAGTTTCAACATGGAATTTCTATTTAAAAAAACTAAATCATAGTTTTCTATCAAATTCATGACTTTCAAAATCATATTTAATTTAAATTCATTTTTTCTCAAGAATAAACATAAAATCATTACTCATTTCAAGCCATTTTTCTCAAAATAAACTCTATATTTTAAAATACTTTAAAAAAGGGTTTTTATTCCAAAATTACATGCCTTCTAAATCAATCATCAAAATAATTACAATTCAATTATTAGAAAACAATTGAAAATAAAATTTAATTCAAACAAAAAATCAGGGTTTCAATTGTTAGTAAAATTGTTACACTACTGGAAATTTGGGCTATAGCCACGATTCTAAACCGTGGCTATAGGCCCCAAAACCGTGGATATGGGTTATATCCACGGTTTCATAAACCGTGGCTGGTATTGGCGTGGCTATAGGTCTGAACCTATAGCCACGGTTTGGAACCGTAGCTATAGCCCTATAGCCACGGTTTCAACCGTTTCTAAAGCCCTATAGCCACGGTTCAAACTGTGGCTATAGGGTCAGCCCAATAGATGCTAGTAAAATCCACGGTCACCGTGGCTAAAACCCTATAGCCACAGTTTGGAATCGTGGCTATAGGGCTTTCCGCTGCATAAAAATAAGCCAGCATGGTGAACCGTGCTGGCTGTTAGGAGGACTGCCCCAGCACCCCCCACCCCCTGCTCCTGCACACCTCCCTGCCCCCTCCCATGCCCTCCCACCTGCACACCCCCTCCCCCTTCCCACCCACCTGCACCCCCCCCCACCTGCACACACCCCTCCCCCTACCCCAACACACCCCCCTGCCCCCCCCCCCCCCCACCTGCACACCCCCCTACCCCTCTCCCTTCCCCCTGCCCCCCACCTGCACACCCCCCTCCCCCTGCCCCAGCACACCCCCCCTTCCCCCTCTCCCTGCCCCCTTCCCCCCACCTGCACACCCCTCCCCCTGCCCCAGCACACCCCCCTAGTACATCTATAAAATACCATTTAGATGAGGTTAATAAATTCATGTTAGATTTAGACAATATTAATGTTTATGTAGATGGTGAGGATCCAGAAATGATCATATAAATCACTCTTGAAAATAGATATAGAACACTTGTTACGACCATGATGTATGGTTAAGTCTATTTAACATTAGAAGATATCAAATCAAACCATCTGTCTAAGGAATTGCATTCTAGAACAAAAATAAAAGGTGAGGATAAGAGTTTTTCACAAGGGGGATACCTTAAACTAAAGGTAATAAAAAACAATTCAGTAGGGACAAAAATAAGATTAATAAATAAGGATAAGCTCTATGGATAGAAAAGTAATATGTTTTCACTATGGTAAACCTGGGCACATTAAGCCCGAGCGTAGGAAACTCATGCGTGAGTTGGAATCCAAACAGCCCACTAACCTTTATTTTCTGGTTGATTCAGGCTATGACATTTGTTTAAATCTTGAATGTGTCCATTTATACACTCAATCAAGAGTGGGTCCTAGACTCTAGTTGTTCTTTTCATATTTTCCAACAGAGAGTCATTTTTAGAGATGGTCAAAAATAGAGAAGTAAATGTATTCTTAGGAAAAAATAATAGGTGTAAGGTTGAGGGAATATGATCCATTATTATAGAGTTAGATAATCACTCCATCATCACCTTACTTAATGTATGGTGGGTCCCCATCCTTTAATGAAACATAATCTCCTTAGTGGTCCCCACTCCCCTTGCATCCCCCTCCCCCATGCAGCCCCCCACCCCCTGTAAAGCCCCCCTGGACAGCCCCCCCCCCCACTCCCCTTGCAGTAGACAACCACCCCCTACAAAGCCCCCCCTGGACAGCCCCCTACCCCCTGTAAAGCCCTTCCTAGACACCCCCCCCCCCTTCTTGGACATCCCCCCCTACCCCCAAAAAAATATCCCCCACCCTCTCCTATGCATAGCCCACCCCCCCCCCTACAGCCCCCTCCCCCCTGCAAAGCCTCCCCTGGACAGCACCCCTCCCCCCTGTTGGGTTGAGAGGGAACTAGATGTTTGTTGTTGGGATTTGGGTGAGGGTTATGGTTGTTGCACTTGAGGGTTTTGTTGAGGTGATGTTGGATGGGGTTGGGATACTCTTGTTAGTGCAGGGTTTGGATGTGTGTACATGGAGTGTCTTGGGTCTGTTGAAGTCTGATGTTGTGCCTTCCATTTTTATGTCTTTGGTTTCTGGACTCATGAGGTCGTTGGATATTGTTTCATGTGGTTGGGGTTGGTTGCGGGTGGATTTGTGGTACTTGCAGGTGTGGTTTCATGTGTTTTGGGACTCTCTTCTTATCAGGCCTTCATACAGTTATAGGTAGCCTTGATTTTGTGGTGTTGGGGTCTCTGGACGGAGCTACTGGTGCTGCTAGCAATGGGTCTTCTACAGGGTAGAGGGGATGTGTTGGCGGTGCAGCTGTTGTGATGCTTGGGCTGGTTGCTGGCTTCCGTTGTTACCGGTTGTCTTTCCTTCCACCGGTTTCTCGTCGAGGCATGGAGCATGCTAGTTTTGGAGCAGGTTGAAGTGGATTTGATGGTTTTTTGTGGGTTTTTATGTTTTGTTTTTCTGGTGTTGGTCTCGGATATCTTTGGTTGGGTTCTCATTATAGGCTGTGTCTGGTGCATCTTAGTGTGGCGGAACCATAGAGGTGTGTTCTTCAAGTTTGGAAGAGGATATTGTGGATGAATGGTTCCTCCTTGGTTGTTGTTTTCTTCTTGAAGGTCTTATGGATACCCTTTTGCTGGATCCAGGCTTGGTTGGAGTGGGATTCCCTTGAATAGTATTTGGTTTAGGCAGCTTTTTGTGAGGCTTGGTCTTTTTTCATGGTTGTTCATTGGGTAGGCTATATTATTTTTCAATGTTTCTTGTCAGGATATTTTTTTGATGGTTTCTGAGTTGATGGTTTGGATGGGTTTCTCGGTGCAGGTGGTTTCTTGATGGGGCATGTGGATGGTGTGTGTCTCTTGGTTAGTGAGGTTGCATGTTATCTTTTTTAGAGTAGGTTTCTAGGAAAATTTGGGTTTTTTATTACTTCTAGTGTGCTCGTGTATTGTTGGGGTGAACGGAATAGCGTGCCTACTCTCTTAGGTTTTCTATAGGTTCTTGGGGATTCCTTGGTCATTGATTGGTGTCCATTCTAGGGATGGTGTGGGATAAGGTTTCTAGTGGTGCTTGGGTGTTGATGGATGGAGGAGTGGAGTTGGCTGGTTTGAGGTGTAGATTATGACGGTTTGGGAGTAGTTTGGTTAGAAGTCTATTGGGTGGGCGTCAGGTGGTTTGCAGGTTGCTTTGCATGGGGCTGGTCTTTACTGGGTTCGATGGTCAGGTGTCATGGGTGTGCTAGAGTTGTTCTTTTTTGTCACATGGTGAATGTTTTTGTCGGTTATTTTTTTTTCTGGTGTGGTGTAGGCTCATATGGACTGGTGTGTGGGAGTGGTTTCTTATAGGTGTTTAGGGGATGGTCATTGATTGGGGGGATTCCAATTTCTTTTCGTGTTTCTACTTTATTGGGATTCGATTGGAGCTTACTTGGGTGGTGTTTCATGAGTGAGTGTGTGCATTTGTGTGTGTGTGTGTGTGAGTGAGTGGATTGGGTAGTGTCAGTGGTTGGTGGTGTGTTAGAGTGTGCGTTTATCGGTTTGGTTGATATAGATTCTGAGTTTGTCTTGCAGTTTGGTTGGCTTCTTCCTTTTGGGAATCTTCTTTTCACTTGTAGGTCTTTCTTACTGGGTTCATGGGTTTTTCTGTCGCTACTTTCTATGAGTTCATAGGTGATGTCTCTACAGTGCTCAAGTGCCACTGGATGGGAGGGGGATCCACCCTGTCTCCTATTAGTTTTGTGTGTGCCCATCTCCTACTAGATGCAATTAATGGTGATGTTAGTTTCCTCTCTTGGAGTATGGAAGGGCTTGGGGAGGCTCTTAGATGTTACCTTATTCCCTAGTTTCTGTTACTGGTGCTTTTAGTCTATGACTTCTTGGTTATTTCTTCATGATTTCATGGTTTTGTTACTGTTTTTTTTTTTGCTGCATTCATGGATGTTGCTTTTCCAATTTGGAAGCGAACCTCACCATCCGGTTTCTGTTTGGTTGGACATCGTAGGGTCTTGTGTTCGCTTATTTTCTTAGTTTCTTGGTGTTTAATGGGAACTTTTCTTGGTTCCCATGTCTTGATATGGTTGAGCTATGAATTTGGGTTCTTGGGTCAACTGTCATTTCACCTTTTATTGATCTGTTGCAATTCATCTTTTCATTGATATTTATAGTACTATTTTTTCCTTGAAAAAAAACAAAAAAAAAACTTAAAACTTCTAAAAACCCTAAAAAAAATTTAAAAACCATAAAACACCTTAAAATTGAAGGTGGAAGGGGGTGGTGTGGGCTAGATGTGGCTGGAGCAGGGCCGAATCACAGCATTACCACGGCGTGATCGTGGCGTGACCGCAGCATGTTGGCCTGGTCTAGTGACATCCACGGGGCAGAATCTTCCGGCCAGGAGCGAATGGAGCGGGAGGAGGCTGGAATGATGGTGGAAGGGGGCTAGTTGCAGGTGTTGTGTGGATGGTGCGGGCTGATTCGAAGGTGGCAGGGGGGCTGTTGCAGGCTGGAATGTTGGTGGCAGCAGGATGAAATGAAGGTGGAAGGGGGGTGGTGTGGGCTGGATGTGGCTAGAGCAGGGCCAAATCACGACATTACCGCGGCGTGACCGCGGTGTGACCGCGGCGTGACCGCGATGTGACCGCGACGTTCTGGCCCGGTCCAGCGACATCCGGAGGGCAGCATCTTCCGGCCAGGAGCGAAGGGAGTGGGAGGAGGCGGGGCAATTTAATTGCGAAAACCAAAAACATGCTAATATATGGTATTATACAAAAAATTCCAGTCAAATTAACTACACTAATAAAAAACATACTAATATGACTAGAACTAAATCAAACATCATCAAGCCAGTTTGAGTAAAGTGGAACCAAACCAAATGGTTTTGAAAAAGATAAAACTGAACCAAACTAAAAACAATGTAACCAAACTGACTCAAACCAATCAAAACTAACTTCAATAAAGCATAATTGAGCATGAAAAAAATGAAACTAATGAAACATACCTGATTGGATCTAAAATTAATTTAATTGAACTGAATAGCCCCAAATCGAACAAAATGAACCTGTTAAAATTAACATAAACCAAAAAAAATGAACCCAATAAAAAATAACTTAGAAAACCTAACCTGGACCAAACTGAACCAAGGATTCAGGCCTTGTGATGAACTTTTAGAAGGCCTCATGCCCACAGGTTGAGAGGATATCCCAGTCATGTGGTGCTTTACTGTCCTCAACAACATCCAAAATGCACTGCAAAAAGATAGGGAACCCAAAAATCACAAAAACCCAAATTAAAATTGAGCCAAGGAATAAAAATGGAAGAATCCTTACTTGAATCTAATGTTGAACTCACTTCCATCTATGGTGGTGGGTAGAATCGACCCCATCATAAGTAACCACCTGTAAGTAAATAATAGGAAAAAGAGTGAGATATAATAACTTCATATTGATATGTGATCAATGTTTCAACTGTACATGATAAATGATACATAACTCCATAATCAAAAATGAACAAAGAATATTCAGATTGATATGTAAATCCCAATACTAAATAATGAAAATCAAGACAATACACAAGCCCCCCCCCCCTCGTACACACCCCTCCCCCTGCCCCCTGCCCACCACCTGCACACCCCCCTGCCCCCTCCCCTGCCCTCCCACCTGCACACCCCCCTCCCCATGCCCCCCACCTCCCCCCCCCCACCTGCACACACCCCTCCCCCTACCCCAGCACACCCCCCTACCCCCCCCCCCCCACCTGCACACCCCCCTGCCCCCTCTCCCTGCCCCCTGCCCCCCCACCTGCCTCACCCCCCCCCACCTATACACACCCCTCCCCCTGCCCCAACACACCCCCATTCCCCCTACCCTGCCCTATATAGGTGTGATAACTATAATGTAAGTATGTAATTAATTTCATAATCTACCTTTAGGATTTTTTATTACTGTGTGTTATTCATAAATCTTATGATTTCATAAGGTATGTTATGGTTTAAAATTATATTTTAATTGATTTTTATTTATTGATGGGCTAATGGTTTCCATACTTATTTTATAACCCTTAATGAGAATTTTATGCTCATAAAATTCTTTTGAAATGTTTTCCAAAGGACTTAAAGATGAATAGGGTCAAGGATGGGATCAAGGAAAAGTCATGATGTCTAAAACATGGAACTAGACAAGATTGTTTTTCAGAGTTTTTATTTTATAAAAAATGGATATTGAGTAGTAGTGGCTACATGTTATATTCAAGTTGTTATGTTATCGTTCTTGTCTAATTCTCTAAAACTATAAACCTAAAAATATTGGCATTGTTAATTATTGACATAATTCGAGATTATGTAATGTTTAAGGTCGTGTCCTTATAGTTGGTATCTGTGGTCGGTTTAGACAAATTTAGTGTTTGGGAGTTTTCATTAAACACACGGTTAGTCCTGGTGTCTATTATTGCAGTTAAATCCTTGTTCTATAACTTTTTTAGGTCAAGGAATTTCAGTTACAAATGGAAGGAGGAGGATCTCAAACAAAATTTCTATCTCTTTCGGATGACATGCTTGCTATAATTATTGCAAATTCATGTTCAGATGATTGTGAAACTTTTTCTAGCAAACAACACACTTGCAATCAGTTTTTTGAGATATCAAAATCCTCCATTATACCTCAATATCCTCATGGATAATGGGTTATATTTAAAAAAATCCTATTTTCAAAATATACTCATATTTTATAGAAAGGTAAATATTATGAAGGAATTTTCAAATATTTTACCTTATCAAAAGATTTTGATGCATATTATGATTTTGAAAAATGTGTTGAAGAAGGGGACCCTTGTGCAACCTATTTATATTTTATTTTACAATATAGTCTCTCAAAACATACTTATGGTATTTTAAAAGGACCATTGATTGATAGTTTCAACTCAAAGTCAATCTAACTGTTTTATAAATATCATGTTTTATCTGATGTTTTGAAATAATATGTCTTACATAATTATTTTCTGAAACTGTTTTTCTAGAAACACCCATATTACCCATGTTATAAAAGGTGTATTTGGATGAAGGAAGCAAATTATTTTATAGGATCTCTAAAAAATTTTGGAAAATCATGGAAATTCTACCTCTGTGATCAAGATGATAATGAAACCATATGGGCACCATGATCAAGGTATGATGTTATTTGTATTGGGAGTTGTTTTATTTTATCATATGGAGGTGAAAAAAATGAAAATATACAAGATACTGAGGTCTTAATGTATTGCGATGAAATTGAAAGTTATATGAAAAACATTGACGTTAAAACATGTAAGAGATATTTTTCAGTTTTATAGAAAGGACAACCAGTAAGATGGGTGACGACGCGTTGCATAAAATAAGGCTATAGGAATCGAACCGACAACCGAAGGGTGACAAGGGTACATCACCTACCACTGTCCTATATGAAGTTCCTGGTTATTTTGACTTATTCTTTTAAGTAAAATAATTTCATGGATCAAGAATAAGTTGATTTTGGGAACTTATGTTTTATCAATTGGATATCCTTAATATAGGAAATTGATTTGGTGATTAAGTGATAAATGTTATTTTAGAATATTTTTGCTCTTTTGGAAACATCATATGCTTAAGGGAAATAGAATTCCATGGGATCTCATTTTGGGAGGAATGGTTGAAATTTAATTTTGGAAGAATCTATGTTTTTATCTTGGACATATGAATATTAGGTTTATTTAGGTAAATGATAAACCAGTCATGAATTATATGTGATTAGGTAGATTATATTTTTGTATGAGACATTAAGAGTAACTGATGTTATTTTGAGATAAATTTTATGATTTATCTTGGAAGACTATGTGATTAAATCTTTCTGAAATTTTGGGTTTCAATCTTAGTTTTGATTAATTTGAATAATTTTATGGACATTTGTTTATTTAATGGCATTTGTTGAACATTGGGTATAATTTTTTGAGTCATAATACCAGCATAGAGTTGATTAAAATGATGGTTAGAATTAGAAGGAAATGTTAAAAAAAATAACACCAGAGTATCGATGTATGGGTGCTTGATTTTATATGCATTGAAAAATGAATTTTCAGAGGAGGTTATCATATCATTCAGTTTCACTTTTGATAAAAAGGGGAACTAGGATTAATTTGTGGTGAAAATTTTGTTTGGAAAATATTGGCAATGGTTGTTCTTGTTCTTTAGATATTGTGCGGATTGGATTGTTTCGTTGTAAAAATATTGGGATAGTCTGGTGAAAATTTTATTTCTTCAACAATGATGGCAGGTAGTTTCTAAAAGTTTCTTACCCTTAAATTGTTAAGCATCAGTAAGTGAGAGTTTTAGATATATTTCATGACCCAACATCAAAATCACTCAAATCTATATTCTTGATAAGGAGGCTCTAGAGGGTAATTTACAGGGTGTATTTTTTCCAGATCGAGGAACATGTCACACTATTTATGTTTCTATTGTATGTCGATCAGATAGAAACAACATAGGTCATGGGAGGTCATAATCTATGACCATATTATCATGATTTTTTACTCATCATGATTTTCTACATTAAAGATCTACTATCATTAGTTCCCAGCTATTTGGAAAAAATTGTAGTCAAGCATTCTGGAGTATGTCTCATCCATTGCTATCTATTTAATCTAGTGGGGTTTTCCCATTGGATCCTACTAAAGAAATTTTTATCTTTTCTTGTATAGTATATATTCATCAATAGTTAACATTTACAAATATTTTTTATTATGGAGTTTGTGGTCAGTTTTATGCTCTAGGATCCACTATTTTAGATGATTCAGTTGATGTAGTAGAATAATGATGTCTTTCTATTGTATTTTTTGTGTCACCTACTTAATGTGAATTTTTTTTATAAAGATACTACTAGTTGAATTAATGAACTCTATGACTTAATATTAGATTATTCCTTTTAATTTGATGTAAATTCAGGTATAAATTGATGGTCTATTGAAGTGTGTTTTTGTTCTTCCAAGTGTGTCCCCTTGGAAAGCATCAGTTAAATTTATAATATAGTGTAAATGATGTATGTGTTTGTCTATAAATTATCCTCACTTGAATAATGGTATTCTAAATAATCACTTCCCTCTATTATATATTGATGAATTATTTAATTAACTTGTCCACAGCTGCACCCCTCCACCCTCCCCATGCCCCCTGCCCCCCTCCAACCTGCCCCCATGCACCCCTCCACCCTCCTCCCTCCCCCCTTCCCCACTCCAACCTGCCCCCATGCCCCCTGCACCCATCCACCCTGCACCCTGCCCACTGCCCCCTGCCCCCCTCCACCCTCCCCCCTGCCCCCCCCCCCCCCACCCTTCCCCCCTGCCCCATGCCCCCCCCCCCACCCTACCCCCCTGCACCCTTCCACCCTGCCCCCTGCCCCATGCCCCCCTCCACCCAGCCCCCTAGCCTGCGCATCCCCCCCTACACCCCCCTTGCACCCCCACCCCCTACCCCCTACCCCCCTCCCCCTACCCCCTACCCCCCTTCCCCCTTCCACCCTGCCCCCCTGCCCCCTGCCCCCTGCCCCCTCCACCCAGCCCCCTATCCTGCACAGCCCCCCATGCCCCCCTCCATCCATTCCTAGTTGCTAAATAATGTTTTTGTATTATGTACAAGTGTTTTATGAACCTAATTTTCTTATGATACTAAACATTTAGATCCTTGAATGTATTATTATGTCAAAGGACCCTTCGTATCCAGTGACTCACTAGATAGAGAAGCATAAAACACATGTTCCCCATCAAGATGAGTGCTATATTAAACCTTGAATATACCTTTGGACCAAGACTCTAGCAGTTCACTATGGAATTGCCTCTGTTTCCTAGACAATGTGTTGTTTATCTTTGAACTGTTTTTCAGCAGAGAACCAAATAAACTCTAACAGAACTATGGAATTGCCTCTGTTTCCTAGACAATGTGTTGTGTAAATATCACATCCCATGTGACATAGTCACACAACATGGGACCCATCTTAAAAGTCTAACGGCACTTAAAGAGTGTCTTGGTTCAAACAATTATTTTAATAAAAAGAGGGAAACCCCCTATAGGGATATAAAAAGGTTCAAGTATGATGTGTCACTCAAACTTCATAAAGTTCTCCTCTATTTTCAAAACACCTCATGAATTTCATCATAAGACCAAAAAATTTCCTAAATTCCAATTTTGTTTTAAATAATTTCCCAAATTATATAATGCAGCCCCCTTCCCCCTACACAGAACCCCAGACAGCCCCCCGTGCACCCCCAGATAGCCCCCCCTGCACCCCCAGACAGCCCCCCGTGCACCCCCGGACAGCCCCCACGTGCACCCCCGGGCAGACCCCATTGTATGAAACTTCATAGGGGTATCTATCGATTCCCTAATTATTCATTTGTTCAATTGCTATTTCATTTTTATGAGATTTATTTTCCCACAACACTCCCCATCACCCCCAGCACACCCCCCTCATACTCTTTTAATCTCTGTCAAATTGTGGCAAATGAGTGGGCTCAGAAAGGCTAAGTGAAATTGAACTAAAAAAGTAAATCCAAAAGACATGGGTGGTGCAATAGTGATATTTCGGCATGACTCATCTGTACGTCGGATGTCCACGCTGAAGGAAAAGAAAACAAAAACAAAACAAAAACAACAAAGTATAAAGACAAAAAAAATGAAACACACAAATTAATCTCTCCACTACCCTGATCTCCCTCCCCTGAAAAGAAAACCACGTAGCCGCCTCTAGTGCCCTTCTGGGCCCCTTCCCAGAATATAACTACCCTCCATCCGTAGAAATCAGTAAAAGCCTAAGTGGACAATGTGATAAAGAAAATAAAATAAAAATTAAACAACAATATACCTGTTTCCAGTAAATAATTATATCTCTAGTTTATTGCATTTTTCTATAGAAACTTAATGCTCTTGTGGTAACCCACTTTGATCGTTGCAAGTCAGGATAAAGATTGACAACAATTAATACCTTTCAAAGTAAAACCACATGTAATTGGCCAGGTATTGATGACTATCACTGAGTAGGCATATTAAATATATGGGAGAACTTAAACTAATGAACCTATATATTTGCACACATATTTCCAAGCATAGTAGAGTAATTTGGAAGAGTAAAAAACTGAAATTTTTAAATGAATTCAAAACCTATAACATCCCACAACAAAGTATAAAGCACTTAATAAATGTAAAGAGGAAAAAATATAGGCCCAATAACTAGTAGGTAGGTCTAATCTAACCAAAATAGATAATACAGTCTAATCATGAGGCCTCCATTCTAAAAACAGTCTAAACACCACATCCACCAAGCACCAATACACACCATTTATACTATGTCTGCCTAAATCTCCATAAAAAAACAACCATTTTCATAATACATTATATGTTCAAGATGAACCCACGTAAGGGTGAGTATAAATATAACCAGTAGCACGCCCCAAAATCAAGAATTAAACCACCAATAAGTAGTTATATTGAAACAAAATAAAAGAGGGTAAAGAATGGTGGATGGGGATGAAGACAGGGGATTACCACTAGTTGTGGGGGAGAACCGTTAGGAATGGATGAGGAGGGGAGGCAGCTCAGATCATCTTTGCTGGAGGAGGGTTGGGGTGAGGAAGGTCGCAGCGAGGAGGGGTCAAGGGTTTTCAGGGTTGCTGGGGGTGTCAACCTCGGCGTCAGAAGAGAGGCGTCAGGGAGGAGGCATCGGGGAGTAGGGTCGCAGTGAGGAGTAGGGTCGCGGCGAGGAGGTTTTGGGGAGGAGGGTCGCGGCGAGTAGACGTCAGAAGAGAGATTCGACGAGGAGGGTTGCGGCGAGGAGGCATCGGAGAGGAGGGTCGCGGCGATGAGGAGGGCACGGCGAGGAGGCGTCGAGGAGGAGGGTTGTGGCGAGGAGGAGGGAGAAACGAGGAGGATTCGGGGAGGAGGGTCGCTGTGAGGAGGGGGTGCGGCGAGGAGGAGATCACGGGGGAGAGAAATGGCGAGGGCAGGAGGGTTGAGGAGGAGCCCAACGGATTTTGGGGGAAAATGGGCACGACTGATTTTAGGCACGGTTTCTTAATTAAACCGTGGAAATAAATTGGCTATAGCCACGGACCTATATAACCATGGCTATAGGTCCGTGGCTATAGCCTTACTATGTAGTAGTGTTATAGAACAACCTACCATTAATCACAAGATCAATCAAAAACTCATATCAGGAACCGCCAATGGAGAGTCAAAGGTTAGGGAGATCAAGGAGAAATCCCTAGAATCACATTCCATCAACATAAGGATATAATCTATCAATTACATGTGGATTCATAAATTTTAAGAAGGGAGAGTAGAGAAGAAAAGAGTATTCCATAATTAAGAGAGATACACTTACCATAAGAAGATCAATCATATCCACAGGCACTTCGATCTGAGAATATGAGATGTTGAATGAGCCAAAAATACTCTCTTGTGAGCCCCAAAAATATATAGGGGTTAAATGAAGTATAAAGGGGGAATTTGGAATAATAAAACATGGGATTAAGATTTTTAAAAATGGAAAAACAACACACCATGGCATAGTCTATGACACCATGGTTCAAAAGTGCTGAAAAAGATCTATACCACAATGAAATGGAGGAGACCATTTCATAGCCACACTCGATTCAACTAGCACCTGAATCAACTATACAGGACTTTATCAGATCCTATTTACCCACTAAAATGATAAGACACATGTCATGACCCCCTCCCTCCAAATGTACCACAATGACAGGAGAGAGATAATGAACCCCCCCCCCAAAGCCCCACCTATAGTAAGCCCTAGGTTTGATACTATCTCTAAGGGTATAAAAATATTATGTATAGAAAGCATTACCCTCTATAAAATAAATAGGATCAGGAGATAAGATGAATCATCCACAAACAACTCCTTGATATAATGTAAAAGAAACCAAAGTCACCCTACGTGCATGTATAAATAAAACTGATACAGATAAAATCCTCTAAAGTAAATACATAAAAAAGAAAATCTAAATCAGTGACACAATAGCTATTCAAAGGTCTGATCTAGTAATGTAAAACACGGTCCATGTAATCCTCCTAGAAATATCAAAACAGTTTATATATGTTGGGTGAGCATACTAGTATACTGGGTAGGAAAACCAAAATATATCATGCATATGTAAAAGAAGAATAATAATGAAACTGTGAGAAATAGAAGTACCTACTGCACCTAAATAGGTCAATTATCCATACAACCCTCACCAAGTCATGCTCACCAAATAATGAAATCCAAGTAATATAGTATAATAAGAACCATATCGATAAAGGTACCATGCACTGCTTTCCTACTAGTATACCACTATCACACACCAACATCATACATTTCGGCACTCCCATATCTTCTATATACCACACTTCCCCACAAGTATGATCACATCACATCATGCCCGTAGACACCTAGGTCCACTTCCCCACAAGCACAACCACATTACACCTCACTCGCAGACACATGGGCTATCACATCACAACCACTACCATAACTAGAGTAGTAGGGTATCGTGAACATGTAGGACATAAGAATCATTCCCTACTACTACCATGAACGACCCCCACCATAATTCTCCCCATAATTATGGTTATATTACACCTCACCCGAAAAACACATGGGATACCACCCCATAAGCACAGTCACATCTCGTCCAAAAACACTTGAGCCATCACATCTCACCCAAAAACACCAAGGCTATCAGAACTACTATCTAATGAAAAAACAGGAATTTGACCATCACATCCTATTCAATTACTACCTCACTTGGAGGAGATAGTGGCAAAGAGTGGGTACCTATCCATCCATCCTTTTCATCGGAGGTTGGGAAAAAAACCACATGTGACTATGCAGGTGTTGCTAAATTGTTCTCAATGTGGATGGGGTTATTATAGAAATCACAAGGAACATACAAGTATATATATATACACACACACAAATTCATAATTTATGGGTTCATAACCAAACACTAACCAACTCAAAACATTTCCACTTTCGTCGCCACCACTAAATGTATAACAACACACAACAAGCCATAAAACCCCATTTCACATTTCCAACCAATTTCCATTATACAGCTCATCTGTATCATTATTTATCATCAACCACACTTAACCACACAACCCACCATTTAATTATTTATCATCCATTTACAACCCATTAACCAAACCAACTCGTGTCATTTCAATCATTATTAAAAAAGTCATTTGTTCCATCACTATTCAGGCATCTAGCACAGAATAACCACACATCATAAGAATATCAACATTCCAATCGTACCATCACCCCACCACCCTACAAGCATGGAAAAAAACCCCCTCGCTTCCCCAAGAGCACCTTTAAACAAAAACCACATCATCTCCTCAAAATTAAGGGAAAACAACAACCATCCCACCTCCCTAAAATCACAACCAAACAAACATCATCCCAACATTCCCTAACCAGACATCGCTGCCCCACAAACATGGACACACATCATAACACATCAGTATTGTTTTACAAATTTACAATGTGGATTTTATCATATTCCACTTTATTTTAGGGGTGTTATCACAAAATCCATAATCTTGGGGAAACCATTTCATTATCCAAATATAATTGGTTAACCAATTTCCATTCTAGGATAATGTCACAACAATCACAATAGGAACAACAGTCAACACATATCATCCAGCATAAAAAAATACCCTAACAACCACTATTTTTAGCAAGTAATCAAGTCCATAAAATCACAATATCACAATAATAAAAAATCTGTAAAAACATACAAATCAAACCCCTTTACCTTTCAATTTCAATTATCCAATTATTTATCTTTGATTAACCCAAAAAAACCATAACTCATAGATAAACAAAATTAAACCCCTCCCACATGATACAAAATAAATAGAAATGTGGTATCCCATACCTTAAAGAATATTTAAAACTTGTTTCACACCATAGGGAAAAGAAGAAACGCCTGTAAACCACAAATGTACCATGAGAAACGGAGGATCAACCAATACTACACCAAAGGATCATCAAAAAATAGACCAAACACTCAACCCAAACCAAAATTCTCCACCATAGAAAATCTTTTAAGAAGAACGGAATGAAATGGATGAGAATGAGAAGAAAAATCACCATAAATTTAATATGGGAAGTAGAGAATCAAATCTCATCGAAATAAATCCCAAACACTTAAAGAGGGGGCCTCTGGATATCTTGGATCGAGAAAAGGGAGAACCATCCATAGGGTTTGAGAAATAAACCTGAGTGATTAAACCATTAAAGATGTGTTGCATAGTAAATTTACATGGTGTGTAATCCTTACACATTGTGTAAATTTCAGGATTTAAGTTTCATCAAAAAATGCAATGACTCAAAGAATTTTAAACCCAATTTATTACACATCATAAATCCCACTTGCATGACATATACCCTTTTCCTAAGATACCCCTTAGACATGAACCACATAGATACACAATCCATGAACCACCATTACACATCATGTAATAAATTTATAAGCCATGTATTTCCTACAATATCTTTATTTCACCTCCATCCTCCAAAGAAAACTCTCAGAACCTCCTTCGAACACATCCAACCTCCAAAACTAGCAAAGTAATGGACCAGGAATGCATGAACCATTACATCATATACCTATCAAATTTTTATCTCCCTTGAGAATTCAAAACCAAGACTATAAGGAAAGGGGGTCTAAACAACCACCCCAGGAGATACCTCTCAAGGATCTCTTTATACCTCAAATGCTACCCCCATCCAAACATGCCAAACTAAATGGAAAAAAAACATTTCACACAACCTCATCATCACATATACACATACACACATCCATCCAACCTCACCACCATTGTATAACCATATCAACCTACATGTATCTCAAACCAATAAACACTACAGGCCACAAAGTACACCATCCCGAACACACAAATAAATGAATTATATCCTCTATGTCAAAATACTATCTACTCTGGGTGGCATTGACTCACTATCATGGGTTTAATCAAATTTAAATTAATGCGTCTTGATTAGAAATTAGTTCTTCCCATTTTCATATGTCAGGACTTTATCACACATCATACATCACAAAATAAGGGAAACAGTTCATCAAATAAAACAATAAGGTCTCAAATATTACATTAAAATGAAAAAAATAGGAAAAAATGCTCAAAAACAACTCTGGGTACTCATCATATAGTTGCATATCATGTTCCCAAGTACTTTACTCTAGGACACCATGCCTCCACAACACATGGTTCAAAGGGATGGTTCCTCCTCGCAACACTTTCTCCTGATGACACTGGATCTCTACTGGACACTCCATGAATTTTGTGTCATCCTCGATATCTAACTCTCCCCAGTTAATGACATGGAAGTCATCATGATGATACTAAAAAATCTAATAGACATTGAAGATTTCGTAGATCCTCTCTATCTATAGTGGAAACACCAACTGATATTATACCACACCAACTCCCCCACAACACCTAAAAGGTCCTAAAACATGGTAGAAAGCTTACTCCCCTGCCAAACCTCTGATACCCATGTCTAGGGGAAACCTTCAAGAACATATGGTCCCTAACATTGAAATCCAAGGGAATACTACTATGATTGACATAAGACATATTTTGATCCTTATTTTCTTTCATTCTCTCACAAACAAGATAAATCTTCTCTATTTTTCTCTGCACCACATCAAGACCAAAAACTACTGCCTTCCCAACCTCCTTCCAACACAACAGAGAACAAAATATTCTCCCATACAATGCCTCATACAGAGCCTTGTTGATGGAAGAGTGGTATAAATTATTATAATAAAACTCAACCAAAGTAAATTTTCATACCAAAGATCCACCAAATTCCAAGATGCATGCCCACAATATATCCTCTAGTGTATGGATAGTACACTCTGTCTTCCTATCCATATGAGGGTGGAAAGTAGTGGTGAGGTTTAACTGAGTTCCAAAATCATGTTTCAATCCCCTCCAGACTTGTGAGGTAAAATTTTCATCCAAGTATGAGTTAATGGACCTCTAAACTCTATGAAACCTAACCACCTCATCCTCATACCTCTTAGCCAAAGCATCCACTATTCCCAACTCCTTGATAGATAAGAAGTGGGCCTATTTTATCAAATAATTCATGATCACCAAGATATCGTCACAACCTACCTAATATCTTGTTAACCCTATGATGAAATCCATAGATATTTCATCTCATTTACACTTGATAAAATAAAAAGGCTATAACAAACTAGCAGGAACATGATGCTTTCCCTTTACTTGTTAAAAAACCAAGAAAATTTTCTAAAACTCCACAACAACATGTTTCATCCCAGGCCAACAAAACTACATCCTCAATCCATAGTACCTCTTGGAAACTCTTGGGTGTACTTCCAAATGTGATCTATGAAACTTGTGAAATAATCCCCCATGTATCACCACCAGAACAAAAAACTTCCCAAGAAACAATATATAATTTAGACTATCCTCTAACCATCCCTATGGAGCATCACCATGACCAAAAAAATCACACATAACCTCCACCTCTGAGTCTTCCCACATAGACTCATCCATCTGCTACATCATAGAACATTACACTATAATCTGAAACAAACATCCTCTACCATATCCACCCTTATATCTAAGTGTAAGGATTTCAACTCCTACATTGTTCTCCAAGCATCCCCAGAATCCCAAAAAATATCTTTCCATGGATTACTTGTCATAGTTTTGTCAAAAACATTCCCATTTCCCAATTTATATGATATCTTGAAATAATAATCCTTAATAAACTTCATACACCTTTGTTACCATAAGTTCAAATCACACTAAAAAGAGATATACCTCAATGTCTTTTGGTCTGTAAAGACCACAAATTGATCCCCAATGAGGTAATGCTACCAAAACTTTAGTGAAAACACTACTTATACTATCTCTAAATGATGAGTGTAATATTCATACTCATGGGAACATAACAACCTATTCCAATAAATGGTTATTTTTTGTTGCTTCATTAACACTCATCCCAATCTCATACATGAATCATTATAAAAAACCTCAAAGATCACACCCTACTCAAGTAACTGAAGCACTGGAGCACTGGCTGACTTCCCCTTTAGGTAACTGAATGCTACCTATAACTGATCAGTCCACACAAAATACCAATCCTTCCTAGTCAAAACTTTAAATGGGGATACAATTTGAGATAAATTAGGCACAATCCTCCAATAATAGCCTGTGAGGCCAAGAAAACTACGAACCTCTATCATGTTCTTGGGTTCTTCCCAAGAAACAACTACCTTGACTTTCAATGAGTCCACTTCCACACCCTACTCAGACACCACATTCTTGAGGAAATGCATCTCTCATGTCCAAAACTTACACTTGGACATCTTTCCATAGAGATGATGGTGTTGAAGAACCTATAAGATAGATCTGAGATGCTTAGCATGCTTCTCCTCTGACCTAGAGTAGATTAAGATATCATTGATGAATATGAAGACAAACCGGTCCAAAAACTCATGGAACACATAGTTCATAATCCCCATGAACACAACCGGTGCATTCATAACACTAAACGACATGACTAAAAACTCCAAGTCTCTAAATCTATATCTGAAGGTACTATTTAGAAATCACCCTCCTTCACTCTAAACTGGTGATATATTGACCATATATTGATCTTAGAAAACCAAATATACCCTCTTAGTTGGTCGAAAATATCTTCTATCCTTTGGAGATGGAAATGGTTTATGAATGTCACATGATTCAACCTAAGGTAGTCTATACACAACATTAGACTACGATATGCCTTCTTGGAAAACATTGGAGCACTCCACGAAGACACGTTGGGCAAGATAAAACCCTTCTGCCTTATATTTTCAATCTCAATACTCATCTATCACAACTCATAAGGTGACATCTGATAAGTATCCATTGAAATCGGATAAGCTCCGGGTTTCAAGTCTATCCCGAACTCAACATCATGTCGAGGGGGTACCATAACAATATCCTCTGGAAAACCATCCCAAAACTCCCCAATGACCCTATGGACCTCTACTATATCAGAATCTACTGATTTTATTAAAAACATAGCCAAAAAATAAATAAGGGGCTTCACATGTCAAATTCCCACCTGACAACCCCGCTCACCACTAAAAACCACACGTTGGCCATCCACATATGATAAAACGACTATCCTCTGAAAGTAGTCAATAACAGAACATATATAATGTAACCAATTTATGCCAAAGATAAAATCATATGGCTATATATGTAGTAATAAAATATCCCCATGGGGATGATGTGGCCCCATAATTAGTCTACACCCCTAGCAAACATCAAACAAGTTGGTCTGGCCTTTAACTATCATAGTCAACACAAGGGGAACAGAAATTATCTCCACATCTAGTCCCAGAGAATGGGCTAGAGTGGGTCAAATAAAGAAATGTGAAGCTCCTGAAGTAGATAAGGTACAAAAATGATTACTAAACAAACTGATCATACATCTAATGATCTTTGGCCTCATTAGCACTGCCACCTCTACTACGTGAAACTGACCACGCCCAGTTCCTCTACCTCTCCACTAATAACTACATCCATGACCATGCTCGAGTCGAGGTCCTTGAATATGAGGAAAATCCTGAGGTCAGACTCTACCTTCTTCATCTCCCCTCGGTGGATCATAAGCGTGTTACCCATGTTGCTGGAACAGTCTCAATGGAAACTTCTACTGAGGCTGGCATTGAACCTTTCCACCTACACTAAACTAATCTTGGGGAACCATTGGGAATTTCTTCTGGTGATGTCCACAAACCCCACAAAAAAACACTATAAAAAATACCCCAAGAAGATCATGAACACCACTAGTACCAGAAGTACGAAAGGGAAACTACTAAGTTTGACTCCCAACTATTCTATATCTTAATGGTCCTGGTGTCTAGGACCTACCACTAAAAAATTGTCTCCTCAAGGAACCCTATTGGTTCCTCTCTCATGGTAAACCTCCTCACGAGTAAATCCACTCAATCACCCGCACCTTCATATGAACCTCCAAATGCATTGGTATGGTAAAGGTAGTGATTTCATAAATGATAGAAGGATGGAGTGCCTCCTCAAGATGTCTCTCAGAAGAGACCTCATCTAGAAAAATATCTAGGTAAAACACTGAAGATCCTTGAACTTGATTACTAACTCCAACACTAACATAATACCCTACAGGAAACAAAGAAGATCTTACCTCTTCACTAGCTTTGTGGTCAATGAAAGAAACTCTTCCCAAAACACTTTCTTAAAGTTGATCCATGAAACATCTTCCACCTTCTAATCCCCTTGATATAGTGTCCACCACTAACATGCATCTCCCCACATTTAACTAACTACCAAAGGGACACAGTATCCCATCAGGGCCCAAATCAAGCTGAAAGAGATCTCGAGATCCTCTAGCTAGCTCTCTGTCTCCACATCTGAAACACTATAGAAATACTTCCCCAAATATTATCATTGAGAGGAAAGAAACACCAACTACCAATCCATATACTTCTCTTCTAGATCAACCCTACGGTGATCAACCAAATCAACCTGCTAAACCACAACTTCCTAAGCCACGTGTGGATGATGAACATGAGCCATGGTTGAAAAAAAATCCTAATCCCAGTAGTATGGGATTTCATTTAAATTAATTTTAATTCATTTTAATCATTTTATCCATTTTAACTTTCCAAAAAACAACCCAATTTAAATAAGAACACCATTCATCATGATACATGTACTTATCCTAGGTCTCTACCCTGTAAAAAGGTCCACCTAACTTGGTCAATCAATAAGATCAGATTTCATGTCCTGGATCATGGGGGGCTCTAAAATCTTGTGACCTAGCTAGTCTCACAATCCTATATCATGAACCAAGGTCAATTACCACTATTTCCACACCAACCCATGAAATCCCCACTATTTATAACTCCAAACTCTATCTTATCTCTCAACTTATACCTCTGATACCACTCTGTCATGACCCACTCCCTCCAAAGATACCACAATGAGGGGAGAGAGATAATGACCCTTGGGTCCTGCCACTAGTAGGCCTAGGGTTGGTGACTAGCACTGAGGGCATAAAAATCTCATGAATGGGAGGGATTACCCTCTATAATATAAATAGGATTGGGAGATAAGATGAATCAACCAAAAACAATCAATGTAATAATATAAAAGAAACCAAAACCAACCCACAATCATGTATAAATAAAACTAATATAGATAAAAGAATCCAAAGTAAATTCCCAAAATGAAGGATAAATCAGTGACATAGGATCTATTCAAAGTCCTGATCTAGTAATGTCATTTATGGTCCATGTAATCCACCTAGAAACCTAAAAATAGTTTATATACGTAGTGTGAGCATACAAGTATACTTAGTAAAAATATTATCTCATGAACATTTAAAATAATCACACTAATGAACTCGTGAGAAAAAAAACGAAACAACAATACCTAAACATGTAAATTATTCATCTGAACCTCACCAAGTAATGATCATCAAATAACACAAGCAAAGTAATATAGTATAATAAGAAGCATATGGATAAGGGTACCTCGTACCACTTTCCCACTGGTATTCCACTCTCACACCCCAATGTCGTATGTCATAGCACTCCCATATCTTTAGTATACCACACTGCCCCACAATAATGGTCACATCACATCACACCTTAAGACACTTGGGCTCACCACCCCACAAGCATGGCCATATCACATCTCGCTCACAGACACATGGTCCATCACATCACAAACACTGCCATAACAAGAGTGGTAGGTTATTATGAACATGTAAGACATCAACCTCATTACCTCCTCCTAACATGCATAACCCCCCCCCCCCCCCCACCCCATAATCCACCCCACAAGTATAGTCATATCACACCTCACCCAAAAACACCTGGTCCACCACCCCATAAGCATGCTCATATCTATCCTGAAAACACATGGTCCATCATATCTAGCCTAAAAACACTAGGTCTATCATAACCACTATCTAATTCACTAATACACCTTCATCCATCACAGACTATGCAATACCTACCTCACATGGAAGATATGGTGAGAAAGAGTAGGCACCCAGTTATCCCACCTCCTCATCAAATGTCGGGAAAAACACACCCCATGTGACTATGTGGGCGTCATCACATTGTTCTCAATGAGGGTAAGATGAATATATAAATCACAAGTAATATAAAAGTATATATATATATAGCCACACTCAAACCCAAACTATGGGTTCACAACCAAACACTAACCAAATCACGACATCACCACTTTCGTTTCCACCTATAAATGTATAACACCACACAACAAGCCACAAACCCCATTTCACATTTCCAACCAATTTATATTATACAAATTGTTCATTTAATTATTTATAATCAAATGCATTATACCAAACAACCCACCATTTAATTATTAATCATCCATTTCCAACCCATTAACCAAACCAACCCATGTCATTTCAATCAATATTAAACAAGCCATTTTTCCATCACTACCCAGGAATCAAGCACAAAACAACCACACATCACAATAATCTCAACATTGCCATCATACCTTTTCCCCACCGCTCCACAATCATAGATAAAAAACCTCCTTACCGCCCAAAAAGAACGTAAAAATAACAACCACTTCGCCGCCCCAAAATCACATCCAAAAAATAACCACCTCACCACCCAAAAAGCATAGCCAAACAACCATCATCCTAGCATTACACAACCACACATCACTACCCCACAAGTATAGACACACATCACAACATATCAAGATCATTTTATAGATTTACAAAGGGTATTTTATCACATTCCACTTTATTTTAGGGGCATTATCACACAAGCCATAATCCTGGGTAAACCATTTCATTAGCCTAATATAAGTGGTTAACCATTTTTCATTTTAGGGTGATATAACAACAATAAAAATAGGCACAATAGTCAACACATATCACTCAGTGCAAACAAATCCCACAAAGACCACAATTTCTAGAAGGTCACCAAGCCTGTACAATACCAATGTCACAATAATAACAAAACTGTAAAAACATGCGAACCAAACCCCTTTACCCTTCAATTTCAATTAGTCGACTCTTTATTTTTGGTTAAGGTAGCACAATTATAACACATAGATAAAAAATTAAACCCCTACCTCATGATTCACAGTAAATAGAAATAATGGATTCCCTACCTCAAAGAATATTTCCAACTTGTTGTACACCATAGGGTGAAGAAGAAGCACCAAAAAACCACAACCATACCATGAGAAACTATGAATCAACCTATACTGCACAAAAGTATCATCAAAAAACATCTCAAACACACAACCCAAACCAAACTTCACTATCGTATAGAAACTCTTAAGTATAATGGAAGGAAACGAATGTGAATCAGAGGATAACTCACCACAGATCAAATATGGGAATCCAAGAATCAAATCACATCAAAAGGAATCCCAAACACTTGAATAGGGAGCCTCTATATCGCTTGGAATGAGATAAGTGAGTGTTGACCATAGGGTTTGAGAAATAAACTTGAGCATTGTGTCCTTTAAAGATATGTTGAATAATAAATTTACATGGTGTGTGATATTTACACAACATGCAAATTCTGGGCTTTAAGTTTCTCTAGAAAATGTGCCACCTCAAAGTATTCTTACACCTAATTTATTACATGTTTTGAATCCCACTTAAACAATATGAACCCTTTTCACAGGATACCCCTATCCTATGTACAAGTCGTAAACCACCTGGATACATAAGTCATGAACCACCATTACACATTGTGTAATAAATTTTTATGGCATTTATTTCATGCAGCAGATTTATTGCACATCCAGCCTCCACAAAAAACACCTAGAACCTCCCCTGAACACCTCTAACCACCAAAACTAGAAAATTAATGGACCTGGAAAGAACATACCATTACAATTCAGCCCAAAAACAACACTAAATCTATCAATAAATAGAAGAAGCATAAAAAACACACTATGAGCCTCTACATCACATCTTCTTTTCCCACACCATAGTTGTTCCTAAAAAGTAATGACCATCAAAACTGGTTGCACCACAGCCATATTTTCCATGCCAAAACCACCATATTCATGTAATAACCCCTCTAATTGTGGAATATATTCCTATTGAAAACCTATAAAAATTTAAAAAAACTCCAAAAAGAAATGGAACCACACCTAAACAACAAGTGATCAAATATAAGGGGTATGGAGAACATGAAAGTGGTAAAGGGGTGTTATAAACTCTCTACCATAAACTATTTCCACACCTAGAAATACTATCAAGAAGACTTCATGTAAAATAGGTGATTCCACTACTCTCTCATCAGTGCCTCATGCTCTCATGTCTCATCTGAATCCAAACCATTCTACTATAATACCTGAACCAAGGGTATGGAATTCCTATGAAGAACCTTCATCTCAAAATAAATTATCTGAACTAGGTACTTAGTCACAGATAAATAAGGTTAAATATCAAGGTACTCCCTTCTCAAAACATGAGATGGTTCATAGAGATAATTTAGAAGCTTAGATATGTGAAAAACATTATTAATCGACATCACATGATGTGGTAAATTCAAGTGGTAAAATACCTTTCTAATCTTCTCAAAAACCTAAAATAGTCCCTTGTATATTGATACAATATTTCCCTATTTTTTAAGACTTTGGTGACCCAAACAAGGTGAAACTATCAAAAAATAATATCCTCCAACCAAAAACTACAAAGGGTGTCTATGACGATCAACATAATATTTATACTTTCTCTATTTAATCACTAGTCTTTCTCATACTTTCTTAGAAAAAACTAGATCCAATCTGGGAAGTTCCTCCAATTTATGACCCATACAATGAAGATTTAAATGGGTTTCCACACACACCCTCAAAGGGATCCATCATGATGGATGGTTGGTAACTATTTTTATAATAAAACTCAACCAATACTAAGTGGTTATCCTAGGATTTGCCAAAATCATGGATGCAAGCATGAAGCTTGACTTAAATAATCTATATAGATCATTTTTTTCTATCCATATTTATATGGTTGATATGTAATTATCAAAATAACATAGGATACCATTGCCTCATGAAGTCCTCTCTAAAAATTAGAAGTAAATCGGGGGTCCCTAATAGAAACTATAATAGATACAATTCCTTTAGATCTTAAAATATCTTACACATAGAGACTTCATAAGTCCTCAACTTTAGTTGTATCACAAATGGGAAAAAAGTGAACCAACTTAGTGATCCAATCAGTCACTACCCAAATCACATTATTCCCTGAAGAGGTATGAGTAAACCCAACCATGAAATCCATAAAAATATCATCGCACTTCCAATTCGGAACTGGAAGGGGCTAAAGAAAACTTGAAGGTCCCTGGTGCTTGACCTTGACCCATTGGAAGTTATAACAATGAGAAACAAAGTTAGTGATGTATCATCTCATAAATGGCCACCAGAATCATCACCACATATCATAAAACATCTTCATGGTTCCAAGTTTCACTTCCCACTAGTAATTATGGAAATCACCCATTAGATCTCTTCTCATGGGAAAAGTTACAATGGACTCACTCTGAAATCATAGGATACCCTTAGAATAGGATTTCCACTCTCTAATGGTCTTCCCACTATAAATAGAGTCTCTAAATACATTGGATAATTCATCAAGATTATACTATTGAATAATCATCTCAAGAAGAGATAAGTTCAATTCGAAACTTGTCAATACAACTTCATCCTCATCCTAAAAAACTCCCAATGCAAGAAAAGAGAGTCATCAAATTCTACTCTTCTAATGATTCTTTTCTGAACTGGTTTGGAAACATTCTTCTTAAGGGATAAACAATGACATTTACTATGCTAGTGGTGTAGAAAATATCAAAATCAAAAGACTATAGGTACTCTATACAATACCTCTATCAATAATTCAAATATTTTTGAAAAAATATATAACTTGAACTTTTGTGATTGGAATAAATGGTAAACTATTATCTAAAAAGGAAATGTCACTAAATATTAAGAGAATTCATCACAAGTATGAGTTCAAGATCATGGGAAGTATTTTTCTTTTTTTATGGCCTATGTTTTTTGGGAACTATAGGCCACCACATGACCACCCTACATGAGAATGTATCCCAAACCTGAAACTGATATGTCATAAAGGACCACATAGTCCAGCCCTGCCTCTGTAAGAATTAACATTGGAAAAAAATTCCAAATAAGTTTTAAATCCTCAAAATAACTCTAACATTGAGAATCCCATAATAAATTTTCTCCTTTCTAAATGATAGTGGTCATTAGAGAAGATAAATTTCATAAATCTTTGAAAAACTAGCGGTAATACCCCATTAATCCCAAAATATCTAAATTTTAGAAAAAATTCACAGTTTCCTCATGTCATAACTACCTTAAACTTCTTAGGATTGACTGAAATACCATGTTTTGATACCATGTGACCCAAAAAATTCACTTCCCAAATCCAGAAATTACATTTTGATAGCTTGGAATAAAGTTAGTGATCTCTCAAAATTTCTAGAACTGATCTCAAATAACACATATGGTCCTCCTATATCTTAGAGTAAAACAATATTTCATCCAAAAATATCACCATGAATGAATCGATATACTCATGGAATATATTTTTCATTATCACCATAAAAACTATAGGATCATTGGTTAGACTAAAAGGAATAACAAGGAACTCGTAATGTTCATACCTACTCTTGAAGGAAATTTTTGGGATGTTAGATTCTTTGATTCTCAACTTGTGATACTAGACTGAAGATCGATACTCAAGAACCATTTTTCCCATTTCAGCTAGTAAAACAAATAATATATTAGAGGAAATGGATATTTTTTATTTATCGTGAATTGATTATTTTTTAGTAGTCAACAAAAATGTTAAGTGTTTCATTGAGTTTCTTTTTAAAAAGAACTGATGCCACCCAATGTGACACACTCGGGCATATAAAACCATTATCCAATAGATCATCCAATTGATTCTTCAACCCTTTCAGTTTAGATGGTTCTATTTGGTAAGAAGGAATATATATATATATGTATATATATATGATACGTACATAGTTCCAAGTCAATAGAGAACTCTACTTCCCTTATCGGTGGAAATCTAGAAAGGTCAGATGGAAACATGTCAGGAAACCTAAGGAATAGTAGAGGAAGATCATCACTCATAGATTATTTCTCCAAAAAATAAAATCAAACCATGATATCACTCTACCCAAATTCAAAATAGGATTTCTGGATCTACTCAGTCTCAAGCCCCATTCTACTTAAAAGACATAGTACACCCCATCGGGGGAAATAAAGTAGACCCCTCAAAGATAATATTCAATTTAGGATTTATGGGAAATTAACCAATCCATCCTGAGAATGAAATCTAAATGTTTCATGTTAGGAACCAAAAAAATACTAGACAGTCTCGATCTTTGTTAAATAGAAGATAAAAGAAAGGACTAGAGACCCTACTCTCTCTTTGTTCTAATGGGTATAGAAATATGCATCACATAAGACATAAGTTCCATAGAAAGGTTTAGAAAATCCATAATACAAGTCAATATGAATGAATGAGATGTAATAGTGTTAAATGAAGTTGGAACTAAAGATGGAGCTATAGTGATGGTACCTCTCACCATTGATGGACCCGAATCAACTTTCTCTAGATACTATTCCATTGTGTAATAAATATTCATTACAGATGTCTATTATTAGAACCCATTAGTTCTTGAAGTATATAATTTAAACATAGTACCTTTAGGTTATGATGATAATCTTCTACTTCATGTAGAAGAAGAGACATGGAATAACTTCTACAGGTGACCTAGGTCACCAAATGAATTGTAGGTATTTGGAACCTCGGTACAAATTCTTGAAGGAAATGGCAGGGTGTGATAAAAAGTGCCCAATAGGATTTCATCAAATGTTCTATAAGCAGTTATAATAAAAATAAACTATATTATACTTCAATTTTAAATAAATAATGAATGTAAGAAAAATTTCACAATTTCATTTAAAAGATATTTCAATGAAATAAGATTAAAGTATATCAAAACAAGCTGAAATGAACATTTTTATAAGATGGAAAGGATATGAATAAAACAGTTTTATAATCACTGATATGTAATAATCAAATCAAAAACAAGAAACATGGTCATAAGACCAGAGGTTCATTAGTTATTGAATATAGGATCCTCTCACTACTCAGTCAATCATCATGGCTCAAAGAGTGTTCATGCACATCCCTAAGGCTCGGGACATTAGGATGATCAATCAACACCCCATCTAGGTAAAATCATGTAAAACATGGTTTTGATACATTTTTCATCATAAATCAATTACTAGGGATTCATATTACTAGTGTTATTATCCTAATCACTAACTAACTACTCAAGATCACATGTTCTTCAATCAATCAATCAGTCATGGGAAGATGATTCATCTTCAATAAAAATCATCATTAAGATTTAAATTTCCCAATTTCATGTTTCAACATTCCATTTCAATTTTCCAAAACCAAATCATATTTTTTTTATCAAATTAATTCCTTTCAAAATAATATTTTATTTAAATTAATTTTTCTCAAGAATAAACATAAAATAATTTATCATTTTAAGCAATATTTTCTTAAAATACAACCTCTATTTTTAAAGCCTTTGAAAAAGGAGTTTTATCTCAAAATTCTATGTATTTATAATAAATAGTCAAAATAATCACAATTCAAGGTTTAGAAAAAAAATTAAAATAAAATAAAATTCAAGTAAGTAATAAAGGTTTCATTTTTTGGGAAATCCTCACAAAACCTCCTACCATTAATCATGGTATCAATCAAACACCCATATCAGGAACCACCAATGGAGAGTCGAAGGCTTGGGATATCAAATAGAAATCCCTGAAATCATGTTCCATCAAAACAAGGATATAATTCATCAATGAAATTTTGATTCATCACTCTCAAAGAATAATAGGATATAATAAAGAAGGATTCCATAAAAAAGGAGAGATACACTTATTGGAGGAAGATCAATCGCATCCACTAGCACTTCAATCTAAGAAGATGAGAAGTTGAAGGAGAAAAAATCCTCTCTTAAGATCCTCCAAAATCCATAAGGGTTGAATGGAGTTTAAAGTGAGTTAGTTTTAATAATAAAATAATGGATATAGAGTTTTATGATTATAAAAATAATAGACCATGTCATAGCCTACCACACCACAATACAAAAGTGCTGAAAAAGAGCCATACCACAGTGAAGTGGAGGAGACCACACCACAACCACCCCCAATCCATATTGATCCAAAATCTATGGTTTATACCTCACCCAGATTCTATTTACCCACTTTAAGGCTATATATCATCCTATAATCCATGTCGCAACTACCCCTAAAATGGAAGATTCATCAAAAATCACCTCAATCCTCTACATCATAGTCGCCTTTCCCACACTATAGCTATGCCAAAAAAGTCAAAACCATAAATAGTGGATATACTATAACTATATAGTCGACACCTCATCCACCCTATCCACATTAAAACCCATCTCACTGTGGTGTATCTCCCTATAGAAAACCCAAAAAAATTAAAGAAAACTCTATAATGACATGGAACCATACCCAATAACAAGTGATCAATGAAAAGGGATAAGTAGTACTTAAAAGAAGTAATAGGGTGTTATAACTGGGACCAAGAAAACTCATATTTTCACTCATTATTTTCTATTAAGTTGTATATACTAAAATTAATTTCCATTAGGAGTTAATAGTCATCCTTGGACTAATAAAAGATTCAGAATATGAACTGTGACTTCCCTATCCCACAATTAATATGGTCTATACATGGATAAATCTAATTCATTCCAAAAATAACACTAAATTTAAATAAAGGAGAAATAATAATATTTTCATGAAGCACATTCCTATATTATTCTATTAGATGGGAGTATAAACATGGGATGCAATAATTTTACCACTATTAATTTTGATCGATAATTTGTTATAGAATTATCGTGGTGTTAACTAGATGATCCTAGAAAACTGTCTAGGTGTAAAAAAATAAACGGAAATAGAAAAAAATAGAAAATTTTCAATTCTTGAGTAGATGATGAGTTTATTTTACACAACTATATTCCCATATCCCACTTTATTAGTTGATATTGCATAAGCCTTCCCTTTAACCCATAGCTTAAGGGATTTATGAAATTAATTATCTTCATTGACCCTTGGTTTAAGGAATTGATTTATATGATTCCTAAATTTCTTATAACTGAATCATCAAATTTTGGGTGGTTCAATTATTGGGGCCTTTATATAATCTATTTTATTTACTAGACTCTCTATCTATCTTGGATAATCAATATCTTTATGATCAACACTTTCACACTTAAGACATGTTCCAGTTTCTTTTAAGAAATCTCCCAGGTGCTTCTTATCATATTTTTGACATACAAGTGGGTAAATTTTCTTTAATCTATGTGATTTATCATTTAATTTTATATAAAACTCAATTTTACATTTCTTATCACTAAATCCATGAGTATTATAATATTATCCAGTTTTTATTCCCAATTTAAGTGAAAATAAAACAATTTCATCATAGCTACAAAGTTTCTTACGTATAATTCTTTACAAAGACTTGGTTTTAGGAAATGTAATAGATAATCATTATTTCTTTTAGGGTAAATAAAAAAACTATAGGTATACATTAAATTTCTTGAAAAAAATTATTTATGTTAACCAATCGATTCGTCCTCATTTTTCTTTAACTTAAATAATTATATATCAATTTTTATATGAACGGTTCAGGAAAAATATTTGGGGAAGAATAATTACTTAAACCCATCCCATCCATATAGTCAATTTCTTCCTCTAGCCTTGTTTTCTTTATCGTTATCCACCATTTATTAGCTTCACCTTATAATCAATAATTAATTAAAAAAACCATTTCCATTCTCCAAACTCTAAAGAAAGAAAAATATAATTTTTATTTTGTTGATCAATTTCTCGAAAATTAATGGATCAAAATACCAACTAAAGGATGATAAACATTGACTCATAAACGATTCAATAGTGAATTTCTCATTTTATATGGGCTTCAAGATCTCAGAATGGTTCAAACTATTCTTCATAACTTGAGAAAACATTTCTATGAGGGTTTGAAATTTATATCCCATCTCATTTCTCTACTCATTGCGAAAATTACTGCATTTTTCATCACACATTTTTTTAACTCGGGTTTCCCTTGTTTGAGCCATATACATGAAATTAAAAGGTTAGTGTGAGTCATAAGATATAATAGTCAAATTAAGAAATCATGTGATACGGAAAATAAATCTTAAGATTCCCTAAATTATAACACCTTCATTTCAACCTATGACATTTTAGGTTCATCCTATATCACTTTTGGTTCTTCATAGATTATTTTTAATTTCTATCTTCTTTACCTCTATAATATAATCCCAAAATATAATTTAACCCCACTCTGATACCAAATAAGAAACTCTAGATCTTCACTCTTGATTCCAATTAATAAAACATACCCTTCATATATTCACTTTGAAACCAAATGAGACAATCAGATTGTAGCACACATATATTTTACATCATTTCCATAATCTAAACATTTCATCTCACTAATTCACATAGTACCAAAATGTGAAGTTTTAGTGTATTTGGAGATTAGATACCTAATCTTATTTTTTTAATAATTCTGTAACATTTCCCATAAATATCCTTCTCATGTGATACCATCCTAGACACATCATATATAATGGTCTTCTTCATAACCTAGGGAATAAAAATATAATAAAGGGTGGGTTGAAATGTTCATTAAGGGTAAAAAAAGGCATTAACAATCATAAATAATAAGTTAGTCTAAAATGAGAATGTGGGTAAGAAATAATGATCAAAGTAAAATAACATAACATAGTAGAATCATACCCAATAATACATGGATCATAAATCAGGAATCACATAATAATTATTTTAGTGAAAAACATGAGTGATAAGTCAATAATCTTGAGCCAATAGAAATATAACATAGTAATTAATATGTGGCATAACATTGTGGTATAAAAATAAGTATAGAAATAATAACATTGTGAACATAGCTACCTATAATCATGTTCTTGAATTATCTGATGAACATAGCTAATCACAATCATCTTCATTCATTATATTGTCAATATAGCCAATCACAATCATTTCCAAACATTATCTCATGAACATAGATAATCACAATCATGTATATGAATTTTATCATTCTATTAAAAGCTTTAACTATAAATCCCTAAAAATTTATTTTAAAAGAATATTATGCTTGATATCATGCTAAACATGAAACACTGATCCTTTAAAGAATGCGATATACTATAGAAATGTAATTATTTAAATGTGACTGTTATAACCTTTCTGTAAAATTGGAGGTATGAATAGGAATAATAAAATAATGAAAAATATGTATAAAAGGTTTTATATAATGTAAATTTATTTATTAATTCATAATAATAAGTATTCAATTTTCACTAAACTCATTATATATTTCAAAAATATGTTTTCTTTAAAAGTAGTTTTTACTATATTTTTTGTGTATAAATTTTAAATAATTTTTAAAAAATAGAAATTTAATTTTAGGAAATTAATATAACTTTTAAAATTATCATTTAAAAATTATTTTAATGTGGATTTTTTGTATTTTTCTGGAAAGATTTATTTTTAAGTGAATAGTGAAAATACTGATTTTTGTAAAACATCCATTTCTTTTCATCAAATGAAGTAATCTAAAAGAACCATTATTTTTTTAATTTGAAATTAAATTATCATAATTATAATTTATTCATATATAATCTAATTAATTATATAGGAATCAACATTATACTTTATTTTGGTATAAGTTCATTTTCGGGCTTAGAAAACGTTGTTTTCTAAAAAAAAATTCATTCTGTTTTACGCATTTATATTAAAATTAATATCCAAGGGTTATATAAATTTAATATTTAAAAATGGATTCCATATTTTTAATTAGTATTTTTATATTTTTAAAATAGTAAAACATTAATTTTGTTCATAATGAATAGTAACTATGCTAAATATTTGTCACATTGGTAAGGGTAAATCAAGTAATTAAGGTTAAAAATAATGTGATAGAGATTTAAAATCTATATAACACCTTTATTTTTACTATTGGATGATTTTATTTCTATATCCCCATTCATATATTTAAAAATATGGAATTTGTTTCCATTTTATTTGATAAATACCTTTATATTATTTTAAGTAAAGGAAAAAAATACAAAATATCACTCTCGTGCTTTTAATTTCTATTATATGTTTACATAGGGATAATAATATTTTATGAATGAATATAAAATTTTAATTTGAACATATTTAATTTATTTTTATGGTGGTAATTTATTTTAAATATTTAGTGAAGGTGTAATTACCTTAAATACTTACACAACACTAACCTCGTGCTTGTGCAAGAAGTAGAAAAATCAATGTAAGTGATTTTGAAAACATAAAAATTAATATTTTTTGGATTAATTATTGTATCGCATGTATTTTATGATTAATAATTAATTATAATTTATGTTTAAATTTTTTATATTTTAATTTCATACATATCTTGATGTCTTTAAAGTCAAAATATGTGAATAGTTCTTAAAATGACTTTAATGGTGTTTTATGTTAAATAATATATTATTAAATGATTTAAACATCATAAAAATATTTAAAAATACAATAGGTATGGTATATGGTCAAAAGGTTCATATATTTACAATTGTTTAGCTAATTTTTACCTTATAAGTAAATTAATAATCCTTTAGTATTGAAAAAGTTATTACCAAGGTTAAGGTTAAAATTAGTTAATGATGGGGTTAAACCAAAAGGAAATTTTTAAAATGACACATAAAAATATCCAATTTTTATTATTTTAAGTTATTTTAACTATAAAATATCTTATATTTTAATTTTTTCCACTTTTTATCACTTTCAAATGAAAAAAAAATTATTATATTTAAATCTGTTACGTAATTCCAAGTGTCTCATTTCCTTCACAATAAAATGACACCAAATTTCTTCTATTATTTACAGCACCTTGAGATAATTATCTCAAAAAAAAGAAATAAAAACCTATTTTAAAAATACTTATACAAATTCTAGAGGTTTTTTTCTCCTAAAAATAGTATCCTTATGGTTTTAAATAATAAATCCAAAGGAGGTCTCTCAAAATGTAGGTAATCATTTTATTTGATCTATTCCATTTTACTTATTCTTTTATATCCTTATATTATATAAAAACCATTACAAAATAATAAAATTAATCTCCAATATTCTTATATGTTATTATTTTAATGGAACCACCTTATTTGTGTCTTTTTTCATCTTATGGTAAATGAAATCATCATTTGTGTGTACGTGTGGACTACCACATTCACAAAGTTATGTGTTTTGTTTTCATCACCGTCGTACAAGGCTGGTTATTGTGATAAATTTAATAAATATATATTATATTTATGAAATAATTATAATATTATATATATAATAAATTATGTGCCTTCTAACCCACCCACCCTTTAAAAAATGATAACGTCGCTCGTGCATATATGTGGAATACCACTACTACAAAGCGATTTGATTCATTTTTCATATATGCATTACATGGGTGATTATAAAACGATATTTGATTTATAAAACTGATAATAATTTTATTATTCTTATTATAGATATTATGGAATAATTACACCTTTTATCATGGCCAACCTACCAAATTCATTTTGCAATTATGAACCGAATGCCCTCAAAACACTCAACATGGACGTAACCGATTAAATAATTAAATATTTCATTCAAAGAAATTAATTAAATGGTTTAATTATAAATTAGAATACTTAAAAAAAGGTTATTAAACAATTAAATAATTAATATATGCTTATTATTCAGTATTTAAAGTACATGCATAGCAATTCTGGAATCTAGGTTAGGGGTTTCTTAACTATGTTTCCATTTATCAAGTTATACTTCTACTTCATTAGCTATGTTTTTTCAATATTATGTGTGAAATGACCTCTTATTTTTTATTTTTTATTTAGAATTATTTTTTTTAGTTTTAAAAGAGTTAAACATAATTACTTCATTGATTAAATTCAAACTTCAATGAAATAATCATTGTATTGATTATTCATATCAATATTATTTCTTTGAGACATGTATTATATTATGAACCTACTTCATTTTATAAGGTGTATATGTTCTTTATTTAGATATTATATCATGAATTACCATTTTATAATGATAATATTTCTTTGTATTTATCTCTTTCCTGAGATATTGATTCAAATTTTATAAAAGTTGTAAGGGTTTTCAAGGTTTCAATTTCAATTCTTTGAGACATAAGTCATGTTATGTACTATGTTTTATTTAATATGGTCTAATTATTATCCCATGAATATGTTTTCACATATTATTCCATGAAAATTAATTTTTTTAAATAATAGTGTTATGTTATTTCATTCAATGGATTTTATTCATGTATTACCCAAGTTGCAAGGGTTTCTCATATCAAACATCTTTATTTGAGATATGTTTTGATTGAGGCACATATATTCATTTATATATTTTATACACTGATTACTGACATATAATATCATGGATATTTTTATACTCATGGTATTTTATTTACAATATTATGTTATTTATTTATTTTTTTTTGATTTTAAAAGGATTAGAAGGGTTTTTCTTTAAAAACATTATTTTAGAGTTTTTAATGACTTTTAACCAAACTCTTCCTCCATGTTATTTATCTTACTTCAAAAATATTATTCTCTAAACATAAAAATTTTGTAAATTTATTTTCCATGATCTTTGAAATTATTTTATAATATTTTAAAAGTAAATTTCTTAATATTTTCCACTTGGAGAAATTTTAAATCTCTTTAAAAAAATTGGAAAGAATGTTTATTTTTAACTTTTTTGAACTGAATTGATTTTCCCACCATCTTGACCATTATTTTATTTGAATCTTCCATTATAATTTTTCATGGTGTTTTAAATAAAAATATTTTTCCTGATATTTATTGATTTTTTTATAAAATATTATCAAAATAAATGGATAGTTTCCCCTATTTTCAAAGAAACGTCTAAAATACCCTTTCAAATGTATTTTTTATTCATGGAAATAACCTTTATTATTTTACTAGGATACAATGGGTATATTTTCAGAAGATACCATACTAATTATTTCTCTAGATAACTAATGATTATTTTAAATAAATTTTCATGTAACCTGTTTCTTTTCTATAGGTTAGTCAAGTTATGTAAGGAATATTGGTTGTTTTTATGGGTTTTATAATGAAATGAAAGATCTATGTAATTCATTCATGTTATGATTCTTGGAAATTTTTTATAATGATAAGTGATCCAAATATAGTTCTATAATGCATTGGGTAATCATTATTTTATCTGTATAATTATGTGTGAATTAACCAAGTAGGTTATTCCATTTGTAAGGGTTCTTGTAAGGGTCCTTTAAGGGTTCTAGGAATATATTATTCCAAGATAGCTAAATAGTTTGTCAATGATATCTATGATTTATAATGGTTCCTTTAAAAAAATATTATTTTCACATGGATCATGATTGTTGACTTACATGACTCTTGTCTTATGTTAATATGTTATGCCATGTCTCATGATTTATGATCCATATTTAGATTTTTATGAATTATATTTTGTTATGCTCATGAACTTTAATTATTTCATAATTATATTATTATAATCTTATGATCATTGATGATATTCAATTAATAATTTTTATTTTACCTTTATTTAGTGTTTTAGATCACCCCTCTTATGTTTTCTTTTCCTCGGGTTATAAAGAATGATGTTATGTAAGTTACATTTATAAGGAATTCATGTGTGGTGAATTTTTATGAGAGATGTTGAAGACTTATTGTGAAATAATAAAATTTGGTCATATTAAAAATAATTATCCCTTAAATATGTGGGTATTTTTATTTAATTTTTTCTATAATTCTCTAAAAATATAAATCAAAAAGTTCCTTGGGTATGTTAGTGATACAATATTTTCTATTTGATATTAGGTTTTTTGATGTCTAAAATTGGGTCATGTTTATTGGTATCAAATCCATAAATATAAAGATTATGTTTTTAGCACCAGATTCGGAAGTGTGGGTTTGGGGCTATTATAGTTAATATCAAAGCTAGGTTTTAGATAACTTTTTATATTAGGATGTTTTCATGTGAGGATAACTTAAGAGTTAAATATACCATCATGGGTATATAAGTTTAAGGTTATTCATAAGTTCAAAGACATAGAAACCCCTTTTTAGGTTTTAAGTGATGATATTTTAAGGTTATTAATGATAATTTATGAAAATATTATTCAGTTTTGATAAATTTCGGAGGTATATATAGGCCTTAGGTTTAACTTGTGTTGTATTGAAATGGTTATTTTAGGAATAATGCATTTATATTTTGTGTACATAAGCTGAAATGTTTAATATCACTTTTAAGGTTAATACATTATTTTATATAGATATTATTGAGGTAATTATGGGTTATTACATTTTGAGATTGTTATATAATTAAGGTAAATGGAAATATGTTTGGCTAATATGGGTTTTTATTTGAGTATTAATGGATCAATTATCTTTTGGAAGTATATATGATTTTATTTTGGATTTATAGTGATTTAGGTTATTTATGGAAAATATTAGCATATTTTCTAGATTGTATGATTTTTAAATATACTTTTTTGGGTATATGACTTTATGAGTGAATAATTTTTTTTGAAAATAAATATTAAATTTATCTCATTAGAATATGTGATCAAACCCTTTTGATTTTTTTAGGGTTTTGAACTTGTTCATGAATATTTTCAATAATTTTATGGTTTGTTATTTATCAAATGATTTAAGTTAAACTTTGGGTGTTATTATTTAGGATTTTGATATTAATTTTTTTTAGATATTATATTACCTTTTTCTAACAATTTTGTTTTTTGATAATATCTAAATATAGGATTAATAACTCATCATGCCTTATATGGATTATGTGACCTGTCATAAGTAGATTTCAGAGCTTAAGACATGAAAAATTAATCTATGATACTAATTAATTATGGTAAAAGATGAGTTAGAAGTTTTAAAACTTTTTTAATCATAACCAATGTTTCAAATTTTAAATATGGAATTTAATGAAATAAAGTAATTATATTTTCTAGTGTTCCTTATCTTGATGGTAAAAGAGTCTCTCAGCTCTAGGAAAAGGATCTTGAAATAAAAAAATTATCCATTTACCTTCATTTATGATGAGTATATGGTAATATTAATCCCTTAATGATTTATGGTTCTATGATCATTAAATATCTCATGACCATGTTCTTTGTCACTCCTTATTATTCCTTTGATGTTATTTTTCTCCTTGATGTCCATATTTTCACTTCCCACCAATATTCTCCTTATCTGGAAACCCAATTATGTGTTTTCCCATATGACATTAATATTTACCTTTTCTTCTTTTCAAAATGATGGTTTATTATCCCTTCTTATGACGTGAATTTCCAACAAAGGTATTTTAAATATTAAAAAGATTTTTCCTTTTATGGTTATATTTATTATCTTTCACTAACTAGAATTGATTTTAAAAAATGTTTTAAAGTATTCTTATAAAGAACAAGTTAAAATCATGAGGATTAAATTTTTTTAATGGGGTATAATATAACACCACAAAAATTTATTTTAAAATAATATTATGCTTAATAGTTTATTTAAAAGGCAACATCGAGCTTTAAGTAAATGCGATATACTATAAAAATATTCTTATTCAAATGTGACCATTATAATCTAGCCATTAAATTAGAGATATGAATGGGAATAAAAAATTATTAAAAACATATACAAAGGTTTTATATAATTATAATTTATTTATTAATTCATAATAAATAATTTCTCAATTTTTAGTAAAGTCGTTTTATACTTCAAAAATATAGTTTCCTCAAAAATGGTTTTTATTGTATTTTGTGCATGGAAATTGTAATTAATTTTAACCATTTTCTAGGAATTTTATTTTAGTAAATGAATATAATTTTTTAAATAATAATATTAATATTATCTTAGGGTGTATTTTTTTTATTTTTCCAAAAATATTTATTTTCAAGTGAATAGTGATAAATACTGATTTTTTGTAAAACTGTCATTTCTTTTAATTAAATGAGGTAATTTAAAAGTAAAATTATATTTTTTAATTTGATATTAAAGTAACATAAGTATAATTTAATTATATACAATCTAATTAATTTCATATTAATCATCATTATACTTGATTTTGGAATAAGTTCATTTTCAGGCATAAAAACAATTTTTCTAAAAACTCTTTTTTTTTGTGTTTTATGCATTTATATTAAAATGGATTTCATAAACATCTATAAATTTAATAATAAAATATGGATTACATATTTTTAATCATTAGGTTCAAATTTTGAAAATAGCACAACTTTATTTCCATTTATAATAAATAGTAACCATGGTAAATATTTGTCACCTCGGTGAGGGTAAATCAAGTAATTAAGGTTACAAATAATGTGATAAGGCTTTATCAATACATATTACACCTGAATTATTTCTTTTTTGTGATTTTATTTTGACCATACCCTTTATATTTTCTAAAATATGTAATTTTTGTGACATTTTTCTCTATTAAAGACCTTTATATTATTTTAAGTAAAGGAAAAAATCAAAAATCACACTCTCCTAGTTTTAATATCTATTATATGTTCACAATGAGATAATAAGATGTTATGAATGAATAAAAAATTTTATTTTTAACATAATTTATTTATTTTTATGATGATAGTTTATTTTTAAATTTTAGTGTTTGTATAATTACGTTAAACGATTACACGACGCTGACACAATTCTTGTGAAAGCAGTAGAAAAATCAAAGTAAATAATTTTGAAAACATAAAAAGTAATATATTTTTCTTTAATTATAGTGTAACACTAATTTTATAGTTAATAATAATTTATTATTGATGGTTATATTTTTTATATTATAATTATAAACCTACCTTGATGTCTTTAAAGTCAAAATATGTGAATAGTTCTTAAAATGAATTTTATGGAATTTTATGTTAAATAATATATTATAAAATAAAATAAAAATTATAATAATATTTAAAGAGGAAAAATGGGATAGGATATAGTCTAAAATTATATAACTTGACCATTTGTGATCCAATTTTTAACTTATAAGTAAATTAAAAATATTTTAGTATGGAAAAATTTGTTACCATGATTAAGGATTAAATTAGTTAGCGAAGGGGTTAAACCAAAAGATAAGGTTTAAAATTCAATAAAAAATTGTCCAAATTTTACTGGTTGAAGTTATTTCAACCATAAACTATCATATCTTCTAGTTTTTTCATATTTTCCCAATTTAACATGAAAAATAATTTATTATATTTAAATATTTTAAGTATTTCCAAGTGTTCCATTTCCTTCAATATAAAAGGGCACCACATATCCTCTATTATTCACACCACCTTGAACCATTTATCTTGAAAAAAAATGAATAAAATATTTTAAAAATCCTTATATAACTTTTAAATTTTATACTCTCTTAATAATACCATCCTTATGGTCCTTAATAAAAAATCTTAATGAGGTCTCTCAAAGAGGAGGTTGTCATTTTAACCGATCCCTTTAATTTTACTTCTTATTTTACCTCCTTGAATTATTCCTAAACCATTAAAATATAACAAAATTAGGATTATAATATACTCATATTTTATTATGTTAATTAAACCATTATACTCATCTCCTTTACCATCCTTCGGGGAACAAAATCATCATTTGTGTGTACGTGTGGACTACCACCTCCATAAGGCAATGTGTTTTTTTTTTCAATACCACATCATAAGGATGGTTATTATTATGGATTTAATAAATATATATGATATTAATTAAATAATTATTATTCCTTAAATATAATATATTACTTAACTTCTCACCCTTATACCTATTTAAAAATGGTAATGTCGCTCATGCGTACGTGTGGAATACCACCTCCACAAAGCAATGTGACAAGTTTTTTCACATATTCTTTTCATGGGTGATTACAAAATTGTACTTGTTCTATAAAAATTATAATTATTTCATGAATATTATTTTTTAGGAGATTTAAAAATGAATCTTTTTACCATGGGTAACCTACCAAATTAATTTTTTAAATATGAACCGAACATCCTCAAAATACCTGACATGGACTTAACTGTTTAAGTAATTAAATATGTCATTGAAATAAATGAAGAAAATGTTTTAATAATAAATTAATAAACCTATAAAATTTCATTAAACAATTAATATAATTTTATTATATAGGATTAAAATGGTATATATATATAATATGAACTTGGGGTAAGGGGTTTCTTAACTCAATTACTATTCATAGGGTTGTACTTCTACTTTTTTGACTATGTTATGAAAATATTATATGTTAAATAAACTATAATTATATTAAGTTTTATTTAAACATTTTTTGTGGTTTTACAATTGTTACACATAATAACTTCATTTATTAAATTCTAAATTTAATGATACGATCTTTGTAAGGATTATTCATCCAAATATTATATCTTTGAGAGATATCTTATATTATGCACCTACTTCCTTTTATAAGGTGTATATTATATATATTGAGATATTATATCATGAATTAATATTTTATCATGATATTTAAAATTAATTTGAATTTATCACTTTCATGATATATTAATTCAATTGTTATAAATGTTTCAAGGGTTTTCATGGTCTCAATTTCAATTCTTTGAGACATAATTCATGTTATGCACCATGTTTTATTTTATATGGTTTACTTACTATAACATGAATTTTTTTCATGTATTATTTTCAGAAAAAAATATTTTTTTACATAATCATTTCATTTTTCTTCATTCAATGGTTTTTTATTCAAGTATTACCCAAGTTGAAAGGGTTTCTCATATCAAACTTCCTTCTTTGAGACATGTTTTGATTGATTCACCTATATTCATTTATATGGTGTGTACACTGGATTTTGACATATAATATCATGAATATTTTTATATTCAAGGTATTTTATGTTTTTTATTATTTTATTTACCTCAAATTATTTTTTGTTTTAAAAGGCACTAAATAGTTTTACTTAAAAAACATTATTTTAGAGTTTTTAAAGACCTTTAACCAAACTATTCCTCCATGTTATTTATCTTATTTTAATAATGTTATTATATAAATATAAATGAATTCATAAAGTAATTTTCTATGATATTTTACCATATTTTAAAATTATTTAAAAGTAAATTTCTTACTATTTTCAGTAGGAGTCACTTTTGAATCTCTTTACAAAAGTTTGAAAAGAATGTTTATTTTTAACATTTATAACGTGAAAAAATTTTCCCACTTTAATTACTATTATTTTATTTAAGTACTACTTTATAATTTTCCATGTTTATTTTCAAAGAATATATTTTACTAATATACTAGAAATTTTTATATAATATTATCAAAAGAAAATGATATTTTCCCCCATTTTCAAAGAAATTTCTAAAATGTATTTTTCATCTATATAAATATCCATTATTATTTACATATGATAAAATTGGGATATTTTCACATGATACCATCCTTATTATTTATCTATATGTATTATTATTTTTTTAAAGAGATTGACATGGAAATTGTTTCTTTTCCATGGGTTAATCAATTTATGAATGGAATAATGGTTATTTCTATGATTTTTATGATGAAATTTAAGATCTATGTAAATTATTCATGTTTTGGTTATTGTAGATTATTTATAATTATATTTTATTATAATATATATCTCTATTTAATTGTATAATTATTATATTCTCTCAATAATTATGTTGTAAATAACCATGTAGGTCAATTTATTTGAAAGGATTCTTATAAGGGTTCAGCAAGTGTCCTATAAATATAATGTTCCAAAATACCTACACAGTTTCTCTATGCTTTCTATGAGTTATACTGTTTCCTTTAAACAAAGATTTTTTTGCATGGCTCATGGTTTCTGACTTATATGAATCTTGTTTTTTGTTAAGGATTTATGTTATGTCTCGTGAATTATGATCCACATTTTTATGGGTATGAATTATATAATGTTATACTCAACCACTTTGATTATGTCATCATACCCTCATGATTATCTTATGCTCACTGGTGACATTCAATTAATAATTATTATATTACCTTTACTGAGAATTTTATCTCACCACACTTTTGTTTCCTTTTCCTTTGGTTATGAGGAATCATGTTATGTAAGTCATGTCTAGTAGTTATTCATGTGTAGGAAATTTTTATCGTAGATTTTGAAGACTTATAGTGAAATAATAAAATCCAGGTATAGTATGAATAACAATCACTTGAAGGAATGGTTATTTTTATGTAAGATTTTTTCCAAATTCTATAAAACTCTAAATAAAAATGTTCCTTGGGTATGTAAGTGGTTCAGTATTTTTTGTTTCATGTTCAATATTTTGGATGGTTAAAATTGGTCTATATTTATCAGTATTAAATCCATAAACGTTAAGATTATTTTTTATCACTAGATCTAAGAGTGTGGGTTTGAGGTTATTATATTACCCATTCAATTGGATAGCTGTAACAGACCCACCTATCACATAATGATAAACCATACATGTATATTCCACAAGAATATAAAATCACCCATTATTCCTCCATAGCTTAATTACCCCATAGAAAAGAAACAGGTTTCATAATAATTTCCTTAAAATTTAATCATAATCCATCCAAATAAATAAGGTGGATGGTATCATTAGATAATATCCTTAGTGAATCATAAAAATAATTATAGGATTTTTACATAGATAAAGACATTTTTATGAAAACATTAAATATATGATTTTAAGAATAAGGGGAAATATCATTTTATTTTGGAAACCTAAAAAATAAAAAAAATGGAATAGGATTTTCTTTAAAAATATATATAAACACATAAATTAATATTAAAAATAAATATGGGTCATAATGGTGGAGAAATGTGTTCAAGTGGTAAAGGTCAAAAACATTCTTTTCAAAGATCCATAAACTAGTCCAAAAATGTCCTGTGTAGAAAATGTTAAAAATATTCCTTTTAAATACTTATAAATAAAGTTAAATATGGTTTATAATTTCCTTAAACAATAATTGAAATATGGATAATAAAATTATTGAAACAATATAAATAATAAGGATATAGAAGAGTAGGAGTTGGGAAAAAGTCTTCAAAACTTTTAATGTATTGATTTAAAATAAAACCCCTTACGACTTTTAAAATCAAAACTCACTTGAAAGAAATAACTTGAGAATAAAATTTAAATACCATGAGTATAAATAAAATCATGATATAATATTCAAAATATTCATTATATACACCATATAAAGGAAAATATATGCATAATATGAAACATGTCTCAACAAAGTGAAATTGATATAAAGAAACCCTTACATTAGACTTACACTTAGTCGTCTGCACTCTAACTTACCTATATAATAAATTTAGTTCTACTAATCACATGAATAAGAACCTTATTCATATTTACTTTACTTTATATCATCTATTTATAATTCCTTATTACCCATAAATTAATTTTTATTATTAAAATTGACATTCGAGTGTTAACTGTTCTTTTTCCCTTACATGCTACGGTTTAGAGATTCTGGTCCTTGATTCATGTTCATGGTTTAATCATCTCTAGAATGTTTATTCTAAGGTAATAAAATTTTTTTAAATAGATATATAGTTCTATATCTATTTCATGTAACTTATGTTGGTGGTTTTCATGGAATGCTTAAAATTCCCTTCTTTAGTGATTGTTGAATTAATAAAAGAATTGAATTTTTTGGTAAATTAATTTTGAAAATTATCTATAAATAATTATGAAAAAAAATTAATAATTATTATTTATTATTACCATAATTTAAATTTTCTTATTCATTCATGAGATAAACATAATAACAATGTTTATGTGGGTAGAAAAACTGATCAAAATAAGGACATGTTATAATGGTTGAATGAGTATGACGATTTTATTTTATAGTTATAATATAAGTTTTAAATAAGATTAATGGTCTAAAAAACTTTTTTAAGTGATAAATCAAATTCAATAATAGGTATGTGGATAAGTTATAGAAAAATAATCAAGATGTAGATATTCCATATGTTCATAGCTTGAATCTCCTCTTGAAGGGCCACTTAGAAACAATAGGTTTAAGACTTTTTATTGGGACCAAAATCTCATGAAAATGGGGTAAGATTATTAGGGAATTAAATATGGCATATTAATGAGAGTTATTATAATTTTTGGTGTGGTTTTTAATGGGTGAATGAGGTATGCTTTTATAAGTGAGAGGAGTGTCATTTTTATAAATATTTATTTTATTAAAATAAAAGGAATTTCATTCAGGAATGTGGCTCCAAATTATCCAAATTTCGAAGATAATATATTTTATCTCAATAAAAAACTCATTAAATAATTTATAGATAAGGTTTTAGGATATTTTTGGCCATGTCTCTTTATTTAAATATTTGTTAACCATTTAAACTTTTACCGTGGTTACTAACTTTTACCATGGTAACCTATTTTTAATGACTAAAAAAGAAATGGACCTTCTTACCTAATTTGAATATTTTTATTCCAAATATGATAAAAAAATTATAGATTAAATTTATATAGGTGGTAAATATTAAAGTTTAAATATATGAGTTTAACGCAATAAAAATGGTTTTTCTAATAAATGTCTTTTTGAGTATAAAAATGAATTAAAATCAAAATCATGTATAGTATTGATTATCATGAAATTTATTAGATTAAAATTAAATAAAAAAGAGTTTTTTTAATTTTAAATAAATTAAAATTTGAATGAATCATTTTGAATACTCAATTAAAGGAAAAGGTCCAAAAATAGTTTTTTTATTAGAATAAAATATAGCTTAGGTTCCAAAATGTCAAGTGGAGGTCTCTAAATTTAACAAGTTATTTTTAAATTCATAATTTTACTTCTTAGATTCATATTTTTTGTGTTAAAAGGTTTCATAAATTATTAATTCATTTTTATATCTTAATGATGGCATAACAGTTATGGAATTTGTAAAAACAAAATTCTTACTATTTATACAAAAATAAACCATTTTAGTAAAATCCCAAAAACTCACCCAAATCTAATTTTGACATGTTGAGTCCAAAAATGAAGTTAATTTTATCAAATTGAAATTATAAAATTTAATAATTTAAATTTTAAGTAAAAATTTAAATATAATAACAAAAATTATAGAAAAATGACTTGAAATTTTAAGTGTTATTAACCTTATTTTGTTAGGAAAAATTCCTCAAGACATCCTCTTGGGATGTTTTGAGTGTTATTATGTTTGTTGACAAATCCAAATAACCAAAAATGAGAATGGTTGGCGTTTTCCGAAGATAGGTTTTTGAGGTGGCGCAGTTTTCCAATATTTGCCAAATTTTGGGGCCTCAAAATCGGGAATTTATGTGAAGAATAGAGAAAGAAATCAGAAAAGGAAGAGGAATGAGGATCCCAGAACATGGATCGCATACCATGTCCGGTAAGGGTACGTGGTCGTGTACCAGGCAGTGGGAACGGTAAGCGGATGTGGTTCGCGAAACCAAAAAATGGTTCGCGGTGGATGGCGGTGCGGTACGCAGATGGGCTAAAGTCGGTGGAGGAAATTGACCATGTAGGAGCAAAGGCGATATGCGGAGTGCATATGAAAATGGTTCCCATATGTTTTTTGGTTCACGGTGATAGAAGATTCGGTACGCGGTGAGGGCTGTATTAAATCAAGGTCTGGTAAATCTTGATTTAGCGGATTAAGCGGGTATCTTTTCCTATATAAGAAACTTTAATCCTACTAATTAAAGTGGAGATTTAAAATCATTTGAAAATATATTTTTCTCTGGGAATTCGGAAAAGACTTAAGGTAGTTCGCGAAGGTAGGATCGTGAATACTGAAGTGGTTCATGCAGAAGGAATTCCACCGAAGGTGCTTGCGGGAATTCTTAACCTGAAAAGGAAGTTTGGTATGTGGAGAAGAAATTCTAGTACGTGGAAGGAGTTGTCTTGGTACACAGAGTAGGAATCTCCAATACGTGAGAGGTAGAGTTTCGCAAGTGGTACGTGGAGGGGAGATCTGGTACGTGGAAGTGAAGGCAGTCTGCGAATAGCGAATAGTTCGCAGACAAGAGGGGTTTCGCAAAGGAGGTTCGTAGAATCGGTACATGGTAGTAGTACACGATCGCGAAGGTGGAGGCATTCCACGGATGAAGGGTGGTTCATGGTAGTAGTAGTGGTATGGGAAGAAGGTTTCCTGCATACCAAACCCATTACCCAGTACACAGGAGGATCAGGTGGTTCGCGATTTTCATAAGGAAGCTTGCAAAAGTTTCAAATCAGTTTGTGAAGGAATTTTCTGGTACCTAGAAGTACCCAGGAAGGTGGACTTCATCTTTGGGTGAAAAGGGACTTCAAAAGAACATCTAGCTATAGTTTAGGATGCAGTAATTCATGTAAATGAAGGGACCTACATGTCCATAAACTATGTATGACCTATAAGTTGATAAACTATGAGTGGATTACTTTCCAAGAGCAGTGAGCAAAAGAAGAGGAAGATGGTGACCCTTTCCATAGATAGTGATCCAGAGAAAGAGTCATAGGGAGTGACCCTTGGGAATTCAGTGAGCAGACCCTAAATCTTGTAAAGGCAGTGAGCCTAGGTATAGAAGGTTTAGCCCGAACATTATACTCATTATTGGTTGTGAGCCTTAGTGAATTTGGTACATCGGCACATTGTCGTTGTATGCTCCTTAGACATAGCCCAGTGAGGGTGAACCAAGTAAAAATCATTTTGTCCTATGCATGATTTCATATCAGTCTGTATATTTCCATGGGAGGAAGAGATAATTGAGTTTTTTCTAACAACGAAACAATATCTAAAAGGGAGAAAGTTTTAATTTACCATACCCTGATTCACCCCCCCCCTCTCAGGGTAATCAACCTGGTAGACCAAAAAATTGGTATCAGTGGGAAAGGTTGAAAGTCAGTGGTTCTATCTCAGACGAATAAATAGAGGTGGTCAATCATAAAGGAATTGTGATCTTTGATGGAAATAATTTTCAACTATGGAATAATCGAATGCAGCAGTACTTTCAATCAGTTGGTATGGATGTATTCACAATAGCTATGCATGGAATATAAGCTGACATTAATATTGGTGCTTTATCGGAAGATGAAAGAAGGAAATTGGATGTTGATTCTAAAGGGATCAATGATTTATGGGGAGCCTTATCAAATGAAATTTACATGAAGGTGATGTCCTGTAAAACATCACATGCAATGTGGGAAAAATTGTTAAACATTTATGTGGGAGACACAAAAGTACGAGAAGAAAAGTTGTGGGTTATATGGAACAAGTATGAGGATCTCAGAATGAATCCCAATGAAATTTTTGATGCATTATTTGATAGAATAAATATTATTTTTAAATACAAGTGGGGTCTTTGAGAAGTCATTTAATATATAAATATTGTGAAATGAATCTTGAGGAAACTTCCACTACAGTTTAATCCAAAAGTTTCAGTGTTGGAAGATAAAGACCCAAAAGAACTGACACTAGATAACCTACATAGTACTCTTGTAACATATGAAATGAGAAGCGATGACAACGATGTAGTGGAAAAAGATAAGTCAAAGGAATTGGCGTTTAAGTCCATGAAGAATCTCTCTTTTAAAGATAGTCCGGAGGAAGACAATATGGATGATGTCATGTCATTTCTATCCTCTAATCTGCAAAAAGGAAAAAGAAATTTCAAAGCTAAACTTCCATTTGCATGATTTCGATGCAAAAATATTGGGAATTTTGCATCAAAGTGTACTCATAAATTTGATGATGAAAATGAGGAAAATAGTGAAATTCCCCAAAATAATTATTCATTAAATGAGAAAGGGAGGATAAGTACTAGGAAAAAGTTCTTCAAAAAGAAGAATCTTCTTTCGAGATAAGATAAAAGTTCAGAATAATCTGAGGTAGAAGAGTTGGGGGACTACCAGGATCATAAAGTAGATGATTTGGTTCCATTTTCTAGAAATTCTTTAACAAGATAAGAAAGTGACATTGAAGAAGGATAAATTGAAGGAAGAGTTGATCTTCAGGATGAATTAGAAGCTTCCCTTAAAGAGATGGATATTTTGATAGTCAAGAAAAAAAAGTTAACAAAGTTTTTCATAAATCAAAACTCTTTATGCAGCAGTAAGAAGAAGATAATTTTAAGTTGAATGAAGAAATATAAAAGTTGAGGTCTTCAATGCCAAAAATCTCTGAAAAGGTGGTTGAGTTCAAACTCAAAATTGAAGAACAAAAAATTGAAATTGATATTTTGACTAAAACTGGAAAAGATCAAATCAAATGTGTTGAACAACTAAAAGAAGAGGTTGTCAATCTACGACGAACAAGTGAAGATCAGGAGAAACTTCTAGGAAAGAATATCAAACAGGCAATCGAGAAGATGAGATTTGAACAGAGTGGTCCATCTGAACAGAATCACAAATCCACTTTGAATAATATGGATGGTATGGGGCTTGATCTAAAACAGAAAGTAGTTACGGTTCAAGTTAGACCACAAGCACCCACTCCAAGACTAAATATTGATTTGGGTATGAATCAGAATCAGAAGATTCAGTGAACCCAAGGCACAACTTATGGTGAATCATTACCACAAAGGAATGTACCTCACATAAGATTTTATTGTTGTGGTAAAATGGGACACTCTCAAAATGTATGTTCCATAGAAAAGAGGTACCAAATGGAACAAGACCAACAGAGATGGTCATATAGAGTTAAAAATTATAGGTCATCATTTGATGGTCATTGTTTCAGGTGTAAAGGTCTCGAGCATATGGCAAGATATTTCACATCAACAACGCAGAGGAATGTGCTGAGGCAAACTAAATTTGTTCCTAAGAATAAGCCAAAAGTATCTTCAAGTGAGATGAAAATTCAAAATCGATTTTCATCTATTAAGGTTGAAGCTGACCCATCATATACTAAGGAAGATCAAGATTATGATTCCATGTCGGTTATGAATTCAAAGTCTTGGGTCAAAAAGAAACGGGTTGAGCAGGTTGTGGTTGTAGAAATTGTGTTCAAGGCATCAGATCACACAGGGATATAGATAATTGATAGTGTATGCACTTCCCATATAATGAGAAATAAGAATCTAGTAACCATAATCTGGTATAAAAAGAAGGTATTTTAAGATTCAGTAATGATGAGGGATTAAAAAATATTGGTTCAGGAAAATCCAAGTCTAGAGGAAAATACATGAGACGAGTAGATGTCTTGGTTGTTGAGGGGCTTAGTCACAACATTCTTAGTTTTAGCCAATTGTGTGACTCAGGACATGCCATAATTTTTTCCAAGAAATTATGTATCATCGTATAAAATTATGGTGTTGTTGTGTTTCAAGGAAATTGTATGAAAGGGAATCTCTACCTTGTGAGTGGAGAAGAAGATATGTGCTTTCTGTCCAAGGATGAAGAAAACAAGTTATGGCACAAGCGTTTTAGGCACATAATCCAAGGTTCCTTGGAAGATCTGGTAAGATATGATGTAGCTCGAAATCTCCCTAGATTATCATGTGATCGTACTCATACGTGTGATGCATGACAACAGGGGAAGATCATTTGAAGGACATATAAGCAGAAGGAGAAAAAGTCAATGAGACTACTTGATTTGGTGCATATTGATGTGTGCGAACCAATTTCCCCAAGATATATTGATGGAATGAGATATTATATTCTATTCATTGGTGACTATAGAAAAATGGCATGGGTTTCAATAATCACCCACAAATCTGAAGTGTTCAATTGCATTACAAGATATCGATGGGAATGTGAAAACATGCTTGGTCAGAAAATACAAATGATTCGAATAGATAATGGAACATAGTTAAAAAAAATCCAAGTGGAGGATTATCTCGAAAAAACATGGGATAAGGCATCAAGTTTCAGCAGCAATAACTCCACACTAGAATGGAGTCGTTGAGAGAAGAAATCGGATTGTCAACAATATGGCCAGAACAATGCTCATTGAGAAAGACCTTCCAGAGAAATTTTGGAAAGAAGTAGTGACGATAGAAATATACACTTCAAATAGATATTTACTTTTTCCAAAAGAGGATAAGACTCCATATGAGTTTTGGTATATAAAAAAATATTCCTTAAAGTACTTTAGAATATTCGGAAGTAAATGTTTCATTCTCAATAAGGAGAAACATATGAAATTTGAATACCATGGGAATGAATGGATATTTCTTGGCTAATCAAAGAAAATAAAAGCGTATAAATTCTTCAATAAGCGATTGGGAAAGATGGCTGAAAGTCATGATGTGACTATTGTAGAAAATGAATAGAATCTTCAGCAAATATATGATCAAAATCAAGAGGATAGAGATGAAGAGATAAGTAGATCAGGAGATTCTCCAGCTTCAGAGATTGATTCAGAAGAAGACTCAAATGATGAGAATAAATCAGTATCTTCTTAGAGACCGGTAAGAAGATCTGAAATTGATAGGTAGAACATAATTGGTGATCAGATATCACTAGTTCAGACAAGAAGGATGAAGTATCTATAGAAAGAATCATAATTTTTACAAGTAGAGGCTAAATGTTTTGATGAAGTAGATGGAGATGAGAATTGGGTTCATGAAATGAATTAAGAGCTTGACCAAATTGAGAAAAATCAAATTTTTGAAGTTATTTTGATACCAGAAGACAAGAATGTCATAGGGACAAAATGGGCCATTCACGACAAAATGAATGAAGACGGTGTTGTGATTTCAAGAAAAGCACGACTTGTGTGCAAAGGGTACTCCCAGATAGAGGGTATAGATGTTGATGAAACATTCTCACCTGTTACAAGGCTAGATACAGTTAGTTTATTCTTGGCCATAGTTGTGAAATAAAATTTTAAATTTTTCCAGATGGATGTCAAGTCAACATTTCTAAATGGAGTTCTGGAAGAAGAAGTCTACATTGAGAAACCAGATAGTTCTCTCATTCATGAAGATGAGGATAGATATTTTCAAATGAAGAAGGCTTTATATTGTTTGAAGAAATCCCCAAGAGCATGGTATTCAAGGCTTGATCAGTTTCTAAAGAATCTTGGTTTTCAGCGTGGTGGATTTGATTACAATTTGTATTGCAATAATGGAAAAAATCAAAGGATGATGGTGCTAGTTTATGTCGATGAAATAATCTTTGGTGGATCAAATGAAGCACAATGCAGACAATTTTATGAATTCATGAAAAGTGAGTTTGAAATGTCAATTATTAGAGAGATGACTTTTTCCTTGGATTACAGGTGACACAAGGAAGGGATGGCACTTTTATTTCTAAATATAAATATTCCAAGGAGGTTTTGAGAAGGTTTGGAATGGATAATTTCAAATAGATGAAGACTCTGATTTCTACCTGGTTGAAATTGTCATAAGATGATAAAGGTAGACCGGTTAATATCACAGAATATAAAAAAATCATTGGAAGTCTGTTGTACGTGAGAACGACAAGGCCTGATATTGTATTTTCCATATGCCAAGCAGTGAGGTATCAAAGCAATCCCAAATAGAGTCACATGATTTTAGTAAAAATAATCCTTTGATATATCAAGAGAATAGTGGATTTTGTCCTAATGTATAATGAAAAATCTCAGCCATATTTATTGGGATATATATTTGTGGATTGGGCTGGTTCAGTAGATGATAGGAAATCAATGTCAGAAGGTGCCTTTTATCTTTGAAGGTTGTGTATTTCTTGGTTAAGTAAGAAACAAGACTGCATTTCATTAAGCACCGTAGAAGATGAATACATTATAGCTACTCAAGATTTCACACAGCTATTGTGGATGAAGTAATAACTTGAAGATATGGGAATTGAAGTGAAATCACCGATCGGAATTCATTGTGATAATTCAAGTGTTATAAATCTGAGAAAAAATACATTCCATCACTCAAGGACAAATCACATTAAAAATAACTATCATTTTATCAAGGATAAGGTGGAGAAAGGTCTTTTGAAGTTGGATTATGTGCCTACAGAACAATAGTTTGTAGACATTCTGAAAAAGGCATTACCCAAAGAAGCATTTGAAAGGCATCAATTAGATCCGGGGGTCCAGTCGACTTCCCTCACTTGAGAAAGTGTGGTTGTGGGTCCCCCTCTCCTCGATGTATTCTATGTCTTTCGTTAAAGTGTTAATATTTTTTCTTTACCCTATTGTAGACAACCTTGAAATTTCCTTTGGGTTCGTTGACAAAGGTGGAGAAAGTGTGACTTCTAGGGGGAGAAAAGACACGGGGAGAAGCTGTTAAGTGGAGCAGCGAGATATGGAGAGTTGAAGTTGATCTGAAGCTTTTTGGAAGAGCTATAAGATAGGGGGAGCAATAAATATGACGATTCTATAAGTGATCGATCAAATAATATATATCACGAAAATTGAGGATCGTGATAAAAGTAGAAGAGTTACTTTGGAATTGTGTTAGAAGGTTTCCAGCGATCAGAAATTGGTATCAGTTTGGTATCAACAATTGGTTTCAGAAATGAAGTGATTCTTTGGTGAACTTTTCATTTACTCTTTTTTCTCACACTGATCATGGCTTATGAGGGCTTAGATTATGTGTTGAGTAAATCCTTGATCACTGTCTTTATCGCATGAGGCGAATGGTGGTTGAAGTTTGAAGGATCTTTAAATGATATATCAAAATACAGATAATGGTTTTAAGAAAATTTGTCAACAAACCCAAAGGGGAAGATTGTTGGGAAAATATACCTCAAGGTGTCCTTTTGAGATTTTTGGAGTATGATTGTGTTTGTTGAAAAATCCAGATAATAGAAAATGAGAATGGTTGGTGTTTTCTGAAGATAGGTTTTTGAGGTGGCGCAGTTCCCCAGTGTTTGCCAAATTTTGGGGCCTTAAAATTAGGAATTTTTATGAAGAGTGGAGAACGAAATCGGAAAGGAATAGGAATGAGGAGACTATGACATGGATCATGTACCATTTCTGGGAAGGGTACATGGCCACATACCAGGCAGTGGGAATGGTACGCAGATGCAGTTCATGAAACTAGAAAATGGTTCGCGGTGGATGGTGGTGCGGTACGTGGATGGGCTGAAGTCAGCGGAGGAAATTGACCACGTAGGATCAAAGGTGGTATGCGGAGCACGTAGGAAAATGATTTTTGGATGGATTTCAGTTTGTGGTGGAAGAATATTTGGTACTCGGTGGGGGATTTATTGAATCAAGATTTGGTAAATCATGATTTAACGGATTAATTGGTTATCTTTTCCAATATAATAAGTTCTAATCCTACTGATTATAGTGGAGATTGAACATCATTACAAAGTGTATTTTGCTCCAGTAATTCGGAAAAGACTGAAGGTAGTCCGCGAAGAAGGAAGTCTGGTACGTGGAAGGACTTTTCTCGGTATGTGGAGGAGGAATCTTCGATATGTGAGAGGGAGATTTCCAAAAGTAGTACGCGGTGGGGAGCTCTAGTACGTGGAAGCAAAGCCAGTCTGCAAATAGAGAACAGTTCATATACAAGAGGGGTTTTGCAAAGCAGGTTCACGGAATCAGTACGCGGCAGCAATATGTGATCGTGAAGGTGGAGGTAGTCCACGGACAAAGGGCAGTTCGTGGCAGTAACAGTGGTACGTGAAGAAGGAGTCCCACATACCAAACCCAGTACTCAGTACGCGGGAGGATCATGTGGTTCGCGATCTTCATAAGGAAGCTGCAAAAGCTTCAAATCAGTTTACGATGGAATTTTTCTGTACCTAGCAATACCTGGGAAGGTGGACTTCATCTTCAAGTGAAAAAGGGACTTCAACAGATCATCTACCTATAGTTGAGGATATAGGAATTCATGAAAATAAATATACCTAAATTTCCATAAACTATGTTTGACCTACAAGTTGATAAACTATGAGTGGATTCATTTCCAAGAGCAGTGAGTGAAGGAAGAGGAAGATGGTGAACCTTTCCATCAACAGTGATCTGGAGAAAGAGGCATAGGGAGTGACCCTTGGGAATGAAGTGAGCAGACCCTAAATCTTGCAAAGGCAGTGAGCCTAGGCATAGAAGTTCTAGCCTGAACATTTTACTCATTATTGGTCGTGAGCCTTAGTAAATTTGATACATCAGCACATTGATGTTGTATGCTCCTTGGACGTAGCCCAGTGAGGGTGAACCAAGTAAAAAACATTGTGTCCTATGCATGATTTCATATCAGTCTATATATTGCCACAATAGGAAGAGAGAATTGAGTTTTTTCTAACAACAAAACATGATCCAAAAGGGAGAAAGTTTTAATCTACCATACCCTGATTCACCCCCCCCCCCTCTAAGGGTAATCGACTTAGTGGACCTAAAATATTTCATATCAATTTCCAATTAATTAAGTGTTAATATATTTGTTTGATTGTTAAAAAATTATTTAAATAATCTTTTAAAATTGATTAATTTATATAAATACACAATATTTTAAAAGTGATTCTTTGAGAAATATCCTTTTAAAATATTAAATAGTTGTAATCACATCCCAATTATTATTTATCATATAACCATTAAATTTCATCAATTCATTAGTATTAGAACACATAAAATCATTCTTTAAGACAATAATAGTATGTAATTAATTAAAATATATGTTTTTTTAATAAATCATTTTATTATATTTTTATTTAGTTTAGGTTCTACTCTTATTGTGATTTATTATATTTTTATTTACTTGAGGTTCTATTCTTATAATAAATAATTTTATTGTATTTTTATTGAATTGAGGTTCTAATCTTATTTTAATCACATCCCAATTATTATTTATCTTCTAACCAATAGATTTCATCAATTCATTAGTATTATAACACATAAAATCATTCTTTAAAACAATAATAATATTTAATTAATTATAATATATGTTTTTTATAATAAATAATTTTATTATATTTTTATTTACTTAAGGTTATACTATTATTTTATTTTGGTTTTGTGTGTGAAATAATCTATTAAAATAATGTTTTTTTAAAAAGATATATATTCTAAAATATCAAGGTGTTACATCACTCCTTATACACCACAATGGAATGGTGTAGGTGAAAGGAGGAATCGTACCTTGTTGGACATAGTGAGATTGATGATGATTCATTTAAACATTCCATTATCCTTTGGGGAATATTCATTATAATCAGTAGAATATACACTAAACTGAGTTCCAACTAGCAAATGAAATCCATTTTGAGAAAGGTATGGGTTTTTCAAAAAAATAAAAGATATGGGTATGGGTTATAAATGTTTTTTAAAACTCAATCATAAACAAAATAGGGCCCATAACGATGTTCTCCCAAATTAAAGGAGATAGGGGCATTAACACCTTTTCCAAAAAAAACCATGAGAATAAGGCATTAAGGGCATAACGCCTTCTGGTCAAGGCCAAAAAAATATTTTTTTTTCTTTTTTAACAATCATATTTTATTATTTAATATATATATATCTGTATATATTTAGATAAATTTTACTTCTATTTTATCAAGAATTACATCTATTAATGTAATATAAAAATATAATTAAAACCTACTCATATGGATCCCTTTTATAAGTGAGGATGCTTTGGAAATCCTTAAGGATTTCCAATGTGGGATTTTAGTTCTAATTTTCCATAAATGGAAAAATAATATAATTTTATTAACAACACACTATTAATAATTAGTAATTATTTAATAATTAGTAATTAATAATTTATAATTAATTGATATTTATTAATTAATTACTTATAATTAAAAAATGTAATTGATTAATAATTTGTAATTAATTATTAATAAATAGTAATTACTTATTAATTATTAATAAATAGTGATTAATAATTAGTAATTAATTATTAATAAATAGTAATTAGTTATTAATTATTAATAAATAGTGATTAATAATTAATAATCAGTCATTGATAATAATAATTAATGATTAACAATTAATTAATAATTAGTAATTAATTACTAATGATTAATAATTAATTAATTAATTGTGATTAATAATCAACTAATACTAAATAAATAACTATAACTCCCCAATATTTTATGGTATATCTCTTTTTACATTTAATTTCTTCGATAACATGGGTTTCACAAAACACCAAGCCTAAACAAATAATGATATATAATTAAATATCGTTATTTTAAAACAACCATTATAACCTACCCGTTAAATTGGAGGGAATGAATAGGATTAATTAAATTATGAAATTATTATATTATATACTTAACAAAAAAATTACATTCTTCCAAATGATTTTATAGTCATAAGATAAGAATGAATCCAATTTTACGCATAAAAGGCTATATTTTTCTAAAGGTAGTTTTACCGCCTTTTAATGGGGAACTTATTTTAAAACTAAATTTTGAAACTATTATAAATTATATTGAACAAAATAAACTTCATTTATAAAATTATAATGTCAAAATTATCTTAGGTTAAATATTTGGTATTTTTTGAACATATTTATTTTCCAATGAATAGGGAAAAATACCGATTTTTATAAAACTGTCAATTTCATTCTATTAAAAGTGTATTTATGACTTGAATATTAACCTCACCTATGTAAGTATAAATAAAATTTAGGCATATTATAAATGGTAATATTATTTAATTATATCATAGTATAAGTAAATAAATCTTTTAAAAATTATTAATTAAGTGTTGATATTTTTATAAAACATAAATGTTTATTTTCAATTTTATAATTAATATAATGATTTAAAATAAAATTTTTATTCACAAAATTTATTCAAAAATTAATATCTTTTTATCTTATGATATAAGTTAATTATATAAGACCTTAATTAATTTTTCAAAGTGTTATAAAATGAGTTATAATTTTAAAATCTATATTTTTTGAGTAAAATATGATTTTATTTAATAATTAAATTTCACATATTTAGAAAATTATTTTCATAAAATGTATTTAATTTTTAATACTAAAAATTTAAAATTGTTTAGGGTGAATTTTTGTGATTTTTTTGAAATAGTTGATTTTTTTATAAGTAGTGAAATACGGTAATTTACGATATTTAACAATTTAAGAAAAATACATGAATTAAAACATCATGAATGATGTAATTAACCATTATCTAGAACTCATATTAACTATTTACTATATTTAGTCATATAAAATCAAAACTATTCATAGTCTTGCGCCAAAATAATAAACTAATGATTAAAATATTCAACAAACACTCATCTCCTCCACAATAAATATCACCCTCACCACCTCTTCTCCTCACACATACAAAGCCTTAAATATTTATTATTCTACCCATTTCCTCTCCCAATCCTCTCCCCCATGTATATAAGGTTCTAGTCTCAACAAAATACCAAAACCAATTTCTCTAAGGAGGTTCTCAAGGAGAATAATTCAAGAGGTAAAAACCAATTTTCTTTTCTTTTAATTTCATTTCAATTTCGTTTATTTTCTTATTATCTCCTAACCTCCTCTATAAAAACATGAATGGTAACTCCAATATAATATATATACTATATTTTTTCTATATAAATATAAAATCCACCATAAATTCTCTTCTCCTCTTCCTTTTATTTTAAAACTGAAAACATTGTCTGTGAGGTGATGATTTACCGCCTTCATGGATGACGTGATTTCTTTTTTAAATTTCACCTTAAATTATATTCATATAACCATTTTTATGGTCATAAAAGATTATAATATATTTATTACAACTTATTTAACGTTCTGGAACTAGTATATATAAATAATATTAACTAATAAAACAAAACTAGTTCGTGATGATCGAAAAATGCCAAAATAATCTAAATGATTATCACTAATGTTTTATCTATTGATTCATCCTCATACATCATAATATAATGAAATATATAAAAAATTAATATTATTAAAGTTCATTAATAACATATAATTTCAATTCTAGACAACTACTTTCATTTTACATGATTTTCGATACATGTATACAAGTAAACTGATCATAAAAACTAAGGAAACAAACGCTCCTGAATGATAAAATTGAATCTTATAACTCGTCAAAAATGCCATAAATTAACTTAATAAAATTATAATAAATCCAATACATATAGAAAATTTTCTTAATTATTTAATTAATGAATCTTATTATCCAAAATTTTAAGTACAAGTGTATAATGATTTCAAACATAAGGTAAGGGTTTTCTCATCTCACCATTATTTCCATGAGATATGCCTTATTCAAAACTATTTCTTATGTGTGGTCTAATATCACATTTATTTAAATAAGGTAAGGGTTTTATCATATCACCTTTATTTCCATTATATATGCCTTATTCAATGTTTCATTTTATTATTACTGTAGCAGGTATTGTTCGGTACTATAGCAGCAGACATTATTCACATGATTTGGGCCTTCAAGTCACCAGTTTGGGCCTATGGGTCTCAAGGAATTCAGGCCACCGAAGGCATTTGGTCCAGAGGACCTTCGGGCTATAGGGAATTTGGGACACCAATGGTTTTTGGGTCACCAATGGACTTCGGGACACAGGGATTTCAGGCCACAGAAAAGACCAAGAAGCACGAGTAGACCACACAGGAGCAGGCCCAGACAAGGATTCAAAGCACAAATAGCAACCACCAGAGCAGCACTAACCGGATTGGAAGAATGGGAGGGTATGGAAACTGTAATCAGTACCAGGAATCATGCATCTTCGCATAGGGTAATGTTATCCGATCTACCATGCGAGGTGGGGAGCTAGGCACCTTTAAGATGCAGATGTTAAGGAGGGGTTGTTTCAAGTGTGTCAGGTCTTGGGCCTTTAAGGATAGGTATTGGGTTATATATGGGCCTTATTCCTTGTTCCTAAGAGTCATGTAAGGGTTCCCCTACAACCCTTAAAATGGATATAATCCAAAAATAAATAAAAATAAGGCCTCCATGCCATTCGGGTACAAAGTGGTAAGGGATTCTCCCCGAACTACAATTTTTCATTCGGGTTACACTTTCTCTCTCTTTACCCTAATATAATTCTTCATTATTTTTATATAATTCTTATAAATTTTGTGTATATGTTTCAAACTCATTTATCCAGATCAATTCATATTTCTTTTATGGGTACATACATGTTTTATAATGTTATTTTTTTCAATTCCTTCCGATAAGCAAGCCCGATTTAAGGGAACTTTCTAATTTCATACCCATTTTCAAGTATACTCCAAAATATATTTTAATACATATTTATTTTTCTAAAAACATTAATTTTATCAATAAAAACTACATTGGTTCATTTCTAGTTTTATAAAAACAATTATGACTTTTTTGTTTTAAAGACTCTTTTATATTTTCCCTTAAACCGCACTTAAGTGGCTAATTTATAAAGTCTCTTAAAAATTATTTTTATATGTTTTCACTTCATTTGGACATAATTTATACCTCAAAAATAAATTCAGTTTCCTTCCCTTTTATTCTCTTGAATATACATGTTTACAATTTAATTTTTTTATGACAAATACAAATTATTTTCCAAAAGAACTCTTCTTTTCAAAGAAAAGGGGTATTTCTCTCAAGAATTTTTCAATGATTTTATTAGAGTTATTTCATATATGATTATAATTAAAATATTTCAAATTGGTATGGGAAACTTTGATTTAAATATATCGATTATTAGACATATGATTAATGCATTGGAATTAGTAAGTGATGGTTGGGGCCCACTATATACCCTTGATGCATCGGTAGGTCTCATGAGACGAAATCAGCTGGAGAAAAACCCTTCGCATTTTTTTCTAAGTAGTTTTAAATTGTCAGGAGGATAGATCTTGACACAAATAAGATGGGTTTCTACCTACATACTTAAACTATCATGCGGATAGATCTTGAGAGTAACTATCTTGAGGATAGATCATGATAGTGCAGACATCCAACATTATGCATTATTTTATTATTATTTTTTCATGTGATTATTTAATTAGATAGAATATACATGGTTAAGTTTCCTAGATCAAGTGATTATTTAAATGGAATGTGTATCAGTTATTTAACATTCCATATTATTTACTTCATATTTACTCAGAGTTTCCATTGTATAATTACCCTTACTGAGCATTTGAGCTCACCCCTTTCATATGTTTTGTTTTACCCCAAGATTTCGAGAAGTATGTTATGACTAATATGTAGGGTTACACAAAATGGGTATAATGGTAGGCTAAATATAATTCTTTTTGTATTTTATAATTCAAAATGTAATGTGGATTACAAGTATGTATCTAGTTTACCAAGACTACTAAACTATTTGGCGCCCTGAGATGCAATTCCTTGTATCTTATGTCGATGTATTAAAGTAAGACACAAAATCCAGGATACTAGGGTCAGGTATTTATAGTTTGTATTAGAGAAATATTAGTAGAAACCTTGGAAACTAGATTCAGGAGACATATATTAGGGAACATAACCCTAAGATATACTTTTAGGATAATCTTTGAATAATATCCTAAAATTTTGGTAAGATAGAGATTATGTGGTTCTTCCTAGAAATGAATCACTTTCCGGAAAATACAAGTGGATTTGGTTCTAGAAAAAATGTACCTAGGGGTAAAAACTCTGAAAAGGAGAATTAGGATTAACTCAGCCTAACCTGGTGCACAACAACGGGCCTTACTGAGATCCTCGTTTGAAACTCCCAGGGGATATTCTTAGGATAATTCACATTTTCTTTAAAAACCATTATAAATAATTTAAAAGTAAATATTTCCCCAAAAAAACATATTTATGATTAAGATACTAGCTATGAATAAATTTATAATTTATGTTAAGTATTTTTCTAGTTTAAAAATTACGCATTATGATTCATAACCTAATTTAGTGTATTAGATTGTTTAAAAATAAAACCTAGTGAAATAAATGGAAACTTTATTAATGCATGTATTCCATGAAGGTAATTCCCTCCTATGAAAGACAATAATGTTGGATTAGGAACTAAAAATGGTGTTGAGAAAGGTTAAATATACTAGGATGGTTGACTTTTGTTATGAACAATAACCTTACCCATATGGAGCATCTTGATCCACAAAATGGAGGAACAATGTTAGACTGATTCATGAGACAACAACTTCCAATATTAAATGGGACTAAAAATCCATCTTTAGTTAAACAATGGATAAATTCCTTAGATAATATATTTCTTTCTTTATGAAGAAATGAAAGTGATAAGGTTGTTATGGTAGTTTATAGCCTCTCATACGATATAGATCAATAGTGGTTATTGATTAAAAACAAGAAGGATGTGGAAGAAATAGAAAATATAGAATGGAAGTAATTCAAGTAAATTTTCTTAGAAAAATATTTCCCTCATAAATAATGAGCATATATGGAGAGTAAATTTCTGAGTGTGAGGAAAAAAGGAGAATGAGGATATTACTAAGTATGAATCCAACTTTACATGGTTTGTAAGTTATGTTGCGGACAACATACATAACCTAAGGAATAAGATTAATCGTTTCTTTGGTGGGTTAAATCCATCCCTCTGAAGGGCACTAGTATCCCAAAATTTCTTTTCATATGATGATATAGTATCATGTTCTGTCAAGACAAAAAAATAATTTTCTAAGACTTATGAATTTAAAGGAAAGAAAGATGAGAAGAGTAAAGAAGAGTAAAAGATGGATAAAGGGAAGGAAATAAGGATTTACCACATGTGGTAATTGTGTATAGAATCACCCTGGGAAGTGTTTGAAAGGATTGGGTGTTTGTTATAAGTGTGGAGAAAAGGGTCACCAGGAAAAAGAATTCAAAGGTAATAAAGAAAAGATTTATATTCAATGTTTCAACTATAGTAAAATTCGTCACTATATAAATAAATGTCCTAAGTTTCAGGGAAACTTTCCTTAGAAAAGTCCACTGAATCAAGGTCAGTCTTATGTTGTTACTACAATTCAAGTGGAATAATTAATGTATTTGAGTTTTTGGATTCAATAATTATGTTATGATATTCTGGGATATATATAAGGATTTTATTTTTGTGCTTCTCCTTTATGGATTTGGAAGCATGCGTCTTTTCAATAAGGTTTTAAGGTAATCAAGGTATTCATATATTTAGTATGTGGGATTAAGAGATACATTATTTGTATAGTCTTATGTTAAGTTGATTTTGGGAATTTAGTGACCTTCCTTCTAAATATTAGGTCATTAAATGTGGACAGACTTGTTTTAGACGAGTCTTAAGATTAAGTACTTGTGGAATGGATCAAGTAAAACATTGGAAATAATTTTCCATCGATAACATGTGTTAACCTTATTAGTTTTAGTAAACATTTAAAGGTCTAAGGATTGAATTAAAGACCATATGATTCATTAAAAGTGCTTCAAGTGTGAAAAAATCATCTTGAACATTCATTTACAGGTGTAAGGGACGATTTAAAAATAGATCAAAGCACAACCAAAAGATGATATTATGATTATGACATGGAAATTATTCAAGTAATTTTACTTTATCAAATGCTTATCCGGATATTAAAAGAATCCCTTAACTCTATGAAAATATTTTGGAACAAAAATTCTATCCATTTATTTTTCTTTCTAAGAAATCAATTTTCTTTTAACCAATCATAGTATTTACGGTTTTGTGATGGTTAACTTTCTAAATGACCATGTTTTCTATCACTCTCCATCAGAACTTGATAGTTATATTTTCTCTTCCATTTCTATTTTATTGTTTTACATTAATGATTTCCTACCCAAAAACCTAGTTTTGTGGTAACCTCCTCATTTCCCTTTCTCTCTTATTAAAACAATATTTTATTAACCCTATTTCCAATGTGGGTTTCCCACAAAGAAAATTTTAAGTATCAGCCTTTAATTTTAGAAGTGAAATTTCAAATTTTGAGTATTTAATTTATTAAAGGAGTGGAGAATATAACACCCCAAAATTTTATGGTATGACTCTTTTAAAATTTAATTTCTTCTACAGCATAGGTTTTACACAACATCAAGCATAAACGAACAATGATATATAATTAAATATCATTATTTTAAAATGACCATTATAACCTAGCTGTTAATTTAGAGGGAATGAATAGTATAAACCAAATTATAAAATTAATATATTATATATTTAATAAAAAAAATTCATTCATCCAAATGATTTTATAGTCATAAGATAAGAATCAATCCAATTTTACGCATTAAAAGGCTCTGTTTTTTTTAAGGCAATTTTACCTCATTTTAATGGTGCACTTGTTTTAAAAATAAATTTTAACACTTTTATAAATTCTATGGAAAAAAATAAACTTTATTTTTAAAATATTAATGTCAAAATTATCATCGGGTGAAATTTTGGTATTTTTTTGAAAATGTTTATTTTTTAATGAACAGTGAAAATACCGATTTTTATAAAATTGTCAATTTTTTTATATTAAAATTTTATTTATGATTTGAATAGAAACCTCACCTATGAAAGTATAAATAAAATTTAGGCATATTATAAATGGTAATATTTTATAATTATTTCATAATATAAGTAAATAAATTTTTTAGAAATTATTAATTAACTATTGATACTTTTATAAAACATAAATTTTTATTATCAATTTTATAACTAATATAATGATCTAAAAGAAATATTTTATTAATAAAATGTATAAAAGAGTTAATATTTTTTTTCTTATGATTATAAGATAAGTTTTTTGAGTCCTTAATTAATTTTTCAATGTGTTATAGAATCAGTTATACCTTTAAAATCTATGTTTTTTGAGTAAAAGATGATTTTATTTAAAATTTAATTTTAAAATATTTAGAAAATTATTTTAATAAAATGGAGTTCATTTTTTACTTATAAATATATAAAAAAATTTATGGTGAATATTTGGTATTTTTCTAAAATAGTTAAAAATTTATGAATAGTGAAATACGGTAATTTACAGTATTTAACAATTTAATCCAAATACATGAATTAAAACATCATACATGATGTAATAAATGATTTTTTATAACTCACATGCACTATTTACTTTATTTAGTCATATAAATAAAAAATATTCATAGTCTTGATCCAAAATAATAAACTAATGATTAAAATATAAAAAAACACCCCTCTCCTCCACTATAAATACCACCTCATCTCCCCACACCTCCAAAGCCTTGAATATTTATTATATTATACCTATTTATTCTCCCAATAATATTTCCAATTTATATAAGGTTATGGTCTCAACAAAATACCAAAACCAATTTCCCTAAGGAGCTTCTCAAGGAGAAGAATTCAGAAGGTAAAAACCTCTTTCCTTTTATTTTAATTTCATTTCAATTTCTTTTATTTTCTTATTATCTCCTCACCTACTATGTAAAAACATGCATGATAACTTGATTATATTATATATACTATAATTTTATTATGTCAATGTAAAATCCACCATCAAGTCTCTTCTCATCTTTCTTTTATTCTTAAAATGAAAACATCATCTGTGAGGTGTTGATTTACCTCTTTCATGGACGATGTGTTTTCATTTTTCAATTACGCCTTCAAGTTTGGTCATAAAAAAATTATAGATAAAATAGATTATAATATATGTATTAAATATTATTTAAAGTTTTTTAACCATTATATATACATAATATTAACAAATAAAACAAAACTAGTTCGTGATAATCAAAAAATGCCAAAATGATCTAAATGATTATCACAAATGTTTTATCTGATGATTTATCCTCATACTATATAACCAAAAAAAATATATAACAATTTAATATTATTGAAGTTAATTAATATCATATAATTTCAATTCTTCACAAATATTCTCATTTTACATGATTTTACATACATGTATACAAGCAAACAAATCATGAAAACCAAGGAAACGAATGCTCCCGAACGATAAAATTGTATCTTATAACACATCAAAAATTCAAAAAATGAACTTAATAAACTTATAATAAATAAAATAAATGTATAAAAGGTTTTTAATTAATTAATTAATTGATGTATTTAATATGATTATTCATGATGTTGAGTACATGTGCATAACACTTTTGGACATAAGGTAAGGGTTTTCTCATCTCACCTTTATTTTCGTGAGATATGTATTATTAACCGCTATTTATTATGTGTGAGTATGTATAATTCCATTTGATGTATAATATCATGAAACTATTAATATTCATGGTATTAAATGTTTCATTTTATGATTATTAATTTTATGTGGCATATGATTTGATTGATTACAAAGTGGTAAGGGATTCTCCCCAAACCTCCATTTTTTATTTGGGTTACACTTTATCTCTATTTACCCCAATGTAATTATTCATTAATTTTATATAATTCTTATAAATTTTGTGTATATGTTCCAAAATCATGTATAGATATTATTTCATCTTTATTTTATGGGGAAATACATGTTTTATAAGGTTCTCTTTTCAATTCCATCTGATAAGCAAACCCGGTTTAAGGGAACTTTCCAATTTCATGCCCATTTTCAAGTATGCTCTAGAATCTATTTTAATACACTTTATTTTTATAAAATCATTAATTATATCATTAAAAAATATCTTGGTTAATTGTTAGTTTTATATAAAAAATTATGACTTTTTCTATTTTAAATATTATTTTATATTTTCCTTAAACCGCACTGAAGTGACCCATTTCTAAAGTATCTTAAAAATACTTTTATATGTTTTCACTTAATTTGGATATAATTTATACCTCAAGAATAATTTAATTATCCTTCCCTTTTCTTTTCTGGGATATACGTGTTTAAAATCTGATTTTTTTATGAAAAATAAATATGATTTTCCAAAAGAACTCTTCTATTCTAAGAAAAAGGTTATTTCTCTCATGAATTTTTCAATGATTTTATTTGAGTACTTTCATATATGATTGTGATAAAATATTTCAAATTGGTATGGGACACTTTTATTTAAATATATATTTTATTATACATACGAGGAATTCATTGGACTTAGTAATTGGAAGTCGGGGCTCGCTATATTCCCTCGATGCATCGACATGTCTCATGAGATGAAATCGATTGCTGACAAAGTTTTTTCATTTGTTTCCAATAAGTTTTAAATTATCTGGAGGATAGATCTTAACACAAATTAGATGGATTTATACCCATAGACTTAAGCTATTGTAAGGATAGATCTTGATAGTAAATATCTTAAGGATAGATCTTGATAGTGCAGATGTCCAACATTATGCATTTCATCGTTATTATTTTTCCACATGATTATTTGATTAGATAGAATATTTATGGATAAGTTTCCTTCATCGTGTGATTATTTAAATGGAATGTGTATTGGTTATTTACCTTGACATATTGTTTACTCCATAATTACATATAGCTTTAATTGTACGCTTACCCTTACTGAGCATTTGTACTCACCCCTTTCATATGTTTTATTTTTTCCCAAGATTCTGAGAAGTATATTTTGACTGATATGTAGGGTTACACAAAAGAGGAATAATGGAAGAATCAATGAAATTCATTGTGTATTTTATGTTTCAAAATGTAATGTGGATTACAAGTATATATTTAGTTTACCAACACTAATAAACTATTCGGTCCCTTAGGATGTGATTCCTTATATCTTATTATAATGTATTAAAGTAAGGCACCAACTTCGTGCTACGGGGTCTTTACAATAACTATTAACTAATAATTATTATTATTAATTAACTAATTTATAATTAGTAATTAATTATTAGTACTTAATAAATAATTACTGATTAATTAACATTAAATAGTAATTAATTAATAATAATTAATTATCAGTAATTAAATGATTATTATTAATTAATTGTTAATTATTAATCATTGGTAATTACTAAATGATGATTAAAAATTAAAAATTACTTAACAATAATTATTAATTATTATTTCATTAATAATAACTAATAATTATAAATTTATTATTTATTATTTATTATTTATTATTTATTATTTATTATTTATTTATTATTTATTATTTATTAATTAATTTTTAATTATTAATTATTATTATCGATTGACAATTATTAATTATTATTAATTACTAAATACTAATTACAATTAATTAATTACTAATTATTTATTATTAGTGGTTAATTTTTAATTATTAAATATTTAGTAATTATTAATTGATAAATAAATTACAAATTAATTATTATTTATAATTAATTTCTATAAACTATATGATATTATTAATTATTTTATAATTAATTTTCATTAATTACTAATCATTAATTATTATTATCAATTTATAATTAATATTAGTTAATTACTAATTATTATCAATTAATTACTAATTATTCATTATTATTAATTAATTTAAAATTATTAATTATTATTAATTATTTGAAGATTTTTAATTATTAATAATTACTTACTAATTATTGATAATAATAATTAATTATTGATTATAAATTTTTATTAATTAATTACTAATTGTTAATTATAATGAATTAATTGCTAATTATTAATTAATATTAATTAATTAATAATTATTATTAATTAATTATTAATTATTAATTAATTATTAATTATAACTTAATTACTAACTATTATTTTTTATTATTTACTTACCAATTATTAATTAATTATTAATAATTAATTACTAATTACTAATTATATGTTATTCATAATATTATATTATTGGATTGATTGGGGGTTTTCACGATGTAGGTGGTGCATCAGGGTGTTATGAAAGATAGCATGACTCGACCGTTTTGGAAAGTGGAGGGCCCTTTTGTAGTGAATGATAATGGCGACATGGTTGACGATGTTGGGGAGGGTGTGGCCTTGTTGTAGTAGTGGTTGAGGATGTTGGGGTCTCGATCTTTGAAGGTTGTCGATGATTCTGACCACCTCTTTCTCAATGGGGTTTCGGTGAGGATAGTTCTCCTAACTCACACTAGAAAAAAACGTGATGGTTAGCATCGGTTATTTAGAGGTCTAGTGACAGTTTAAACCGCTACCTAATTGTTTAACAGTGGTTCTTAAAACCATCACGTATTTCACGGTCGCTTGTCAATTAGCGTTGGTTTTTTTTTGTGCAAGTTTTTTTAAGTTTCATTTTTGGATAATTTAGCAATAGTTTTTTTAATTAGCGATGGTTCTTTAATAAAAAAATATCCACTGGGAATATAAATAAAATAAAATTAACCACCGCAAAGAATTTAGTGGCGGTTACAACAAACCGCCGCTAAATCTATTTTGATTTTTAAAAAAAATATTTAATAAAAAACTATAAATATAATAAAACTAACATGATATAAACTAAAACATAAATATATGATAAAATCATCATTCATACATCGCACATCCACTATCATACAAACATCCATTGTCATCATAAACTAAGTCTCAGTCACCCCATACATCAACCAATACCTCGATCACCAATATATATATATATATATATATAATATGTCCAACAATGAACCATGACTAATATATATCCATGTCACGACCTCTACTGCATCTGTTTGCCTCCACATCATCTCATCAACTAAAACTGACCACATCATCTCATTAGCTATAACAAAAAAAGAAACAAAAATTAAAACTAAACATAATAAATCAAAATTAAAGTAGAATAATTGATAGAATTTTAACATACCATGGAAACTAAAAACCATCATGAATTCCTTATGAAAAATTTCATGGATCAGATTGATCAACCTCCTTCCTACTGCTGACATCTTCCACCTACAATGAAAACCAAAACATTTTTGAAAAGAAATGCAAAGGAGAAAAGACACGGAATATATTCAGAATGTTGCACATAAAATTTCTTATTTTTTAAATAAAAATGAAGAAAATTTAATATAAAACAAATAATATATAATGAAAAATTCTTTTAAAATAGAAATATACCTATTTAAGATAAGATCCAACACTTAAAACTGAAAAGGGATAAGTAAATATTCTAAATTATTTTTAAAGTGACATGTGGTGTGCTTGAAATTTATTTAATAAACAAATTTTAAAGATTTTTATATCGCATTATGTCTTATATTTCAAAAACAAATAAGTGGTGTTTTTTCGAAGATTTCACATCAATCTGCGACCATTTGTTATGGTTTTGATAGTTCCATGTATGTTTTAGTGTTTTAAAACTCTAAAAATGTGTTTATGGCCATAATAGGAAAACTGTAATTTTGAATGATGTTTCATCAGTTCCTATATTTTAAAATTAAATCTATAGTAGTTGTCCCCATATTTTAGGACAATTCAATGTCATTTTCCTAGTTTTCACTATTCAATGCACGTTTTGGTGTTTTAAAACACTAAAAATGTGTTTATGGTCATAACGGGAAAAACATCACTCAGAATGAAATTTTGTCAGTTCCTATATTTAAAAATTAATTCTATGGTGGTTTTCCAATTATTTTAGGACAATCTGACATTTGTTTCCTGGTTTTGACCGTTTCATGCACATTTTACTATTTAAAAACACTAAAAATGCATTTACGGCCATAAAGGTCAAACTATCATTCGAAATGATGTTTTGTTTATTCTTAAATTTAAAAATTAAATATACGGTGGTTTTATCATGATAATACATCAATATAAAGTCATTTTTTTAGTTTTGACCGTTTCAGGCATGTTTTAGTATTTTAAAGCACTAAAAACATGTTTATGACCATAACAGGAAAATCGTCATTTGGAATGGTGTGTTGTTAGTTTCTACATTTAAAAATTAAATATAAGATGTTTTTACCCTGATTTTAGGATGATACAACATCATTTTTCTAGTTTTTATCGCTCCATGCATGTTTTAGTGTTTTAAAACACTAAAAATGTGTTTACGACCATAACGGAAAAACCATCATTCGGAATGATAAGTTGTCGAATTCTATATTTAAAAATTAAACATTCATTAATTTCCCATGATTTTAGGAAAATATGACATTATTTTATTGGTTTTAACTATTCCACACACGTTTTAGTGTTTTAAAACACTAAAAACACTTTTACGACCATAATGGGAAAACTTTTTTTCAGAATGATGTGTTGGCAGTTCCTATGTTTCAAAATTAAATCTACATTCATTTTCCCTTGATTTCAAGGTAATCGAACATTTTTTCCTGGTTTTGACCCCCAACACATGTTTTTAAAGACTTTTATTGTAGCACCCCTGGTTTGAGGTATGTGGCCTTTGTTGATGCATTTTTTATGTGTTTAAAGTGCATGAGATGAGTTGAGAAGAGGTTGGAAGAGTTTGTAATATTTTTGGATGAGTTTGGAGGCCTTTAATGGGGTGCACGGCTTGAGCACGGTTAGTGGAAACCGTGCGGGTTCTCCAGGAAACCGTGAAGGGGAGACAGTAGGCTTCGCACGGCCTACGCACGGTTTTCCAAACCGTGTGAGGAAGTGTAGACCCTTTCTCCTGAGGAAGTAGAGTACGCACGGTTTTCGCACGGTTTTCCAAACCGTGAGGGCTAACCGTGTGGTCACTTAAAGTTGGGGTTATAAGTTCCGGGCTCACTCGGGATTGCCTCATTTCACTCCAATATTCCTCCCACTCGAGCCTCACTCAGGAGTTTGGGTTCTCAGGGGTTAAGGGTGCTCTCCTACTCGTTTTGGAAGTGTTTCAAAGGGGTTTCAAGGCAGTTTGAATATGGTTTCTCCCAAGTAAGTCTCTCCTCTTGTTTCTCTTGTGTTTTCCTCTAGATCAACATCCATCTCTTTCATGGTTTTCTAGATCTACACTTGTTGTGTGTAGATCTAGGGTTTTGGTTGCCTTGGATGATGATTTTAAGGCTTGTGGATGTTAGGGAAAGGGGATCTATAGAGGTTTCGGTGGTGCCTTTTCCAGATTTGAAGTGTGGTGGCTCGTGGGTCGATTTCTCAGGAACCCTAAAGGTAGGTGGCTTCTCTATCGACTCCACTTGGTTAGAACTAGTGGTTCCTTGTAATAATTAATTTTTGTTCTAAAAATTAATTGTGAATTGTTATGATAAATTGGTTGGAAATCCTTTGGGTGATGTTTTGGGGATTTTTGGGAAAAAGGGTGTTTTATGTTGAAATGATATTCTTGTGGATTTTAAAATGAATATTTTTAAGTGGGATGATATGGTTGATTTGTGAAAATGATTGATGGAAAGGTTTTTCAATAAAATGGTTGTTTTATTGAAATTTTGTTTGGTATGGAAAATGGTTTTCAATAAATGGGTGATTTATTTAAGTGGATTGATATGAAATGAAATTGGTTGATTGCATGTTGTTGTGACCTTGGTGGGTTTATACTTGGTTTGGTTTGATTGAAATGTTGGATGGAAGTGGGTGGGAAATCTCACTATAAAAATGGGATGGATAGTGGTCAGAAGAACCACCATATGAGTAGTGGTTGGGAAGTACTGCTAGTTGTGAATGGGTGAACAGGTTGGGCGGAAGTCCCACTATTTTTATTGTTTTGGTGTGAATGGGTGAACGGGTTGGGCGGAAGTCCCACCGTTTTTTTGTTTGTTATGCATTGCTTTGCAATATGGAATTGTTGTGCTAACTTATAAATGTTGGAATAGTTTGTGGCATGGTTGGTTGGATTTTCCTTGGTTTCTTGGGTTGGGTGTGATGGCTTGGTAATAGCATGGTTTGATTATTGTAATGGTTGCACTTGTGATTATTTTATATAAATTGTTTTATATAAATGTGATAATGGTTTTATCCTAGTGGCGTATGTAGGGAAGTCATTTGGGGAAAACCTACTGAGTTTTAGAACTCACCCCATGCTTTAGCATGTTGGTGTATTTGCAGATGTTGTATACCGTGACGTGGGAAAAGGTAAGGCATCTCCCTCCTTTAGTGGAGCATTGTGATGTCATGATGAAGCTTGGAGCTTGGAGCTTGGTGTGAATTTGTGGTGGTGGCATGGCTGGTGGTGTTTGGTTGTTTAGTTTCCACAGTTTACTCTGATGTTTTGTGGACATGTCTAGTTGTATTGGTTTTGATTTGTGTTCTGGAACAACTTGGTTGTCTTTTGGGAATGCATGGTTGGGTAATTGAATTGGCATGCATCATATAGTGGCTGTTAGTAGATGTTTTGTTTGGTTTTGTCTTAAGAGAAAATTGTTCCCCAACTTGATCTTGAATCCATCAGTATTTATTTCCAGCCTTTGGAGTCTTGGGAACGTCGCTTAAGGCCATGTAACCCTCACCGCCTCCTCAAGCCAATGAGGTAGGGGCGGGGTGTTACAAGTGGTATCAGTTTGTTCGGTCCTTTGGGGTTGATATTCGGATTTGGTGTTGACATTTGTTGTGGTATAATCCTTGATTCGGGATGGTAGCAAGGCATAGGATTATCGGAACTTGTAATGTATAGCATAAAAGGACGTGGCTAACCCTTTTATGCTAAAATTCAAGTTACCAGGGAGTTGGGTACATAAGTGTTTTAGAGACACTTATAGGAATTGGATATCTCATTGTCATGGGTGTAGCCAATGAGATGTGCATGGTAGAAATGAATTCCCACTAGGATGCATATTTCATTGGGGTATAATGATCTATGGGATGAATTAAGAAATGGTTTTTGGGTGAAATTGTAATGTGAATAAATTGGTATTTTGAAAATCGTTTGGTTTTCAAAATGATGAAACATGGCACATGCGGAAAATGTGAAATGCTTGAAATCCTTGTTGTTATAGTGTTGTCTAATGTGATTTGAAATAGGATTTCTTGATGTCTATGGAAGTGAGACTCATGGTTGTTTGTTTTATGTTTATAGAAATGGCACTGAGTAGGCGTCGTATAGACCAACCAGAAGTGTCTGATGATAATGTGGTTGCACCTGAGCCTCATGTGAACTAGAAGGTAGTGCAAAGCATAGTGAAAGATTTCCAAGCTGTAGAAAGTGGAAATAAAATGGATGAACCAAGGCATGTGGATCATGCAGTTCAGTTTCAAAAGCATAATCCACCCATCTTTAGGGGTGATTCAGAGCCGGAGAGGGTAGAAGCATGGTTGAATAGAAAGAACAATATCTTCAAGTTCTTGGGAACACCAGTAGAGTTGAAAGTAAAGTTAGCCACGTATATGTTGGAAGATCTTGCCCTTCAGTGGTGGGAGTTGGTAGTCCAAGAGGGGATAGACCAGGGTATGATGTGGGAAGTCTTTGAGGAATTTTTTAATGAACAATTCTACCCACATATGTTCATAATTCAGCGTACGACTGATTTCTTCAGTTTGAAGCAAGAGCTTATGTCAGTGACGGAGTATGCAGCTAAGTTTATGAACTTAGTGCAGTTTTCACCCGAGGTGGTGGGTAGCACGTCGTTGAAGAAAAGGATCTTTGAAGCGGGGTTAAGGCAAGAAATCCATTCAATGATCGTGGTTATGTGTATAGATGATTACACAGAGATGGTGAATAGAGCCTCGGTGGCTGAACGAGATCTGTTAGGTGCTCCGGGCAGAGGAAGCATGGTGGTACCCATGGGGAATAGTAGGAACTCTAATGCTAGGATCAAGTGAAAGAGGGACACTTATTCCCAGGGCAAGAATATGGGATATAATCTGACGACAGGATCGGTAAGTCTTCCTCTGAATCCCCAGAGCAAGTCGGGATGTTTTCAGTGTGGTTCGACGAGCCACATCAAGCAGGATTGTATGGCACAACCTCGAGCATGTCATAATTGTAAGAAGATGGGGCATCTGCTGCGTTATTGTCGGAATGATCCAAAGTCGAGTGCGTGTGACACTCCTCAGGGATCGTATACATCGTATGCTTCTACGGGACGGGGACAACATCATAACCCTCGTCAGCAGAGTAAAGTGGGTCATGGTGATTCTCGGAATACCACGACACCTCAGCAGAGCAATAAAGAGCAGAGTGTGGCAAGAAAACATGTGTTCGGACCTGAGCAGGTTGTGGTGGATGATTATTCGGGACCATCCACGGTGCGAGGTACTATTCTTTTAAATTCTACCTTGATGCAAGTGTTGTTTGATACAGGTGATTCACACTCTTTTATTGCTGCACGTGTGGTTGATTTGCTGGGTTTAAGGGTGGAAATGATTCCCTCTGTTTTGAAACTTCAAACTCCTCTGGTTTGAAGAGAGTGTCGAGCCTTTTTTGTAGATAATGTTGTATCGTTGTGGGCGAGGTTGAGATAGTCTGAAATTTCTCAATGCTTGAAATGGATGGGTATGATTTAATCCTGGGAATCGATTAGCTGGTGGCGTTTAATTCTCACATCGATTGTGATGCGCGAACAGTGGATTTTATGACACACGATGGCATTAGACATCTCTTTAGAGGAGAGAAGCATGAAAGGTAGGGTGCAACAGGTTTGTTGGCACCAGCAGTGGGTACATTATCATATCAGTTGGTGGCATTGTCGTTGGAATCGGTGGATGGTGTTGAGCAGAGTGTTCTTATGGCAGTGGTAGATCAGTTCATGGATGTTTTTCCTGAATAATTCTCTAGGTTACCTCCCTTAAGAGTAGTGGAGTTTACGATTGATCTCCTTCTGAGGACCAGTCTTATCTCACTTCCATCTTATCGAATGGAACTAGCTGAATTGTGGGAATTGAAAATCTAGTTGGAAGAGTTAGAAAACAAAGGTTTTATCCATCCTAGCACATCTTCGTGGGAAGTGTCGGTGTTGTTTGTGAAAAAGGTGGATGGAACTTTGAGGCTATGTGTTGATTATCGTAGACTTAACCAAGTTATGATAAAGAATAGATATCCACTTCCATGAATTGATGATTTTTTCGACCAGTTGAGGGGAGCCCAGTGGTTCTCCAAGATAGACCTAATGTTGGGATATCATCAATTGTGGGTGAGGAAGGAGGATATTCCTAAAACAGCTTTCAAAAGTAGATATGGCCATTATGAATATGTGGTTATTCCCTTCGGTCTAATGAATGCGCCAGTGGTGTTCATGGCATTTATGAATCGGATATTTCTGAGATATCTGGATTCATTTATGGTGGTGTTTTTAGATGACATCCTGGTGTATTCAAAGACAAGGGTGGAGCATGAGCAGCACTTGGCGATAGTGCTGGGGATCTTGAGGGATCATCAGTTGTATGCCAAATTGTCAAAGTGTGACTTTTGGATACAGGAAGTTCGTTTTCTTGGCCATGTGATTTCTGAAAGGGGAATTTCAGTGGATCCAGAAAAGATAGAGGTTGTTATCTCATGGAAATCGCTAAAGAATGTGTTTGAGATATGGAGTTTTCTTGGTCTAGCTGGGTATTATCAGCGTTTTTTTGGGATTTTTCATGTTTGGCTTCATCAATGACAGCTTTGACAAAAAATAATGTTCTATTCCAGTGGAATGAACAGTGTCAGCAGTGTTTCGAAGAGCTAAAGGGTCGTCTTACATCAGAACCAATCTTGGTTTTTCTAGAATCAGGAAAAGGGTACGTGGTGTATTGTGACGCATCAGGATCAGGGTTGGGGTGCGTTCTCATGAAAGGGAATCATGTGGTTGTGTATGGCTCACGGCAGTTGAGAGTGCATGAGAATAACTACCCAACTCATGATTTGGAGTTGGTAGCAGTGGTCCATGCTTTGAAGGTGTGGCACCATTATCTCTTCGGTGAGAAATTCACGGTATATACAGATCATAAGAGCTTGAATCATATTTTCTCACAAATGGATTTGAACTTGAGGAAAAGGAGATATATGGAATATCTCCAGATGTTTGATTTTGACTTTATGTACACATCGGGTAAGGGAAATTCGGTGGCGGATTCCTTAAGTAGAAAATCATATGCTCAGGTGGTGAAACAGGCATCAGACCAGTGGTAGTTGATGTCGGTTATAGATGATATGTGGTTGGAATGTGAGGACCAGGGTGATAGAGTGGTCTTTTTTCTGGTTTTCTTGATTCCTGACTTGGTTGGCCTGGTTAGAGAGGCACAGATATCTGATTCCAAGTGTGTGACCATGGGGTCAAGACTCAATGGTGGGGAGACCATTGAGGGTTGGAAACTGAGTGGAGATTCAGTTTTGTGTTTTCAGAATCGGATGGTTGTACCAGTTTCTTATCTAGAGGATCTTCTCAGGGTGGATCATCATTCCAGGTGGGTTGTTCATCCTGGAATTCAGAATATGTATAAAGTGTTGAAATTGCAGTTCTGGTGGGCTGGTATGAAAAGAAGTGTGGCTGAGTTTGTATTGAGATGCTTGACTTGTCAGCAGGTCAAGGCAGATCATTAGAGGCTAGTAGGAATGTTGCAATATTTACCAATCCCTGTTTGGAAGTGGGAGTAGATAGCGATTGATTTTGTCATAGGTCTCCCAGGAACGGTAAAGAATCACGATGCCATTTGGGTGATATTGGATCGGCTAACGAATTCATCCCATTTCATACCGATTCGTGAATCTCATACGGTGGAGGATCTATCCAAAATCTATATCTAGGAGGTGGTAAAGTGGCATGGAATTCTAGTTTCGATTGTATTAGATAGAGATCTGAGGTTTACATCTTGTTTCTGGAAATCCTTGCAGCAAGCCCTTGGGACATAGTTGACTATGAGCACGGTGTATCACCCTTAGAAGGATGGTCAATTTGAGAGGACGATACAAACTTTGGAAGATATGTTGTGGGCTTGTGTAATGGATTTTGGTGGCTCGTGGGAGGAGAACTTGTTGTTGGTTGAGTTCTCGTACAATAACAGTTATCATACATCCATACAGATGGCTCCATTTGAAGCATTGTATGGGAAGCCTTGTCGTTCTCCACTATGTTGGGTGGAAATGGGCGAGTCCTCGATGGTTGGACCGAGCCTTGTCTAGGAGACTATGGAAAAGCTCAAGTTGATCAGGAAGAGAATGGAGACGTCTCAAAGTTTTCATAAATCGTATGTGGAGCCATTTTCATTCGAGGTGAGTGATCATGTATTCTTGAGGATCTCTCCTAGGTTGGGGCATCATTGGTTTGGGAAGCAGGGAAAGTTATCTCCGATGTATATTGGACCTTTTTAGATTCTTGAGCGGGTTGGTGAGGTGGATTATCGTTTGGCTTTGCCACCACTTTTTAGTGCATTGTACAATGTGTTTCATGTGTCGCAGTTGAAAGAGTATCATCTGGATCATGACCATGTGATTCGATGGGATCATGTTGAGATAGAACCAGATGTTTCGTTGGTGCACGTGTCAGTGCAGGTTGTGGATAGGCAAGAGAAAGTCTTGTGTGGTAAAAGCATCAGTTTAGTTCAGGTTTTGTGGAAACATGGTCAGATTCAAGAGGATACTTGGGAGCGGGAGAAAGAGATGGTCAAGCAGTGGCCCGAGATCTTTCAGCAAAGGGCGGGTTCACTACTTTTCGAGGACGGAAAGTCCAATGGTGGGGAGAATGTAGCACCCCTAGTTTGAGGTATGTGTCCTTTTTTTATGAATTTTTTATGTGTTTAAAGTGCATGGGATGAGTTGGGAAGAGTTTGGGAGAGTTTGGAATGGTTTTGGTTGAGTTTTGAGGCCTTTAAAGGGGTGCACGGTTTGAGCACAGTTAGTGGAAACTGTGCGGGTTCTCCAGGAAACCGTGCAGGGGAGACAGTAGGCTTCGCACGGCCTGTGCACGGTTTGACAAACCGTGTGAGGAAATCGTGTGGACCCTTGCTCCCGAGGTAGTAGAGTGTGCACGGTTAGTGTACGGTTTTCCAAACCGTGTGGGCTAACCATGCATCCATTTAAAGTTAGGGTTATAAGTTCCGGGCTCACTCAGGATTGCATCATTTCACTTCAATCTTCCTCCCACTCGATCCTCACTCGGGATTTTGGGTTCTCAGGGGTTAAGGGTGATCTCCCATTCGTTTTGGAAGTGTTTCAAAGGGGTTTCATTGTGGTTTGAAGGTGGTTTCTCCCAGGTAAGTCTCTCCTCTTGTTTCTCTTATGTTTTCCTCTAGATCTACATCTCTCTCTTTCGTGGTTTTCTAGATCTACACTTGTTGTGTGTAGATCTAGGGTTTTGGTTGCCTTGGATGATGATTTTAAGGCTTTTGGATGTTAGGTAAAGGGGATCTAGAGAGGTTTCGGTGGTGCGTTCGCTGGATTTGAAGTGTGGTGGCTTGTGGGTCGATTTCTCGGGAACCCTAAAGGTAGGTGGCTTCTCTCTCGACTCCACTTGGTTAGAACTAGTGGTTCCTTGTTACAATTAATTGTTGTGCTGAAAATTAATTGTGAATTGTTATGCGAAATTGGTTAGAAATCACTTGGGTGATGTTTTGGGGATTTTTTGGAAAAAGGGTGTTTTATGGTGAAATGCTATTCTTTTGGATTTTAAAATGAAGATTTTAAAATGGGATAATATGGTTGATTTTGTGAAATTGATTGATGGAAAGGGTTTTCAATAAAAGGGTTGTTTTATTTAAATTTTGTATGGTATGGAAAATGGTTTTTCAATAAATGGGTGATTTATTGAAGTCGATTGATATGCAATGGAATTGGTTGATTGCATGTTTTTGTGACCTTGGTGGGTTTATGCTTGGTTTGGTTTGATTGAAATGTTGGATGGAAGTGGGAGGGAAGTCTCACTACAAAAAGGGGATGGATAGTGGTCGGAAGAACCACCATATGAGTAGCGGTCGGGAAGTACCGCTAGTTGTGAATCGGTGAACGGGTTGGGTGGAAGTCCCACCATTTTGATTGTTTTGGTGTGAATAGGTGAACGGGTTGGGCGGAAGTCCCACTGTTTTGGTTTTTTGTTGTGCATTTCTTTGTAAGATAAAATTGTTGTGCTAATTTATAAATGTTGGAATGGTTTGTGGCATGGTTGGTTGGCTTTCCCTTGGTTGATTGGGTTGGGTGTGATGGCTTAGTAAGAGCATGGTTGGATTATGGTAATGGTTTCACTTGTGATTATTTTATATAAACTCTTTTATATAAATGTGCTAATGGTTTTATCCTAGTGACATGTGTAGGGAAGTCATTTGGGGAAAACCTACTGAGTTTTAGTACTCACCCCCTGCTTTAGAACGTTCGTGTCTTTGCAGATGTTGTATACCATGACGTGCGCAAAGGTAAGGCATCTCCCTCCTTTAGTGGAGCGTTGTGATGTCATGATGGATCTTGGAGCTTGGAGCTTGGTGTGAAGCTGTAGTGGTGTCATGGCTGGTGGTGTTTGGTTGTTTAGTTTTCGTAGTGTACTCTGGTGTTTTGTGGACATTTCTAGTTGTATTGGTTTTGAGTTGTGTTGTGGAACAACTTGGTTGTCTTTTTGGAATTCATGGTTGGGTAATTTAATTGACATGCATCATATAGTGGTTGTTAGTGGATGGTTTGGTTGGTTTTGTCTTAAGGGAAAATTGTTCCTCAACTTGATATTGAAGTCCTCGATATTTATTACCAGCCTTTGGCGTCTTGGGAATGTCTCTTAAGGCCAAGTATCCCTCACCACCTCCTCAAGCCAATGAGGTAGGGGAGGGGTGTTACATTTATACATTTCATAAGTGTTTATTGAGTAATTCTGATCACACCAAATGTCGAATTGATGTGTGTTTTGCACATACATGTCAAAAACAACTAATCAGTGGTTTTCCAATGATTTTAGGAAAATAAAATGTCATATGGTTGGTTTTGACTGTTTCAAGCATGTTTTAGTGTTTTAAAACACTAAAAACATTTTTACAGTTATAACAGAAAAACCATCATTCGAAATGATATACTGTCAGTTCCTATATTTCAAAATTAAATATACTACCATTTTACTATGATTTCAGGACAATATGACATTTTTTTTTCTTGGTTTTGACCATTCCATGCATGTTTTAGTGTTTTAAAACACTTAAAATACATTTACAAAAATAATTGGAAAACTGTCATTTGGAATGATGTGTTGTAAATTCCTACATTTTACAATTAAACCTATGGTTTTTTCTCCTAATTTTAGGAAAATCTGACATCGTTTGTCTGGTTTTGACCATTCCACGCATGTTTTAGTGATTTAAAACACTAAAAATGTGTTTACGATCATAACGAGAAAACAATCATTCAGAATGATGTTTCATTAGTTCCTATATTTCAAAATTAATTCTATAGTTTTCTCCCATTATTTTAGGACAATATGATATTGTTTTTCTAGTTTTGACCGTTCCATGCCTGTTTTAGTGTTTTAAAACACTAAAAATTCTTTTATAACCATAATGGGAAAACTGTCATTTAAAATGACATGATTTCAGTTACTATATTTCAAAATTAAATAAACATCCATTATACTCTGATTTATAGTAAATTTAATGTTTTTTCCTATTTTTACCCCCCCCCCCACTTTTTTTTAAAGTCATTTGTACCATTCATAAGTGTTTACCGAGTCAAAACTGAGAAAATAAGCTCAGATTGTTTTCAAACTTATAGATAATGTTATATAATTTATTTTTTATGTGTAAAAATCAACCACACATCAACCTGACACAATATGTGGTTGGTATAACTTTAAATTCATGTTTTCTATATAAAAGTTTAATTTTAGTTTTTTTATGGATGTTATATGTGTTCTTTGCAAAGTTTATGGGCATGAAATGGAGTTAGGGACATCAAAATGAAAAAAAAATATAGAAATAAAAAACATAACACTTAATAAGTATATTAAAAAATTTACTCATGTATTTTAAATTAGTTATCAAGGAATATTAAATTAATATTACCTTTAATCGAATATCAAAAACCTCATTTTTCTAAGTTGTAGGAATATGCCTCCAATATCTATAATTAATGGGAAAGCTCACTATCTCTCAATAAATCTACCCAAGAATCTGCCCATATATTCTGGTAGCATCACCAGTAGAAACCCTGAACTCATCAAATCAAATGATAATCTTGAATTCCTTCAAGTCCCATATATCTACTGTTTTATATTTGTATCCCATCTTTGATTGTCTTTATCTATTTTACAAATGCATAAATCAATTAATAAAATATAATGTTTTTTGGAAAATTGACATACATACCAATAATGGTAACCATTCAATATCCCCTGGATAGAGGGGTGACCAACTGATCTTTCACCGAAAGTGAATTGAGCAGTGGGCTACCAATAACATCTAGGGAAATGGATGGATTACTAAAAATCTCAGGTGCAATAGAATCACTAGGATCCGCAGAAGATGATGGTAGTGGTTGTGTGCTCTAAGATGCTAATCGAATAGAATCCTAAAAAAATTGTTCTCGGTATTTCTGTATTTCAAATGTTTAAGGTATAATAAATATACAAAAAATGAAAAACTAAAAGCATTAAAAAACTATAAATATATATATATATATATATATATATACGAAACACTTATCAATGAGAAATTTTAATATAATTTCATTACCAATTTATACATTCAATTATATTTATCTTCATTATCTTTATTGTTATCAACCTACATTGTGACGGGTCTTTCATTTTCATCCTCTCTTGAAAGTTCTACCATTTTCATATTTTCAGGAAAAAACTATTCGATATTTTTGTGGTTGATGAGGTTCGCTATCATAAATCACCAATTGATATTCATCGCCCATATCATATAAGTCTCTTTTCTTTAAGTGTACAAAAACACTCCAACCATCATGTATTTTACAATCCGCATAATAAACCATCTTTACTTGTGAATCCAAGATAAATGGATCATGCTCTGCACGCTCACCGGTATCCATCAAGAAAGAGAAGTTAACAAAAGTAAAATGTAACAAATCTTTCATTATACCCCTATCAATATTGAACCACTTGAATTTGAATAAGATAGCTGAAAACTAACCATGATAGTTTAATTTAATTATATAAAGCATATTACCATAGTATCCTACCTATGAAAATATAAATACACCACTATTTTGAGTTTTTAATACTTCTTCGTGATAAATTGTATGAAACCTGAAACCATGAATATTGTAGGCATCGAATCTCTTAGCCTTCCTTAGAGGACCTCAATCCAAAAACTTTAAATCATTTGATATTTCATCTTGATTTTCAACATTCATTGTCTTGACAAAAATATATAAGCTACTAATTTTAAGATAGAAAAAATAACTACATTTCAACAATATAAAAATGAGTATATACTTACATGATGGGAGAACCATTCGATAATATTCTTATTAATATATTTTTTTAATTCCATCTCATTTTGATCTTGACCCCTTAGTAACCTATTTTTTATAGTTTTAATTCTTCAATAAATGGATCTGCAATAACACTATTGAGTAGCACATATCTATGTGCTTCTAGAAACTCTAATTATATCAGTATAAAATTTGACCCCTTTCCAATTGGTCATCCAATAGTTGGAAATACTGATGAATGATTTTCCGAACTATAATTAGTGGATAGGTCGTCAGTACATCTAGCATGATTGAATCTAGTCTCAATCCCATCCAAATACCTAGAACAATAGGTCAAGCACTCTTCAACTAGGTAACCTTCAGCAATAGCGCCTTATAGGTGAGATTTATTCCTCACATATGATTTTAAATGACCTAAGAACCTGATAAAAAAATAAAAAAAAATATTAAAAAACTATGTAATGATTTGATAAAATTGAATTCACTAATGAAAATAAAAATATATATCAACATACCCATCAATTGGATACATCCATCGATAGTGTACCATCCCACCAAGTTTATCTTATTCAACCAAATGAATAGTTAAAAGAATCATGACTATGAAGAATGAAGCGGGGAAACATTTCCAAATGACATAGTGTCGAAAAAATTATTTCTTGAAGTTTATCAATCTTTGTTGGATTTAGATTTTTTCTACAAAGCTCTCTGAAAATAGTACAAAACTCAACTAGACCCAAAGTTACTTTTTTTGGTAAAGTATTATGTAAATCCAACAGAAAGAATTTCTCCATCAAAATATAGAATCCATGACTTTTTCATCCATGTAACTTTTGATATTATAAGTCAACGCACCTTGATATGTTACTTGAATATCAATATAACACTTTTACATTCTTTAATGTTCAAAGGAATACATCTTTCTCATGCTTTTTCATTGTAAAAATTACCAAAGGATACTTTCCATTATCATTTTCCCACAAACAATGATTTATATTCATTGACTCCAAATCCTTACGAGTATTAAAATGATCCTTTGATTTACCCTGCTCATTAAGAACTATAAAAATTATATTTTCACTAACATTATTTTTAATATACATTATGACAAGATTATGATGTATCAAATTAAACTCCCAATAAGGAAGCTTGAAAAATATACTCTATTTCTTCCATTTTTGTGTTCCAACTTCTTCAGATATTGTACCTCATAACCTTTCCCCCTTCTTTAAACTGATGACATTTTCCAAATTCTTTAGTGAATTTCACTAATTGAACCAATATTTTTGAACTAGATAATACATTTAGTGAATTTTTCATTTCAATATCTCCATTAAATAATGTCTTGTTAAACCTGAATTTATGAAAAGAATTAAGAAATCGATGATGAAACATAAAACACAATTTTCTACTATGAGGTAATTATTGAGGTTCAAAATCAAAATTACAAACTGGAAAAGCCAAACCAGTATGAGTGTTTTAACCAGATAAATTTCTTAGTCCATAAAATTAAATAATTTTACACATTAAAGTAGCATGGATTTTGAATAGTTTTATCATTGAATCATCATATGTTTTCATGCCATCATCCCATAATTCTCACAATTCTTTGATTAGAAGTTGGAGTTATACATCAATGTCATTTCCAAGAATTTAATTTCCAGGAATAATCATCAAAATAATGAAAGAAGTATTCTTTATACACATCCATGGAGGTAGATTATAAGGGATCAAAAAAACTATCCAAATGCTATAATTAGTACTTAAATTACCAAAAGGGTTAAAACCATCAGAAGCCGGTCCCAAACGTACATTCCTAAGATCCGAAGAAAAATATAGATATAGAAAATCAAACATCTTCCATGATGTTGAATCAATCTAATGTCTTGTAAATCCATTGTTACTATCTTGAGTATGCCACTTCATGTCATTTGTAGTCTTAGTCAACATGAATAATATTTTCAAGTGTGGTTTCAGAGGAAAGTAATGCAATACCTTTGTAGGAGTTTTCTTCTTCTGTTTCTTCCTAGGGTTTCATTGATTTATACTCTTGTTGTTGTTCATTGACTTCCATATTATTGTATAATATCTTACAAATTATTCTTTATCAGAATTTTCTCCCCATTAAATCATGTGATCATTAGGGAATGAATGTATCTTTGTATAATAAAGTCCAAGTTTTTTTATGACTTTATTTATCTCATAGAATGATATATGGATCTTAGATTCACTAAATGTAGCATGAAGTGACTCTAATATCATATAAATTTCTTTTTCATTAAATCAACAGAGACACTTGATATGTTTCAACTTAAGTATAAAAGACTACTTTGAATACTTGGCACACCATTAATACAGTTCTTGTTGTCCATCTTCAACTAATTCATAAAAATAACTTTTTTGGTCACTGAAGTTTTGAGTAAGATTAACCTACTCAAGATCAATTTAATGTTATGTTGATCTATTTAAATCTTGGGAATTTTATTATTCAAAATAAAATGTGTCATTTAACAATTTTTTAACTGAATTATCCTCTACTGTGTCACTTTGTATTTCATTGATAGTATTGTTATTGTTTTTTCTTTCCATAACAATTGATTGACCGTGCTAAATCCAACATACATATCTAGTAAGAAACTATTTCAATATAAAATGATCATATGTTTCATTTCTATTCAACCATCACTTGAATTTATAATTAGTAAATGGAAATTTTATTTTACCATCCACTGATCGGTTTGCAATTTCATAATATAAAAAATCATCCAAACCCTTGGCATATCAAGGTGTATTTCATGGTAAATTAATCCAGCTATTATAGATAGGTATTGGATTGTATTCTCCCTATACATTCAGATATAAAGATATAAATGTTTAATCAAACAAGTAAAATCAAAATTAAATATCACCAAACTTCTCTATTAACTCTTTCATAACAATTATAAAGGAAAGTGGGATGGAACAAATAATGAAATTTTTCTTAATAAACTTCTAATATAAAAACATGAATCAAATAAATTATTATTTCTCAAAAACATAGATAAATGGGATGAATAAACTAAAAGATAATGGTGTATTCTACCCTAGTGTTGTAACTAAGGAGGCATCATTCCATTGAAAAATTATTTACATTCCTGAACCATTTCCCATGATCTAACTAAGACCAAGAGCACCCCTTTAAAAATATGAATGCAAAGTATAATTTATTTGGATATCATGATATATAAATAATACCCAAAATATTCAACTCTACATGTCTATATTATATAAACTAGTTTATTGTGACTTCATGTTGTTCCTTGAATAAGATAAATAAACTATGTTCACATAAAATCAAATCGGATGTTCCATTAATTTGAGCTAAACATAAAAAATATATTTTTTACATAAATTTGAATAATTTATATTGTGATTTTAAAATAAAATGATAAAAAATTATTCATTTGACTCAACAAAAAACAAACTACACACTATAATTAGTTTTATTAAAAAAATGTTTGTTAAAATAAAATCAATGAAACTATGTTGGTTGTTCCAATTACCATAATAAATAATTTATTCTCAAGCATGTAAAACTTAAACCAAACTAATATATCATTATTAAATAGATTTTATTAAACTAAATGATTCCTCACATATGCATAAAACATAAATCATTCTGTTAAATTTAAAAATGGTCTAATATCTCGTTTTCAAGACCTTTATCCTTAGAGACCTTGCCAGGGTTGGTGATGAAACCATGTGTGACCCCAAATCCTACCACCAATTGTTCATTAGTTAGAAAATAGTCTCAATTATGTATCTATCAAAAAATAGAGGCTTTAAAATATATATAACAAAGTGGAATTCATTAATATCAAATAAAATCCATGAAATTATAAAAAATCAAGATTCCATAACCGACATATATCATAAACGAATTTATTTTTTAAATTTAATACAATATAACCAAAATTAATGATTATTATAACTCCAAACAACTAACTGTAAAATCCAAATAACACATTATAAACCAAAATTACATATATAATTACTATAAAATGAATAAAATATAAATTATACATTGTTTTTATCACCGATGATTTTCCATCTAATGCTACTCAATAATAAAATTAGGTTGAGGTCGATACAACCTTTATGGGGGTCTGTGTTTCTGTTGGGTAGGGGATCCGAGCAAGAAATATGGAGCTCAGAGGGGGGGACCCACATCATTTTCGAAGAGTGGAACCGAGCCGGGGTGAGGGAGGTCGGAGGTGGGGTTGCATCACCAGTGATCTATCCATGTAGGAGGACGGTGGGGGAGTGTGATAGGGGTCAGGGTCAGAGGGGGGTCATGGGGGTTGCGGGTCACGGGCTCAGGGTCATCAGCTCGGGGTTTCCACTGGGGAGAGGAGAGGAGGAGGGGTGGGGGAAAGGGGGTCGCAGGCTTGAGTTCATCACCGGGGATAGTAAAGGAGGAGGTGGGGGAGGTGGGGGGAAGGGGTTAGGGTCACATAGAGGGAGTGGGGTGGGGGAGGGATTAGGGTTTATTCAAAAAGTATAGTGGTGGTTTAATTGAAACTGCCAATAATTGAAAACATAAAATAATACTACAGGAGTTTTATGAAATCTCCACTATATTATATTTTTTTAACCAGATTTATTTCATGGAGGTTACTAGAACACCCATGAATAAACTTCCATAAACCATCACTTTTTTGTAGTGTCAAGGCTTTATAGGATTTGATTTGAAGTGGAATATTATGATAGGCCCCTCACATCTTGATCTTTTGAATCCCCTATGCAAGATTTTATCCTTTGATAAATCCCTAATTCAAATTAAATTCAAAGAGATTGAATATATCCAAGAAACTAAAGGTATCCCTCATGAAGTTCACATTCCCCACCTTTCTGGATCTAGAAACGAGTCTTTCACCATTATTGAGAACCCTGATGCTCTTAAGGAGTGGTTATATGCATGTAATTTTTCTCTTATTGGGCATTGGATTATTTCTAAGGATGAAAACCCAATGAATACTGAGGATGTTAAAACATGACTCTCCCAGATTTGGGGCATGTCTAATTGTCAGATTCTTCCCATTGGTAGAGGGTATTTGCATTTAATTTTCTCTAATGTGTATGATTAGGCTTGTGCTTGGGGATTCATTTTTTATTCACTTAATCCAGGGGTCTTTGTCATTTCTACTTGGTAATTGATCTTAAATCTAGATTCAAAAAAACATACAACTGCATAGATATAGACTAGAATTCATGGTCTCAACTAGGTGCTTTGGAATCCTATAATTCTTAATGTTCTTATCTCCTGTATCGATACGCCCATTAAGATGGATGAGAAAACTGTTGAAGGGAAATTTGGGTACTTTTATAGATTCCTTATAGATTCTAACATGCTCAATCCATTACCTGATTCTTACACTCTAGTGTAAAATGGTGATAAAATTGGAGTTCAATTTGAATATGAATTTAGCCCATCATTTTGTAATTTTTGCAGGGATGTGAGACATAAGGTATCCAACTATAGGAATGTTTGAAATATACAAACTAAGAATCCAGGACCTCCCTTATAGCCAACTGGTAAGAATGATCCTAGAAAATATGTGAGGAAATAGGTAGTGAATGATATAACCTTTATTGAGATAGGATCTAGGGGAATAAATAGGTATGATGATCTAAAGGGGAAGAGTATTGACCCACATGTTTTGGCCCAGAAATCATTGGAAACACTCTCTGTTAGAAATGATTAAATTTCTTCTAGGATGGATGAGAACTTGTTTGAAAATGTTTTTGTTGATGAAAATAAACTCAAAGGAGGGATAAATGTAACTGGGAAATTTAATAAAACATAGTATCTTTTAAATATTCTCTCATTTTATAATTTGAAAATATAGGGACCAATCAAGGATTTACTGTGGATGAAGATGGTTTTCAACTGGTCTCGTATAATAAATCTAATCAATAATTCTCTCCATCCAAGATGGGACAGACCGTCTCTCCTTAGCCAGGACAGATTCAGCTAGAAATGACATTCTTGGGAATATTAACCCATTGTAGATTAACCCAAGTGGGCCAAAAGTGGCTAGTAAAGCTGTGTAAGAGGCAGACATGAAAATCAGATAGGGAGAAGGATACTGGTCTTGTGACTGTGGAGGGTGGGAATGTCCCATCGGATGCTGTTCAAAGTAACTTTAATCTCCTTTATGTTTTGAATAGATCTTAAATCAGATATGTTTTTTGAGAGGAATTTGGCAATGCTCATGGATCTACTGGAGGAAAATCCTTAGACAGTCATAATTTTTAGGGATTAATCACTTTTGATATGAAGGAAAATGTCTCAAATCAAGATGTGCATGATAGTAAATATGGTTTATTAGGCATGGATTATCATAATGAAACATGGAAGGCCCCTAAATAGTGGAAAAGGGGTGGTCATCCAAGAAACTGATGTGGCTCTCGAGGAAGGGGTGTTGGGCATAAGAAAAGGGGACTATTGTCTTTTGGTTTAGTGGCTTTGTTTGGGACATTTGTTTTTCTAACCCCATAATTTCTTGTTGGTGAAATTTTATTTTTTTAATAAGATTTTAGGGACCATGTCAATTCATGGTTCACACTATTTCTTGTTATTTTTCCATTACTAGAAAAAAAAAATGTGAATCCCACATTGGAAATCTATAAGGATTTAAAAGGAATCATCCTTTATAAAGGGGATCCCTAAGTGATAGTTTTGATTATATTTTTAAAATAATTTATTATATTTAATACAAGATAAAATAGAAATTAAATTCATCTAAATTTATATATATATATAATAATAGAAAATAAATATAAAAATTAAACTTTTAAATATTCAAATATAAATGTTAAAAAATAAAAATAAATTTTGGTTGGCCTTGAGCATAATGTGTTAAGGCCCTTAACACCTCTTGCTCAAGGTATTTGGAAAAGGTTGTAGGGCCCCTAATTCCTTCTCCTTGGGTGAAAGGAATTAGGTTCCCTAACACCTTTAAGACCTAGTTTTAAAAAAATTAAAACATATACTCATTTATATTATTATTTTTCTAAAAACCCAATTAAAACCCCCCCATTTGAGTGATGTTATGGGAAGAATATATTTTTTCACATATAAATATGTGAGGATGCGAAGTGTTTATTTAGTCTAATTATAGAAACAAGCTTATATCTTGAGGAAAAAATTGTATCTTTATAGGGAATCCTAAATATAAAAGTGAATATCACACATATAATCCTTCAAATAAAAGGGTAATCATGAAAGACATGCTATTATCCAAGAAAGGGAGCACATATCTAAAGGACATGGTGGGAGCATGATAGAATTCGATGAAATCGAGACTCAAAATACACAAAAGTTAGCATAGTAATAAATTACACATGTCCTAGTTAAAGAAGTTATTCGAGAGACATAAATACTATGAAATAGTACTAGAGAATTTAGATAACTAGAGAGACATGATTTTTTGTAACTGGGGAAGGTGGAACATTATTAGTTGAAAATAATGAACCTCTATTTGATAAAAAACAATAAAAAACTTAGAAGTTTCAAAATAGAAAGAATCCATGAATTTTGAAATGGATTCCATGTACTAAAACCATGTTTTGGTTTTGGTGTATCCTTCGTTGAATGTAAAGTGTATTGGGTGTAAATGGGTATTCAAGAAGAAACTGGACATAGATGGTAATGTTAATACCTATAAATCTTAATTGGTTTCTAATATTTTCAAGTAATGTCAAGTAATATACTATGATGAAACCTTCTCATCAGTCACCATACTAAAATCCATTGTAATTATACTTTCCATTTAAGTATTCCATGATTATTATATTTGGAAAATAAATTCCAAAACCATTTTTCTTAATAGAAAACTGTGGAAGATGTATACATGACACAACCAAAAGGGTTTGTGACACCAAATCATGCAAATAAGGTATGAAAGTTACATATATCCATTTATGGGTTAGAGGAAGCATTAAGATTTTGGAATATTCATTTTTATTAAGCCTTAATATAATTTGGTTTTATTAAGAATGAATGTGATAATTGTGTCTATAATAGTTTTATTGGGAGTGTAGTAGTTTTCTTAGTTATATATGTTGATGATATATCACTAATAGGAAATGAGATACATTTCCTACAGTAAGTAAAGATATGGTTAAACAAATGTTTTTCCTTAAAGGACTTCTGTAAAGAAGCCTATATTCTAGGTATCACGATCCTACAAGATAGATCTATGTGGACTTTAGGAATAAGTCATGGTACACACTTTGAAAAGGAATTAAAAGAAATAATATGAAACAATATAGGAGTGTATTATTTCTTATATTAAATGGTATACATATCTCAAAGAAATTGTGCCCTTAGTCATAAGTGGAGAGATAAAGAATGAGTAGAATCTAGTAGAATCTATTATGCTTCTATAGTTGGATATATCATGTATATCATGCATGCATGAGTCTGAATGTTTCAAATACCATGAGCATGGTTGGAAGATATTAATAAGATCCATGAAATCTTTATTAGTTATCAACATATACTATATGGAAGTACTCAAGTCATACAAATGGTATGTTCTTAGTTAACATAGGATGTGAGGAAATAATTGTAATAGGATTCACACGTGTTAGTTTCCAAATAAATCATAATGAACTAAAATAAAAATTGGGATATGTGATTTTTCTTGATTGATGAATTATGAGAAGGAAGAGTTAAAATAATCCCATGGTATCAGATTCTACCATAGATTATTAGAATATTATAACTTCTGATGAATTTAGAAAATCATTTTGGATACAAAAAAATCATCTAAGAGCTTGGTGTTGTGCCTAGCAGTAAACATTATCACTTTGTATTATGATAATAGTGAAATAGTGGTTCTATCCAAGGATCCTAGGTCACATCAACAAAAAAAATCATATACTCTATAAGTATAACCTATTCATGGATTCTTCATAAAGGGGTAAAGTTATAGTAAATAGAGTAGTCATATAATAATAAATGAAATACACATTGATTAAAGACTTATCTCATTTGAAGCATGGATATCATATGAGATCTATCAGGTTAAAATTTGTTAACAGCTGACTATAATGAAAGTGAGATTTTTTTAGAGTTGGTTCTCTAGAAACAACTAAATTTTTACTTTCAATTAATAATGTATTAATAAATAACATATCACATAATTATTTTTCTTATAAGTAATATTAATGTGATAATTTCCTTAGAGTATTTGTTGTATAAAAAGGTTATAATAGTTCTCATCTATATTGAGAACCTATCAATTCTAAGACTATATTATTAAATATATGTATGATGGTCAAGATAATATTTTTATGATGGGGCATTATAACAAACCGGCCTGGGGTTCTATTTAACATGGTTTCCGACTTGGTCCACCACTGTCCTGAAGGGTGTTTCCAATCCCCATAGGCTAGAAACTAGTTCATGGGAATCAAAGAAACACATTTTGGAATGGTTTTTTCCTTAAATAATAGCTAACACATAATGGAATATTTCTCAAAAATTCAGCATAACCCATTTTTAAGTTAGGCATCCATGTAAAATAAAATAAACAAAAATAAGTAGGCAGATATAAACTATTAAACAATTTAATATAAATTAAATCCCTAAAATCACCCCCAAATCCCTCTATAGATTTATTCACCAATAGTATTCCTAGTCTCTTTATATATAATATACATCCACAAATAACCTTAACTGAAAGAATTAAAGTCATACTTGGTTGATGCAGTAAGAAAACAAAATAAAAAAATAAACTACTAAACTCAATTCACTATTGGTCACTAACAAAACCTGACACCAAACACACCCCATGGAAAAAAAGTGTTGAACAAAGGCCTGAAACTGAAACATAATATAGGTTTGTGCATAAGTACACTGAGTAGGACACCACCCATCCTTCCATATGTCAAAACCCCAATTAAAGACCCAATTTCAATATAGATTGAACATAATTAAAAAATAGGTTTTTTCACATGGGAAACCTTTCCAAAAACAATGGAAAACCCCATTTTAAAAAAACCATGGTCATTGTTCCTAACAAGAAACTTTAAAAGCTACACATTAGTTTATATTTTTTCCACAAAATAACTTTGAAATAGAATAATGAGTCTAAAGTTAAAAAAAATTAAAAAAATTCTTTCCTGTTTTTTATAAAACACTCTAAAACTCTATGGAAAACATCTTTTCACAATTTATAGAAACACATTTAAACCCCCATGATAAAATTTTTGAAAACAACCAAAACCACACTTTATTATTAATTATTTAAAAAACTTTCATTAATTCCTTTTCAAAAACATTTGAATAGTAATCTAAAATAAAATGAAGAATAATAATAAAGATACATGAACCACATGGTCAATATCACATGAAAATTAGAAACAAACCATAAAATTTTTTAAAGAAATTAAATAATTTGGGAGAAAAATAAATAATAAAGGAAACTCCCCAATATAAATCACCAAAAAAATGATACATTTCATGGGCCACATCCTGGGTTTTACTGTGAGATTATCCTAGACTTTTCCCAAAACTATTATACTAACTACCAATATTTGGTGTGTCCTAAAAAATATTATAGATACCAGTGATTAATTATACAATCCTCACTAGGGAACTCCACTATCCTAAGAAAACCATTCAATATGGGGTCACTAGCTAGGTTGTGAACTAGAAAATGTGGCATAAATCAAGATCTCCCACTAGGTTACCTGGTTTCCCATGACCAATCAAAAGTGGAGGTGAGCATATAACTAATCAAGAGAATCACAAGCATCATAGAATATAAGCATATAGATCTCAACTCACCTTCAATGACATCATAAGAAATTCCCACTTATTACATTATACAATCATCACTTAAAAAGTGCACATCCTAAAGGGGAATAACATACATCACCCATAAAGGGAAAACCAACACAAGGGACCTCAAGAGGGTTTCTCACCCACCAAACCATTGAAATCCATTTAAAAGTTCCAAATGTTCATTCCATTAAAATAGACTTAGAATACAAATTCACCTTTGGTCGTTTGAAATTTCTTTTCAAATGACCATTTTGAAATAAACTTATTGAAAATCATTTCTAAAAAATTTTCTAAAAACAATTCATCAAGGTATTTTGGAAATATTTCATGAAATCAACCCAACTTTTCATTTGGAAAACCCTTAAAAGTTAAGAATATCACTTCTCAATTTACTTTCATTACCCAAATTGTAACACCCTAAGAAAATTTAAATAGTATTTTATTTTAATTAATTATTTAATAATTTCTATTATAATTTAAAAGCAATCAAGAAAGGTTCTAATAAAATATTTTATAAAAATAAGATATTTTGATTCAAAATTATAAAATAATAATTTTTAAGAAATATTATTTTATTTAAATAAATACTATTTTTTAAAAATGTGCTAATAATTTATTACAATATAAATACATTTAGTTGATTATTTTTAAAAAAAAAATTGAATAATTAAATTTACTTGAACAATAAAATGATTACATTTTAAACATATACAATGAAATGTATATATTTATATATCCAATTTAATATTTATGATAATTATTATAAATAAAATTTTACTACTATTTTGAAATTTTTGATAATTATAATTTTTTTAATATTTTAATAATAATAATAATAATAGTCAAGGGTAAAACATTTTTTTAAGAAAATCATTATTATTATTATTATTAAGTTAATATATTTTATAAATATATTAAAATATATTATGATTTTCTTTATAAAATTTATAATCTATAAATATATATATATATATATATTATTATTTTATATAAAACTATGATTTAATATATATATATATATTATAAATATATATAATTATCAATTTTATTATATATATATGTTTTATTTTATTATTTTATTCTAAAATGTGAATTGATTTCCTAAAAATAATGAATTTGAATTGTTTAAAAGAAAAATGACAAAAAATTAAATAAAAAAACAAAAAAAATAATATAATAAAATATTCTAATAAGGTTTATGGAATAAGAAACAAATTGAGAGAGTAAATGTAATAGATAAAAAAGATAGGTATTTTAAAAACAATAAATCAAAGAAGAAAAAAATGAATGATAAAGAATAAAGTGATATAATTATTTAGTTGAGAAAAAAAGGGAAAATTGTGATTGGTTATGTTAAGAAAAAAAATGAAATTTATGTATAATTTAAAAAATATGAAATTAATCAAAAAAAAGAGAATAAAATGATTTAAAAAAATGATAATATAAGAGATGTATCAAATGACAAAAGTGAGAAACGTGAATGAGGAAAAGTTAGAAAAATGATAAACAATGATTAAAAAATAAATATAATATATTATTATAATTATAATTATTGGTGAGATAAGAAAAAAAATTAAAATAAATTGATAATTCATGGATGTGTTTTGGGGGTATTTGTTTTGTTTTGTTTATAATAATAACAATAATAATAATAATAACTCAACTTCTCTGAGAATCTTACAACACCTTGAAATATTTTTATAAATATGGAGAACCCCTCCTCTATGGTTAGAAGACATGATCTAGACCACTCCTTTGTTTCAAATTCATAAGCAAGCAGGATATTTTCTCCCCACTTCGTTTTCCACTAGCAAGTAAGGGTTATTTTTGTTTAAAATTTACATTTTATAAAATCATGTAAAGTTTAATTTTATTTTGTGTCAGATTTACAAAGTTATATGTATATATAAATATATATATTTACATCTAACTATTTTTAGAAATTAAAAGAGTGGGGTTTTGATTTAAATTTTTATTTTTAAAGCATTCGGTTGTAAAGGTTTAATTTTATTATTGATTAATTTATATAGTTTATAAAGATATAAATATGTATATATATATATATGTATTGATATTTATCTATATAACTTTCCATTTTTCAGAATTTATAAGATAAAGGTTTCTTCTTAAATTTTACCTCTAAACCTATATTTTGTAAGGAGATTGGTTATTTTTATCAAAGGGATTGAGTATGGTTTCAAATCACCATTCTTTATAAAGTGTATAAATATTTATATTTATGTATATATATATATCAATTTATTTTTGAAAATGTTTTAACCATTTATTTTCAAATCTATATACAAAGGTTAGAATTTTTTCTTAATTTATCATTGATAATATTTATGTGTAACCTTAGTTTTAAAATGATAATAGTTGTCATTTTATGTACTCATCCTAAACAAGTTATTATTTCATGTGTGAAATTCTATCTGTACCTCCTGGTATGTCATGCATAATTAGGTATGGTCATCATCTAAATTATAATTGACATTCCATGCGTTTTTTAGATTAATTATGCATTTATTTTATTATTAATATTATTTATGATTTACAAATAAATACAGATATTTTAAGCATGGTATTCTCCTAAAAATGGTTTTATAAACTCTAAGTAAATGTTTATTACATGTTATAATAAAGGTTATTTTATTTTAAAGATAATACTTTTTTGTATGTAGTTTTTAAATGTTTTGGGTTATGATTGAGAGAGGCAGGTCCATTGAAAATGTTTTCTAAAAATTGGCACAAGTATAATAAATGTTATGTTATCGGGAGTGAACCCATAAATCTTATGGAGACTTTGTTCTATATAAGTTATGACTAGAGACCTTATGTTTTTTTATTATGGTTTTCCGAGTACCATAAATGACCCATCAAAAATTACTATTTTCAGTGGAGGGATCCCAATGATCTTTTCAATTATAATTATTTTGAGAAATTAATGGTTTATAAATTTATTTATTTAGATTCAAACATTATGAAAATCTACTTTTAAGTACGTATGTTTATTTCAAGGAAACATTTTAAGATAATTTTTTATTTTTTTTAAAACACCTTCATGAACATATTAAATGATCAGCCTATGTTTTAAATTCATTTTTTTACAGGTTTAGTATATTTATTTGTGATTTATTTTTCTATGTAGAGACAATGCACTGAAGAATATTTTGTTCATTTGATTTTATTTTGAATTGTTTTGTTAAGTTGTAAGGTTTTTCTAATCCTCTAAAATCGAGACTGGTAAAAGTTCCTGGTTTGTAATAAATATTGTGTATTTTTTTAGTAATTATTTTTACAAAAATACAGAACATTTATATGTGTTGAACCTGGAAGAGCAGGTTAAGGGATTTATAGTTGGTATCAGAGCAACGGTCTAGAAAAATTAGAAGATTGGATGTTTTCATCTAGATGGTAGAGTATAGGAGTTTATCAGTCCTATCTTTCTTAATTATGAAGATAAAAATTCATCATTTTCTAAAATCTGATGAACGAATTGTGAGGGCGCAATTCTCTTAAGGGGGAAGAATGTAACACCCCAAGAAAATTTAAATAGTATATTATTTTAATTATTTATTTGATAATTTTTCTTATAATTTAAAACCAATCAAGAAATGTTTTAATATAATATTTTATAAAATTAAGATATTTTGATTAAAAATTATAAAATAATAATTTTTAAGAAATGTTATTTTATTTAAACAAATACTATTTTTCTAAAATGTGATAACAATTTATTTTAATATAAATACATTTAGTTTATTATTTTTATAAAATAAAAATTTTGAATAATTAAAATTATTACATTTTACACATATATAATGAAATGTATATATTTATATATCTAATATAATATTTATGATAATAATTATAATTTAAATTTTAATATTATTTTGAAGTAAATAAATTTGGACAATTATAATTTGTTTTAATATTTAAATTATAATAATAATAATAATAATCAAGGTTAAAATGTTTTTTTAATAAAATTATTATTATTATTATTTAAAATTAATATATTTTATAAATATATGAAAATATATTATGATTTTTTCTATAAAACTTATAATATATAGATATATATAATTATTTTATATCAAAATGTGATTTAATATATATATATATATTATAAATATATATAATTGTTGTTTTTATTATATTTATATATATCTTATTTTATTATTTTATTCTAAAACGTGAATTGATTTCTTAAAAAAACCTTAATTTTAATTGTTTAAAAGAAAAATGATAAAAAATCTAAATAAAAAAACAAAGAGAGAGAAACGTAATAGATAAAAAAAAGAGAGATATTTGAAAAACTATAAAGCAAATAAGAAAAAAATGAATCATAAATAATAACGTAACATAATTAGTTAGTTGACAAAAAAAGAAAAAAATGTGATTAGTTATGTTAAGAATAAAAAAACAAAATAATATATAATTAAAAAAATGTGAAATGAGTCAAAAAAAGAGAATAAAATAAGTTTAAAAAATGATAATATAAGAGTCGTGTCAAATCACATATATAAATGAGAAATGTGAATGATGGAATGTTAGAAAAATTATAAAAAATGATTAAAAAATAAATATAATATATTATTATAATTATAATTATTTGTGAAATAAGAACAAAATAAAAAAATGATGACCCGTGGATGTGTTTTGGGGGTCTATGTTTTTTTTTTAAATAACTCATCTTCTCTGAGAAGCTTACGACACCTGAAAATACTTTTATAAATATGGAGAACCTCTCATCCATGGTTAGAAGACACAAGCTCGATCACTCCTTTGTTTCAAATTCATAAGCAAGTAGGAGATTTCTTCCCCACTTCATTTTCCACTAGCAAGTAAGGGTTATTTTTGTTTACAATTTATATTTTATAAACTCATGAAAAGATTGATTTTATTTTGTGTCATATTTACAAAGTTATATATATATACGAATATATATATTTATATCTAACAATTTTAAAAAATTAAAATAGAACGGTTTTGATTTAAATTTTTATTTCTAAAGCCTGCGGTTGTAAGGGTTTAATTTTATTATTGATCAATTTATGTTGTTCATAAAGATATACATATGTATATATATGTGTGTGTGTGTCTATATATATATATATATATATATGTATATATATATATATGTATATATACATGTATATATCTGTGTATATATATATGTGTATATATATGTGTGTATTGATATCTATTGATATAACTTTCTGTTTTTCAAATTTTATAAGATAAAGTTTTCGTCTTAAATGTTATCTCTAAACCTACATTTTGTAAGGAGATTGTTTATTTTTATCAATGGTATTATTATGATTTCAAATCACCATTCTATATAAAATGTATAAATATTTATATTTATGTATATATATATATGTATATATATATGTATATATATATATATATGTATATATATATATGTATATATATATGTATATCAATTTATTTATGATAAGGAATTGACCATTTATTTCCAAATATTTATAAAATGGTTATAATTTGTTCTTAATCTATCCTGGATTATATTTATTTGTAACCTTAGTTTTAAAATGATAATAGTTATCATTTTATGTGATAATATTAAACAAGTAATTATTTCATATGCAAAATTGTATCTGCACCCCCTAGTATGTCATGCATAATTAGGTATAGCCATCATCTAAATTATAATTGACATTCCATGCATTTTTTTAGATTAATTATGTATTTATTTTATTATATATCTTATTTATGATTTTAAAAAAGTATGGCTATTTTAAGCATGGTATTCTCTTAAAAATGGCTTTATAAACTCTAAGGAAATGTTTATAACATGTTATAAGAAAGTTTGTATTCTTTTAAAGAAAATAATTTTATGTACGTATTTTTGAAATATTTTGGGTTATGATTGAGAAAGGTATATCCATTAAAAGAGTTTTCTAAAAATTTGTAGTAGTATAATTAATGTTATGTTATGGTGATTGAACCCATAAATATTAAGGGTACTTTGTTTCATATGAGTTATGACTAATGGCCTTACATTTTTTTATTATGGTCTGCTAAGTACCATAAATGACCCATCAAAATTATTATTTTCAATGGAGGTATCTCAATGATATTTTCAATTATAATTATTTTGAGAAATTAGTGGTATTATAAATTTATTTATTTAGATTCAAACATTATGAAAATCCACTTTTAATTATGTATATTTATTTCAGGGAAACATTTTAAAAGAATTTTTTAATTTTTTTAAAACCCCTAATTAGGCATATTAAATTCTCACCCTATGTTTTAATTTCATTTTTTTTTTACATGTTTAGTAGATTTATCTATGATGTATTTTTCTATGTTGTTACAACAAACTGAAGACACTTTTGTTTATTTTATTTTATTTTGTACAGTTTTTTTAAGTTATAAGGTTTGTCTAATTCTCCAAAACCTAGACTAGTAAAAGTTCTTGGTATGTAATAAATGTTATGTATTTGTTTAGTAATTTTTAAAAAAAAATGCACATCATTTATATGTTCTAAACATGGGAGATCTAGTTCAGTGCTTTATAAAAATGGTGTCAAATCACTTTAAAATCACATTTTACTTAAGAAAACCCCATAAAAATTTTATAGATACTTTTCATTTCAAGTACCACTTTAAATTCTAAGTAAATTCCTTATGAAAAAAGTAAAATCATCTTGAAATCACTTTAAATAATCAAAAACTGAATTGAAACCAACTTTACACATCTTATAAGTTCACCATAAAGGACAAGTATGCCTTTAACAACCCCATTATAATTTTTAAAATTCCACCTATGAAATATAACAAGCCTTTGGTGCACATTTGAAGTGAAATATAGTTTAAATCGTCCATTAAAATAGGAAAAACCCATTGTTTTCTAATAAAATCAAGAGAAAACCAAGTTTTTATCTTAAAATATCAATAAACACACATAATAAAATTATTTTAAAATTAAATAAAAAAATTATAACTCAAGTAATCAATGGTTTTGATATTAAAATTTTAGAGAATGGGAAAACCTACCTCGTATTAATGATAAATTTTTTGGATTATCAAAGAGGAGATTGGAAAGTCCTCAGGGAGGGATCGCACAACCTAAAATAAAGAAAACACCAAAATTGGTCAAGACTAAAACCCCAAGGGTTTTTCTAAACATGAAACAGAAAGGGATAAGAAGAAGAAACAAGAATAAAGGAAAAATAGGGAATATGAGACCCTACCTTAAATAATCGTCCCTAAACCATAAATGAATCATGATAAATCTCCAAGAATTAAGGGATATTCAGAGAGGGAGGGTGTATATGAGGAGGGGTTCGGCCAGGGGAGTCTCACAGAAAAAGGTAGGAAAAATTAAGGGAAATTGGGTTTTAATAAAATGGATGGAAAATTTAAAAAATCCTAAAATTTTAATTCTTATGAAACTCACGCAGTTTACCTGCACGGTTTTCTAATCAGTGCGGTAACCACATCACACTCACTGGAAACCCAAATTCACCCCGCATGGTTTACCCTAGGACCCTACATGGTTTATAAATTCATGCATTAACCATTCCAAATGGTACTGTTAAAAATATACCACAAACACACAGTTTCCATGTGGTTACTCCTAACCGTGTGTAACCTATGTGACACCTAAAAACTTTTCAAAATTTTAAAAATTCCCAAAATTTCTCTTTAACTCAAAAAAACATAAAATATTATAAAATAAACTTTGCAGTGGCAGGGAGGGTGTCACAATTCTCCCCACGATACCACTTTTCCCCCCAAAATTCTTCAGTTAAAGTAAAGGTGATAGAAAGAAAAGGTAAAACTTGGGGAGACTCTAAGATAATAAAGACACCAAAAAATATATATCTTCCAAAATTCTATCAAAATCCTCAAACAGACACAGCACACTCAAAAAATATCCAAATTATAAGCATTCTACAAGAGTCTTGAAAAGAATGGGGACCCAACATGGGTATCCCTACCATTTAATATTGAACTAAATGGTGAAGCAATGGTAACCACCTAAAAATGGTAGAACACTACAAAAACAACCACAATTTTTTTCACAATCTAATAAAGTAGAAAAATGGATTCCACCAACCATTGACATCCATAAAACTAGCTCAACTCCAAAAGGGAGAACCATCCAAGAAACAGCAAAGGATCATGAGATCAGGTTTCCAAAACCCTTGCATCTCAAAACACCCAAATCACACAACAATTAAACATATTCCTCAATAAAGTAAATAAAATTGGTTCTAATATTGGATCACAATCCAAGAGAAAATGGGGTAAACTAGGACCTCCTACCCAAGCTACCCTCTCATAGTGAACCCAACCAGATCTGAACTGACATAAATAAGTGAATAATCTCAATAAGTTACATATCTATCCTAGACACTTGATTCACCCACCCAAGGATAAACCATATCCAAAAAATGAATCAAAACTCATATAAGGCCCCACCATAAGGCCAACATTGCATAAAATAGCTACACAAGGCACAAAGAACAAGAGGCATGATAAAATTCAAACAACCACCACTCAAACATATCATCCCAAAAGAACACCCAAGGAATATACCAAACAAATACACATTAAGGCTATAAAAAACTAAACTCATTGACCCCAAATAATAAAAAAACTCATCATACCAAGATAAAACTTACACCTAAAAGATCAAGAAAATTTATTCACGTCAATTCAATCATCTAGTTATCCAAGGCTCACCAAGCCTAGACTCCCAAACAAAAACTTATAGATAAAATACCTCTCAATATATATGATTACCAATAAGGACAACATAAAACACTATCTTGGATGATTCCATGACACACTATTAAGAGGAAAAATAAACATCATTCCTTAACCCAAGACCTTTTTGGGAGGTATACATTATATAAAATGAAACAATAACCCAACTCAAGCATGTTTCCCCAAAAAAATTGTCCTAAGGTCAATAAAGTGAAAAAAATTCATAACTCGATTTTACCAAATAAAATATTACTTACCAAAAAATCATTTCTAAATCCATGGCCCCTTAACAAGGAGTCACAAAACTCACCTTAATAGAAAACTATCTTTAAAAAATAGTCCAAACCTTTAAATACCCTCAAAATCATTTTGAAAGTAACTCACATTTTAAAATGAGTCAAAACCCAAATTTTCCTTAATTAAAACCATTAAAATAAAATCCAACCCTACTAAAAAGTAATTTACTTCTTTTTAAAATGTTTTAAATTCATCCCCCACTTAATTTTCATTAAATAAAAAAATTAATTTTTAAAACACACCCCAAGTGGGTCAAAAACCCATCACACTTAAACCATTGTCCAATTTCTAGTTCCAAAACATTTTTCTATAAAATTATTATTTTTTCACACCAAAAACAAATTTTAACATCAACTATACAAATAGAGGTACACCAAAAGTCTAAACCACATGTCAAAAAATCAGAAATCCCCCTTGAATTCACCTCCATCATAGAGTGTCACTCAAAGATAGACTAAATAGAAATCCAAATAGGATACATAATTAATATTTAATCAACCACAAATCTTGATATACTATGGTCTAACCACACAAAAATTCCTTAGAAGTTATAAAATTGATCGCTTGGTCACTGCTCGGTATATCAGTTAGTGCAAGCCAATCTCAAGACACTGAACCATTTTCTATTTCCATCTAAAAATATAACAAAAACCCCCAAGGAAACTCAACTATAATAATGAGGATCAAAACCAAAAACATCTATAATCAAAAAAAATTCTTGAATTCAAATATCAAATTCTGTTTCCCAAGGAAATCGAGGCCTGGGGAAGGCAAGTAATAGCTAGACTCTCCCTACACCTATCTCCCAAGTTCCAATGAAAATTTCAAACATGAATTTAACATGAAATAGCCAAATAAAAAAGGGGATACCCAAAAACCTAAGCTCCCACCATAGAATCAAGGCTATGATACTATTTGTAACAAATCATCATGAGGTTTCATTTAACCTAGTGCCCGACCAAGTCCTTCATTGGCCCAAATGGTGTTCCTGGTCCACATGGTCTAAAATATAGTAATTTTTTAATTATAGGAACACACTTGGTAATGATTTCTCCCTTAGATCAGGTTTAAAACCCAATGAATTTTTTTCCAAAAATCCAACAAGACCCATCCATAAGTTGGATATCCATGCCAAATAAAATAAATAGAAATAAGTAGAAAAAGATAAATAATTGAATAATTTAAAGTAAATTAAATCCCTCTACTTTCCCCCAACTCCCTCTATATAAACCACCACCAAGATTATCCCTAGTCTCCACATATATAAATTGAATCCACTAATAACCATAACTAAAAGCAGTAAAGGCCTACTTATCTAATGTAATAAGAGAACTAAATAAAATAAATAAATAACTAATCTAAAATCTCAAATATTCACTAACTAGACTAGATTTTGAACATGATCTATAAGAAAACAAGAGCTAAACAAATGCCTAAAACCAAAATTTAATATATGAATGAGCATAAGCATGCGAATTAGGCCACCACCTACCTTGACACATGCCAAAACATTAATTAAAGACTCATTTTTAAGATAGTTTGAACATAATAAAAAAATAGGTTTTTTTACACAGGAACCCTTTTAAAAGACCACAGACAACCATTTGAAGAAAAACCAGGTCCATTAGGCATGACACCACACTTTAAAACCCACACGTTGGTTTAAAAATATTACCTTGTAATTCTTATAAAATAAAATAATGAGTTTAAAGTTCAAAAAAATAAAAAAAATCATATTTATTTATAAAACACTCCAAAACTTTCTAGAAAAACTATTTTCACACTTGGTAGAAATATAATTCAAACCCATGATAAAAAAATTTTAAAACAATCAAAACTACACTTTATTATTCCTTCTTTCTAAACCTTTCACAAATTCCCTTTTCAAGAAAAATTGAAAATTTAACCAAAAAACAATAAAGAATAAGCATAAAGAATCATAAAACACAAGGTCAATACTACATGATAAGGAGAGACCAACAAACCATAAAAATATGATAATAAATCCAATCATATGGGGGGAATCAAGAAACAATGGAAATATCATATGTAAATCACGAAACAATGGATATATGTCATGGGACACATTTTGGGTTCTACAATGAGATAATACTATAATTTTTCCAAAATAATGGGATCAGTAATCAGAATATATTATATCTTAAACAAACCTCTTAGATACATCATCTTTCCCACACAAGACTAACTGGGGAACTCCTCTTTCCTGAAAAAACTAGTCAACTGAAGGTCAATAGCTTGGGTGTAAATGAACTAGTGTGGTATAAATCATGGTCTCCCATTAGGTTACCCAGTTTCCCATGACCAATAAGAAGTGGAGGTGAGAATACAACCAATCAAGAGCATCATAATAATCATATAAAATAAGAAAATATATCTCACCTCACCTCCAATGCCCTAGAAAAACCCACCCTTTTCGACATCATATAACCATCACTTAAAAAGTACACATCCTAAAGGTGAGTAACAAGTATCTCCCATAAAGTGAAAAAATACACAAGGGTCCTCAGGAGGGTTTATAACTCATCAAACCATTTAAAACCATTCAAAGGTTCCAAACAAGCCTTCCGTTAACATTAACTCATAATTCCAAGTTTCCTTTAGTCATTTGAAATTTCATTTTGAATGACCCTTTTGAAATTAACCCATTTGAACTCATTTCCAAAATATTTTCTAAAAATGACCTTTTTTAAATCAACCCATTTGATTCATTTTGAAAAAAAATTCAAAAAATAATTTTTCAATGCCATTTGGAAGTCTTTCATAATTTACACACTTTCCCTTTTGGAAAACCCTTAAAAGTTTAGAATATCACTACCCAATTTACTTTCATGATCCAAACAGGGTCAAATAAATTTAAAAATAAAATTTTTATTAATAAAAACCTTTCAAAATTTTATATATACTTATAATTTCAAGTTCCAATTGAAATTTAAAGCAAAATCCTTATGAAAAAAGTAAAATCGCCTCGAAATCACATTAAAGAATCCAAAAATTCCATGAAACCAAGTTTCCATAGATTATAAATTTTAAATATTTTTGAAGAAATTCATGCACTAGGTTTTAAATTGAGAACACCCTTTATGTCCAATTAAAACATTTTAAGTTCACCTTATATGCCAAGGATACCTTTAGAAACCCCAATATTATTTTTAAAATTTCAATCAGACAATATAGAAAACCTTTGGTGTGCATATGAAGTTAAATTGGGTATAAACCATCTATTAAAATAGTAAAAACCTTTTTTATAAAAAAAATAAATAGAAAACTATGTTTTCATCTTAAAATTTCAATAAACACCCATATAATACTATCATTTTTAAATGAAAGCACAAATTTAGAACAAAATACATCAACAGTTCTAGAATTAAATGTTTATGGCATGGGAACATCTACCTAAAATCAATAAAAAATATCTTGGAACATCAAATATGAGATAAGAAAGACTCTATGGAGGTATCAATCACCCTCAAAGCAAGAAAACATCAAAAATAGGTCAACCTCAACACCCCTAGTGTTTCACCGAATGCGACACGGCATAGAGGTAGAATAAGAAACAAGAAGAAGGAAATATGAGTGAAGAGAATACCCAACCTCATAGAATTGTCCCTAAACCATGAAGGAATCGTGAGGAATTTCCAAGAACTTATGGAGATCTAGAGAAGAAGGGAATGTTCAAGGATGGGTTTATCTAGGAGGTTCACCCAATGATGGGAGAGTGGAATTGTATGTTCTGGTCATAGCAGAAGCGTGCGATGGTTGATGCCCAGCTTTGTTTTTTGTCATGATCGATGATCAATCCAAGATTTACACAAAGATAAATGTCGAGATCTAAGGAATTGAATCAAGGAATATAGACAAGGGAAATCATGTCGAAACAAGAGGAAGGATCATCACATATTATTTATAATCAATTTAATTAAATAAAGAATTGCCTTTGTTGGAATTATTTCTTTGTTGATAGATCTTATAACAGATATGCGATGCACTGTCATTGCACTGTAGGAATCAAGTGAAGATTCCCTCTAGCGGTGATCCACATGTGTTCCATGAATCACCAGAAATTATTGAATTAATATTGAGGTACTAAAAGGGTAGATCATTGTTCTTATGCTATCTTCCTTTGATCGCTTTGAGAACCACTTCCAAAGCATTCTCCTTGATCTGGTGGAATAATATTTCTCTTCGTTATTGGGAGCATTCTTGGAGAAGGGAGCTCTCTAAGGCTTAAGAGAATTCTCCAAATCTGTTGTGCACAACCCAAAAAAATGAATTTCTCTGTTGAGAAAATAACATAACCGGGTTTGTATATCACTTGGGTTAAAATAAATTAATTTCATAAGTTCCCTTAATTATTTATTTAATCCTAACGAAACCCCATGTTAAATAATAGTAATAATATCATTATTTCCCGAAATGCACTTAACTTGATAATTATAATTAAATATTGTTTAATTAAATAATATTCAATATTTATTATTTCTTACTGGACCTAAAATCTCAATATGCCACTCCTCTATAATATTTATTAGACCTTAAATAATGAAAATTTATTTATTAAATAAATATCATACATTATTCACCAATAAATAAATAAATATTATATTTACTAAATATCAAATAAATATTTATATGTGATCAAGCATACATGAATAATTATTAAACCATGTACGAGAATAATATTTATTCAGCCTATTAAATAATAAATAATAAAATATTATTTAACTGAGATTTTGGATACACTTAGTGTGTGACCCTGTAGGCCTCTTTCTTAGTGTCATTAGGTGAAGCAACCTAATTTCCAAGGTTAGCATCTAGAAACACACCAAGTCACCCATAGAGAAATCAGTTAATGCCAAAATGACATGTTACCTTATAAGAATGCTTATTTTGAAATATAATCTCTTTATCATGATATCTCTAATCAAGTAGGTTTCATGTTAGTGCCATCAACCCATATGATCGATGTCTCTTTCTTTGACTTCTCAGAAAATGTACTTACCTATGGAACACCATGGCCATGGATTTATTTATGCTATATCATTTCCATCAAATGGACTGGGATATCAACTTCAATTAATGAATAGAAGATACAAATTGTTTCTCACATTATTCATTTGTGCAATATTACTCGTAACGCACCCAATGTATCATACCTCACCGAAAATATATTTGATTGTGGTTTTCATCAATACATCTAAGTGTGTGGCTCATAATACACATTAATAATAATCTTAAAGTCTAAGGACCAATACACACATCTGTAGATAGGAACATCCAATGACACATATAAATGTGTATTTCCTACTAGATGGTCACATTATCATAATATCTTATTGGATATTACCAAGGGAATACACCATGAGAAGGCACTTCAAAGTCCTATGAGTCTCCAACCCTGAAATCCTATATTATTTGTGTCCCTCAAATTATATCATCGGCATAGAGAAAATTTATTCAAGAATAGTGTCTTATCACTTCTAGGTTCTCATCATGGCGGGGAACTGCTCTGAAATTTTAGTGTAACACCTACTATTATGACATTATCACATACAATGTAACATAGAATAACAGTCATGATGTGATAAGTAGTTTATTATTATTAAAAACCATGAATACAAGTTTATCGTAAAGTACATAGAATTTGTTTCTAGGGAACCAACTTCAGTAGACTCCCACTTTCACTAGATTTGACTACTAACAACCTTTTGTCTGCTAACTCTCACATGATACTCATGCTTCTGCTGAGATAGAACTTTAGTCAAGAGTTCCACCACATTCTATTTTGTGGGTACTCTATTTACTACAACATCACACCTATTTTATAAATACCTCAAGAGATGATACTTCCACAGTATATTCTTTGTCCATTAGTGTGACCTTTGTTCTTTTTCAAGATCCACCATTGTAGTATTATCACAATATAATGTAATAGGGTCTTTTTTTCTAGGCATCACATTAAGCTCCTGGATAAAGTTTTGAATCCAAACAGCTTCCTTGGTTGCATCAAAATCCACTATATACTTAGACTCTACTATAAAATCAATGAAAACTGACTGCTTTGAACTCTTCCAACTCATAGATCCTCCATTGAGACAAGAAACATATCCTGATTGTGACTTCCTATCATTCTGATCTATTTGAAAACTAGGATCAGTATAACCCTTGATAACAAGCTCCTCATCTCCTCCATACACTAGGAACATATCCTTAGTTCTTCTTATATGGTTAAGGATAGCCTTAACAACAGAACAACATCGTTATCCTGGATCTTCTTAATATTTGGCTACCATTCTCAATGCATAGGAAACATTAAGTCTAATATATAACATGACATACATGATTGATCCTATCACTAAAGAATATGGTATCTTACTAATTCTCTCTTTCTCATGTTGTCCGTGAGGATACATTTTCTTATAAAGATGTAAATCATGTGACATTGAAACCAATCTCCTCTTAGATTGTTCCATACTAATTCTCTTTAGTATCTGGTCAACATATGTACTTTTACATAGTCCAAGAAGCCTCTTGTATCTATCATGAATGATCCTGATCCCTATAATGTAGGTTGTTTCACCCAAGTCTTTCATAGAAAAACATTTTTTTAACTAGTCCTTAACTGACTGTAAGACTAGTATGTCATTTCCAATAAGTAATATTTCATCAATATATACTACTATGATAACAACTATATTCCAACTAAACCTATTGTAAACACATGGATCACATTTATTCTTAATGAAACCAAATTCATTTATAGATCCATCAAATTGAATGTTTCATGACATGGATGCTTGCTTCAATCCATAAATGGATATCTACAACTTTAAAATACTTTTGTAATCACCTAGAGTCATAGTACCTTTTGGTTGTGTCATATATACATCTTTCTGAAGATTCTCATTAAGGAATACAGTTTTGACATCCATCTACCAAATCTCATAGTCATGGTAAGATTATAAGGAAAGTAGAATTTTTATGGATTTAAATATGGAAATTGGTGAATATGTTTCATCGTAGTCAATTCCTTGATGCTTTTTAAACCCTTTATCCACTAGCCTTGATTTATAGGTATTTTTTTACCTTCCATGTCTAGTTTTCTATTGAATACCAATTTTTACCCAATGGGCTTTACATCAATGGGTGAATCAACCAGAACCCAAATATGGTTCTGATATATGGAATCCATTTTATAATTCATGGCTTCTTGTCATCTTGTAGCTTCTGATTTCTCTACTACCTCCTTATAGGAGATAGGTTCATTATTTTCAACCAATAATGAGTAACCATCTTTGGTGACTAGAAAAAAATATATATGGTTCTCTTACATCTCTTATGATCTTACATGGTACTTTTGTTTCAAGAAATTCTTCTTCCATATGGACTTATGGAACCTATTCCTGCTCTAACTCTTGTGTATATTGAGCATTAAATTCATTGAATTCAATATTTCACCCATTATTCATTTTGAGGATGTTCTCCCTATCAAGAAATACATATTGTCTAGTTAAAGTCACTTTATTGTCTGAGGGTTTTTATAAGTAGTATCCCTTTATTTCCTTGGGATACCCTATAAAGATATGCTTTGTTCCCCAAGGTGCTAGTTTGTTGCCTGATAAGGCCTTTAAAAATTCCTTGCAACCCCATACCTAAGTATGTGACAAAATGGGTTTCTTTACACTCCATAAATCTAAGGGGATTCTATTTTCTGTTTTAGTTTGAACTCGGTTTAATGTGTATTTTGTAGTTTGTAATGAATACCCTCAAAATTATAATAGAATATATGCATGACTAATCATCAACCTTGCCATGTATAACATGGTATGGTTCTTCCTTTCATTAACACTATTCCACTATGGTGTATAAGGTAAAGTTAGTTGAGATAGAATCCCAAAATCCTGTAGAAAGTTGATGAAATCTTAGTTATGATATTCACCACCTTGATCCGATCGATGCTTATTTATATTCTTTTTAAGTTGATTGTCTAATTAATTCTTGAATTACTTAAATTTCTTAAAGGACTTGTAATTATACCTCATTAAGTATATATAGTCATATCTACTCAAATCATCAGCAAAAGTTATGAAGTAATAATATCCACCTCTAGATTCTATTGGAAATGATCCACATACATCAATGTGTACCAATCCTAGAAGCTCTTTGGCTCTTTCAACTTGTCCACCAAATGGTGGTTTTGGTCATTTTTCCTTGTAAACAAACATTACATCTTTCAAGTGGTTTTATATTAGAAGAGTCTAAATAACCATCTTGATAGAGCTTTGTCAAATGCTTCTCGTTTATACAACCAAGACGGTGATTCCATAGTTGGGTATTATATGAGTCATGTGAACATGATTCATTATCAATTTCCAATACTTGGTTTTCATAATTTAATACATAAATACCATTATTTAAATGTTTTATACCATAACATATGTTTTCCTTATATAAAAAAACAACTTTTATTTCCAAACTTGAAAATAAACCCATCTGTATATAGGCATGATATAAAAATTATGTTCTTGGTAACTATAGGTACATAATAATAATATTTTAAAACAAAAATAACTCCTATTAGAAATTATAGTTGGTACTCACCAATGGCCAGAGAAACCTACCTTACACCATTAGCAGCTCTCAAATCCACCTCTCCTCTAACAATATTTAGAAATCTACTTGGTTCCAACATTTGGATATAGATGTGAGCACCATAAGCTATATCTAATACCTAATGTGTAGATATTGGAAGATTAAACTTGATAACGAATGTTCATTTTGCTTTCCCTTTATTTTGGGTGCAGTTTCTCTTCCAGTTTCCTAACTTTCCACATAAAAAACATACAACCTCATTTTTCTTGACATGCCTTTGGATCTTCCTCTTTTTGGAAAGATGGTGCTTAGGAGCTCCAAACTTTTTATAGGCTGTGGGCCCCTTTTCCTTGTTCTTACTTTTCTTATTCACTAAAATGACCATGGTTTTATCACACCATATTTCCTTATCTACTTAGTGAATTGAAGTAAGAAGTTCTGAAAGACTCTTCTCATTATTTCTCATATTGTAATTGATAATAAAACTAGAGAAGGTCTTTGGAAGTGATAAAAGTATGATATCTATACAAAAATCATTAGATAATTTAATACCTAAGTTGTCTAAGCATTCAATATATCTAATAAGCTTGACTACATGAGACCCAGATGAAGTAGACTCTCCAAGATTAGTTGTGAACAAAGAATTAGAGATCTCATACCTCTCTTACCTAGCCTTCTCTTGATAGAGATCCCGAAGGTGAGACATCATGTTATATGTTCCCATGTCCTCATGTTTCTTTAGAAGCTCATTGTACATGGATGATTCCATGGAGCACTGAACATATGTATAATCATTCAGATGTTTTCATAGAGATATATCTCTTCATCACTTGCCTCATTACTATGCGCAACTAGAAAAGGTTCTTCCATCATATTTAATTTCCTTTCATGGATAAGGATAACACGTAAGTGCCTTTTCCACTCTTGGAAATTTTTTCTAGTGATAAGGTTATTATTCTCAAGTATGTTTCATAGTTATATGTTTGAATTCATTTTAATTTTATTTCTACAAAATAAGATGAGCATAATTTTAGTAATTCATCTAATAAAATTTAGACAAATGAATAAATATTATGTTTATTAGTATCCCGCTATGTTATTTAAACCCAATATCCCTCACCATTGGATTTGTAATATCTTATTTCTTGGATATTCTAGTGTAAAGGATCCATATTCCCCTTCTTGTTACCCCAACTTTGGTTGGTCAAGTAACTCGAATGGTTTTAGGTAGGCATTCCAAATTCTAATTGCATTAACTTATAGTTCTTTGATCTGCTGAGTGGACTCCCCAATACTAAAATCCTAAATTTTATTTCCTCAATATTTGCCTCTTAGTTACTCTAAGTCCTACTTTGGAAGTCAACCCTTGATGTGAACTAAGTTAAGTCAACCCAAAACTTCAGGTTAGAATTCCTCGATAATTGAAAGCACCCCAACTTTGGCTGATCAAGCACTTTGAACTATGGTTTGATTTTAATCAAAGTAATGGAAGGCTATACCGACTTAATATATATAATTGAGGGATTTTATTCTTTATTTATAAATTTAAAATTATTATCTTTATCACATTCTTGTTAATATTAAGTGGATTTACTTAAGTGATTAACCATATCTTAGATAATATTTACATATAAGCCAATTTATTTTAGTTTTATCTTGAATGATCATTAATTCATTATTTATATGATCATTATAAGAACATATATAATGAAATAACCATGAAACTCAATAGAAAAAAATAATAAAATGTGTTGGACCATAGGATATTGTTGTCCCCTTTTTGGTTTTAATAATAAAAAATCATGTATAATCACATCAATCATGTTTACTTATACTAAATAATGTTTAGTTATGTTTAATTATGATTATATATGATCAACTATGTATTTAATGCATTCTGTGAAGTTTCATGTTATAAGACAGTTACAATAGACAAAATGACTCACTAAAAATTCAAATGAATCACTGATAGTTGAGTCTGACTCACTGACTGTTCAAATGACTCACCGAAAATTGATTCTAACTCACTGATAGCTCAAATGAATCACTGATAGATGAATCACCAAAAGTACAAATGAGACACTGATAGAAGGAATGAATCACTGATAGAAAAAAAATGAGCCACCAACGCATTGAGTCACAGACGCATGGAGATACCAATGGGATGACTCACTGATAGAATGAGTCACTGATACAAACATAATGACTCACTGATAGAGGAGTCACCGACAGACTGTTTAAATTTTCTTCTATTTAAAATTATCTCTAACGGTCATATTTGAGTGTTTTAATGCTACTAATTAAATTAATGCTTTTTTCAAACAACATTAATGACTATGTTAATGGACAGTATGAGGTATGAGGTACCTCCATGTGCCTATTGTCGGGATGCAGAATATAAAAAGAGAAAATCATGTGAACTGAAGAGATGATCGTGCGTATAGACACACATAAGAGGACTCACACAAGCAACCATACTAAACCTACAAACAAAATTAATAAGAACACACTAGTCATTCTTCATTATTGATGACTAAACACAAAAGAATAGCTTATTGTGCACTAAAGTTCCAACACCTCTACACCGAAAAAAAAAGAATCGAGGGGATATAACATTATATTCCTGGAAACCAGAAGACAAATCTCCAACGACACTCTATTTTAGTGTATGTTTCCAGAAGAGGAATCAAACTTCACATATTCTACATCCAAAGGGTTTAAATCTTCATTTCACAACACAAAGATCCTTCTAAACTATATCTCTTTATTTCCTGCTTTGTTGTGTGCATTTTTACTACATTTCGAGTAGTGTGTGCATATTTATATTAAACACACACTATTTCATATGTTGAACTAAAGGATACAATATATCCTCACACAAAAATATTTTTACACCTTTTATAACCCACATAGAACTGTGGTAGAGGTCCTGTGTTACCTAGTTGTTTTAGTTTCAACGTAGAATTGTGGTAGAGGTCTTGTAACCTGGACAGTTTGTATATTGTTGTTTAAACCCCGATCCAGGGTGTGGATCAAAGATTTATATATATTTCTCGGTGATAGGTGATCACCAAGTGGATAGTATTAGGTCTCAGCTTGAGACTGAACCTATTTTTTTAATCTGCTATGTTTTCAAATTTAGTTTACTCTGTTTTAACTCATATTTCATAAAACTAAGTTTTACTTTGATAGTTAGTCTTGGATGGTATTTATAAAAGTTTTTCCTTAGTAAACTAGTTTCAAAAGTTATATCAATATATCGTATTGTTATAACTAAGAATTAATCAATATCTTGAGAAATTAATTGAATATTTAATCTATAATAAATTTAATACTTTGATTAACTAACCAGTTTTTTTAAAAATTAGGGGATTTTCAAATAAATTTTTTAACATAAGTTTTTATAGGAACTCAATTCACCTCCCTCTTGAGTGTCCTACTCTGACCAACATTTGGTCTTAGAGGTTGTTTTTAAACTTCTATTTTCAAATCCTTTTAACTATGGTTTTAGTTATGTTTTAAAGATCTTTAAATTTCTATTAGTTCTAAATGTTTAGCTCTTTAAAATTTAGTCTTTATTCATTATTATGGATAATAGATAGGAAGGTGTTGTTACCAATAGTCCTATCTACTTTAATAGTAAAAATTATGACCAGTGTAAAATAAAGATAAAAAATGCACTTAGAAAGCATGGGGTTTGATATTTGGACTATAATAGAAGATAAATATGACATACCAGACACTCCAAGAACTATATGGAGTGATGCTACAAAAAATTCTAACAATAATAATTGCAAATCCATGAATGCCTTGTTTTTTCCTTAGGGTATGAATAATTCAATAGAATTTATGCATGTAAATCTATTTATGAAATTTGGGATACCATAGTTGTTTCACATGAAGGAACCACTAATGTCAAAGAAATGAGACTTGATACTTATACTATTAAATATGATAACTTTAAGATGAACCCTGATGAACCCATTTATGATATGTATCTTAGGTTCAACAATATAGTCAATATAATGAGCTCTCTTGGGAATCTAGTGGATACAAAAGAACAAATCATGCGGCTACTTAGATTTCTACCTCAAAGGTGGAGAGGAACCTTAGTATCAATCACAGAATCCTATAATATCATTAAGTTTCCATTTAAAAAGATAATAGGAAAGTTTATGTATGAGGAATAATTAAAGGTCAATTAGGAGGAAGAGGATGAACCAAAGAAAAATTCAGTGGCTTTCAAAACCACTACTTCCAAAAAAATAAAATGAAAGGATAAAAAATCATTCTAATAGTACAAGTAATAAAGATTCACCATATGATAGTGATGATGAAATGGATCAATTATCCAGATGATTTAAGAAATTTTATAGAAGGAAGAAATTCTTCAGAAAGCCCATCTACAAAGGTAAATATGATAATAAGGGAAACTGGAAAAAGGATTGGAAATGGAATGATAATTTGAGTGAAATAGTGGGTTATGAATGTAATAGGAGAGGACATGTAAAGTATGGTTTTCCTAAGTTGAAATATAAGAATAAATATAAGGAAAATGATAAAATATACAAAAAGGAAATGAAGGCCACTTTTATTGCCTCTGAGGACTTCTCAAGTGAGTCAGAATCATTACATGATGAAAAAGTGACAAGGCAAACATTTGTTTCACGAAAAACACATCTGAGGTAACCATTGAGTCTTCTGTACATAATTCTTATTATTCTATATATTAAAGTGATTCTAATAATATGACTAATGTGAAAATGTTTGAATTCTACCAAATACTTGAAGATACATGCAATGAATTAAAATATAAATATAAATCTTCAAAGAAACAGAATGTTTTTACCTCTACTGTTAAATCTGATCTTACCATTGAAAATGAAAAGAATTATCGATTACTTAAAGAAAAAAATGAGCTTAAATTGTCCAATGATAAATTGAAAAAAGATTTATACTAGTTTAAAATAGAAAATGTATCTTGGTACAAATGATTTGTAAACAAGTTTCACCCAAATACACTGGTGGTATTGGCTATCAACCTTGTAAAATAAATTTTTTCAAAACCAATTTTGTATCTAAATCTGGAAGATACATCTTTATTCTTAGTTCTGGAAAATTTTATACAAGTTCTAACCATGAAACGTGTTCTTCTATTTCAAGTTTTTCTGGCCTGAATAAATTCTAATTTTCAAATACTTTACAAAATGTGTATAGGAAACCCATGAAATAAATATGGGTTCCCAAATCTCTTGTTACAAATGTTACTAGACCCAAAAAAATCTAGATACCAAAATATTTTCTTGTCTAATATATTTTTGTAGGAAAATTCTAGAAGAGATCCTATAGAGTTCTATGGTACTTGGATAGTGTATGTTCAAGACACATGATAGGATATTATTCATTCTTCAAGAATCTGATAAATATTGATGGTGAGCATGTTACTTTTGGTGACAATGCTAATGGAAAAATCATTATACTTTTCCAAATTGGTAACTATAATTTTGTTTTAATTTCCAAAAGTACTTTTTTTATGGATTAAAGTACAACATTCTTAGTATATCTCAGCTATTTGATAATTGTTTTAATATTAAATTTGAAAATTATGAATGCAATGTATTTGATTCTAAAAATTAATTAGTATTTTTATCTTTTAGAAATTAAAATGTGTATGTTGTAAACATAGATTACTTGTTTTCTCAAAATGTTTCATGCTTAAGTGTCTTTCACAAAGATTCTTGGATTTGGAATAGGATATTGGGACATTGTGATATTCATTCTCTTAGAAAAATTACTAGGAAAGGACTATTTAAGGATCTACCCAAGCTTGAGTTTCCAAATGGAAAAGTTTGTAATCCTTGTCAAAAGGGTAAATAACATAAAATATCTTTCAAACCAAAGATACAAGTTTCTACTTCTCAACCTCTTGAGTTAGTTCGCATGGATTTGTTTTAAAAATCTAGAGTTTTAAGTCTAAATGGGAAGAATTGTGTATATATTCTTGTATATGAATATTCTAGATATACTTGTACTTTCTTTATTACTCACAAAAGTGAATATTGTTCTCATTTCATCAAATATTCTAGAACATTGTAAAACCTATGTGGTATTAGAGTTAAAAATTTAAGAAGTGACCATGTCCGTGAGTTTGAAAATCAAGAGTTTGAATATTTTTTCTCACAAAATGGTAATAGTCATAACTTCTCTACTCTTAGGAAACCTCAATAAAATGGTGTTATAGAAAGAATAAATATAACCTTATAATAGATAGCCCAGAATATTCTTAATGAATATGACTTACCTATCTACTTTTGGGAATAAGTTTTCAATACATCTTGTTATATAATTAATAGAGTCTTAATCATACCAATTCTTAAGAAAACCCCCTATTATCTATGGAACAATAGAAAACCCAAAGTTAGTTACTTAAAAGTTTTTGGTTGCAAGGTCTTTATACTTAATACAAAAGACAATCTTGAAAAATTTTCATCCAAAATTGATAAAGGAATATTTCTAGGTTACTCAATCTCTAGTATATCCTATAGAGTCTTTAATAAAAGAACTAAGTGTGTGGAATAATCTGTACATGTCAAATTTGATGAAATAGATCCACATGAACCTAAGACCTACCTAGAAAATCATGAGGATGATCTGTCAAATCTGGACATAAATGAAAAATCTTTTGACCCTTCTATTAAATGATCTGTTAAATCATCCATTTTTGTAAATTCTCCACAATCTAGTCATGATGAACCCGAAGCTATTGAATAAGATAAATTCATTATCCCTTCTTTTTCTAAATCCACAAGAACTCTTAAGAACCATCCTTTAGATGTTGTAGTTAGAGACCTAGATAAAGGAACACAGACTAGAGTTTTTCTGAGAAACCAGGTTGAACATCAAGCCTTTTTATCATATATTAAACCTAAGAACATCAATGATTCTATCAATAATGGTTTTTGGGTAATGACTATGCAATAAGAATTAAATCGGTTTGAAAGAAATAAAGTATGGAAACTTGTAGATATACCTGAATACATCTTGACCTTAGGAACTAAATGGTTGTTTTGAAATAAAGTAGATGAAGATCTTAATATTTTGTAAGAAATAAATCTAGATTGTTTGAACAAGGTTATATTCAAGAAGAAGGGATTGACTATGAAGAAACGTTTTCACTAGTTTCTAGACTTGAAGCCATTAGAATCTTTCTTGCATTTTCAGCACATCTAAATTTCAATATATATCAAATGAATGTTAAGAGTGCATTCATAAATGGTTATATAGTTGATAATATTTTCATTTAACAACCCCCTAGTTTTACAAACCCTCAATTTTTAAATCATGTTTTTAAATTAACAAAAGCATTATATAGTTTAAAGCAAGCTCCAAGAGATTGGTATGATAGACTAAGTATTTTTCTTATTTCTAATGGTTTTACAAAGGGTATAGATGATCTTACACTCTTTATAAAACAAATTTATAAATATGTTTTAGTTTTTCAAATTTATTTAGATGATATTATTTTTGGATCTTCTAAAAATTCTTTATGTGTTGGTTTTTCATGATTCACAGTGAATTTGAAATGATTTTAATGGGAGAACTCAAATTCTTTCTCAGATTTCAAATATTTCAAAATAAAGAAGGTATTATTTTGAATCAAAGTAAATATAATAAAGATATTTTAAAAAGTTTTGGCTTTATGGTACAAAAAAGTAGTGATACTCCAATAAGTACCACTTGTAAGTTGGATCTTGATGAAAAATGGTAAAGTTGTTGATCAAACCACTTATAGAGGAATGGTTGGAAGTTTACTCTACTTAACTACTAGAAGTCTTGATATTATGTTTATTGTGTGTATGTGTGCTCGTTTTCAAGCCTACCCTAAATAATCTCATCTAAATGGTGTTAAAAGAATATTCAAATACCTCAAATATACTACCAACTTAGGATTGTTCTACCCTAGAGGACAACCTTTTGATTTAATGAGTTGTTTTGATACTGATTTTGGTGGTTTTTAGTTAGATAGAAAGATAACCTCTAGAACATGTCACTTTTTGGGAAAGTTTCTAATTTAATGGTGTAGTAAAAAGAAAAATTATGTTGCATTATCTACTGCTGAAGCTGAATACATAGTTGTCGGTAGTTGTTGTACTTATATTTTGTGGATGAAACACACTTTACTATACTATGGATATCAATTCAGGAATTTCCCTATAAATTGTGATAATAAAAGTTCTATTACATATCTAGGAATCTTGTTTCTCATTCTAGAACAAAGAATATTGATGTAAGACATAACTTTTTGAGTGATCATTATCAAAAAGGTGATATAACACTAGACTTTATTGGTACTGAACATCAGCTTGCTAACATATTCAAAAATCCATTGAACTCTAAAAGAATGAATTACATCAAACATGAATTATGGATGATTAATTTATAAGTACCTTATGTTTATAACTCTATGAAAAATAATTGTAGATGTCATGATGAAACTGACAATGTCATGCAGACAATGTCATGCCAACACCGACACTTTGTTATACTGACACAGTTGTCATGCCGACACTGAAAATTTGTCATGCTGACACTTTTTTATGCCGACAATTTTTCATGCTGACACTTTTTCATGCCAACACTTTTTCATGATGACACTTTTTCATGGTGACACATTGTCATGCCTACACTTTTTCATGCTGACATCAATGCCTTGTTATTCTGACATTGATAGTGTTATGAAAAAATCATCATGTCGACACCGATGACTCACTATTTTATCTATTTTATGTTTTAACTAAAATGATTTTGTTTTATTTATTTCTTCAAACCTGATTCACTAATTTATGATCTTTAAACACTAAATGATATAAATTCGATTTGATACATTCTAATATTTACCCTCACACTTTAACCCTTGTACTCTTGTTGATTCTCTCTACCCTCAACCTTTCACCTTCAAACCTTCAATCGAACCATCATAAATGGTATGGATAAAGTATGCACTTGAAGGAGGATCTAGAGACGAGTCACAACCTGCTAAGAAGAAAAAGGGAGAATCGAGTATGTCTCGTCTTTTTGATCCAGCCCTTTTGAACCATGTGGTAACTCCAAAGAAGGAAGTTCTTACTGAATGGTTGCTAGAGAGTAAGTCTCTACTGTTGAGGGTGCTACAGACCCAAGGTTAGCTGGACTGGTTCTCAGATAATGAGAGGCCTTACTACCCAAATATTTTCCAGAAGTTTTATATTAATGTTTAATTTATTTTAGAAGGTATTGAGATATGTTAGATCAAATCTATAGTTAAGGAAGTAGAATTTTATTTTCCTCTAGGAATTGGGAATAATTCCTTAAGGTAACTCATTAGGGAATCTACGATGACTTCCAAGGAACTTCTACACCTGCAAATAATCTGTTTTTCTTTTAGAAAGCTTTGAATGAGCTTACTAGAAATGAGGATCATATGAGGCCTATTGCTACAGAGCTATATGGTAAAAGTAGGTTTTTGTTTAAGTTCGTTCAGCACCAGCTTTGTCCTAGGAAAGGGGACTTTGCATATTTGAAATATTAAGATGTATACTTATTTTATTTGTTAAATAAAGGAGTTAAAGTGAACCTATGAAGATATTTGATAGTGCATATTAGTGAAATGATTAAGCCTTATTAAAAGATCAATTCCCTATTCTACCCAAGGTTGATCTCATCCATGCTACAAGTGAAAGTATTTGTGGATGAAAATGAAGAGATTATTTTAGATTGTAGTGGAATTTTATTGAGTAATAAATATTCAAGAGGATATAAATCCATTGGAACCCATAGAAGAAGGAATGGGTTGGTGATGAGGATAAGATTTATGAAAAATTCAACCCAGTGGACCATCCTGTTAGGCCGAGAGATTTAGTGAATCCTGGTCTAGGACCAGAATATGTTGAGCCTATTTATTCTAATGAGGAAGATAATAATACTCCTAATAGAGATAAAGGGTCTCATATTGATGATATAAGTGACCCTAACACCACTGAAGATCCAAGAAGAATGACTTATGGACCCCCTAGTCTACCTATGGCCTTACCTTCAGATGAACCAAATCTCGGTGACAATGATGATGAGGAGACAGAAGTGTCAAGAAGTGTGGAGTATGAGAACGAGTCTAGTGGTTATGAATAGGATTCATAAGAAGAATAAGATGAAGACAAAGAATAAGAAGCAGAAAGAGAAAGTGGCTCAGACAGTGAAGTAGAATAAAAAGTCAGTGGATCTAGAAGTGAGGTAGAAGAGGAATAAGGAAATAAAGATGATGATAGAAATGATGAAGATGGTGAAGAAAGTGAAAGTGGAAATTATAGTGATCATCTTGATGATGATCAGGGTGGAAATTTTTATTTGGTTGAGTCTATAGTTAAATAATAGCCTATATAATCTTCAAAAGTTGCTAATGTAAGTGATGCATTAGTTGATGTTCCAAGAGAAGTAGATGCTTCTGTTGGAGAAGAGCAATCAGTTGCAGTTTATGGTACAGTGGATGCTCAGATAGTCTCTACACCAAAATTGGTTTATGCTAGAAGAAAATATCAAGATGATGGGGAGAAGACAGTAAGAGGAGATCCATTTGAGGAGAGCTTCAAGATAGAAGAGCTCAAGCTAATGGAGAACATCAATTTGGAAGAGTGAGACTTGATACTCTCACCCCTTTAGATGATGATTTTATGTATTAATGGGAAAGGAATCTTGGATATGTAGATCTTTCTCTGGATATGAAGATTCAGATGATAAGGTGTTTTTATCTATTTCAATAGAATCAGTGGCTAAAACCCTTTCTTTCAACAATATCACTAAGGATGAATTTGAAATGTTTAAGAAAGAAATGTGTTAAGTTTTCAGGGAATTTGTTCAAGATAAAGTTGTGCCAATTCCTACTCTATGTGATGAGGTAAACTCTTTAAATACTTTAATAGAAGAGATGAAGCAGTCTGTGCAAGATGATCCTATTCCAATTCAGAAAGTTGGTGTGAATGGGGCCGATGTAGTCAGAGTTTCCAAGAAGGTTATAGCTAAGATTCAACCAAACTTAATTTCAACGGATGAAACAATTATTGAAAACAATACCAAGCTTGGGAATGAGATGAGAAAACTGTTTTCTTCCATATATGGGTTAACCTCTGAGTATAAAGGATGTTTGGATATAGTTCTTAAAGCTATTAAGGAACATGCCTCATATCTTTCTATTCCTTCTACCTCTGCTCAGACATCTCAGGCCTTGGACATTGGGGCAGTTAGAACTATTGTTAAAGAAGAGCTTCAATCCTTATTTGGTGCCTCTGGTTTCAAAAGTCTTTCTAAAATTGAGAATAACACTAATCGTTTTCATGATATGGTTAGGTTCTACTCCAAGAATGATGAAACTGTAAATGATCAGATCATATAGAAAGTGGAGTATTACTTTAAGAGGATTTATACCAAAAACCAGTTGACAAGTCACTTTAAATACTTGGTAGAGAATTTGAAGTTGCATCCAGTAACAAGATATTTTAAGGATAAAGTTCAAAATTAAAGTACTTCACACCTCTTCTTGACAAGTTTATGAAGAAAAACAATGATTTTGAAAAGTCAACGAAATATGGTGGTGAAATAATTGAGGATTTAATCAAGCTGTTAAAGCCCTATATCCGTTTTTAGAGTGAAGCCATCATGGTTCCAGCTACTGCACCTCTTAGACCCTCTAGTGTATCCCCTTCTATATCCTTTCCTCCCCAACCATAGTCCATGTCTGTCTCTATAGATCTGAGCTAGCTTCTTCCAGTTATCACATAACATACTCAACCTAGTGTTTTGACACAACACACACCCAGCCTTGCACCATCTATTATTGAATGAATACACTTTCCTTCTCTTCAGATTCATTCAAACCCTCCATTATCTCATCCTACATCCACTAAACCTAACATTAATCCTTCTGAAAAAAGGAAAGGACAAACTATATCCCAATGAGTAGTTTGGATCACTTTTTTATAGGGCTTCTTGAATGTATTTTTGTTGTATTATATTGAAATATATTTTACCCTTATTATGAAATTCAATGATCTTTCATTTTCCTTCAATATGTTATGCCTATTTCCTTATTTCATGTTATTATTTCATATCTTTACTATTTTTGATAATCCCAAAAGGGGAAGAAAAGATAAAGGGGGAAAAAATAAGGCGTTATTTATTTTACCTCTGAACCTTATCTCTTTTTTGAGAAATGTCGTTTTTTAAAGAAAATTAGTAGTGAGATATAGTAAGTGGACTGATTATATTAATCATCAAATAATTTTACTTTATAATTCGTGATTTGTGATCATCAAAAAGAGGTATATTGTTGGACCATAGGATATTGTTGGCCCCTCTCTGGTTTTAATAATCACAAATCATGTCTAATCACATCAATCATGTTTACTTATACTTAATCATGTTTAGTTATGTTTAATTATAATTATCTATGATCAACTATGTATTTAACACACTCTATAAACTTTCATGTAATAATATAGTTACAATAGACAAAATGAATCACAGACAGTTCAAATGACTCACCGATAGTTGTGTCTGACTCACCGACAGTTCAAATAACTCACCAGCAGTTGAGTCTAACTCAACGACAGTTCAAATAACTCACCGATAGATAACTCACCGAAAGTAAAAATGAGACACTGACATAAGGAATGACTCACCAACGGAACAAAATGAGTCACCAATGCATTGATTCACTGACGCATGGAGATACCGACAAGATAACTCGCCAATAAAATGAGTCATCGATACCAACATAATGAATCACTGACAGAGGAGTCACCAACATACTATTTAAATTTTATTCTATTTAAAAATTATCTCTAAAGATCATATTTGAGATTTTAATGCTACTGATTAAATTAATGTGTTTTTTAAACAATGTTAATTACTATGTCAGTGGACATTATGAGGTGCGAGGTACCACCACATGCTTTTTTTAAGTTGTAGAATATAAAAGACAAAAGAATGTGAACTAAAGAGATGACCATGTGCATAGACACATAGAAGATGAATCACACAAGAAACTATATTGAACCTAAGAACAAAAGGAATAATAACACAAGATCCATTTTTTATTCTTGTTGACTGAATGCAAAATAAGAGTATATTGTGCACCAAAGTTTCAACACCTCAACACCAAAAAAAACATAATTGAGGGAATAGAAATTCATCTTATTAGAAACCAAAATACAAAGCTCCAATGACACTCTGTTTTGGTGTCTTTTCCCAGAATAGGACTCAAACTTTACATCTACTATATCCAAAGAGTCCATAGCTGCATTTCACAACACACAGAGCCTTCTAAACTCTATCTATTTATTCCTTACTCTATTGTGTAAATTTTTACAACATTTTGAGTAGTGTGTGTATCTTTCTATTAAAAACACACTATTTCCTATGATGAACTAAAGGATATAAGATATCCTCACAAAAATATCTTTTTACACCTGTTATAACCCACATAGAACTGTGGTAGAGGTTATGTGTGGCCTAGCAATTTTAGTTCCCACATAGAACTGTGGTATAGGTCTTGTGACCTGGAAAGTTTGTATATTATTGTGTAAACCCCAATATAGGGTGTGGATAAAATATTTATATATATTTCTTGGTGAAATTTGATCAAAAAGTAGAGAGGATTAGGTCTCATCTTAAGACTAAACCTCTAGTTTTAATCTGTTGTGTTTTCAAATTTAGTTTACTCTGTTTTAACTCATATTTCAGAAAACTAAATTTTACTTTGATAGTTATTCTTGGATAGTATTTATAACTATTTTTTCTTAGTAAACTAGTTTCAAAAGTTATATCAATATCTCATATTTTTATAACTGAGAAGTAATAAATCTCTTGAAAAATTAATTGAACAGTCAAACTATTATAAATTTACTACTTTGATTAAATGGCGTGTTTTGTTTTTAAATTAGGGGATTTTCAAATAATATTTTTAACAAAAAAAATTATATGAACTCAATTCACCCCCTCTTGAGTGTCTTACTCTGACCAACAAAATGGTATGATCGTGACCTTTACTAATGGTTATTTTATCTAGCGGTTGATAAACTAACCGCTGACCTAGGGGAAAAACACCTTGAACTAATTAAGTTTCGTGTTGCAACTTTCCACCTATCCACCTATGTATCTCCTTGTATTGGTTTGGCCTCAACTATGAACTTGAAATGCCTCCAATATCTTAGGATCTTCATCCATTACATGTGATTTTATTCCCACACAGGTGAGGTGAAAGGGTTTTAATTAAAGAAAACATGGGCATGCAGGCCCTACATAATAAGAGGGGAGAAGGCACGCAGACCAACAATTTAATTTAATAATAAATTAAATAAAACCAATAACATACAAAGGTAGGGTCTAGATCATGATCATCCATATATATACAATGAATTACACATTTAATAAAACTAGAATTCAATTATTAATCATTCTTATTTAAGATAAATCATGCTCAAATTAATTAATTATCTCATTTAATTAGAAAATTATTTTATCTTGATTCTCATCTGAATTTCCTTGAGATTCTCATCCATTATAATTTTAAATAAATTAAATAGATTCAGTTATTATTAACTATTTACATAAATGTACCTTGGAGGTGATACGGTGAACACCCGTCTGATTCTACCCAACATGTATTATACTCGTATAATATTTTACACTTGTGAAATTTGGCATACACAACTTGTCATGTACTTCCATGATATGTACTTCACAGATGATTACACGAATTACATGATTTTTTGGTCACATGTTATGCTTCAATGCACATAGAGTAACAACTTGTAATACAACTTATACATGATATGTAGATATGAACATTATGTAGATATTAATTAAACATTTATATATATATATATATATATTAAAACCTAACACATTGTGTTTCCTATATTTAAAACCACACACAAGCACATGTCTCAAGGTTTACATAGTATAATAAATAAATTTTAATTTTTTGTAATTTGTTATAAGTACATGGTGTGTGAATCTGAGCTACATGACATGTATATCTCTCATAGTCTATCTGAGGTATAAGTCTAGGGAATTGACATGTAAATATTACCTCAGAAACTAGAGTACATAGCATGTCTAATGGGCTACATGTTGTGTGATCTTGGAATTACATGGTCACCAGTCAGGTCGATGACTCAAAGGGACTACATGTTATGTATGTGTGCTACACGACATGTACTCTAGTTGACCGTGTGACACCCTGTCCTGGTCGATACATGGAGTGATTTAATAACTACACTATGTGTCATCAATGCATACTACTGAATTAATTTTCAAATTAATTCCTAATGCATTGAACACAACTGAATGACATGTAACTATGGTTACACAAAATGTACTGCTGCGTTATCTAGCCAGAAACCTTAGCACCTCCTAGTGAGATCTTTTATTTTATTTTAATCATAACATTAATCATTTATATTAGATATATGAGAAATGAATAAGGAAGAAATATATCTCATAATTTGGATTAAAATAACGATTAAACTTGAATTGAAAAACTAAATTAAAAAATGAATAAATCACCAATGATATTTAAATAATTATAAATAATTATATGACCACTCTGATACCACTTGTAGGTTTTTGGAATAGTGGAAGCATGCGATGGGTGGTGCCCAAATTTTCTTTTTGTTATGATCAATGATCGATATGAGATTTATACAATGATAAACATCGCAATCTACAAAATTGAATTAAATAATATAGACAAGGGAAATCATACTGGAACCAAAGAAAGGATCATCACATATTATTTATAATCAATTTAATTAAATATATAATTAACTTTGTTCTAATTCTTTCTTCATTTATGGATCTAGTAATAGATATATGATGCACAATTGTTGAGTTGTAGGAATCAAGTGTAGATTCCCTCTAGCAGTGATCCAAATGTGTTCCATGAATCTCCAGATGTCGCTGAAATAATCTCTAAGTGCTATCATGGAAGATCCTTGCACTTTCATCGTCTGCCTTTGATCACTTCTAGAACTAATTCCAAAGTGTTCTCCTTGATCTGGTTTAAGAATATTTTTATTCGTTCTTGGGAGCATTAATGGAGAAGGGAGCTCTCTAGGGATTGAAATAATTCTCCAAATACATTGTTCACAACCCAAACAAATGAATTTCTCTATTGAGAAAATAACATAACTGGGTTTATATATCAATAGTGTTAAAAAAAATTACACAAGTGACCTTAATTGTTTATTTAATCTTAACAAGACCCCATGTCAAATAATAATAATAATATAATTATTTATTGACATGTGATTAACTTTAAAATTATAATTAAATATTATTTAATTAGATAAAATTCAATATTTATTATTTCTCATCGAACCTAAAATCTTAGTCTGCTATTTCTCCTTAATATTTATCAGACATTGAGTAATGAATATTTATTTATTAAATAAATATAACATCATTAGTTACCAATAAATAAATAAATAATATATTTACTAAATAGAAAATAAATATTTATGTGCGATCAAGAATACATGAATAATTATTAAACCACTTATGGGAATAATGTTTATTCAACCTATTAAATAATAAATAATAATATATTATTTAACTGGGATTATGGATACACTTAGTGTTTGACCCTCTTGGCCTCTTTCTTAGTGGAATTAGGTGAAGCAGCCTAAAGTCCAAGGTTAGTGTCTAAAAACACACCAAGGAACCAATAGAGAAATAATTTAATGTCACAATGACATGTTACCTCATACAAACACATACTGTGTAATATAATCCCTTTATCATGATATATTTAATCGAGAAGGTTGGATGCTGGTTCCATCAACCCCTGTATTCGATGTCTCTTTCTTTGACTTCCCGAAAAATGTATTTTCCTATAGAACACCATGTCCATGGATTTATTTAGGTTATATCAATTACATAAAAGGACCTAAGATATCAACATCCATTAATGAATAAAAGGGATAAATCTTTTCTCACATTATTTATTAATGCAATATTACTTATGACACACCCAATGTAACCCACCTCACCGCAAACATTTGTCGTCATAGTTTTCACCAATACATATAAGTGCATGACTCATAATACTCATTAATAATATTCTTAAAGTCTATAAACTAATACACACATCTGCAGATAGGTACATCCAATGACACATATAAATGTGTATTTCCTACCAACGGGTCTCATTCTCGTAATATCCTACTAGATATCACCAAGGGCATACACCATGAGAAGGTGGCTCAAAGTCCTATGAGTCTTCACCCCTAATATCTTGTATCATTTGTGTCCCTAAAATGATATCATCCGAATATAGAAAATTTATTCAACAATAGCATCATATCACTTATGGGTTCTCATCATAGTAGGGAACTGCTATGACCTTTTAGTGTGACAGCTACTCTTAGGACATTATCGCATACTATGTACTACACAGAAGAACAATCATTATGTGATAATTAGTTTATTAATATTAAAAACCATGAATACAAGGTTATAAAAAAGTACACAGAAGTTGGTTCTAGGGTACCAACACCAATATGAATTAGGGGAAATGGTATTTTAATAAAATGGAGTGAAAATTGGAAAATTAAAAAAAATCAATTTATGGGATACCCACACCATTTTTCAAACTATTTCATAAACATGAGAAGCACATGGGACACCCAAATTCACCTTGAACTATTCCCCCTTATACACCACATAGTTTAATTAAAAAGGCCCAACCATGATCACTGCAATCACTGGGAGGGGGAGGGGTTGAATCAGTTATATCCTTTTATTTTAGGTTATCATTGTTGTATAACAACTTTTACCTCTTGTTAAATATTTGTCACTTTTTTGAGAACCAAACATTCATACATCCACATGAAAACAAGTATTTACAAGGTTAACTACTCAATAAGAGTATCTAGTACTTGGTATATTTATAAATAATCCAATACCACACAATCCACTAGAAAACAATTCTTTTGTGTGGATACAAGTAGTAGGAAAAATACTTACACTTATGAAGCACTATGATCAAAATAATTGTGCATGTGCTTCTTCTATAATGAATGACGTAAATAAGTTTTTTTAAAAAATTCATAAACCTACACCAGTGGATTTCAAACATGTCACTTTGATGCTTCAAAAACTTCTACTTTTTTAATTATTTTGAAAACATTTCTTCTATTTCTTACCTAGAATCATATTGGAATAATTTCTCTATAAATTGTACAAAAACTCAATCTAATTCTTCAGTATGAAAACAAGTCTGATTTTCTAAAAGAAAATATGATCACTTATTTATTTTCCTGAAACTATCAGTCCAATTTCTTGGTATAATCTAGAAAATATAGACTAAAACTTCTTTTAAACACTTCTTCTATCCGAAAAATGTTTCTCAATAAATTCTGTCTGGAAAGAAATACTCTAGATCTCTCTCTCTCTCTTCTACATGTGAACAGTTTTCAAAGTATGTTGTATTTTGACCTATATTTATAGGTTCCTCATAAGTGAAAATGGTGGGAAACCAATTTCACTTTCCCACTCACACAAATTCCAAAAACCTAAATTTCACATTCATTTCAACTTCATTTTGACCACTTCTCGACACTTCTCATCTCTTTAGTATTCATCAAAACATTCTTGAATCTTCTCACAACTTCAGCCTACTTTGAATTTCCAAACAATTTTTCAGTCTGTTTCATTTTGATTTTATTGATCCAATTGAAATCATATAAAATAAAAGACTTCTAATTTTGATTCTCTAAACCAACTAAAAATTCACTTCCATAGATATAGTTTAAACTTATAAAGACTTCATAACACAAAAATATTCTGATGGAAACTTCAATATGATTCTAATTTCTTTATTTTTTTCAAAAACTCCTCAAACTAATGAAACTTTTTCTGATGAAACTCATCATATGATGACTTATCAGAATCAGTGTGTTTGATGGAACAGTCTCTATTTCCCATCCACTAGATCAGTTTCAAAGATTGTAAAATGAATATTGACCCAATTGAAACAAATCAACACAACATGAGACCAAAAAATAAAGTTTTAGATCCCATGAAAATGGTTGAATACACTATTGTATTTCAATCGAGTGATCGATCTCTAAATCCCTTTTTATTCATCAGTTCTAACAACACAACTGATTGATCAACGTCAATAACTTCTTTACTTAGTCACACTCAACAACTCTGATCTTTTTTATATGATTTAGATATTTTAATGTTCTTCCTATAATGGAATCTTGCATCTAATTTTTTTTATCAGTGTCAACTATACATCTGATGGATTCATGTCAGAACATGTTTGATGTATTGAGGCCTAAACTTTTCTGATAGACCTGTATCAACAATGAATTCTTTCATTATGAGATTCAAAAACTAATGGTTCAATTAATGAATTAGTTTATCTAATGGATAAGTTGATCAGCATCTTTTAAAAACCTTTTAATTTAGAAAATTAAAACTCTCAAACTTCAAATAACATTATTCTCCCATACTTCTCAAACCAATGGTCTATTTCCAAAAAACTTCAACTTCATAGAAACGCTAGAAAGTCGAATTTTATTTTTCTTCCAAAAACTCTAGCTTGTATCTTGACTTCTTTATAATGATTTAAATATTGAGATTGGAATAGAATCATCTTAAATTGTGTCAAACATCTCTAAATACATTCTAATTTTAATACACCTTCCCACTTCATTCCAAAAACTTTAATTCGGGACAAAATATGAGTCTAAAAAAAATTCACCAAGAAAACAACTTCAAAATAGAAAATTGTATTTGATAGAAATTCTAAAGAAATGTGAATTTGATATTTTGATTCTGGTAATTCTTCATCTAATAAAAAAACCTACAAAGTGAAGTGATTTCTTGAAAATACAAAAAAAACAAAACATTCAATAACCACTTCTTCCTTCCAGTGTCTGAAAAATAGATTCCATCCAAATTGGTCCTAAAAATATTCCCCTTTGGATTTTTTTGTCAACCTAGATTCATAAATCACTAAAACTTTGTAAACTCAAGCTATGGATCACTTATCAATAATTATAATTCTAATTGATTGAACTCATTATAGGAAACAACAATCACTGATAGAAAAACCATGTTATTCATAATAATTAACTTAATAACTTCTCCTGAATTTTAAAATCATCTTTCATACAATCCACTTCTTTAAAACTTCTTTAACTTTCCTATAAAAACAAGTTTCCTGTAATAAATTCAACAAAATGTTAGTACATTTTTCACAATCACACGTTGAGTTCATAGATTATCCCTTTTAATAACTCCCCCTAAGTACATGCTTCCTTAAAAGGTTTAGCATATACCAATGGATAGATTTATGAAACATCATTTTTATCTCCTTTGACAAAATTATCCAAAGACAATATGAGATAGGGGATAGAAACACATACCTCAACCTTGTAAATAAAGAGTTTATAATCCCATGTTCAACCTCAATTTATAAAAACATTCATTTGGTAAAGGTGTTTTGAATATTTCAGTAATTTGTTCCATTGTAGGAACATACTACATCTTGAGTTCATTCTTCTCCACATGATATTTGATGAAATGATACTTGATATCAATATGTTTTGAACAAGAATTTTTTACTATATATATTTTGATATTTATAGCACTCTGATTATCGCAACCCAATATAAGGGGTAATTTCACTTCAACTAGAAAATCTTCCTACTGAGTCTGAATCCACATAAGTTATGTTGAAGATTGAGTGGTGGAAACATATTCATCTTCATCCATGTTAAGAATTAAAAAATTACACTTTTTAGTATGCCAACTCACATAACTTTCCCCCAAAAATAAAATTCCATCAAATGTAGATCATCCACACTTCCTACCCAATCAGTATCTGTATAACCAAACAAATCAATTCTTTTTAAGTTATCATAATTGATATTGTAAACTATTATGCCTATAATATATCTGAGAATTCATTTTCCTACCAAGAGATTATATTCTTTTAGTGTACTTTGGAATCTTTCACATAAAGTAACAGCATACATAATGTTTATTCTGTAAGCAGTCTGATATAAAAAACATCTAATTAGCTTCTGAAATTCTTTATAATCCACTTCCTTTCCTTCTCCATCTTTAGAAAACTTGTTTCCCACTGAAATTAGTGTGGAAATAGGTTTCAAATTTTCCATGACAAACTTCTTAAGAAGTTTCTTAGCATGCTTCTCTTGAGATAGAAAAATATATTTCTTCTTTTGTGAGATTTATAATCCAATAAATTAGTTTATTTCACCAATCATGGACATTTCAACCAACTTATTCATCTCTTTAGGAAACTTTTCACAAGTTCTTTCATCATTTAAATCAAAGGTAATTTCATCAACATGCACAATTACAATGAGGAAAATCTATTTATTTTATTTGATGTAGAGATTATTTTCAACTCTTCCCTTTTTAAAGTTCAACTTCTTTAAGCTGGCATCCAATTTGGAATACCAAGTTCTTGGAAATTTCTTTAACCCATACAAATATTTATTTAACTTGCACACATAACATTCATCTTTTCCAATAACAAATCCATGCAAATATTCAACAAAAACTCCTTCATCAAGATCTCTTTTGATAAAATTTTATTTCACATCCATATGAAAGATTTTATAACTACTTTGTGCAGCAATTGAAAAAAAATATTTTGATCACTTCTAACCATGCAACGGGGGAAAAAGTCTCATCAAAATAAATGCCTTCAATTTGTGAGTAACCTTTTCAAACTAATCATTCCTTTTTTTATCACTTCACCATCTTCATTCAACTTGTTTCAAAACACCCACTTTGTACTAATAAAATTTTTATCATTTGGTTTGGGTACAAGTTCCCAAGTATCATTCTTCTCATTCTTGTCTAACTTATTATTTTTAGTAATAATCCACTCCTAATGCTCAAAATCTTCATTAACGTATTTTGGTATAACATTTGAATACAAAGAATTATGTACAAAAAACTTTGATGTTTTTCTTTTTTAAACTCTTTGTTGTTGATCACAAATGATGTTTTGAAATTTCACCTATTTCATCAACCTAGGATGATATATACGAAGTTATTCCTCATCACTAGAAATAGTAGATTCTGATTCTTCCACCTATGTGGCATCACCATTTTTGGAATTCTTTTCATGTTTCAGAACAACTCTTTAAACTTATTCATCTTTCTTTTATGCATATGTTTTTGAAACATATTATTCAGCTTTTTCAAGAACTGTATATAAACAGAATCAACTATATTTCATGTTTATTTGTTGAAACATCTATATCCTCTACCATATAGAGAATAGCCAAGAATGATTCCATATTCACCTATTTGATCAAATTTTCTAAGATTTATACCTTTGTTAATTATAATATAGAGACTCTCAACCACCCTTAAGTATTTTCAACTTGAAGTTTCATTATAGAAAATTTCATAAGGATTCATATCATAAATTAGTCTATAGAAACACTGATTATAAATGTAAATTGTTATACTCATTACTTTCCTCCAGATTGAATGATAAATACCATGTTCAATTAGTATTATATGCCCCATTTCCACCAAACTTTTATTCTTCCTTTCAGTAACATGATTCTATTATGGTATATACAGTGGATTTAACTCATGATGAAATCTATGTTTTTTAAGATAACTTCTGAATTAGTCATTCTTTTATTTAATTTCATTATCATTTCATGTCTTATTCATAGAATATTCACATTACTTTTATTCACTTCTCCTAAAACTCTTAAACATATTCAGATCATCTGATTTATGTGTCAAATACATAGTACAAGTAATGCAATTAAAATCATCAATGAAAGAAATAAAGTACTTATATCCCAAAGTTTACAATTTACTCATTGGCCCACAAATATCATAATGAATTAGTTATAGGGGATGATTTGAATGAATTTCAAATTTATTATGTATAGAGTTTGTAATTTTACCTTTTTGAAAAATTGAACAACACTAGTCCCTTCTTTTTTTCATATCAGAAATATCATGAACACGGTGTCACTTTATTAACTTGCTCATATTCCATTAACACATATTCCCAAACATTTATTCCATAAATAATTTTCTTCCATCATTCTTAGATAACAGGAATTCTATACATCATCAACTTGAAACAGATTCCCCTTTGTATATTAGCCTCTTGTAATAACTTTTCTGTCTTCAACTCTTTTCAAAACAAAACAATATTTTCTAAAAACAACTTTATTTCCTTCAACAAAAAGTTTTGAAACACTCAAAAAAAAATTATCCCATCAATAAAAAAGGACTTCTGGGATTTCAATTTTTCTTCCCCATTAATAGAATATCCAACACCTTTGATTCTAAGTGATTTTTCATTATCAAACATCATTGTTCCTTATTTAAAATTTTTCAAATTATAAAATAGCTTCAAATATCCAGTAATATGTGAAGAGAAACTACTATCCAAAATATAGGTTCATCCTCCTTTTGTAGTTTTGAGATCAATTTCTATAACAAGAGATTTTTCTTTCCCTTTATATTCCTTCACATTTGAATTTTGAAAATTGTTATAAACATGTTTTTGTGCTGGTAGAAAAATAAGACATACTTTAGTAATATGTCTAGTTTTTTCACATATTTCTCAAATAGTTTATATAGCATGGAATCTATTTTAAACTTTCAAAAAAATATTAAAATTCATTCTTTGAGAGGATTGGCTCCCCCCTTGAACTTTTATTCCTATAACTCAAGGGATAATTATAGTGTTGATGATTAAACCATAAAATATTTCTTGTATGGAAAAATACACCAAAATACCAGCAGTATCCATAAAAAGAATATTTTCCCCTGTAACTTCCATACTACATGAAGTTATGAACATGTTTTTCTACAACTTTCTTACCTTCCGTATCAGAACTTTGTTGAGCCCCAATATTCCTACTATCACTCTAAATCTTCTTCAATTTGGTTTTATTCCAAACTTTAACAGAATCATATGTTTTAGAAACATTTTTTCATACTTTTGAATTTTAGAAGCTTATGAATTTTTAACTTTGTTTATTTTGACAAGATATGATAATTTATCATCTTTATTCTTCTTAATAACATATTCAGTTTTATTTTCATCCTTTGAAGATAACTTTTTTTATCTTTCTTAGGTTCACACTTTCCAGAATTTTTGCTAACTTCAGAGACATACTTATTGAAACTTTTAACTCCCTACTCGGCATTAGAGAAATTTTTTTGAACAAGTTTTAACTCTTCTTCCTTTAATTTTATCTTCACTTCAATATGTTCATTCTGATTCTTTACTTTTTCAATATATTTATTCAAGAAATAAATCCCTTTGAAAAACTTATCTTTCTATTCAATAAAATATTATTGACTATTTATTGTATAAATTTCCTTTTCAAATACTTTATTTTTCTTTCATGTCTTACAATCTTTCTAAAACATTCTTTAAATTTTATTTTCAAAGAAAATTCTAACTGAGTTTATTTCTCTTCATAACTACTGCTTTCATCACTAATAAACACTTCATCATTTACTTTTTTAATAAATGTGTTTTCTATAACATCTTTAGTAATTCTTTCAACCTCAACTTAATTTTACTCATCTTCGTCATCTTTAGACAAAAACTTATCCTTTTGGATTTGGATAACCTTTTATCTTCTCCATTGGAATAGGATTTTGATCTTTCAACATGTTTCTTCCAATATATTCTTGACTCTCTATCATCTTTATCATTTTCTTCTTCATCTTTTCTTTGAGGGAAATTTTCAGAAAAACTCCTAATTGATCCACATTCAAAACATTTTAGAGGTAGCTTCCCTTTTTACTTTAATATACCTATTTAAAAAAATTAGAAAATAAGGACATGAATTCATAAAAATTGTAACTAACCTAATTTTAAGTGTCTAAGTCATTGTCTTATTTATCTTCAAGAACTTTCTTGGATTTCCCTTTCTTAATAGCTTTGAAGGAAATTTCTCAGTCACATTTTTCTTTTATTTTCATAACTTTCTCTCTTATCATCTCATATATAATGAGAGTGCTATGAAGGTCATCCAAAGATAGAGTTTCAGGATATCTATCATCCAAATATGAAATATTGGCATCAAACTTGTCAGGAAGAATTTGTAAGATCTTTTCAAAAATTGTTGAATCTTTTAGCTTCTTAATAATACTTTTTATAGTGATAACAATATCATTCACCCTTGTAAATAAGTCACCAATAGATTTATACTCACCCATTTTGAGATCTTCGTACTTCAACCTCTATATTTGTAACTTTTCCTTTTTCACCTTCATATTTTCTTCATATATATTTTTTAACTTTAACCAGAAGTCTTTATCAGTTCAAAATCCCTTCACTCTATGAAATTCACTTTCATAGGGTGATGATAGTAAAAAAAATTTATTCCTTCAAACATTATCTATATTTTTATTAAAAAATAGAAGGAAATAAATCTTTAGAAGCTTCCAAAACATCATACCAAAGAGTCATAAGATGCATAAATATTATATCTTTCCAGATATGATAGTTCTTTACATTGAAAACTAGAATCCCCTTACTTTTCACATAATCCAAATTCTCCATAACAACTTCTCTTCAAACACTTCACCAAAGAGTAAATAAAGAAACCTAGCTCTGATACCAATTGAAAATGCCCAAATATGATCAATACAATCATTGAGAGGAGGAGGAGTTGAATCAATGATATATTTTTCTTTTAGGTTATCTTTCTTGTATAACAACATTCACCTCTTTTTATAAATTTATCACTTTTCTAAAATCCAAAAATTCACACGTCTATAAGAATAAAAGTATTTACAAGGTTCACTACTCAATAAGAGTATCTATTCCTTTGGAATGGTTTGTAAATAATCCAAAACCACACAATCCACTAGAAAAAAAATCCTTTTTTTAGATATAAAAAGTAGGAAATACCTTTACACTTGTAAAGTACTATGATCAAAACAATAGTGCATGTGATTCTTTTAGAATGAATGATGTAAATAATTTTTTGTAACAATTTCAGAAACCTTCACCAATTGGTTCTGAACATGTCATTATGATACATCAAAAACTTCCACTTTTTTAATTCTTCAGAAAACATATCTTCTATTTCTTACCCAGTAGCAGGTAGAAACAACTTCTCTAGAATTTGAACAAAAACTTGGTCTGATCACTTAGTCTGATTCTTTAGTATAATTCTTCAGTCCAAAAACAATTTTGATTCACTTTTCAAGAAGAAAGTATGATCACTTATTTCTTTTCCTAAAACTATCAGTCCAACTCATAAAATCAGGACCACAACTTCTTCTGAACACTTCTTCTATCTGAAAATCATTTCTCTATAAGTTTTGTCTAGAAACCAAAACTCCAATGCTCCCTCTCTCTTCCACATGTGAACATTTTTCAGAGTAAATTTTAATTTGACCTCTATTTATAGGTTCCTCAAAAGTGAAAAGGGTGGAAAAGCAATTTCACTTTTCCACTCACAAAAATTATAGAAACCCAAATTTTACATTCATTTCAACTTCATTTTGACCATTTATAAACTCTTCTTAACTCTTCTAGATTATTCTCAAACCATATTGAATCTTCTCAAAACATCATTCTTTGAATTTAAAAACAATTCATCAGTCTAAAACTATTTTTCATTCCTATTTTCATAATTTGATTGAAAAAATGAAAAACAGAAGGCTTCTCATTATGATGCTCCAAACCAACTGAAAATTTTCTACCATAAACATCATCACAACTTCTAAAGACTCCATAACCCAACAAAAATAGTTTGATGGAAACTTCAATATAATTATACTTTATTCATTTGTTCAAAAAAACCTCATACCGATGGAGCTATGTCTGATTAAACTCATTATCTAATGACTTATCAGTGTCATTATGCATATGATGGATCAATCTTAGTTTCCCACCCATTGGATCAGTGTCAAAGATTGTCTGATGAATCTTGATCCAATTGAAACAAATCAACAAAACTTGAGACCGCACTATGATTCTTTGGATCGTATAAAAATGGTTGACTATATTTTTTTATTTTATCTTATTGATCTATCTCTGAATCCATTATGATTCATTAGTTCCAAAAACTCAACTGATTGATTGGTGTCAATAAATTATCTGCTTAGTCACACTCAACAACTTTGATCCATTTGATATGATTTGGATAGTCTGATGTTCTGCCTCCGATGGAATTTTTCATCTGATTTTTTTATCAGTGTCAACCATATGTTTGATGGATTGGTTTCAGAACATATCTGATGGATCAATTCCTAAACTTTTCTGATGGACTAATATCAACAGTGACTTATTTCTTTTTGAAATTCAGCAACTAATGGTTCAATTGATGAATTGGTTTGTCTGAAGGATCAATCGATCAGCATTTTTCAAAAACCTATGAATTCATCAAATTCAAACTACCAACCTTCAAACAACTTTAGCATCTGATACTTCTCAAACAAATGATTAGTGTTCAGAAAACTTCAACTTCATAGAAACACAAAAAATTTGTATTTCACTTTTCTTCCAAAAAGTCCTGCTTGTATCGTGACTTTTTTATGATGATTTGAACATTGAGATTGTCATATATTCATTTGAATTTGTGTCAAACATCTTGAAATACATTCTGATTCTGATACAAATTCCCACTCTATTCCAAAAACTTTCATTCCAAACAAAATATAAGTCTGAAAATAAGTTCACCCAAAATTCATCTTTATAATAGAAAACTATATTTGATGGAATTTCTAAAGAAATTTGTTTCTGATCATCTGTGTCTGGTACTGCTTTGTATGATCACCGAAAATTACAAAGTGAAGTAATTTCTCAAAAAGACAACAAAAAACAAAACATTCAGCAACCACTTCTTCCTTCCATCGTCTAAAAAACTGATTCCAATAAACTTGGTCCCAACATTAATAAGCCATGCCAAATAGCACTATCCAAAACAGATCCCATACGAATGCTTTCCACACGGTTACTCTTGACTATGTGCAACTCATGCGACATCCAAAAACATTTCAAAATTTTAAAAATTCCAACCCGAAACTCCCAAAATATATCAAAAACTCAAAATAATATAAAATATTATAAAATAAACACCACAGTGACATGGAGGGTGTGAAAGACACAAATATTTTTTATTATCAGGTTTTGGAGGCTCGTAAGACATTGAAACTTATTCTCATAAATTTCACACTTGGTGATCTCCAAGAAAGAATTTCATAAGGATAGACCCACCAATATAAATTCCACATGTTTTAAAGTTTCATTAGATATTGATATCTAGGAATGTTTATATTGGTCCTTAGACTTTAGATTATTATTATTGTATACCATGAATCGTGTACTTTGATGTATGGATGAAACCATGATAACATATGCTTGTGGTGAGGTAGTATACATTGTTTGTGTCATAAGTGATGTGGAATTAATTAAATAAGTAATGAAAGGATTTATCCATTCCAATTTAATGGAAGAATATATTTGTGACATTTTGATAGAAATGTAACTATTTGATGAAATCCATTCCCATTATGCTTTATAGAAGAGTATATTTTGAAAATTCAAAGAAAAATAAATCAATTATCATTATGTCCAAAAGGTTAAATGTATTTATAGGGGGTTGAATCAGGGTATGAAAAATTAAAACTACTACCCCTTCAGATCTTGTTTCTTCATTAAAAAAACACACTTCTCTCCTTCTCTCATAGCAATGTATGAAGGGAAATGAAATCATGCATGGGACACAATAATTTTACATGGTTCAAACTCACTAGGCTATCTCAAAGGAGCATAATAAGGCGATGTACAGATGTACCAAATCCACTAAGGCTCACTACCAAAATACAATGTTTGGGCTAGATCACTTCTATTCTCGAGAACACTACCTTTACAAGGATTAGGGTCATCTCACTATTTTCTCAAGGGTCACTTACTGAGTATCTTTATCTAGATCACTACCAGTGGAAAGAATCACTTTCTTCCTCTTCCTTTGATCACTTCTCTTAAAAGGTATTCACCCATAGTTTATAGAATTGTAGTTCCCTTTATTATCACTAATGAATACATACTCAGTTGTAGATATATGCTCTATTGAAGTTCCACTTTCATCCACTTGATGAATCTAACTTTACCACATTTCACTAGGAAATCCCTTTTTATAACTTTCTTGATTCCCACTACCTTTACAAAGATTAACTCTTTCACGAATCTCTAATAGCCTTTGCAAAGAAACTTTCTTTTGTGAAGCTCAACCAGCCTTCACAAAGAATCCACCTTTAGTAAAGCTCACTTCTTTCACTAATCTCAACTAGCCTTCATGAATCTCATAACTTTCGGTCAGATTTTTATATACTTCATAAAATCCAACACTTTCATGATGATTAGATATTTTGGTTGGCATTCATAGCCGTTGTGAACCACCTTTCTTCCTAATCACTTTCGAGAAAACCACCTTTGCGAAATCAGAGCCTATGGATTTTTGTTAAGTCTCGATCAAATTCTGAAGGGGGTATAGAACTATTTATAATCATTTCCACTGATTCCAGAAGCTTATATCCACATCATCACCATTTCTTGATGCTCCCTTATTTCTTTCATGATGATCCCTATCTCGTGAAGCTCTAGGAAAATTTTCTATTTGTGATGCTTGTCATAATCGTAGAGATCACCGCCAGAACCTTCACGCCTTTGAAAAAGATTATTCATGAAGATCAGTCTTCACAAAACTCATGCCTTTTCCATATTTTCATAAGGCCTTCATGGAAATCCAATTTTCACGATGCTATACAACCCCTAAATTTTGGACCCCAAAAAATTTCCAAACATTGGGAAATGGCGTCACATTGTGTACACAATTTTTTATACATATTCTAGGGTATCCATTCCTTCATCTTGGATCTTTGTCAACATATTGTTTTAATAATATCTCTATAATCCACAACTTACCATATAAACCCTCTTTATCAACAAATGCAATCGATCCAAAAATGCTTCAAAGTTACCTAGAGGGATTTTCTCCCAACAATTATATAGGGTGATTACACAAGTATGCATCCAATTTGATGAGATAAAAAAAGGGATTATATTAAATAGTATCATTCATGGTTAGGTTGTTATAGTTACTACATTAGATTATTTCTCTATGGGTGCCCTGATCTGGTGCTAGATGTTGATCATGGACTTAAAGTAACACTATTAGAAACATGTTTTATACCAAAAGTTTTAAACCATTGGTAAATGCTAGAAAACCATTGGTATAAACTATACCAACGATCGTCCAAAATTTGGATACTTAGGCATGGGGATAGACATATGTCAATGCTTATTGAATAACCATTGGTATTTGGCTTTGGAATGCACATTATACAAATGTTTTCTACTAACCGTTGGTATAAATATTTACCAATGATTTGTAACTGTTGCAGATTTTGAATTTTAGGTGTATTACAATGGTATTAAAACCATTGAAATAATATTTTACCAAAGGTTTGGGTAAACCATTGGTAAAATATTGAGTTATATTCCTATACCAATGGTTTACTAACCATTGATATAGATTTTTACCAATATTTTACAAGAAACCATTGGGAAATATTGAGTTCAGGGTCTATTCTAGTGGTTTACTAACCGTTGGCATAGAATTTTTTTCAACAGTTTCATGTAAATAATTGGTATAAAGTCATTTTTAAAACATATGTCAATGGTTTAGAACCATTGGAATAGCCTTCTTGTCCAGAATTCACAGCAGTAGTTCAGCCTCCCCCTATCTAATTACCTGCAGAATTGAATACACAGTGGTGCATGTTAGAATTTAGAATTCAGAATACAGAATATAGAATTGAATTGAATAAAATACATATAGAATTGAATAAAAAATTGAATTCATAATTGAATAGCCTTCCTTCTAAATACAGAATTCAGAATTGAATTTAAAATTCAATTCAGAATTCATAAGGCAATTACCTTGTGTAATACACAATTCAGCAATGAATTCTAAATTGAATACATACAGAATTGAATTATGAATTATGAATACAATACATAGAGAATTGAATACATAATTATGTATGTGTTATACAGAATTATGAATACATACAGTATTCTTAATTATATATAGTGTGTTCAATTAAGAATTCAATACATACAGAATTGAATTCTGTATAACAAATATAGAATATGGCATACAAAATTGAATTCAGAATATGGCATACAAAATATGGCATATTCTGAATTCATATTATGTATGAATTAAATTTAGAATACGGCATACAAAATATGAATTCAGAATTGAATTCATACATAATATGAATTCACAATTGAATTCATATAGAATATGACTAATATGACATACATAATATGACTAATATACAGAATATGGCATACAGAATATGATGAATTCATAATTAAATTCATAGGCATGGGTGATTTTAGATGAATTCAGTGTGATTGAATATTGACTAATACTTTTCACGTGTAATTAGATATAAAAATGGATAAATGAATTCAAAGATTTCATTTTCAAAAATGGTGGATTCATAATGGGGATTGAGTCTGGACTTTTTATTGAAAAATTAGTTTAATGGGATTGATTTTACATAGACCAATTATCCCTCATTTACAATCATGAGAAAATGATGATATTGGATTTTAATAGATGTAGAAGAAGTCTCATAAAGGATATTCAGGGGATTATTAGTAACATCGTATGAACTAGTTCGGTTTATGAAAATAAGATGGTCATTGTTTCATGGATGGAGTGTATTAAAACAATTGATTTGGGAGGTATTGGAATTCAATATGTCAAGATAATTAATAATGACCACATTGGAAAATTCACATAGAGTTTTATCTCTTATGATATCTTCTCCAAATTATTATGAAACAGGTTTGAATTAATGAGATATATAAGACATGGTTATGGTAGGTTGACTAGATAGGGTTCATAAGGATTATATGAATTATATTAGGGAATTTTTAAGGTACTACATACTTACAGGTTGGTAAATTCAGATGATATTTGAATTTTTGGATCATGTGGTATGTCATGCTGCAGTAAGGGGTAATGTAAAATGGGGTAGAGGTTCTTATAGTTTATACCTATATAATTAATGGATTATTTCACTATTATTTTAAAGTATCAATGAATAATCTCACTAGACAAGAAAAACTATATGGTAACATTAAGATAAAACAAGTGGATTAAATTATGATGTATTATGTAAGAGTAAATTCTACATGAGAAAGGTATTACACTAAAATTGTGTGGGATACCTCATTAATCTCATAGTCACACAATATTGGGTGGACATGATTGTATATTGACACTCTTAAATGGTCATTTCACCATGACACTCATCAAAAAATAGAATGAGACCCTATGTTGCAAGTATTTCCCCATGACACTTATAGTCACACTGCATTGTACACATAAATAGTTCTTTTAGTAGGGGAAGAATAGTCATTTTAGGTTCATACTCTGCCATATTTCCTATAGTAGTGGAACAAAGAGAGTCAATTTTTAGGATGATAATTCCCTCACTTATGTTCTTTACAGTCCCCTCTTCCCTCTTGGATCTTGATTTTTGTGGGAGGGTTTTGATTTCTAAAATCTATTGTAATCCCTTCCATCCCCATTCCCCTATTCATTCCATTATTCATTATTTACTTGAGATTTGTTTGAATAAATATTAGTGACATGATTTCATCATAGAATATTGTAATCACTTTGATTCAATGTGGATTTCATATATATTGTATAAAGAATACATGGATGGTTTAGAGTATGGTCATTGCATGATGTTTATATTAAGGTATGTCACCTATTTTTTAATTTTTAATTTTAGAAAATTTATATGAATATAGTGTTTCAATTGGATTTTTAAATTGGTGGATTTTATTACATTAGGCACTATAGTGTTTTGAGAGTAGACTACTTACGGTTTTAGGATCATAGATCCACCCAGTGAGTTTATATTTGATTAAGTGAATAAAATATTTTTTTAACATATTTTTATTAATAATGTTTGTTGGTTTATTATTGAGATTGGTTCTCATAGGTTCAAAAATATCTAGTGTTGATGGTCATTTTCCTACCCAAATTAGTATAAAAATCCAAAGGTAAAATTTTATGGATTGTGTCACCCTTATATGGAAACAAAACTGGAATGGAAACTTCAATTCTAATGAGTTATATAATAAGGAATGTGGTGGTTCCAATAGGCCACCAATATGGATTAGGAAATTAAAATTGTGTTTTATCCATTCATACTAGTTTCTCCTTATATAGAGGATTTGGAAATGTAGATTTAACACACATGATCAAATCAAAAAATCTGGATATCAACATGTATCTACCTAAAACATTTGTTTTCTAGCTGAAGAGGGTATAAATCACTTATTCCTGACATGTGAATTTTCCCATTCATTATGGGACTGCATCAACATGTGGTTTGTCCTGAAATATGATAGATTCATGCAGTATAATAATTTCATAGAGAGAATTTGTCATGCTGAATATAGTAAGTAGATTATGGACCATCTATTGGATGATATTGGTTCTATTCTATCATATATATGGACTTCTCATAATGCTAAATTTTTTATGGTAAATAGTCCTCTGTACATATGGGAATAATGGCCATTCACAATGAGGATTATGGGGAATCCATGATTAAAACAAGTTGTATTAATAACACTTTCATGAATTGAACATCCTTATATTATTAAGTGTTATAGTTTGACTAAATAAACCTATAATGATTAAATCCATTTGGTGGATCCCTCTAATCTATTCAAGGGTTAAGGATAATGTTAATGGGGAATCTTCTGGGAAAACTCACCTCATTCCATAATCCAAACACATACCTAAATACTATAGGTAAGGTGACATATTATACCTCAAAACATACCCAAATATATAAGATAAGGTTTCATAAAAAATCTGGACCACTACCTAAAAGTAAAAGATTGGATATATTCAAGTCTCCACCCATCCTCTCTCACTCAATTGGATGTAACGCGCAATGTATCCTAGTCATACCTTCTCACTCAAGGGATGACCTACATAATGTACCATAGACAACCCTTTCAATCAAGGGATGAATCACATCACACAAAAACTAGGAACCAAATTATACTATGTCTATCTCCCTAGTTACTTCTCACTCAATTTGAATCCTGGACTCAAAATCTACACCCTCACACCAGGATCTGTCTCCTACCATAAGCATCAATTCAACACATGAAAGAAAAAAATAACATGTAATACATCATGTTTCACAACACACTGACTCTTAACATGGTAATTAATCATTTGGGATCTATCCCCATGCCTCATACACATCTAAATATCCATCTCAACCTTATTAGTGTTATGTCACATAAATCTGGACCAACCCATCACATCAACATCACCATACACCGTAGACACACACACAAACACAAAAAATACTTCATAAACATGCAATAATAAATACATAAGGAAATCATGTGAAGGGGAAATATATAATAGAATTCATGCTTTGGAAAATTGGGTATCACCCACATGAGTTTAAATAGACTAAAACAACTAAAAGAAGCCACTGCATCTTTCCTTTGAAAACTAATCAAAATCACTTTGTATAAATCATTTAGAAATGAAACCATATGTCATATTACACACACAAGGACCTTAGATCAAAATCAAATAAATAAATTATGTAGAAAACTCCACATTCATTTTTAAATACCATTTCAAAATCCATTTCAAAAATCTGCCATTTTCCATTAAAATTCTATTTAGTAAAATATTTTTTCTAAAATAAAATTTTTACTAAGTGACTCACATAGATCACTCTCTCAAGTTCATCCCATAGGTCACTTCACTAATAGGCCTCACACAATTAACTTAGCCCATGTGACTCAAACATATCACTTCACCCAAATTCCTTTTGGAACTCACTTCCCATTATAAAATCAATCATTTGAATTCATATATAAAGGATGCATTGAAGAGTTAATAGAATATTGGATTTAATTCACCTGAAGCTTGCAAAACAGTGCAACTATAGGTGGGGAACATTGGGTAAACATCACAATTTATAGACATTCTAGTAACCTACGTGACAAAAATACATAATATTTATGATCTCTTGTGATGATTTGATTCCATAAAGTCGTGATTTTGAGGGAGATAGAGAATTAATGAATTAAGTAGATAACCAATGATTTGTAGAGATTTTGATAATTTACTTCATAGGTGATCACCAAAAAATATGGTGTGTATGTTCTTTTTATAATAAATTTATTTGATCGTGAAGCAAGAATCATTATTTTATTATTCCAATAAACTCATGATTATTATTGGTCATGTAGTAATGTTCATTAATTTTCCCTAAAAAATTTATTTTCAAGATAAAAATTATATGTTTATTGTAATAGTGAAACTTATTTTCCTTTTAATTCAACATCTTTGTTGAATAATCAACCAATGACATATTATTTGAACATTTCAATGACCCCAAAAAATTACTTCATTTATTTTATTCCCTATATTCCCATTTTTTATTATGTTATCAAAACTACCCTTTTTAGTAGCTTATGATTTTAGAAAATTGTCTTCAAATGATGAATAATAAAAATTATTAATTATAAAATACAGGATCCATTATGTAATTTTTGATATAGGCATACAAGATCTATGATCAGTGATAATTAATCAATATGATAGGTCGTCATGCATTATTTTGAAGGGATGTAGGATTATGGGTGATAGGTGTGATTCTATTCTTAAACATTTAATTTCCAAATATGGATGGATGTAAAATTACCACCAGAGGTATATAAATAATTTTAAATATATTTAGTTGGGATTCATGCCAAAAAAGTCTTCTAAAAGATAATCATATCATGTTTCCTGAGAAGCTACTGTTTATGGGAAGTGTTTTTTCAAACACAGGGCTTAAAGTTCATATAATACACATCATATACTATACTCTAATGGTGGTAAGTTTTCATTTAGTATAATATTCCATGTGAAATTTATTTATATGGTGTGTATTAAAAATTATAATAACAATAAGTTCCTTATATTTTTGTAAGATAAAATAATAACAGAAGTAGTACACGTGAAGCTGGCCCATTTTCTTTATATTTCATGTAGGAGATCTCACAGATCTTGTAACTTTTTTCCAAACTCAGGAAATGAAGGTACAAGGAAAACATTAACAGTAACACTAGTTAATTGTACACTAGTATACATTAAATATTTATAGATAAAATCATTCCATGTGGAACTAAACAAAAAAGGGGATCACAATGCACAGTACATTGTAGCAAAACTGAATGAAAAAATATAAAATAAATGAAGGAAGACATACCGATTTGAAGTGGAAGAACAAAAATTACTTGAATAAAATATAGATGACTGGTTGGAAAGTAGAGTTATCACCCTCAAGAATTGGTTGGGAAGTAGGGTTCACAGCAGTGTGGAGCTCTCGTTTAGGGTAAAATGTTCGAGATGGGTTCTACAGGCTATTGTATGTGTGGTATTTGGGGATTTTTTATCCCAATGGTTTTTAAAAACCATTGGGATAGTGGGATAGTGGTACATTATACCAATGGTTGACATCAATTATTGGAAAATGCAATATATCCCAACGGTTTGATAAAACCTTTGGTAAAACCTTTCATCAAACCGTATGTACTAATGGTTTTCTATAACTGTTGGTAAAGATTCCTTATTCCAATGGTTTTTTTAAATCATTGGGAATAAAGTGTTGGTATAGGTGGGATTTCCACTAGTGTAAGTTCATTTAATTCCACTGAGAAAGGGGCTTATACAATCACACATTAATTGCATCCAAAATCTCTTTAAATTCTATTGTATTTAATATTTAGAATAAATATTACTTTATACTTATAAAATAATTATTATTTAAGTAAACTTGATCGTAGAAACTCAATCATGAGATATTAGAGTTTATAATGAGTGATTAAAATTTTATCACTTATTTATTTATTCATAAGGTAATAAATAAATATTTATTTAATCACCAGTTTAGTGAATAGATTAAAATAAATATTTTTTTAGTTACGAGAATATTAAAAAAATTATTCATGAGTTTAGTGGATATAATATTTATTTGTTTATTTATTTAATAATATTTATTTGAATAAATATTTTATTATTCAAGGCTCAATAAATATCATGGTGGATTAACGATTCGAGTTAATGGTTCGATAGAAATTTTTTATTTTATTTAATATCATTTAAATAAATATTAATTTATTTATTTAAGAAATGATATTTACATAAATACATGTCATGAAAATATTTTTGTTGTTGTTGTTGTTGTTATTTGACATGGGGATTACTTAAAATAAATATATTCATAAAGGTCATTATATAATTATCAATTATTTTAACCCTAAGTATAAATTCTAAGTCATATCATTTTTGAGAGTGTGATACTTTTTGTTCACAGTGAAATCTTCTCTATAATTCTCTCAACACCTTGAGAGATTCATCCTCTCATTCTCCCTCTAAAGAACCAACATAGAATAAGAGAAACCCTAGTTACAATCAATTAAGAATTGTTTGAATCACTTGGTTCCACCATTATAGCACTAAAAGTACCAAGAATGATACTTGGAGATTATTAGAACATGTGTTAATACAAATAGAGGAGTCATTGCTTGGATTCTCCTTTACAATGACAACTCGATATGGATGGTAATGGAAATTGACCAGGAGGGTTGAGTTAGAGGTAATAAAAGTGAAAATTAATTATAAATTAAATGTGAAAGTTCCTATCTAGAAGATTCCATGGTGTGTTCATAAAGTTCGTCAAGTTTTATCCTTTTATATAGATGAAAAAAACTAGGCATCGAACCAATGCTTCCACTACACCTCAAAACATTAAACTTGAATTTTTGTTATGATTGACATAATTGTAGAAAAGGTATTTGAAATATCATTTCTTCCTAAATTAGTGTTCAACATATGAGTTCCTTTTGGTTTTTTAAATTCTAAAGCCTTCCATTGAAAACTATTTCTATACACGTCATTCAACAAGTCAAAACTCACTTTTGGTAGTTTTTCATGAACAATCCTCTAATGAAATTGTCTGAGATTGGCCTATCACTATGAGACAAACCATTATAGATATTTTTTCATTATTATCCATGTTTCTTGATCATAATGGAGACAATTTCTTGACATCTATTTAAATCTAACCCAGGAAGCATAAATTGACTCTAATTCATGTTTTTTGAAATTAAAGATATTTAACCATTGATTCATTATTTTATATGGGGGGAAGAATCATGTTAAGAACCATTTTTTCAAATCATCCCATGTTTTAATGGAACCTATTTCCAATATTTGGATCCATTATTTATCTTTATCTCTAAGTTAAAACTTGAATAATTTATGCCTTATGGTATTTCTAAAAACACCATTAAATTAGAAAGTATCAAAAATTTCAAGGAAACTTCTCAAGTGTGAATTCAAATCTTCATGTGGTATCCCAACGAATTAAAGTAAATTCATGATCATTTGGATGATCAAAATATTTATCTCAATGGTATTTGTAGCAACCAAAGACACTATGATACATGGTCTTCTCATCTCATAATGTTTCTCATATCACGGCGCAATGTGGTGCCTCATCAAAATTCATGAATCTTCTATTTAGAATCCTTGATTGGTCAGGCCACAATATATATGACCGTGGAACATTAGTTTGGTTCTTTGAAATTCATATTATTTGTACATCATCAAAATTTCCTTCAAACTCTCACTCGGTTGATAATATCAAGCATGCACCACACTCCATCTAATTGTAGTGTATGGGTTTGTGTGTGATCTTGTTGGGTGTTTCCTCCCATTATGACACCCTTATCCTTTACTCTGTTGCACCACCCTACATTATGGCTCTCATGTCAAGCTTCTTCCACTACCTCCCATGAATGGTCATCTCTAGTGATGTTACAGTCAAGATGTGCTTGGCTTTTTTTTCTCAAAGTCCTCACAGTACAACACATTGGATTATGGTGTGATCCTATGAATTTACTCATCAATAATTCCAAAATACATCAATATCAACTATAAGTCAATTCTTTTAATATATCATTAAAAACACAAAAAAATAGACAAGATAAACTCATTTACCAATGAAATAATCAATGAATAATCATGAATATTTTGAGATATCAGTAAGGATAAGGTGATGTGGTGGAAAACTCACACTTGGGTGCGAGGACCACATTGTAAATGATGAGATGAGGTTGTGGTAAACTCTCTCTTGGGTGTGATGACCCTATTGGTGTCATTTGGGGGTAGTCATTCCACTCATGAGTTGGTGATACCCATTATTGGTTATGAATCATGGTCTATGATATCCCTTGGGTTTTTCTGAGTAAATATGTGTATGGTGTTGGGGTTTTGAAATTATGATTTGCGCCTTTATTGTAGTTGTGGTTTCTAGAAATATTTTTATTATTGTTTATGATTTAATTTATAAATTTGGTTTTATAAACTTTTATGGGATAGTATGTTTTATAAAATTAATTTGTAGATTTATTGGTTTCACATGAATGTGGTGCATGTGATGTTTTGAGAAAATCCTACAAAGTCTTGTACTCGCCATTTGCATGGACATCTTGGTGATTATACAGATGACTTTGATTGAGTTATAAGTTGTTAAGATCATTACTTCATAGGATGAATTTTAAAATTTTAAATTGGAAAGGTAATATTGATTCTCCTTATAAAAATTAATTTTATAAAACTATATGGAAATAAGAATTCAATTAAAAAATCCATGAACCTGTTATAATTTGTTATATTTTTTTTTTAGAGTCATTCAAGTTACTACAAAAATATATTTTCAATGGATTCGTTTTATATTTTATCCATGTTACAATGTTTAAATAATCATTTAATCATAACACATGTAAGTTTTTTAAATATTTTTTAAAATCTATGTATATTTTTCATTCTTTATTGGGAGGATTCAAGAGTATTCCCTTCACAATGAACAAACTACTCTCTATTCCAGATTGATTAATTATATTTGATACTAGTTGTAAATTTTGGTGTCAATCTAATACTAGGATTTTAAATGAGTATCATCCAAATATAATTTCCAATATTAATTCTATTTAATTAATATTCACCACACCAAAATGGAATCAACCATTCTTAGTATCTCACCAAGCCATACATATGATAGGCTCAACTCATCTTTTTGACACAGCCTCTAGGGGGTTTTATTAAATTGGTAATGAAATATTATGGGGTTTAATGGAATACATATTTTTGGATAAGTTGATTAATTAACAATTCATATGATAAGGAACTTATTGAATTTCATAATTTTCCATGGAATATGGTCAATTATCAAAATCAAACTTCTTTAAATCCTCGAAAGTTTTCACATTTCCTAGAATTATGAATAAAAAAGGTAGTCATAAAATGATTCAATGGAAGCCATAGACATGAAGAAATTATGAATTCCCTAACATAGACCCTCCCAGGTATTTACAAACTTTGATCGTGGGACTAGAATATCACCATCAACCATTGATTTTGATATACAACTAAAGTGAGACTCATTAACTAGATCCTTGTTCTCCAACACTCTTGAAACTCATACCTTGGTAAAACCTTTAAATTTATATCATATATTCCTAAATGGAGACTTAAGATATTGAGAGCTTCATCGGTCATCATTTGTACTACCTATCCTATACCTATTATTCTGATAAAAAATTCTTTTATTGACCAAATTTTTGTGATTTTTATTATGGTTTGCATCAATACAAAATTTCAAATCCACCCCATAGGTTTTTTGGTAGAAAATGCAGAAATTTGTATATGGAAAACCTTTAAATAAAATAAAATAGGGATAAACATACATTACTATTGGGGGTTGTGTTTATGGGGCAGTCCCCATTCAACATCAAATGAGGATATAGATTTAATTATGCTTCTCAAAATTCCAAACAAAACATGTTTATAATTTTGAATAAAAAAATAAATAGAAATGATACATGTATAAAACCAATTTGTCATTGAATTATCATTGAAATAAACTAATACATAATTATTAAAACATACCAGAATCAAAAGAAAAGAGAACCCAAAATACCAGATTGTGAAGGGTAAAGGGTGCACCAACCGAAAGGCATAACACACAAAAACCTAAGGACTAAATTAGTGCGTGTAAATAAGAATTCAAATATAAAAAAACTTAAACATTAAATATTCAAGAATTAAAGAAAGTAGTAAATGAAGTAGGATTTACATGATTCAATCCCGCTGGGACCTACATGCCTGACAAGAACACCACCCAGACTCTCACATTTTATTAAGCTCAAAATAAGAAATAGATTGTAGTATAAAAGAGTGAAGAAATACTAACAGAAAAATAAAAAAAATCTACTATAAAAAAGTGTCCAAAAATGTAAGATGCTTATAATTCCAGACACAATAAGGTCTTATTGTTATGATCTCTTTATGAATTCTCCTGATAAATTTTTTGAGACATTGAACTTATTGAGGATCCAAGTGATCACAAAGGTACCTCCCTAGACTAGATCTTCTTCACTAAGATACTTAGCATGGTGTCTTCTTGACTGAAAACTGTTATCATCAAAGATCCACCATAAGTAATATGCAAGTGGTGTACCATGGATATTGGAATACATGGAGTCTTACCATTGAGTAATAAGAATCCCATAATTAGGGTTTTAGAACTAGAGATAAGAGCTGGAGTGAAGCACAATGGTGAGAGAGAACCAAACCGAATGCTGAAGTAACCAAGGTATAGGGGTCATCAATTCCCCTCGAAACCAACTATAGCCTGTAACAAAACGATGAACCAAAATTTTCCATGAATCCAAGTTGAACAGAACTCAAAATGGAACACTCAATTATGAGGGAAATATGGATGACTCAAAGTAGAGGGGTGAAAAATAGGATCAATGAACAAGAATAAATTTTGTACAGATCAATGAGTCAGCACAGGTGTGAGTAATAGGTTCATCTAAAATCCAAGGCCCAAACGATAGAGGCCCACCAAGAATGGATAAGTCCCAGTGAAAATACCCACGTCTAGCAGCAAATAAAATTTAACATATTAAAAATAAAACAATATTTTTTTGCATGTGTGTAAGATTATCAATATAAATGTCATAATTAACAACATGACATTTAAATATGAAAAGAATCAAAAGAATTCCATAATTCACAAATCTACACCATTTTCAATTGAAATTGGCGATGTTCTTACACCTATTATTATAGAATTGGAACCAAATTCATCCTATCTAAACAATATTTGAATTTATATAATAACACATCTTTAGTCAAACTATCGGTCGGGTTATTGTCAGTGTGTATCTAGTTGATACACACGGTTCCTAATTATAAAACATCTCTAATAAAGTGTATCCTAATATATATGTGTTTGGAATTACCATGGAATACTAAATTTTTTGATAAATGAAGAGAATATTGACTGTCATAATAAAAATTAATAGTAGAATTAAAGATGTTGAGTTCAAAAGAAAATCCTTTAAGCCATAATGCCTCTTTTATAGCCTCGATCAAAGCAATGTACTCTGATTCTATGGTTGAAAGGGGACCCATGGACTACATGTTACACTTATAGGAAATGGGACCACCACAAGTTGCAAATACATACCAAATCAAAGACTTTTGGGTATCTATATTTTCTACATAGTAAGCATCTATGTATCCAACTATAATTTCAGAAGGATCCACTTTTTTATCATAACACGATGAAATATTGGAACTACAAGACAAATATATAAGAATACATTTGAGGTCATTCCAATGTTTCTTCCTAGAAGTGGCCATAAATATGCTAAGGGTGCATATTACAAAGGCTATGTCAGGCCTAGTACAGATCATGCTATACATTATGCTGCCAACAATATTAGCATAAGGGATTTTAGACATAAACTGAATATTATCAGCAGCAATGGGTTCTTGTCAATCAAAAAATTGTCAATTAATGTGATGAATCAACTTATCATCAAACAATGTATTACTATCCATAGTGTACTTGAAAAGACACATCTGCATGATGTCCAGTAAACGTATCTCATGCTTCTTGGGTTATCAGGTGTGCATAGATAAGTAGTGGGTGAGGGTTTATTATCCCTTTAGCATATTTAAGATAATGTCTCATTAGAATTGTGCAAAAGCCTCTGTGATTCCTTCCAGAAAGCATTAATAAATATTTCTTGTGAGATTCATCTACTATAAATATACTCTATAAGGTATGAGGAAGATTAATTCAATTTTTCATTATTTTATTTCTTACTAAAATAAATAAATGATATCATAATGTTATCGTAATCTCTTACCACTTCAGTGTCTTAAGCACGGCCACAACATAGTGCCATGAATCTACATCAATTGACATGTGTTTCCTAGTGACATTTAAAATGTAACTACTAAACATGGTATTGTTGGGGTTAACATGTTGGCCCTGCGCATTCCATCTAACCTCATATTTTATGCCTTTGATTTTTGCCTTAATGATTTTTGCAAACACTATCAAACTACGATGCCCCTGTTTTTTCTGTGTATTCGGTCCTTCATTGCCTACCATTTCCTTAGATTTAACATTTTCAATATTCTCCTCTATAGTGGTAGCATTTACATGTGTAGATGTTCATTGTACCTCTGCACTGGGAGTAGCAATAGGTTGAGAAACTCGTTTTTCCTCAGGATTGAGAGCACCAGCACGTGTAAAAGTTCATTGTTCCTCTGCACTGTGAGTAGCAGTAGGTTTAGAGACATGTTGTTCCTCAGGATTGGTAGAACTAGCACGTGTATAAGTTATTATCTACAGAAGTGGTTCAACATTTAATTTAGCATACATAAATGAAGTATCTAATGTATAATAACATGAGGTAACATAATGTATATTACAAAATATATATAACCTGATTATTGAACTCTTTTTTCTTTTTAAAGGATGAAGGGATTTGACCCCTCTATCGACTATCTAAATCCATTCATTGTGGTCTCCTATGACATAAAAAATACTATCTACATTGGGGCCACTTTGAAATGATTGTGATGTCCCAATTAAAGGGTCATCCTCATTTGAATTTTCATTTGACCCTTTAGTGATTTTTGTTGATAACAAAAAAAATTACCACTTTCAGTTTGTGGGATCACTGCTAGAAAAATGACCTATAGCCACGGTTTAAATGATCCGTGGCTATAGAATGTGATATATCCATAATAGTATTAAAATCGTGGCATTAGAATTATTTTACCCACGGAAAAAGGGCTACATGTAGCTCATGGTTCCTCAATCATCGGGAATTTCCTCCCTCTCCCGCATACCCTCTCCCTCTCCTGTCACGATTATTCCACCTCCTCTCGCAGCTCCTCCTCCCCTCCTCCTCCCCCGCGATTCTTCCTCCTCCTCCGGCTCCGATGCAGTCATCACGACTCCCTTCCGACGCACTCTGATGCCACCCTGCCGACCCGGCTCCGGCACTGCCAGCCCACCTCCTAGCCAACATGATCTCCCCGCCTCTCTGCCGACGCCCCCCCCCCCCAAACCTCACCGCGACCCTCCTCCTCTAGCACTACTAGCCCACCTACTGGCTGAGATCCCATAGTCATGCACACCTCCCTCCTCTGACTACCTCTCCTCTTGAGTTTTTTTTTGTGATTTCATAGTGATTCATGGCCGATTCTTCAAGGTATGGCCTCTACTTCAATTATCCCTCATTTTCCCTGCGTTTTTCTTCCTTCTCCATTGTTATTTTAGTTTGGTAAAACACTAGGGGTTACGATTTGGCCAATTCTTGATGTTCTATTTGTTTCTAGGGCTCACGTGGGTATCTTCATACTTGTTTGGGAATCTGACATTGAAGGCTATGTGTTTCGGACGGTTCTAGCTCACCCGTCACTGATTTTAGGTAGGTGTTACTTTATAACTCCCTTTTATTATGTGTTATAAATTACTTGAGTGTTTTAAATGCTTACTTATGAATTTAAAAGCATATTTCATGCGCTTAGTAAGCTCAAAATGGTGTTTGGATTGTTTTAATTCTTGGAATGGGCTTAATCTATTCCAAGTGCTTGTAAAATTTCCCATGAAGTGACTAAGGGTATGAAATATGCTTATGACATCATTGTTGAAAGATTATAAAAAGTTTTAAGAAGGATGGTCAATTATAAAAATGATCCATAAGATGGTCAATTATATAGAGGTTTGGATGATGTCATTATGGATATGATGTCCATAAGATGGTCAAAAGTATGTTCAATCATTTTTATAATTGACCATCCTTCTTATAATTGACTGAAAAAGTAGCATGTATGATGTCATTGTTGATAGATAATTGAACATCGTTATTAAAACCTTTATTCTCTATTTCTAAGTGATAAATCTTCAAGAGACACTCTTTAAGTTTCTTTTTCAGCATGAACTATATTTTTATATCTTTTTCATTTTCATCATTGCTTCTATCATCACTTTTGAATACTTCATTATTCACCTTTTCAGTTAGTAGAATTTCACCATCTTCACTAGATGATTCTACCTCTTCATTATCCTTACTAAAATCACTATCTTCACACTTAGATAAAAAAAAATTCACATCTTAAACTTAGATAAATTCTTACCTTTCCCATTAAAAGAATAATTTTATGCCTTATTCTTCAAGTAATTTCTTGGAATATCATCTTCATCTTCACTCTTCATTTTAATATTCTTCAAATCTTAGACAGTTAGCAGAAAAATTTCTAACACCCCAACAAATGAAATACTTTAAAAGTAATTTACCATAAAATTTATCTTTTCCTCTTCAGAAACTTCTTAAGATTAGTGAAATGAGATTATCAAACTTCACATCAACATCTTCATTCAAATTTGAACGTATAGATTTATCTTCATCTTTTTTCCTACTATTAACTTTCTTCAAATATTTAAATAAGATTTACCTATCATCCTTTGTATTAGTCTTGAAAATACTCCCCTTTCACATTTCATAAGTAATAAGAATAATATGATGATAATACAAAGGATGTTTATTTTGGTCTCGGTCTTCAAGTGCTGAAACCTTTGCATCAAACCTATTCAAAAAATACACAGTATCTTTTCAACAACCATAGTATCCTCTAATTTCTCACCAAAATCACTAATGGTGGTCAAAATTTAATTTAATCTAGTGAAGAAGTTATATATTGTTTCATCATCAGTCATCTTGATATCTTCATACTTTAATCACCAAACTTGTATCTTAGTTTGATTCACCTTTTCATTGACTTCATAAATGTTTTTGAATTATTACCAAGTGTGTTTTGCGGTTTTGATCTCCTTAGCCTTGAGGAATTGCTTCTCTAAAAGAGAATAAAAAATGGAATTCTGAGCATGACCATCGTTCTCTAACTTCTTCATATCCACTGTTGTCATAGAAGTATCTTCAATATAAGGAATAAATCCATTAGTAACAACCTCCAAAACATCCAGACTAATTGACGAAAAGTATAGAAGGATGTAATATTTATATATATATTAATTATTCCCATAAAAAGTGGAAATACTTTTATTTTTTATTGAATTAATGTTGTCCATGTTTATAGTAGAAATCCAGATACCAATTCTTTAACCATAGAGAGAGACTTTCTTGAATGAAATCAAATGATAACTGAGTTCAAAAACCTTCAAAGTAGAAAACCCCAAACTTCTTGATCTTAAAATGAAAATATAATGCTTTGATACCAAAATATCCTAAATATATTACATATCACATAATATATATACAAAATTACATAAGAAGAATGTGCTGAGGGATTTTAAAAATTCTTTTCTTAGAAAAAATATCTTACGTATGATCTCAAAAATCCTACATATCCCATGAAATATATTACATATCATGTAATATTCATAAAATCTTATGAATTAAAACTTATTTTGAATAATTTTCCAATTATTTTCTAAAAGATAAAAACTTTCATATGATCTTAAAATATCTTATGTATTCAAAAAAATGTTACACATCAAAGGAATATCTTACACATCTAAAAATTATCTTACACATATTAAGAATTCTTCTCCCTTTGCTGAATTTCTGATCTTAAGAAATAGATTATGCATTGCCTATAAAAACCTAACACTTGTGAGGACTTTGATGATTTGTTGGATTTAGCTCAAATTGACCCTTATGATGAGAGTAAAATGACTCTTATGAATTTAGGACTTAGCCAATTTTCTGATCCATATATATTCTCAACTCAAAAAACCTCCAAAATAAATCCAAACATTTTCCAATCACCTCTAAACACTCTAAAACCTTGGAATGAACTTCACCTCACATAATAAAACTTATTTTATGCAATTTTTAATATTATTTATGTGTTTTCAACAAAATCAAATAGAATAACCATATCCACTTCTTTACTTATCCAAATCATCTTCTTTAGAAAAGTACCACATGCTAGAGGATTCTTTTTTCAAGTCCATATAACAGGAAACTCTCCTTGGGTCTCAACTATTTCCCCATTGTCACCTTCTTCTCCATGGGCTCAAAAATCTCCCAAATATCTCTTAGTACCAACACTAAATGCCTGCATGGATTTTACTCCAAGGAAAATAGGCTCGAGATCTATCCAAATTTGTTGAACTCCTATCAACCAGTCTCACTATGTTTTGTATCCATGGCCCCACTCATTCTGGAATCATGAAGTCTTGAAATTCTTCCACTAATATTCTTTAATATGATATTTATATGGTACAACTAACTTCACTGATACCAACAAAACAAACCTCCATCAAAAAAATTTCTGTAAGGTCCAGTATCATCAAATTGATGAAATCCTAATAAAATAATCTGGAATAATAGTAGATTTCTCAATGAAACTAAGACATGAATTTCTCCTTTAATCCCGTTATATTTTAACCTGGTTTTGATATATCCAATGATCCCCCCATCATAGGGGAAATTCTGAAACTCTAGCGACCCTTCTTAAGTCACAATACCAAAGACAAAACACAAATTCTTTAACGCCAGCCCTTTTCAAAGAAACATACTTAGGACTTAGGGTTGTCTCTCTTCCAGCATCGACTTGTTCATAGGTGTAACTCTGAAAAACTTCAGGTGAGAGACAAAAATACCATCACTCTAGACTTTGAGGGGGTTTGTGTAGGGGCGTGGGGGTCTGTAGGTTGGAGGGGGCAGGGGGAGGGGTGGGGGTCTGCAAGGGGTAGGGGGGTGGGTCTGCAGGGGGCAGGGGGTGGGGGTCTGTAGGGGGTCTGCAGGGGCCAGTGGGTGGGGGTCTATAGGTTGTAGGGGGGTGTTCAAGGGGTAGGGGTAGGGGGGGATGCAGGGGGTGGGGGACTTCATGTTGCAGGGGGGAGGGGAGTGGGGGTCTGCAGGTTGGAGGGGGCAGGGGGTGGGTGTGTGTGTGTAGGGGGGGTGGGGGTCTGTAGGGGGTAGGGGGTGTGTATGCAGGGGGTGGGGGTCTGGAGGGGGTAGGGGGTCTATAGGGGGTGGGTCTTCATGGGGAAGGGGGTGGGTCTACAGGTTGCAGGGGGAGGGAGAGGGGTCTACAGGTTGTAGGGGGAGGGGTTAAACTGGATATTAAATAAATCATGTAATTTAGGTATTTTTTGTGTCTTAGGTATGAGTGTGTGTCTATAGTGGAATGCACCCTATTTTTATAGTTATTGGCATCATTGCATCACCCAATTATTTTGGTACTAGTTATGTTACTTTGTTATTTTTTAAATGTTTTTTGTTAATTTGTTGGTGTTTATGGTTGATATAGGTGATTGCGGATTCAGAGAAGGTTGATAAGTGATTGTGGTAAATTATTTGATCATTGCAAATTCATGTGACCTTTACATTATTGAGTGTTTTTTGGTATTTTAGTGATTTTATGTTCTTGTGTGGGTGCTAGTATTATCTTCCAAAATGTTTCATGACCTTTATGATCTTAGAATAAAATGTGGAGGGATTGTGTTGTACTTACAGGAATCATGTACTGTATAGATTATTAAATAATTCAATGGTGACACTATATTTGAACAAGTTCAAGTGGTGTGAGTGCATGTCTATAGTGGAATGCACCCTGTTGGTCCAGTTCTTGGCATCATTGCATCACCCAATTATTTTGGTACTATTTATGTTACTTTGTTATTTTTTAAATTTTTTTTGTTAATTTTTTGGTGTTTATGGTCGATATTAGTGATTGCAGATTCAGATAAGGTTGATAAGAGATTGTGGTAAATTATTTGATCACTGAAAATTCAGGTGACCTTTACATTACCGAGTCTTTTGGTATAGTAGTGATTTTATGTTATTGTGTGGGTGTTAGTATTATCTTCCAAAAAATTTCATGACCTGTATGATCTTAGAATAAAATGTGGAGGGATTGTGTTGTCCTTATAGGAATCATGTACTGTATAGATTATAAAATAATTCAATGGTGGAACTATGTTTGAACAAGTTCTAGTGGTGTGAGTTATATTTTTAAATTATAAGAGGTTTCATTTTATAAAATCTTATTTTAAATAAGGGGTTTGAATGTATTGGAATTTTAATGGAAATATGGTGACTTGGGAAATGGGGTTTGAATGTAGCGTTGACTTCTTGAGCTTTTGAATACTAAGATGACTGAGGAAGCACTTATGAAAAATCATCCAAATTATTTTCCTTATCAGTAACTATTGGGGAATACCTTTGAAGGATGTTTTTTCATTAAATATTAGAACTAGAATTGATAAATGAGGTGTAGATTGTGTTATAGAATCTTAAGATGCATCAAATGTGTACACGATTCATTCTCACTCCAACTAGATGGAACCACAACTAATGTACCACGTTAGAGGAAAATATCCCAATTGTATGTCTTTAAACTATGTGCAAACCATGGTCAATGCTGGGAATTAAAATAGAAATCCATAGTCCTATCTAAATGACTCAAAACAATATAGAATACATTCCTAGTAGAATGAAATTAAATTTCATGACATAAAGTCATTCTATAGGACCTACCCTCCCTTCAAAATTTCTGCTAGATCTATGTAGATAGTTTCTAATGTTCAGGTTTACAAGCTAATGCTGGGTTTTCATCCTCATCCCTATACTAGGAAAAATATATTACATGCCATCTTTGTATTGAGGCTATATTCTCCTTGGGTTTCTTTCCTTCTCACACTAGGACACCTATCAATTTCATTGAATATTCACTGCACATGAGATAAATATTTGAAAATAATAAAATTTCCCCTTTATGAACTATATGTCGATTGATTCCTATACTTTCATGATTAGAAATGCCCAAGTCCCCCACCATGGGCTCATCTACAAAATTCTATAACTTTACATGTCTTGGCATCATGATATTAAAATGCACAACTACTATCAGTCTTGGATTCAGGACCTTAAAATGTTCATCACTTGGTACAAGATATAAGATATTAAACTATATAGCTCAAGGGTTTCATTAGGATATAAATAAACCTGGCATGTAAGAACCTCATTTAATATTATATACACCATGGTGATTAGGGAGAATCAGGTCTATTGGATTCACAACTTTCCAACCCCCTCATATCTTTGTTTTCTTTTACTCTAATCATTGTGATATTCTGACCATGAATTATATGAGCTAGATCTAAAAGGTCATAGCTGATGATATCATTTGAAGGGAATTATCCATGGTAGGGATATACTCTTAGTACATTATCCATAAAACTATGATAAGTAAAAATGTTCCCATTTTCAAGAATACAGTCCTAGTTTTTAGGGCTTCACATTTATTACAGGTCATCCCCAAATGCACTACACACTACAGACTGTAAGAAAATCCCCATCTAAATCTGTTCCATTATAGTGTTTGTGTTCCCCTCTTCCATGTAGATTTCAGTGATGAACACTCATTGAAATGCAGCCTTATATTTATCTTCTGTATGTTCCAGATTTGTTCAAATCCAACCATGTATTAGTCCTAGTTGTAAAAAATTATACTAGATAACACATGTATTTTCTGCATGAATCTATACTACAAAACTAATCCTAAACTGCATGACATGTTGTCCATACCCCATGACCGAAGTAGTCATTTTAGTATTATTGTTTTATTCTTTGTTTTTATTTATTTTATGTTTGCAATGATGAGAATTCATGGTATTGTGGTGTGTTGTATAGATTATAAAAATTAATTTGTGTTAATGATGGCTCCAGATGAGTTCTATGGGATATCCTCTCAGACAGGCTCCTCGTTGAATCCATCACCAGTGAAGCATCACATGACTGGACAGTGCAGTCCTAGAAGATATTCCTCAGCCATAAGAATGCAGAGTTTTTGTGGCGCTTGTAGAGAAGGTTGACTTGCTTTTTTATGATATCTTTAGCCTGCAGGTCGGAGTCCTTGTAAAATTTCATCACAACGCCAGGCTCCTTGGCTACTGCAGATGCAGTAGTGAGAGACAGTGAATCCAAGAAGAGAGATTTTTGATTGATCTCTTCATCCAGTACATACTGGAATTCATTGTTTTTTTCTGTGTGTTGATTCGTTGTAAGAACTCAATTCTGGAAATTATATTTGTGGATTTTTTTGATGAAATTGTGGCACCATTATTTTTTTTAAGGTATTTGCAGGTTACCAGGGGCGGGGGCAGGGGGTAGGGTGTGTGTGCATGTGGGGGGGTTGCATTCTATTATATTTTTTTAAAATAAAGTGCAGCCTATAGCCATGGTTTTAAACCGTGTCTATAGGTCAAAAAACTATGGCTATAGGTAATAGCCATGGTTTAAGGAACTGTGGATCCTATTGGCATGGCAATAGGGTCCTGGATATAGCCACCATTTCAAACTGTGGCTATATCCATGACCCTATATCCATTCCAATAGGAGCCATGGTTCCTTAAACCGTGGTTATTACCTATAGCCACGGTTTTTTGACCTATAGCCACGGTTTAGAACTGTGGTTATAGCCTGAATTTCTAGTAGTGGATCTGGAACATAAAATACATGTATTTCTTGTGATGTCATTATAAATTATTTGTATTTGTACCTTTCCTTATTGAAATCAACTTTCACATATCTCAATTCATCAATTTTAACAGCACTCCTATTATCAACCCACCTGCATTGAAAAATTGTCACTTGGAATGTTGTATAATCTAACTCCCATATTTGTTTGATGATGCCAAAGTATGACATATTTGTGTAAATTGGATTTCTATCTTTAGTACCAAAAACATTCATCGCTTCATCCACAAGTGTAACTCCACTATTTTGCATGGTATTGTCTTCATCATGCTCATTTGTGTATAATGTATAACCATTAATTATATAACTATTGTAAGATAATATATACACACTTGTTCCTCTAGCTAGACATTGAAGTCATTCTGAAATTGAATCTGAATTTTCATTTGACACCTTAAAAATATGATCCTAAAACCATCCTATAAAATGTTGATTATGTGTATTTTATATCCATATTTTATCCCTTTAGGGGTTTAAATTCCTAATAATTTCTTTTTGGGTTTCAACATATAGGGAAACCTCCAAACTATTACGAAAAACATAAAGGTGGGACTGCTCTTGATCTATAATATTGATTGTGACAACATCTCTTGTAGAAATTCCTTCACCCGCAAGCCACCCAGTGTGATGAGATTTCGGTAGACCAATGCTTTACACACCGAACAGGTATTCGGTACAGAATTCAACAGCTTCCTTAACAATATATTTATTTTTAATACAATCCTCTACCCAACTTCTATTTTTGACATACCCTTTAAAAATATTCATATATTGTTTAATGTGGTACATCCATCTATAGTGTATAGGACCACCTAGTCAAATCTCTCTCACCATGTGAACCATCAAATGAACTATCATATCAAAGAATGTTGGTGGGAAGAAAATTTTCAATTCACATAATATAATGGCAATTTCTCTTTCCATAGTCGATAATTTCATCGGGTCTATAACTTTGCTACATATAGCTTTGAATAAGAAACACGGCTTGGTTAATGTATGACACACATTCTTGGAAAAAATGCAACATAAAGCTATAGGAATTAGATCTTTCATCCACTAGCACAAAACTGGGTTTCCGTAGTGACACCCTTTAACAGCACTAAAAACACTAATAAAGGGGGTGCCTTTATCAGTGCTTTTTTTAGCACTGTTAAATGGGCCCCCTTTATCAACGCTTTTTTTAGTAGCGCTGATAATGGGGGGTGGTATCCGCGCTTTTTTCCCTAGCACTGATAAAGTGTATATTTCAAAAAAACATTATATTTTATAAAAAATAATATATTGATATATAAGTATATTTATATTGATATAAATATAATATATATTTTTTAAATATATTTTATATCGATTTGACATGTGGTAGACGCAAAACGGACACCCAAAGCAGAATTTATGGTCGTTTGGAGGGATTAAGGACCTTTTCAATCCTTGAAGAATATGAGAAGGTGTTCCAGTGGTCATAAGAGTCTAGGTTTATTTTCAATCATCGATTTGATATGTGGTAGAGGCAAAATAGACACCCGGAGCAGAAGTTATGGCAAAAAGAACACCCGGAGCATAACTTATGAGCATTGGGAGAAATTATGGGTCTTTTTTGGCCTTGAAGAACGTGATAAGGAGTTACAGTGGTCAACAGAGTGTATATATTTTTTCAATATTTGATTTGATATGTGGTAGAGGAAAACAGACACCCGGAGCAGAAGTTATGATTGTTTGAAATTGAGCAACCCTCCTAGCGCCTAAAAACCTAAGAAACTCGTAACTCACTAAAACATCCATAACTTCTGCTCCGAGTGTCCGTTTGAGCATTGCGACCAGTAAAATCAAATTTCATGAGATGAGTGAGGACCAAGTCTAATAAGAACTATGATAAGATCAAAGAAACAGAATATATGTCAGTTATACCACTCTAAAAAAACTCCAACTTCAAATGGTCATAACTTTTGCTCTGGGTGTCCAGTTGGGCTCTACCACATAAAAAATTGAAGGAAACGAATAGATATGTGCGGCATGTTAACTGTAAAAGAGTTACAATTATGTATCAAACCCTAAAACCCCAAAAAACCATCAGAAGGCCTCCAAAACTCTGTTTTTATGTTCGGTGCCCTGTCAAATTTTTTTTCAAACGGTAATAATTCCCGATCTGTGTGTCTGTTTGGCCTATGACACCTCTTATATCATAGTTCATTCCATGAGTTTTGGTTTGAATGGTTATAGAGCTGAAATGGATACCTGAATCAGAAGTTATATTTGTTTCATTGACTCTGCAGTTTGTTAGGTTTTTCAGGCCCCCATTTCTAGCACTTTTGTCATGGCTGTTGTTTTTTCAAACAGTTGTGACTTATAATTTTTCAGTCCATTAGGCCTCTTCCACCTATCATATCAAATCTTGTTTTATGATCTTCGATTTGACTAGTCACAGAGTTGTAACAAACTCTCGGATCATAAGTTTTCATCGTTATCCTAAGTTTATGATTTATTTGACTTTCTGACTGTATTTACGGGTTCTGAGGGTCTCCTTTTTTTACCTGTTTTTCAGGTTTCCAAGGCTTGTTATCATTTTTCATATTGTACTTTTATTTATAATCAAATATATAACAATATATACATATTTTTTATATATTCACAAATAAAAAATTAATTTTATAAATAAATAATTAAACATATTTACATATAAAATATATTTCTCAACATATAATCCTTATCTAAATAAAAAACTAATATCCATTTTATTTAAAATACAAATATATGAATATTTATATACCTATATAATGTGTACGTTTATATATGTGTGTGTGTGTGCATCTGTATTGACAAACTGATATATATTATCTATATATCTAAACATATGTATATACAAATTAATATATAATATTTGTAAATATATATAAATATGTATAATTATACTTACAGATACACATATAATATATATCTTTGTGTGTGTGTGTGTGTCGTATATATGTATTTATTTATTTATAAACACACACACAAAATCATATTTTATAAATGTATTTAAAACTGATCTTATAAATATATATGAATATATGAATAAATATATTAATATATAAATATAACTATGTATATATTAATATACTGATAAATAAATATATATTAATATAACTATATATATATATGTTAATATAAATATATATATATATATATGTTGATATAAATATATATATATATATGTTAATATAAAAATATATATGCTAATGTAAATATATATTAATATATGATTAAATATAACTATATATATATAAATAAATATATATATATATATATATTAATAAATAAAGAGCGAAGCAATATGGTGGAGTGATAAAGGCTTAGGTGCGCAGGCAACAGGTCCCGAGTTCGAATCGAGGGGGAGGCAGGTCATGCACGCCGGTGGAATAAGGGCTAGTGTAGTTTAATAGTGGGGGCGTTGTTAAAACCTGGGGGAGGGTGGCTGGGGCATGCGGGTTGGGGGGATGTTGAATGGGGGTTCAAGTGTTGTTAAAGCCCCTCCCTGATTTGCAGATTTTTTTTAATGTTTTTTAACTTTTATCAGCACTAAAAAAACGTTGATAAAGTACCCATTTATCAGCACTGATAAAACACTCCTCCCTGATTTGAAAAAAAAATAATGTTTTTTAACTTTTATCAACACTTTCAACGCTAAAAAACACTAATAAAAGGGGTTTTTTATCAGCACTAAAAAAAGCACTGATAAAGTGCTGTTGAAGGGGGGGTTCAAGCATTGTTGATCCCCTCCCAGATTTGCAGATCTTTTTAATGTTTTTTAACTTTTATCAGTGCTAAAAAAAGGGCTGATAAAGGACCCATTTATCCACACTGATAAAAGACGTCTCCCTGATTTATTAGTGCTATTGAAAGGGGGTTCAAGCGCTGTTGAAGCCCCTCTCTAATTTGCAGATTTTTTTAATGTTTTTTAACTTTTATCAGCGCTAAAAAAACACTGATAAAGGACCCGTTTATCAGTGCTGATAAAAGTCCCCCCTGATTTTCAAAAAAAATTAATTTTTTTTAACTTTTATCAATGCTTTTAAAAAAATGCTGATAAAAAGGGTCTTTTATCAGTGTTGATAAGAGGGGTTTTTTACCAGTGATGGAAAAAAAGCGTTGATAAAGCACTATTGAAGGGGGGTTCAAGCGTTGTGGAAGCCCCTCCCTGATTTGAAGATTTTTTTTAATGTTTTTTAACTTTTATGCGCTAAAAAAGTGCTGATAAAGGAACTGTTTATCAGCACTGATGAAAGACGTCTCCCTGATTTATTAACGTTGTTGAAGGGGGGTTCAAGCGCTGTTGAAGCCCCTCCCTGATTTGAAAATTATTTTTAATGTTTTTTAACTTTTATGAGTGCTAAAAAAAGTGTTGATAAGGGACCCGTTTATCAGCGCTAATAAAAGACCCATCCCTGATTTGAAAAAAAATTTAATGTATTTTAACTTTTATCAGCACTAAAAAAAGCACTGATGAAGTGCTATTGATGGGGGTGTTCAAGCGCTTTTGAAGCCCCTCCCTAGTTTACAGATTTTTTTAATGTTTTTTAACTTTTATCGACGCAAATAAAGGACCTGTTTATCAACGCTGATAAAAGACCCCTCCCTGATTTATCAGCGCTGTTGAAGGGGGGTTCAAGCGCTGTTGAAGGGGGGTTCAAGCGCTGTTGAAGCCCCTCCATGATTTACAGATTTTTTTTAATGTTTTGTAACTTTTATCAGCGCTAAAAAAAGTGCGGATAAAGGACCCGTTTATCAACACTGATAAAAGACCCCTCCCTGATTTGCAAAAAAAATTAATGTTTTTTTACTTTTATCAGTGTTGATAAAAGGGGTTTTTTATCAATGGTAAAAAAAGCAGTGATAAAGCACTGTTGAAGGGGGGTTCAACCTTTTTTGAAGCTCCTCCCTGATTTGTAGATTTTTTTTAATGTTTTTTAACTTTTATTAGTGCTAAAAAAAGAGCTGATAAAGGACCCGTTTATCAATGCTGATAAAAGACCCCTCCTAGATTTATCAGCGCTGTTGAAGGGGGGTTCAAGTGCTGTTAAAGCCCCTCCCTGATTTGCATATTTTTTTTAATGTTTTTTAACTTTTATCATAGCTAAAAAAAGAACTGATAAAGGACTTGTTTATCAGCTCTGATAAAAGACCCCTCCTTGATTTGCAAATTTTTTTTAATGTTTTTTAACTTTTATCAGCAATGATAAAGCGCTGTTGAAGGGGGGGTTCAAGCGTTGTTGAAGCCCCTCTCTGATTTGCAGATTTTTTTTAATGTTTTTTAACATTTATCAGCGCTAAAAAAATTGCTAATAAAGGACTCGTTTATCAGCGCTGATAAAAGACCCTTCCCTGATTTATCAGTGTTGTTGAAGGGGGGTTCAAGCGCTGTTGAAGTCCCTCCCTGATTTGCAGATTATTTTAATGTTTTTTATCATTTATCAGTGCAAAAAAACACTGAAAAAGGACCCGTTTATCAGCGCTAATAAAATACCCCACCCTGATTTGCAAAAAAAATAATGTTTTTTACCTTTTATTTACACTAAAAATATGGTGATAAAGCACTGTTGAATGGGGGGTTTCAAGCACTGTTGAAGCCCCTCCCTGATTTGAAGATTTTTTTTAATTTTTTTTAACATTTATCAGCACTAAAAAAAGCGCTGATAAAGGACACGTTTATCAGCGCCAATAAAAGTCACCTCCCTGATTTATCAGCGCTGTTGAAGGGGGGTTCAAGCACTGTTGAAGACCCTCCCTAATTTGCATATTTTTTTAATGTTTTTTAACTTTTATCAGTGTTAAAAAAAGCACTGATAAAGGACACGTTTATCAGCACTGATAAATGACCCCTCCCTTATTTGCATATTTTTTTAATGTTTTTTAACTTTTATCAGCGCTAAAAAAATCACTGATAAAGAACCTGTTTATCAGCATTGATAAAAGACCCCTCCCTGATTTATCAGCGTTGTTGAAGGGGGGTTCAAGTTCTTTGAAGCCCCTCCCATATTTGCAGATTATTTTAAATATTTTTTAACTTTTATTAGCACTGAAACAGGACCCGTTTATCAGCACTGATTAAAGACCCCTCCCTGATTTTCAATTTTTTGCAATGTTTTTTTACTTTTATCAGCGTTTTTAAAAAAACGATGATAAAAGAGTCTTTTATCAGTGCTAAAAAAAGTGCAAATAAAGCGCTGTTGAAGGGGGGTTCAAGCCCTATTGAAGCCCCTCCCTAATTTGCAGATTTTTTTAATGTTTTTTAACTTTTATCAATGCAAAAAAAATAGCGCTAATAAAGGACCCATTTATCAACGCTGATAAAAGAACCCTCCCTGATTTATCAGCACTATTATGGGGGGTGTTCAAGCGTTGTTAAAACCCCGCTCTGACTTTCAGATTTTTTTTAATGTTTTTTAACTTTTATCAGTGCTAAAAAAAGCGCTGATAAAGTGCTTGTTTATCAGCGCTGATAAAATACCCCTCCCTGATTTGCAAAAAAAAATTAACATTTTTTAACTTTTATCAGTGCTAAAAAAACGTTGATAAAGGGCAGTTGAAGGGGGTTTTCAAGCGCAGTTGAACCCCCTCCCTGATTTTCAGATTTTTTTTAATGTTTTTTAACTTTTACAGATCTAAAAAAAAGCGCTAATAAGAGACCCCTCCTTGATTTATTAGTGTTGTTGAAGGGGGGTTTCAAGCGCTGTTGAAGCCCCTCTTTGATTTGTAGATTTTTTTTAATGTTTTTTAACTTTTATCAGCATTGATAAAGGACCCGTTTATCACCGCTAATAAAATACCCCTCCCTGATTTTCAAAAAAATTAATGTTTTTTAACTTTTATCAGCGCTACAAAAAAGCGCTGATAAAGCGCTGTTGAAGGGGGGATTCAAGCACTGTCGAAGCCCCTCCCTGATTTCTAAAGTTTTTTAATGTTTTTTAACTTTTATCAGCGCTGATAAAAGACCGCTCCCTGATTTATTAGCACTGTTGAAGGGGGGATCAAGCGCTGTTGAAACCTCTCGTTGATTTGCTGATTTTTTTAAATTTTTTTATCTTTTATCAACGCTAAAAAAAGTGTTGATAAAGGACCCATTTATCAGCTCTGATAAAATACCCCTCCCTAATTTACAAATTTTTTTAATGTTTTTAAGCTTTTATCAGCGCTTTTAAAAAAGCACTGATAAAAAAGAGTATTTTATCAGGGCTAAAAAAAGTTCTGATAAAAGGGGTATTTTATCAGCGCTAAAAAAAAGCGTTGATAAAGTGTTGTTGAAGGGGGGGGATCAAGAGGTGTTGAAGCCTCTCCATGATTTGAAATTTTTTTAATGTTTTTTAACTTTTATCAGTGCTAAAAAAACACTGATAAAGGACCTGTTTATCAGCACTGATAAAAGACGCCTCCCTAATTTATCGGTGCTATTGAAAGAGGAGTTCAAGTGATGTTGAATCCCCTCCTGGATTTGCAGATTTTTTTTAATGTTTTTTAACTTTTATCAGCATTAAAAAAAGCACTGATAAAGGACCCATTTATCAGCGCTGGTAAAAGACCCCTCCCTGATTTGTAAATTTTTTTAATGTTTTTTAAATTTTATTAGTGCTAAAAATGCTGATAAAGCGCTATTGAAGGGGGGTTCAAGCGCTGTTGAAGCCCCTCCCTGATTTGCAGATTTTTTTATGTTTTTTAACTTTTATCAGCAAAAAAAACACTGATAAAGGACATATTTATTAGCGCTGATAAAAGACCCCTCCCTGATTTATCAGTGCTGTTGAAGGGGGGGTTCAAGCACTGTTGAATCCCCTCCCTGATTTTCAGATTTTTTTAAATGTTTTTTAACTTTTATCAGTGCTAAAAAAAGCGCTGATAAAAGACCCCTACCTGATTTACAAAAAAAAATTAATGTTTTTTTGACTTTTATCAGCGCTGATAAAAGGGGTTTTTTATCCACGCTGATAAAAGTGGTTTTTTAACAGCACTAAAAAAAGCAGTGATAAAGCACTGTTGAAGGGGGGGTTCAAGCGCTATTGAAGCCCCTCCCTGATTTGAAGATTTTTTTAATGTTTTTTAACTTTTATCAGTGCTAAAAAAAGCGCTGATAAATGACCTATTTATCAGCGTTGATAAAAGACCCCTTCCAGATTTATCAGCGCTGTTGAAGGGGGGTTCAAGCACTGTTGAATCCCCTCCCTGATTTGCAGATTTTTTTAATGTTTTTTAACTTTTATCAGTGCTAAAAAAAGCACTAATAAAGGACCCATTTATCAGTGCTGATAAAATACCCCTCCCTAATTTTCAATTTTTTTAATGTGTTTCAACTTTTATCAGCGCTTATAAAGCGCTGTTGAAGGGGGGGTTCAAGCGTTGTTGAAGCCCCTCCCTGATTTGCAGATTTTTCTAAATGTTTTTTACTTTTTTCAGCGCTAAAAAAATTGATGATAAAGGACCCATTTATCTACGCTAATAAAAGACACCTTCTTGAATTATCAGCGCTGTTGAAGGGGGGTTCAAGCGCTGTTGAAGTCCCTCCCTGATTTGCAGATTTTTTTTAATGTTTTTTTATCTTTTATTAGGGCTAAAAAAAGCATTGATAAATGAATCGTTTATCAGCACTGATAAAATAACCCTCCCTTATTTGCAAAAAAATAACGTTTTTTAACTTTTATCAGTGCTAAAAAATGGTGATAAATCACTGTTAAGGGGGGGTTCAAGTGCTGTTGAAGCCCCTCCCTGATTTTCATATTTTTTTTAATGTTTTTTAACATTTATCAATGCTAAAAAAAGCACTAATAAAGGACTCGTTTATCAGTGATGATAAAAGACACCTCCCTGATTTATCAGTGCTGTTGAAGGGGGGGTTCAAGCGTTTTTTGAAGCCCCGCCCTGATTTGCATATTTTTTTTAATGTTTTTAACTTTTATCAGCACTAAAAAAAGCGCTGATAAAGGGCCCGTTTTTTAGCACTAATAAAAGACCCCTCCCTGATTTGCAAATTTTTTTAATGTTTTTTAACTTTTATCAGTGCTAAAAAAATACTTATAAAGCGCTGTTGAAGGGGGGGTTCAAGCGTTGTTGAATCCCCTCCCTGATTTGCATATTTTTTTAATGTTTTTTAATTTTTATCAGTGCTAAAAAAATGCTGATAAAGGACCTGTTTATCAGCGTTGTTAAAAGACCCCTCCCTGATTTATCAACACTGTTGAAGGGGGGGTTCAAGCACTGTTGAAGCCCTCCCTGATTTGTAGATTTCTTTAAATGTTTTTTAACTTTTATCAGTGCTAAAAAAATCACTAAAAAAAGACCCGTTTATCAGCAAAAATAAAATACCCCTCCTTGATTTGCAAAAAAAATTAATGTTTTTTTTACTTTTATCAGTGCTATTAAAAAATCACTGATAAAAGGTTCTTTTATCGGTGCTAAAAAAGTGCGGATAAAAGGGGTTTTTTATCAGCGCTAAAAAGAAGTGCTGATAAAGCACTGTTGAAGGGGGGGTTCAAGCGCTATTGAAGCCCCTCCCTGATTTGAAAAAAAAATTAAATGTTTTTTTAACTTTTATCAGTGCTAAAAAAATATTTGATAAAGGATCTGTTTTTCATCATTGATAAATTTCCCCTCCCTGATTTATTAGCACTCTTGAAGGGGGGTTCAAGCGCTATTAAAGCCCCTCTCTGATTTGCAGATTTTTTTTAATGTTTTTTAACTTTTATCGGCACTAAAAAAATGTTGATAAAATGCTCGTTTATCAGTGCTGATAAAAGACCCCTCCCTGATTTGCAAAAAAAAATGTTTTTTAACTTTTATCAGTGCTGAAAAAAAAGTGTTGATAAAGAGCTGTTGAAGGGGGGGTTCAAGCACTGTTGATGCTGAAGATTCCGGGAATAGGGGAAGCGTGTGGGTGGATGTGCCCACTTGTATTTTTTTCATTAATAATGATCAATCTGGGATCAATACGATGATAAACGCCGGTCTCCACAGATCGAATCGCAGAAATAGACAAAGAAAAGGAAAGTCTCAGAACCACAAAGTATGATCGTTACAGGTTGATTATAATTAATTTAATAAATTGAAAAGAAGTACCTTTTCGTGTTCTTTCTTCATTGATATTCTTGATCATGTTCCGATGTGATTCATCATTGCATCACAGAAGCCAAGTGTAGAATTCCTCTAGTAGTGATCCACACGGGCACCTCGTATCTCTGGACGTCGCCAAAGGAGTCTCCGGGTGCTCACGTGGAGAAACCTTTGATTTTGTTGTCCGCCTTAGATCATCTTGATCCAATGGAAGAGGATCTATCTCGGTCTTGAGAGCGTTATTGGAGGAAGAGGTTCTTTCAGCCTTGAAAGAATTCTCTAGAATTGTTGTGCACAACGATTCTCTTGGGTTGGGAAAAGAGTTGGGGTTGTGAGGATATTTATAATTGGGTTTGAGGTTGTAGAGTTATGACAATAAATAAATGCGTTATGCGTTTTATTTATTTCATTAACTCCCTTTTGAAAACCCCATGTCAAGTCATTAATTCCTTGACATGCACCCACACTGATTATAATAAATATCATTTAATAAAATGATATTTACTCAAAATCCTGACTGGAAAAACTACACGGCGTGTATTAATAAATACACAGTGTGTACTTGTTTTTCATTGAAAACTACACGGCATGTACATTCAATATACACGGCATGTATATATTGTTTTCATTTATTCATTTCCTTTCCAAAATGAAATCTACATGGTGTGTACATTTAATAATACACGGCGTGTACTTATTTTCAAAATAAAACTACACGGCGTGTAATCAATGATACACGGCGTGTACTTGTTTTATTTTATTCTTCCTCCAACATTAAAATGATTTAGGCTTACTTGAATAATTATTAAACCACGTATGGAAATAATCTTTATTCTACTTGAGATACTTGAATACACTTAGTGTGTGACCCTCTAGGCCTCTTTCTCGTTGGTATTAGGCGGGCTTGCCTAAAGTCCAAGATTACTATCTAGCAACGGGTCAAGGCACCCAAGAGAAAGAAGTTGAAGCCGCATTGACGTATCACCTCATACGAACACTTACTGTGTAATTTAATCCCTTTGTCTCAATATCTCATCAAGCAAGTTTCATTGCAGTTTTATAAACCTATATGCTTGATCCGTCATTCTTTGACTACCTGGAATAAACTCATCATTTACACCATGGCCATGGAATTTCATGCGACATTTCTATTTCAATCAAAGGGACAAGATATCAACTTCCATGAATGGAAGGGAAAAATCCTTCCTTAACTTATCCATTAACAACATGTCACTCGTGACGCACCCAACATACCCTACTTCCCACCAATTGTCTGCATGACGGTTTTCGTTAGTAAATCTAAGTGTGCGAGTCATGACATGAGTTAATGATAATATCACAGTCTGAGGACCATTACACACGCTCGTAGATAGCAATGTCCAATGACACCAAGACATGCGAAATTGCTATTGGCGAGTCTGTTCTCATAATCTCTCATCTTGGAGATTACCAAGTGCGAACTCCATGAGAGAGAGTCTCGTCTTCTTACGAGTACTCGCACATGACGGTCTGTATAATATGTTTCCTATCATAGTATGTCATCCAACTGTAGAACTTTATTTAAGAATGTTTTTATATCTTTTCAAGGTTCTCATCATAGCGGGGATCTTCCATGACCTTATTAATGCAACAAATATTCCAGGACATTATTGTATTATAGTCATGCAGAACAATGAACAATATACAATAAGTGAACATTCATGTAATCAAAGTACAAAACAGCTGGTTCTTAGGAAACCAACCCTTACAAACTCCCACTTGGACTAGAGCCAACTGCCTACGACTTTTAGTCCGCTAGACCTCACATGATGATCATGTTTCTATTGAGTCAAGGATTTAGTCAAGGGGTCCAACACATTGTCTTCTATGGAAATACTGCTCACTGCAACTTCACCTCTCTGAGAAAAATCCCTTAAGAGATGATACTTCTGAAGTATGTGCTTTGTCCGCTGATGTGACATTAGCTCTTTTTCAAGTGTCACCACTGCAGTATTATCACAATAGAGTGTGATAGGATCTTTACTGCTCGGTACAATATCCAACTCTTGGATGAAGCTTCGCATCCATACTGCTTCTTTAGCTACCTCAGAATCTACGATATACTCGGACTCCAATGTAGAATCTTCCACCACACTTTACTTTGAGCTCCTCCATCTCACTGCACCTCCATTCAAACTGAAGATGTATCCAGTCTGCGACTTCATGTCATCTTGATCAGTCTGGAAACAAGCATCTACATGTCCTCTGATGACTAGTTCCTCATCTCCTCCATAAACCAGTAACATATCCTTAGTACGCCTCAGATACTTAAGGATATTCTTTACTATCATCCAATGGCGGTCTCCTGGATCAGCTTGATATCTGCCTACCGCACTTAATGCGTAAGTAACATCTAGCCTCGTACATAGCATAGCATACATGACTGACCCAATCGCGGATGCGTAAGGGATCCTTTCCATTCTCTTTCTTTCCTCATGTGTCTGAGGACACATTTTCTTGGAAAGATGAATGTCATGTGACACTGGCAACAATCCCATCTTGGACTGTTCCATACTGAATCTCTTCAGTATCTTGTCAATGTATGTACTTTGACTCAGGCCCATCATTCTCTTGGATCTATCACGATGGATCTTGATCCCAAGAATATATGCTGCCTCACCCAAGTCTTTCATGGAGAAGCATTTATGCAACCATGCCTTAACTGACTTTAAGACAGGTACTTTGTTTCCAATTAGTAATATGTCATCAACATATACAATTAGGAAAACAACTGCACTTCCACTAAACCTTTTATAGACACAAGGCTCACATTCGTTATTAACAAAGCCAAATTCCATTACAGCTTCATCAAAATGAATTTTCCATGACCTTGATGCTTTCTTTAATCCATAAATGGATTTTTGCAACTTGCATACCTTGTTGGCATCCTTTGGAGTCACAAACCCTTCAGGTTGTGTCATGTAGACATCTTCCTGGAGGTTCCCGTTAAGGAATGCTATTTTGACATCCATTTTCCAAATTTCATAGTCATGGTAAGCGGTAATGGCCAATAGGATTCTGATGGATTTCAGCATCGCAGCCATTGAAAAGGTTTCATCATAGTCAATTACTTGATGATGTCTAAAACCTTTTGCAACCAGTCATTCCTTATAGGTACTGACTTTCCCCTCCATGTCCAGTTTCTTCTTGAATACCCATTTATTGCCAATAGACTTTACATCAACTGGAGGATCTACCAAAATCCAGACTTGGTTTTGGTACATGGAATCCATTTCAGAATTCATGGCTTCTTGCCACTTGGCAATGTCTGTGCCTTCAACTGCTTCCTTGTAGGTAAGAGGATCATCATTTTCAACCAATAATGAGTCACCATACTCGGTGACAAGAAAACCATATCATTCTGTTTCTCTCACCTCTCTCGTGCTGCTACGCGGTTCTTGTGTCTCTGAAACAGATTGTTCTTCCATGGGGCTTTGTGGAATCTATTCTTATACCAACTCTTGTGTATCTTAAGCCTCAACTTCATCGAAGTCTATCTCGCTCCCACTATCTCTTTTGGAGATGTGCTCCCTCTCAAGGAATATGGCATATCTTGCCAATGTAACCTTTTTGTCTGAGGGGTTGTATAGGTAATATCCCCTTGTTTCCTTGGGATATCCTATAAAGATACACTTTGTGCCTTGGGGTGCAAGTTTGTTACCTGAAGAGGCCTTAACAAATTCTTCGCTACCCCACACATGGAAATTCGATAACATGGATTTGTGTCCACTCCATAACTCGTATGGAATACATTTTATCGATTTAGTTGGTACTTGGTTTAGTATGTGTGTTTCTGTTTGTAATGCATATCCCTAAAAGGATAATAGAAGACTCGCATGACTCATCATTGATCTCACCATGTCCAACAGGGTTCGGTTCCTCCTTTCACTTACACCATTCCACTAAGGTGTGTAAGGAGGAGTGAGTTGAGATAGAATCCCAAACTCCCATAAGAAATCAATGAAGTCCTGATTAAGATATTCTCCCCCTCTGTCTGAGCGGAGTTTCTCAATCTTCTTACCAAGCTGGTTCTCAACTTCATTCTTGTATTCTTTGAACTGATCAAAAGAATCTGACTTATACCTCATTAAGTAAATATATCCATATCTACTAAAATCATCAGTAAAAGTTATGAAGTACAAGAACCCACCCCTTGATTCAACTGGAAATGGTCCACACACATCTGTGTGAACTAATTCTAGAATCTCTTTAGCCCTTTCACCTTTTCCACTAAATGGGGCTTTGGTCATTTTGACTTGTAGACACGCATGACATACACCAAGTGGTTTTAGTTCAAAAGAATCTAAATACCCATCTTGATGTAATTTTGTCAAATGTTTCTCATTGAAATGACCTAGCTGGTGATGCCAAAGTTGGGTGTGGTATGAGTCATGTGAATTAACTTTTTTATCGATTGTCATTACTTGGTTTGTGTAGTCTAACACATAAAGGTCTTTATATAAATGTGCCCTACCAAAACAAATGTTATCTTTATAAAAGTAGCAACATCCTCTTCCAAACTTGAATATGAATCCATCAGTATCTAATATGGATACTGAAATAATGTTTTTGGTTACAGAGGGTACATAATAACATCCTTTCAAAACCAAGACCATCCCAGTAGGCAATGTGAGATGGTAGTCTCCAACAGCTACAGCAGTGAGTCTAGCTCCGTTGGCTGCTCGTAGATCCACCTCACCTCGGTCAATATTTCTAAATCTACTTGGTTCCTATATTTGGATACATATTTGAGCACCACAAGAAGTATCTAATACCCAATTAGTAGAAACAGATAGATTGTGTTCGATAAAAAATGCACCTGAAGCTTCCCCTTGCTTCCTTGGCTGGGTGTAGTTTTTCTTCCAGTGGCCCTTTTTGCCACATGCGAAACAAACAGCATCATGTTCCTTTGCCTCCCCTTTAATCTTCCTTTTCTTAGAAGGCCTTGAAGAATCTTTGGGCTTAAAGCTCTTCGCATTCCCTTTCCTTTTATTCACCATAAGGACAAAAGGTTTTTCATGCTTCATGTCATTATCCACTTGGTGAATAAGGATAAGAAGATCAGACAGATACTTCTCAATGTTGTTCATGTTGAAGTTCACAACAAAGTTTGAGAAGCTCTGGGGGAGTGATGAAAGAATGAGATCGGTACCCAGTTCTTCAGGGAGTTTAAACCCTAGAACCTCCAAGCACTCAATGTAGCCAATGAGCTTGACTACATGAGGCCTGGCTGGGGCACCCTCTCCAAGCTTTCTCTGAAATAGAGCCTCAGAGATCTCAAACCTTTCTTGTCTTTCTCTCTCCTGGTATAGACCACGGAGGTGCTCGAGCATGTTATAGGCATCCATGTCTTCATGAGACTTCATGAGCTCACTAGACATTGATGACAGCATCAAACATTTAACGTCGAGTGCATCGCTCAAATGTTGATCATAGACCAGGAAATCTTCATCACTCGCCACTTGGGCAAGCGGATCAGGAAGTGAGGACTCCAGCACGTAAAACTTTCATTCATGGTGTAGGATAACCCGAAGGTGCCTAAACCATTTCTGAAAGTTACTGTCGGTGAGGATATTTTCTTTATCCAGAATTGATCGTAGAGAAAATGTGGTTGACGAGTTTGTCATTTCGATTCTACAAATTAAAAGAGCAGATTTATCAGTACCTTTTGATTGCATTTTATGAAAAATAATAAATGAATTTATTAATTCTCCCACTGTTTTATCAAGTCCCAATGGCCCTCACCATTGAACTCAGAATGTCCAGTTTATTTGACATTCTAGTGGCAAGGATCCATATTCTTATTCACATAACCCCAACAAGGGTTGGTCAAGCTATTTGAAGGTATTTAGGTAGGAATATCTTTGCCAACTGTGAGCTTACAGTTCCTTGATTTGTTGAGTGGACTCCCCAATCCTGAAATCCTGACTTGGATTTCCTCAACTCTTGCCTCCAATATTACATCAAGTCTAGCAAGGGCTACTCCTCTTGATGTAATATGGTTAAGTCAACCCGAAACCTTTCATAAGGGCTTCCTTTATAAAAGTAAGTGTCCCAACAAGGGTTGGTCAAACACATAGTTTTATTGAGTATTGCCCTTAATCAAGTAACAGATGGCTTGGTCTGACTTAATATGGTATATGAGGGATTTTATTCTTTATGCGTAGTTTTGCATTATCACATACTTGTTAATATTAAGTGATGCTTTCTTAAGTGATTAACCATGTTTCGATAATGTTTACGCATAGTCCGGTTTTTTTATTTTATTCCATCTTTGCATTCTTTTTTATTAATTATGTGATCATGACAACACATACATAATAAATAAACCGTGCAATCAGACAGAATTAAAATAAGATGGCATGATCATGATCTTCTATTGGTTAGCTTATCTAGCGGTTTTGATAAGCTAACCCTGACCTAGGGAAAACACCTTGAACCTGATGGTTCGTGTTTTGTAGCTCCCACATGTCCACCTTTGTATCTTCTTGGGTTGGTTTCGCCTCAGCTTCGAATTTTGAACTGTCTCCACTGGCTTGGGAGATCCTCCATTACATGGGGTTTACATTAAAGAAACCATGGGCACGCAGGCCCTACATTTTATTGGAAGAAGGCTCACAGGCCAACAAATTTAAATTAAACAAATTTAAATGAAACCATACACACATAAAAAGGGTCTTTGGTCTAGCTCATGATCATCCATAGCACGCAACGACATTTACACATATTTAGAATTCAAATTCTTTTAATCATTCTTTCATTTAAGATAAGTCACGCTCGAATTCAATTAATTATGATCTTATAATTAATCAATTCTTTATCTTAAATTCCTTTCTGAATTTCCTTGATATTCTTCTCATCCTCATTCCTTGTATAGGTCTTTGTAATTTTAGAGGAAACCTGGTGAAATTTCTGGAAAGTACACGGCGTGTAGTTTATATTTACACGGCGTGTATTTATTTTCACCCTTTATCCAAAGTACACACCGGGGGCTTTAGCGTGTTTTCTGTACTTTGGAAATTTTGGAGTACACGGCGTGTAGATAAATCATACACGGTGTGTACTTCCTTGTTACGCGGTAATCGGCCTGGAAATCTCGTGTACGTGGTACGCGGCTTCTCCTTTGTACACAGTTTCACTTGGGCCGGATCGGACTACACGGCGTGTTGCTCCAACATACACGCCGTGTATTTCGGTTCCCACACGTCGTTCATTTCTGGTCAACACGGGGTGTTAAAAGCTTAGGTGTAATCAATTCACACGGCGTGGTTTGGAAGACCAGTGCCGGTTCGTTGAACCTAAGTACACGGTGTGTAGTTTTAATTACACGTCGTGTATTCCCGTGTTGTACAGACAGAAAGAGCGGCTCCTCCGAATGAGTTCCTCGTTTTTAATTTAATCAAAATTAAAATTAAAAGGTCATTTCTGTGATATGAATCGAGAAACGAAGGAGGAAGAACAAATCTCATTTATTCAGATTTATAGAACGATTTATTTTGAATTCAATCAAATATAAATGCGTAAATTATCAATGAAAATTAAATAACTATAATCAACGTTGTAACCTCCCTCTGATTCCATTTGAAGGTTCCGGGCGCAGCGGAAGTGCTTGGATGGATGTGCTCACTTGGTTTTTTGTCATTAATAATGATCAATCCGGGATCAATACGACGATAAACGCCAGTCTCCACGGATCAAATCACAAAAATAGACAAAGAAAAGGAAAGTCTCGGAACCACAAAGTAGGATCGTTACAGGTTGATTATAATTAATTTAATCAATTGAAAAGAAGTACCTTTTGGTGTTCTTTCTTCGTTGATATTCTTGATCACGTTCCGATGTGATTCATCATTGCGTCACAGAATCCAAGTGTAGACTTCCTCTAGCGGTGATCCACACGTGCACCTTGTATCTCTGGACATCGTCAAAGGAGTCTCCAGGTGATAGCGTAGAGAAACCTTTGCTTGCGTTGTCCGCCTTAGATCGTCTTGATCCGATAGAAGAGGATCTCTCTCGGTCTTGAGAGCGTTCTTTGAGGAAGAGGTTCTTTCTGCCTTGAAAGAATTCTCCAGAATTATTGTGCACAATGATTCTCTTGGGTTGGGAAAAGATTTGGGGTTGTGATGATATTTATAATTGGGTTTGAGGTTGTAGAGTTATGACAATAAATAAACGCGTTACGCGTTTTATTTATTTCATTAACTCCCTTCTGAAAACCCCATGTCAAGTCATTAATTCCTTGACATGCGCCCACACTGATTATAATAAATATCATTTAATAAAATGATATTTCCTCAAAATCCCGACTGGAAAAACTACACGGCGTGTATTAATAAATACACAGCGTGTACTTGTTTTTCATTGAAAACTACACGGTGTGTACATTCAATGTACACGGCGTGTATATATTGTTTTCATTTATTCATTTCCTTTCCAAAATGAAAACTACACGGCGTGTACATTTAATAATACACGGCGTGTACTTGTTTTCAAAATAAAACTACACGGCGTGTAATCAATGATACACAGTGTGTACTTGTTTTATTTTATTCTTCCTCCAACATTAAAATGATTTAGACTTCCTTGAATAATTATTAAACCACGTACGGGAATAATCTTTATTCTACTTGAGATACTTGAATACACTTAGTGTGTGACCCTCTAGGCCTCTTTCTCGTTGGCATTAGGCGGGCTTGCCTAAAGTCCAAGATTACTGTCTAGCAACGGGTCAAGGCACCCAAGAGAAAGAAGTTTGACGCTGCATTGACGTATCACCTCATACGAACGCTTACTGTGTAATTTAATCTCTTTGTCTCAATATCTCATCAAGTAGGTTTCATGGCAGTGTCATAAACCTATATGTTTGATCAGTCGTTCTTTGACTACCTGAAATAAACTCGTCGTTTACACCATGGCCATGGAATTTCATGCGACAGTTCTATTTCAATCAAAAGTCCAAGATATCAACTTCCATAAATGGAAGGGACAAATCCTTCCTCAACTTATCCATTAACAACATGTCACTCGTGATGCACCCAACGTACCCTACTTCCCGCCAACTGTCTGTGTGACGGTTTTCGTTAGTAAATCTAAGTGTGTGAGTCATGCCATGAGTTAATGATAATCTTCCAGTCTAAGGACCATTACACACGCTCGTAGATAGCAATGTCCGATGACACCAAGACATGCGGAATTGCTACTAGCGGGTCTGTTCTCATAATCTCTCATCTTGGAGATTACCAAGTGCGAACTCCATGAGAGAGAGTCTCATTTTCTTACTAGTACTCGCACATGACGGTATGTATACTATGTGTCCTATCATAGTATGTCATCCAACCGTAGAACTTTATTTAAGAATATTGTTATAGCATTTCAAGGTTCTCATCATAGTGGGGATCTGCCATGAACTTATTAATGCAACAAATATTCCAGGACATTATTGTATTATAGTCATGCAGAACAATGAACAATATACAATAAGTGAACATTCATGTAATCAAGGTACAAAATAGTTGGTTCTCAGGACACCAACCCTTACAGATGCCCCTCCCTGACTTCCATATTTTTTTAATGTTTTTTAACTTTTATCAGCGCTAAAAAAAGCGTTGATAAAGGACTTGTTTATCAGCGGTGATAAAAGACCCCTCCCTGATTTATCAGCACTGTTGAAGGGGGGGTTCAAGCGCTATTGAAGCCCCTCTCTGATTTGCAGTTTTTTTAATGTTTTTTAACTTTTATCAGTGCTGATAAAGTACCCATTTTTCAGCGCTGATAAAAGACCCCTCCCTGATTTGCAAAAAAAAATTATGTTTTTTAACTTTTATCAGCACTAAAAAAAGCACTGTTGAAGGGGGGGTTCAAGCGTTGTTGAAGCCCCTCCCTGGTTTCCAGATTTTTTTAATGTTTTTTAACTTTTATCAGCGCTAAAAAAAGCGCTGATAAATGAACGTTTTATCTGCGCTGATAAAAAACCCCTCCCTGATTTATCAACGCTGTTGAAGGGGGGGTTCAAGCACTGTTGAAACCTCTTCCTGATTTGTAGATTTTTTTAATGTTTTTTATCTTTTATCAACGCTAAAAAAAGCGTTGATGAAGGATCCCTTTATCAACGCTGATAAAAGACTCTTCCCTGATTTGCAATTTTTTTAATGTTTTTAAACTCTTATCAGCCCATTTAAAAAAGCGCTGATAAAAAGGGTTTTTTATCAGCGCTAAAAAACGTTGATAAAGCGTTGTTGAATGGGGGGATCAAGCGTTGTTGAAGCCCCTCCCTGATTTGCAGATTTTTTTTTAATATTTTTTATCTTTTATCAGTGCTAAAAAAAGCACTAATAAATGACATGTTTATCATCACTGATAAAAGACGCCTCCTTGATTTATCATTGTTGTTGAAAGAGGGGTTCAAGTGATGTTGAAGCCCCTCCCTGATTTGCAGATTTTTTTTAATGTTTTTTAACTTTTATCAGCGTTAAAAAAAAGCGCTGATAAATGACCCATTTATCAGCGCTAATAAAAGACTCCTCCCTGATTTGCAATTATTTTTAATGTTTTTTAACTTTTATCAGTGCTAAAAAATGCTGATAAAGCGCTGTTGAATGGGGGGTTCAAGCGCTGTTGAAGCCCCTCCCTGATTTGCAGATTTTTTTAATGTTTTTTAACTTTTATCGGCGCTAAAAAAAACGCTGATAAAGAACCTGTTTATCAGCGCTGATAAAAGACCCCTCCCCAATTTATCAGCGTTGTTGAAGGGGGGGTTCAAGCGCTGTTGAAGCTCCTCCTTGATTTTCAGGTTTTTTTAGATGTTTTTTAACTTTTATCAGCGCTAAAAAAAGCGCTGATAAAGGACCCGTTTATCAGTGCTAATAAAAGACCGCTCACTGATTTGCAAAAAAAAATTAATGTTTTTTATTTTTATCAGTGCTAAAAAAAGCGCTGATAAAAGAGGTTTTTTATCAGCGCTAAAAAAAAGCGTTGTTGAAGGGGGTTCAAGCACTGTTGAAGCCCCTTCCTGATTTGCAGATTTTTTTTAATGTTTTTTAACTTTTATCAACGCTAAAAAAGCGCGCTGATAAAGGACCCGTTTATCAGCGCTGGTAAAAGACCCCTCCCTGATTTATCAGCGCTATTGGGGTGGGTTCAAGCGTTGTTGAAGGCCCTCTCTGATTTGCAGATTTTTTTAATGTTTTTTAACTTTTATCAGCGCTAAAAAAAAGCACTGATAAAGGACCTGTTTATTAGCGCTGATAAAAGACTCCTCCCTGATTTGCATTTTTTAAATGTTTTTTAACATTTATCAGTGCTAAAAAAAGCGCCGATAAAACGTTATTGAAGGGGGGGTCAAACGCTGTTGAAGCCCCTCCCTGATTTGCAGATTTTTTTAATGTTTTTTAACTTTTATCAGAGCTAAAAAAGATCGCTGATAAATGACCCGTTTATCAGTGCTGATAAAAGACCCCTCCCTGATTTATCAGCGCTCTTGAAGGGGGGGTTCAAGCGTTGTTGAAGCCCCTCCCTGATTTGCATATTTTTTTTAATGTTTTTATCTTTTATCAGCGCTGAAAAAACGCTGATAAAGGACCCGTTTATCAACGCTGATAAAAAACCTCTCCCTGATTTGCAAATTTTTTTAATGTTTTTTAACTTTTATTAGCACTTTTAAAAAAGCGCTGATAAAAATGGTTTTTTGCCGATGCTAAAAAAACGCTGATAAAAGGGGTTTTTTATCAACGCTAAAAAAAGTGTTGATAAAGCGCTGTTGAATGAGGGGGTTTAAGCATTGTTGAAGCCCCTCCCTGATTTGCAGATTTTTTTAATGATTTTTAACTTTTATCAGTGCTAAAAAAAAGCGTTGATAAAGGACTCGTTTATCTACACTGATAAAAGGCGCCTCCCTAATTTATCAGCACTATTGAAGGGGGGGTTCAAGCGCTGTTGAGGCCCCTAACTCATTTGCAGATTTTTTAATGTTTTTTAACTTTTATCAGCGCTGATAAAAGACCCCTCCCTGATTTGCAATTTTTTTAATATTTTTTAACTTTTATCAGCGCTTTTAAAAAATCACTGATAAAAAGAATCTTTTATCATCACTGATAAAAGTGGTTTTTATCAGCGCTAGAAGGGGGGGTTTAAGCGCTGTTGAAACCCCTACCTGATTTGCATATTTTTTTAATCTTTTTAACTTTTATCAGTGCTAAAAAAAGTGCTGATAAAGGATCCGTTTATCAGCGCTAATAAAAGACCCCTCTGATTTGCAAAAAAATTTAATGTTTTTTTACTTTTATCAGTGCTAAAAAAAGCACTGATAAAGCGCCGTTGAAGGTGGGGTTCAAGCGGTGTTGAAGCCCCTCCCTGATTTGCAGATTTTTTTTAATGTTTTTTAACTTTTATCAGCGCTAAAAAAGTGATGATAAAGGATCCGTTTATTAGCACTGATAAAAACCCTTCTCTGATTTGCAAAAAAAAATAATGCTTTTTTAACTTTTATCAGTGCTAAAAAAAAGCGTTGATAAAGAATCTGTTTATCAGCGCTGATAAAAGACTTCTTTTATTAACGCTTTTTTTTTGCGCTGATAAAAGGAGCCTTTATCAGCACTTTTCTGAGCGTTGATAAAAGTGACCCCCTTTATTTTCACTGAGATTAATAGCGCTTTTTTCAACATTGATAAAGCCATTTTTTAGGGCTGATAAAATGTAGTTTTGTGGTAGTGATCAAAACATGACACCTATGTGATTTCAGATCTTTTAACTTTAAATTGTTCATTGACACGATGTTCTTGATATTTGATTAATACTATTTTGGAACTTTTACGTCATTCAAGAAGTTGCAAAACTGATCTCTTCTACCTGGAAAAAGTGTAAGCAGTTGATGAAAGAAAAGTTCGTTTTTCACCCTTTACTGGCGCCAACTCTTCTCGCATTCTCATGCCAATCATATCCAACATAACCTTCATTTCATCATTTGTTTTATCGGGTGCATTTAGCAATGTACCGATGACACTATCACATATATTTTTTATTTATGTGTTAATATATTTTCATTAAAATTTTAAGTGAAAATTAGAATTGTAAATTTGCAGTGCAAATTTGCACGAGAAATTTCTTGTGGAAATTTTCACGGGAAATTTCTTGTGGAAATTTACACTGAAAATTTCTAATGTAAATTTCTACTGGAAATTTCCCTATGAAATTTGTAGTTTATTTAATAAGTGTCATATTACAAATATATATATATATATATATATATATATATATATATATATATATATATCTGTGTAATAAAAATTATATATATATATTTATATAATGATTTACAATGAATAATAAATAATATATACTAATTACATTATAATAAAATTTACAAAATATATAATACTTTCAATAGTTATATTTATATTATTATGTATATTTATTTTATTAATAAATATCAGATAATAAATTTATGTAATAAATATCATTATATATATATATATATATATATATGAAGAATAAGAATGTGCATACAAATCGTGACAGCGTAAACAAAACCAAGAATGGAGGCATTTTGGTCCAAAAACTCAATCATCAGGTCAGGTTGATGTCCCTCCTTCTGGAGGGTAATGAATGCAGACCATATCAGAGCATGCCACCAAAGACACGCGGAAGCATGAGAGGCAGCCCCACCAAAGACGCGCAGAGAGCAGGCCAGAAGGAGGGCCAAGGCACAGTCCAAACAGAAAATCCAAAACAATAGGCCCAAGGCAATAAAATGCAGCATTTATTTAACCATTAAAATGCAATTAATAAAAACCATTTAATTTGCAAAAAAACAGGTGAATAAAAATTCACAATTCCAACATATTTATTCATTAATTCACAGTCATACCTTACAACATATTCATTAATTCACGACCCCAAACCATCAACTTAAACACATTATACACCGTCGAGCCCCACTCCCACTGTTCATTCATATATATGTTGATAGGGAATTGGAATCAAGCGCAGAGCCTTTTTTCTATTCATAACAATACCAAAACTCTCACTCATGTCCAATTCTTCCGGCTTTGTCCCATCAGGGAGCCGCCAATCAAAATGAAATAGGAGTTGTGCCAGCAACAATTCCATACCAGCCATGGCAAACACAATCCCAGGACACATCCTCCTCCCTACCCCAAATGGTATGAATTCAAAACTTCCGCCCTTATAATCCACAAGGCTATCGAGGAATCGCTTCGGCTCAAAACTCTCCGCATCCGACCAGTGGTTGGGGTCTCGCCCAATCGCCCATGCATTCACTACCAGCCTTGTCTTTAAAGGAATCTCATACCCACTGATCTCACAACTCTCCCTGCATTCTCGGGGAAGTAGCAGTGGAGCAGGGTGCAGCCTCAATGTCTCTTTGATTACAGATTTCAAGTACTTCAATTCATGAAGCTTTGTCTCGTCTGCATTTCTCTTCCCTTCAAAAACATGTCTCACCTCAGCTTGAGCACTCTTCATTATGTGTGGATTTTTCATCATTTCAGACATTGCCCATTCCACCGTTGTTGCCACTGTATCACTCCCCGCACTAAAGATGTCCTATACATATGAGAAAAAAGGAATTTAGATCAATGATACTTTATATAAAAACTTTTAGGAGCAAGTAGTAAGCATCATTAGAGAACAATGTTTACATGGATAGTTGCTTTGATGTTGTCGTCACTTAATTTCAAACCCTCATCCTGTTGCTGAAGTTTCAGAAGAACATCAACAAGGTCATCTTGTGATTCATCATTGATTCCAACAGCTTTCACTCTGTGCTCCAAAACAATGTTTTCTAAGATCTCGTTTCTTGTTTGGTGCAACTTAGGGATCTTTGACATCACACGGCTCATATAGGAGAACAATTTAAATGAAGGATACAGATCGACCACATTGAAACCATCCATGTATGGAAAAACCTCCCTTATGAATGATATATATGCTTCTTGATCATTACTCTTTTTCCCGAAAGCTACTCTTGCAGTTATACCATAATTAAAAGAAAAAATCTCTCTGCTGAAATCAAATAACGACGATGTTTTAGCAATTGCTGAAATACTCTGGATGAAATTGGATACCTCGGCTTCTCTGATAGATCGAAATGACTGAACACGCTTCACGCTTAGGAGTTGAAATTGACAGATCTTACGCATTTGCCTCCAATAATCATTGTATGGTGAAAAGGCGATGTCGGTATACCCGTAAGTGACGATATCCGCGCCAGGAAGTCGAGGCCTATCAGCAAAGTGGATCTCGTGATTTTTAAGGGCTTCCATGGCAGCTTCCGGCGAAGAAACGACGACAGTGGAAATCTCACCGAGTTGCAGATGCATGAGTGGCCCATATTTCCGAGCCAGATCTCTCAAAGTACGATGAGGCAACGCCCCAAGAAGTTGATGGAGGTTTCCTAGGATGGGAAGCTTGGGTGGCCCTGGCGGCAACCGGGGAGTGGGGTTCCTGGCCATGGATGCGAGTGCTTTGGCCGCCACGAGCAGGAACAGCAGGAGGGCAAAGAGGCAGGAGAAGGAAGGAAATGGAATCCCCATGTTGAGTTGAGGAAGAGGAGAGCAGAGAGCAGACGCACGCCCGCACTTCTCCTTACAGATCTGCACATGGCAGAGGGAGAGATCAAGAAGGGGACTTTTCTTTCAGATATGTGCGGGCCGGCTTCCACTCACATTCGTTTCCCGTCTATCTTTTTTATGATGACATCTTTGATATTGAAGCACGGCTATGATGATGTCTTTAACTTTATATATATGTGTGTGGTGGGGGGCTAGTATTTGATTATGCATCTTCAGATATGCATGTGCTATTTGGTCTCGTCAATATAAAATTCAAAAACTAATATATGCTCACAAATAATATTTATAATTCTTATAAAGGGGACTTCTTTAGCATCATTGATAAAAAAAGTTTTATCAACACTAAAAATAGTAATGATAAAAACCATTCTACTGTATGATGTTGAAATTATGGCACACTACAACAAATACATTTGTATGCACACGTGTATGCAAATTCACAATTTAATTGAAATGAAATTTACATCACAAATATACAAAAACACTATATTATATGCATTTCAAACAATGTTTTGTATAATTACATTTGCAATTATTATCCACAAATATTTAAAAACCTCAATGTTTCATTATCTTTGACCCTCGTGACCCCCTCTCAAAAAAGCTATATCATGGTATCAGTTGCCGAACAAACCATCCCAACCTAAGTAAAAGAATTCACCTGTATAAGAAAACAAATCTTATATTAGTAATAGTATAAAGAAATAAATTAAACATAAATATGAAAACAATACAATAATAAAATGTCAATTTTAAATAAAAGTACACACTTGTAGTCATACCGGTCACACCATGCGTCGGATTGAGGTGAGACCGATTCCTATACGTCACAAATGACTTTTGAATCATTGCTTTAAAGTAATGAAACAATCCGAATTTGTTTACTTGGTTTTGAGTATGTCACTGGTCTTTTTTTACTAAAATGTCATTTTAAACTGAAAACACACATTTTGAGTCATACTGATTACATCATGGGTCAATTTGGTGTGTGACGGATTCTCGCATGTCACAAATAACTTATGAATCATTGTCCTAATGTATCAAGGAAATCTGAGCATATTTGCTCGGTTTTCAGTGAGTGACACATGTTTTGAACTAAAATGTCAATTTTAGACTAATAACGGAAACCTTGCGTCATACCGGACACACTGTGTATCAGATTGACCTGTGGTTGATTCCTACAAGTCACAAATGACTTCTGGATCTTTTTTCTAAAATATCAAAACAATCTAAATGTGTTTCCTAAGTTTTGAGTATGTCATCTTTTTTTTACTAAAATGACAATTTTAAATAAAAAGACACACTTGAAGTCATACCGCCCACGCCATGCATCAGATTGAGGTGTCATTGAGTTCTACACATCAAAAATGACTTATTGGTCGCTTTTCTATAGTATCAAAACAATCTGAATGTGTGTACTCATTTTTGAGTATGTCACTTATGTTTTTGACTAAAATGTCATTTTAAACTGAAAACACGCACTTTGAGTCATATCGGTCACATCGTGTGTTAGTTTGATGTGTGATTGATTTATAAATGTCACAAATCACTTATAAATCATTTTCTTAAATTATCAAGACAATCGAAGTACGCTTTTTTGGTTTTCAGTGAGTGACAAACGTTTTGACTAAAATGTCAATTTTAAACTGATAACAGACACTTTGAGTCATACCAAACACACTGTGTATCAGATTGAGGTGTGGCTGATTCCTACACATTACAAATGACTAATAAATCATTTTTCTAAAGTATCAAAACATTCCGAATGCATTTTATCAGTCTTGAGTATGTCACTTGTCTTTTTTACTAAAATTAATGTCAATTTTAAATAAAAAGACACACTTAGGGTCATACCGGTTACATCATGCGTCGAATTGAGGTGCAGTTGATTTCTACACAACAAAAAAGACTTATAGATTGTCATCTTTATATATCGAAACTATCTAAATGTGTTTTCTCGGTTTTGATCATGTCACTTATGTTTTTGACTAAAATGCCATTTTAAACTGAAAACACGCACTTTCAGCCATACCAATCACATCGTGTATCAGCTTAACATGAGAGTGATTCTTACATGTCACAAATGACTTATGAATTGTTTTCCTAAAGTATCAAGACAATCTGAGTGCATTTTTTTGGTTTTCAGTGAGTGATGCATGTTTTGAACTAAAATGTCCATTTTAAACTGATAATGGACACTTGGAGTCATACCGGACACACCATGTATCTGATTGAGGTGTGGCTGATTCCTACATGTCGTAAATAACTTATAGATCATTTCCCTAATGTATCAAAATAATATGAATTTGTTTTCTTGGTTTTGAGTATGCAACATATCTTTTTTTACTGAAGTTAATGTCAATTTAAAAAAAGAGACACATTTGGAGTCATAATGGTCACACTGTGTTTTAGATTGAGGTGCGGCCAATTCATACATGTCAAAAATAACTTATGGATAATTTTCCTAAATTATAAAAACAATCTAAATTTGTTTTCTATGTTTTGAGTATGTCACTTGTGTTTTTTTACTAAAATGTCATTTTAAACTGGAAACACGTACTTTGAGTCATACCGGTCACATCGTGTGTCAGTTTGACACGAGACTGATTCCTACACATCAAAAAATAACTTATGAATTTTATTCCTAAATTATCAAGGCAATCAGAGGAAATTTTCATGGTTTTCAATGAGTGACGAACTTTTTGAACTAAAATATCAATTTTAAACTGATAATAGACACTTTGAGTTATACCGGGCACACCGTGTATCAGATTGAGGCACAACTAATTCTTAGACATCAAAAATGACTTATGGATCATTGTACTAAATTATCAAAACAATATGAATGGTTTTCTAGGTTTTGAATATGTTTACTAAAATTAATGTCAATTTTAAATAAAAATACACACTTGGAGTCATACCGGGCACACCGTGTATCAGATTGAGGCGTGACTAATTACTAAACATGGAAAATGACATATGGATTGTTTCCCTAAAGTATCAAAATAATCAAAAAAAAATCTTGATTTTGATTATGTAACTTATCTTTTTTACTAAAATTAATGACAATTTTAAATAAAAAGACACACTTAGAGTCATACCGGGTACACAAAATTATTACATATCAAAAATGAATTATGGATCGTTGTCCTAAATTATTAAAATAATTCAAATGAATTTTCTTGGTTTTGAGAATGTCACTTGTGTTTTTACTAAAATATCATTTTAAACTAGAAACACACACTTTCAGTCATACCAGTCACATCGTGTGTCAGTTTGATATGAGACTGATTTCTACATGTCAAAAATGGATTATGAATTATTTTTCAAAATTATCAAGACAATCATAGCTTGTTTATTTAGTTTTCAGTGATTGACACAATTTTTGAACTAAAATGTCAATTTTAAATTGATAATGAAAACCTTGAGTTATACCAGTCACACTGTGCATCAGATTGAGGTGAGACTGATTTATACACATCAAAAATTACATATAGATCATTTTTCCAAAGTATCAAAACAATCTCAATTTTTTTTCTTAGTTTTGAGTTTGTCATTTTTCCTTTTGATAAAATTAATGTCAATTTTAAATAAAAAACACACTTAGAGTCATACTGAGCACACTGTGTATCAGGTTAATGTGACGCTAATTCATACACGTCACAAATTAATTATGGATAGTTTTACTAAAGTATAAAAACAATATGAAATATTTTCTTGGTTTTGAGTATGTCACTTGTGTTTTTTTTACAAAATTGTCATTTTAAACTAGAAACATGCACTTTGAGTCATACCAATCACATCGTGTGTCAGATTGATGTGAGAATGATTCCTACACATCACAAATAACTTATGAATCATTTTACCAAATTACCAAGACAATAATAGTGTGATCTCTCAATTTTTAGTGAGAAACACACTTTTTGAACTAAAATATCAATTTTAAATTGATAACGGACACCTTGAGCTATACTGAGAATACTATGTATCGGATTGAGGTGCAGCTGATTCCTACAGGCCAAAAATTACTTATGGATAATTTTACTAAAGTATCAAAACAATATGAATGTGTTTTCTCAATTTAGAATATGTCACTTGTCTTTTTTACAAAAATTAATATCAATTTTAAATAAAATGACACCCTTTGAGTCATTCCGGGAACACCGCATATTATATTGTGGTAAGGCTGATTTCTAAATGTCAAAAATGAATTATGGATCATTTTACTAAAATATCAAAACAATATGAATTTGTTTTCTTAGTTTTGAGTATGTCACTTGTGTTTTTTACTAAAATTAATATTAATTTTAAATAAAAAGACACACTTAGAGTCATACCAGTTACATTGTCTGTCAGATTGAGATACATACAATTATTGCACGTTATAAATGACTTATGGATAATTTTCCTTAAGTATCAAAACAATCCAAATTTTTATTATATGTTTTGAGTACGTCACTTGTGTTTTTTACTAAAAAAATGACAATTTTAAATAAAATGACCCACTTTGAGTCATACTGGTCACACCGTGTGTCCGATTGAGGTGTGAATGATTCCTACACATCAAAAATGACTTATGGATTTTCCCCTAATGTATCAAAACAATCTGAATATTTTTTTTTTCAATTTTGAGTATGTGATATGTGTTTTGAACTAAAATGTAATTTATAAACTAAAAACATACAGTTCAAGTCATTTCGAGCACACTGTGTATCAAATTGAGGTGTGGATAATTAAGTATGTGATGTGTGTTTTACTTTAAATTGTATTCAACAAGACAAAAAAGATAAAACATGTTACATTTGTATGGAATATGAAACACCATGCTGCCTAAAATACCCCATCCAAAAGTAACATGTTCTCTCTTTTCTGGCTTGTTGTGAATAGTTGAAAGCAAAATACGACTTCCCAAAAGATCTGTGAAAAAACAAAATAATTATTTGGTAAAAATAATAGGGGAATTAGCTTAAAAATAGTAGATAAAATGGTTCCAAGATAAACTAAATAAGTAGTAATAATTCACCTTTTCATGATGTCTCTATACATTCTTAACCCATTTCCTTATTACCATTATCTCAATTGTTGCCTCGAAGTCCAATATCTCATGAGCACAAGCATCTTCGAACAAACCACCCCAACATGAGAAAAAAAATCCACCCATATAAGAAAAAAATTATCATATTAGTAATAATATAAAGATATAAATTAAACATAAATATGAAATAATATATTAATAAAATGTAAATTTAAACTGAAACCACACAATTTTAGTCATACTAGGTACACTGTGTCAATAGATATAAATTACAATCATTTTCACTCCATAGAATATCAGTATAGGAAAGATATCAAGTCTTCTTGATTCACATTTCATAGAAATATTTATGAGAAGATTGATAACCTTATCTAAGATAGCTCTTTGAGGGGAATAGATCACCTCAAAACTAATGGGGGTGGGGGATCTTCACACAATGGTTTTCCTTGAGTTGTTTCTTCTCTTTCCTTCTTCCCCATAACATTTTATTGAAAATTAGACCATAAATGAACTTTTTCTTCAAGATAATCTAATCATGCCTACATATCTTCCATTTGTTTATCTTTATCCCCCTCTTTTTTTCTTAGAATATGTTTAGGGTGTCACCCCAAAACCTATACCTATGATGAAGCCATAATGTTCTGGACACTTCAAGGCCACTAATATTAGTTTTTCATTAGGTATAGATGATGATGATTCATGAGTCTAATTAAAATAAAAAATATAATAAAATAAGTCTTCATTATTATATAATACTAATTTAAATATTTTTTTTATTATGTCATACTTACACATGCTTCCCACAATTTTTGTGTGTTTTCATCTATTATAATCCCATATTTATTTAAATGTTCCTCATTCCATATCACATGACATGGGATTGAAGTAGCATTGGATTTGGATTCATCAATTTGTATATAAATAGAGGAACATAATTATGTTGTTGTTTTTACACACATTAATATATTATGGTAGATTTAAAATATATACCACCTTTTTTTTCAAGTAAAGCATACCCCATCTGTGCTTTACAGTAGGGGTAAGTTTGTTTTTCTACATGTTTCTTATTTTTACCACTTGGTTTTTGTTTCATAAATTAAAAATTCTTAACCAAAGTGATTAATACATTTATTTTTAGACAATATATTACCAACCACAATGTACCTAAAATAATGTCTCCACATGATAGCTAGTAAATGCATCCCATGCTTCTGGGATTATTGGGTGTCCATGCATATATAGTGGGTGCAAGTTTATTTTCCCTTTAGCATCTTTGAGATAAAACTTTGTTAGAATCGTGTGAAATCCTTTGCGAGACTTTCAAATAAGAAATAATAAAAATTTCCTTTGGGATTCATCAACTATAAATGCACTCTATAAGGGATAATGAAGAGTAAATCAATGCTTTTTTTATTTTGTTTTTTAGTAAAATAAATAAAGGATATAACAATGTTACCTGAATCTTTGTCCAAATCAGTGTCTTAAGTACGAACACAATATTGTGACTTGAATCTATATCAATCTTCATGCGCTTCCAAGTGGTGATCCCAAAGAAACTATTGAACATGTCCTTGTTGGGGTTAACATCCCAGCCATTTGCATTCAATCCAACCTAGAATTTGATGCCTTTGATTCTCACCTTAATATTTTTTTCAAACATCGTCATGCTATAGAGTTCATACTTTTTATGGGACATTGGTTGTTATTATTCTACCATTTCCTTGGGTTCAACATAATCAATGTGTTGTTCCTCTGGATTGGTTGCTTCAGTGTGTGCATAAGGTTTTTGTTCCTCTACATTGGGAATACTAATGGGTTGAGAAACCTATTGTTCCTTAGGATTGGGAGCATCAACACATGAGTAAGTCATTATCTATAGAAGTGTTTGAACATTTAATTTAGATTATATAAATTTAGCAATGAATAGATAATAATTTTAGGTAACACAATATATATTACAAAAAAATATAACATGATGATTAGACTCTATTTTTTAAAAATGTTGAAGGGATTTGGCCCCTCTATTGAGTATCCAAATCCCCTCATTGTGACATACAAGACCATGTCTATATTGGGACTACTGTAAAATTATTGTGACATTCCAATAAAAGGGTCATCCTTTGTTGAATTTTTATATGACCCTTCAGTGGTTTTGGTAAGTAATATAATAATTCACCACTTTTGTTTTATGGTATCTAGAATATAAAATATTTATATTTCATATGATTCCATTATGAATGGTTTTCCTTTATACCCTTCCTTACTAAAATTCATTTTCACAAATCCCAACTCATCTATTGTAACAACACTCCTATTATCAACCCACTTGAATTGAAAAATTGGAACATTGATTGTTTTATAATCCAAATCCCATACTTTTTTGATGATTCCAAAGTAAGACATATTCACATAAATTGGATTTTTTATCCTTGGTAGCAGATACATGCATCGCTTCAGCCACAAGTGTAACTCCACTATTTTTCATGGTATTTCATTCATCATGTTGTTTTATATAGAATTTATAATCATTAAATACATAAAAATTATAATATAATACATGCATTTAGTAATGTTCCAATGAAATTTTCACATATATTTTTTAATGTGCATAACTTCAAGAAAATTCCTAATGTACAAACAATTCTAGCATGGTAGTTCAAAAAATTGATCTCTTTTTCCAACTATTTTTTGTAAGGTTTTTTGAAAAAGGTTTACCAAAATTAATGTTCATATATTTAAATTTCTCAAATAGTTAATCACATATTAATGGATACGGTGATGTATTTTCTTATAAACTCCCATTAAATGTTGGCATCTAGGATCGGTAATTTTTTCAACGGGGTAGAAATATGCGATTTCATAAAAACACAGTCTTCGATAAACATTTCAAACTAATTGAATGTGTTCCTCGTTCACAAATGAGGCACCATTTTGTTCCTTTAATGCTATATCCTGAAATTTTTTCATAAGAAGTAATTTTATTTATCATCCCTTATAACATGGATCTCAACATGAAATCTTAATTTATGTAAGAATCATACATTGTAACACCTAAATCCCACAATAATTTGAAATCTTCGATCAATGGATCCAAGTAAACATCAATATCATTACCTAGTTTTTTTGGTTCCGATATAAACATAGATAAAAATTGTATTTTCATTTCATGCATGACCATGGTGGAATATTATAATGTAACAACATAATTGGCCATGTACTGTGAGTGTTTCTTTGAAAACAAAAAGGATTCACTTCTTCTATAGATGACACGATATGAAGGTTTCTCAGCTCATTTATAAATTTAGGACACTCGTGATCAATTCTATTCCACTAAGGAGAGTATTTCAGGTGATGAAGTTTCCCATATTTATTTCTTGTATGTGCATGCCACATCAATTTTCTTGAAGTATCCTCACTTATATATAGGCTCATAAACCTTGGAATGATTGGAAATTACCATACATCTTTTGTAGGACCTAACTCATCTTTATTGTATGAATAATCTCCACACTTTAGGAATTATTTAAGTTATTTTTGGTCCTTTTATAAGAGTATATAGTCATTTGGGTAGGAATGTATTATTTCAGAGATCATACCCATTGAAAATAGAATTTTTTAGCATTATATGTTCATATATAAAGCTCATTATCTTCTGGGAGTATACCATTCAAGAGATCAAGTAGTTTAGTAAATCTAGTGTAACTCCATCCATTTCTATCTTTTAAATTATACAGCTCCATTATGGTTGATAATGTTGTATATTTTTTACAACCAACATATAATAGTGTCTTTTCATAACTCTTTAACTTCTGAAACAATTTTGGACAATCACAAAGTTTATCTTCAACTATCATTTTCATTTCCTCAATATGATCTTCACCTCCATTCACACATGTAATCACATCGTAAATATGGAATTATTTATATTCTGCACTTTTAATCATATAAGATGATCCATAAAATTTAGTTCTATCCCAGTCACTAGATACATTGACTTTTTCCCCATGTTTAGTCCAACATTTATAACATCAATCTATTCAGTGAGAGATCAAGTGTTCTTCCAAATAATCTAGACTAATTACTCTTGAATAATAACAGCATAAACACAGAAAAAGGATTTTAAAAAGTTCATATGCATGGTATTTTTCAAACTTTATGAACTCTTTCACTCCATATTCATACTCTTTTTTCATATGATTAGAATCCATAAATTTTTTATTCGTATCCATCATATTTTATTCGATAATATTAATATTTTAAAAAATTAATAAATACAAAAAAATGGGCCTTTAAATAAGGGGAACCCAACATTTGATAGTTTCAAATAATTTCAACATGCTTTGAAAGAAATGAGTAATTAAATTTAGGAAAATAATTACTCCACAGGTGGTAGGGTTATCCTCTTAATTCATCCACAATAATCACTAACACCTAGTATGGGATGAAAAATTCTTAGGGTAGTTCAAGAAACATTGGTTCATGCTTATAATAGATGGTGTTTGAGTCGCAGACAATAAAATGAAATAATAACTATTCAAGAGATGAGGATGAAATTTGTCTCCATAAATCTAAATGTTCATAGGATAAGAAGTTAGTGAAGCATTAGACAACATTTCTTAGTTTTATGACTCAAGTTGAAAAAAGAAACAACAAAAGTCTAATCCCTACAAGGGGATCATTGATTGGTGTGACAATGAGAAGGCCTAGATAAATGGTCTTACATGCACTCTTGCAGAGACAACCATTACAGTTTCAAAATTCAAAGAAATCCTTTATTTACTCCATGAAAACTAAAATTATTTTGGTATGAAGACTGAATTTAAGCACCACTTATCTTACTATGAGGACAAGGTTGTAGGAGTAGGGTCATAATGGATATCCTATAGGTTAGATGGAGTTAGTGAGATGACCTTTCCATGGTGTTATTATCAATCTATATTATATAGGAGGAGAGATTCTATGTATCTAGGATGTATCTGAAAGTTAATATGATCATATAAATAGAGATACCAAGCTTTTCCTTACACAAGTTTTCATTTATAAATATACATACCACTCATCTCACTACATTTATAAATATAGATACCACTCAACTTTTTGACACATTTTAAGGAGTGTTCTAAAAGGAAAAGGAAATTAGTTACTTTAGTTTGACCCATTGAAAAACTGTTGATTTTAGTGTGAAATATGAGGGCTATATTTTCCATCATTTACTATAACTACTTACAACACTTAAATTTGAATTCATTCTTCCAAAAAATGGAAATTTCCCCAAATTTTAATTTTTATTGATGTTTTCCACTATTTGAATTTTAATTTTTATTTGGTATTATTAACCATCATTATGTATTATACTAAGAGAGATTCATTATTCAAAGAGGACATAAAAATGGGTTAAGTGTACCACCACTTCAAGGTTAGTTTTCATTTATTTTCATTTTCATTTTAATAATGATGATTTCATTAAACTTTTGATTTTTTAAAATTTTTTATTAAGGTTTCCATTAATATTTTGATTTTAAAAATTTATTTGTAAATATATCGTTTCATATTTTTCATGCATACAAAAATTTAGTTATCCATGTTTCCATAGAGACTCAGGAAGAACTCCAAATTGTTTTCTAGAGATTTGTGATCACTATTACAATCTAATTACTTGCCTAATCAATTATTCATCAAGAAGTAGATTATTTTGGTAATTATTACTACTCTAATTTATGTATTTTGGTATTTTTAAATATTTCAAATATTATCATTCTAAATATATTTTTTCTATCCATAAATACTTGCAATATGAATTCTCAGTCATAATCAACATGTTTTTTAGGAAATTTTATATTTTTAAGAGTAAATACTTATATTCCACACGTAGCATTTATTTTTTATTTTAATTTTTTTCAATATTAATGGGAATTAATAACATTGAAAAATATTATTCTTTAAAAAAATAGTTGGTATCCTCTCTTCAACCCATGGATAAACATTAAAAGTAAATCCTTTTCATGCTAGTTTGAAAATATAACTATGAAAGTAATATGTTCATTTTTCATTAAACAGGTCACACAAGGTCATAATTTAAATTTATTTTACCCAATGTAAATAATCAACTCATTTAAGTAAACCATGATTTAAAACATTTTCTGATGTGATTCCATTTATAAAAAAATAAATAGTTTCCCAGACATGATTTGCAATATACTTAGATTTAATTTAAGGTAGGAAAAAAAAATTTAAACCAATTTAAAGAAAAAATTCAAATAATAAAAAAATACTTTTAAAATTAGGGAAAAATCTAATAATAATGAAACTAATACATAAAAAAACATAAACAAATATAGTCAGTAATAGTATCCACTAAAGTAGATGAAAAATAGGCAAATATAGGCTGTAATACCACCCAATAAAGTAGTAGAAAATTAGGAAAATATAGGTAGAAATATATTCACTCAAGAAGAAAAATAATAAAAAAATAGGCTATGTGACACAATAAACTAATAAACATAAATAGTATCATGTCACTGGCTATCCCAACACAATGGACTAGTGGAGAGGAGTGGTGTGAGGTCACTAGTCAGGATGACAACTAACCTAGTAGAGGAGAGTTTTCTCACGTCACTAGTCATGAAGACAAACTAAACTAGGGGAGAGGTTTAGTATCATGTTACTACCCATGATGATTCAAAAACCTAGTGGGTAGGTGTAATGTCATATCACTAGTAAAAACAACACACTAGACTAGTTAGATTTAAGTCTTATTTCAAGAAAAAATTATCTTAATAAAACCCCATTTTCAATGTGCCAACTAGGCATTTGGAAACATCTCTTGAAAATAAAACCACATAAAAATACAATATAAAATCACTTGAAAACATTAAATTCATTCATAAAAGACTCAACAATATCCAAATCCAAATAAAAAACAAAATATCCATAAAACACCTCAAAAAACATTAACATACAAGGTAAAATAAAAAAGAAAATCACATCCATCATTTGTAAGACATTTTCCTAAAAACATGAGTATCCTCCCTTTAATATCATAAAGAACCAAAAAAAGATTTATAATTTAGAAAAAAAATCTTAAAGAACCAATAAGGCATTTAATTAAGAAAAAGGTTTTTATGGTATTTGAAAACCAGTTTTATATCTTAACACTTGAGTGGAAACCCCTTTCATATAAAATTAAAACATAAGGAAAATTATCATCATAGGGTGAAATCCACTAATTAATAATGATAAAATTCATAAAACAATTTAAAAAACTATTATAAATCATAAGAAATCATGGTTTTAAATTTAAAAATCCATGTATAGAGCAACCTACCTTAAATCCATCTCTTTCACAAGGCAACACTCTAAACAACCAAAACAAGGCTAGAGAATCCCTTATAATGCAATTTAAATCCATTAAATAAGATAACTATTTCTAAAATCATGCTAAAAAAGTTACAGGTAACCAAATCCATTCTATGGAATGAAAAAAAGAAGGCAAGGAAGAAGGAGAGGATGGGGAAGGGAATTGATGTGTTTTATGTGGAAGTCGGGTGCTATGGAAGCCGTGACAGGTGGTTTGATGCAGTGAAGGGTGAAGTACGTGACTAAATGACACATAAAAATAAGAGAAAACCCCATAGATGGCCAGGTAATAGATCTGGAGGCACTAACAAAATAAATTTGCACATACCTTAGATTTGGATAGGATCGACTCATCGGGAAAGTCACTGAAGATCGAGATCGGTGGAAATAGTTAGGTTCCGAAAGGGAAACAGAAGTAGTATGATTCTATGAGAGCTTAAAGGCATGAGAGAGATGACCCTGTTAGGGTTCATTTTATAAAATCAGATAAAGATTTTTATCAATGCTTTCAAAAAAGTGCCGATAAAGAGTAGTTTTATCAGTACTAAAATAGTATGTGCTGATAAAACTACTTTTTATCAATCCCTTTTAGCATGGATAAAGGTATATATTTATCAACTTTTGAAAATCACGAATAAAGGATAACCTTTTCTAGTGATATAAATAGAATGGATAAAGATCTAATTTTAAAAGTATTTTAGTTTATTTATAATTATAATATTAAATAAATATATTTTAAAATATTTCTATATATTTATAAATATTTGTATATATTTATAAATATATTTATATAATTATATACATTTATAAATATATTTATATATTTATATATATTTATATTATTATAAATATTTATAAAATTATAAATATAATAAATATATTTATAATGTAGGTGCTGACGCAGGCGCTGACTTAGGTGGCGGTGATGCTTGCATGATGCAGGCAGACAATGATACAGACATGATGCAGGCAAGGGGTGTAGACCCATGGACATGCTGATGAAAGCATGGCCTTTGGGCTATCCAAACAAAGGGGCCTTCGGACCATCCATTGTTGGACCTATGAGCCATTAATATACGAATAAATAGGCACAGATGAGTGGGTTTTACCTTGGGGGGGCTATGACATGCTTTTCTGACCTATGTATGTATGGTGTGTGTGTGTGCTTGAATGTAATTGTACCCATGATTACCTAATATATATAATTATAAATAAATATATTTATAAATATTTGTATATAATTATAATTATAATTATATATTTATATAATTATATATATTTATTAATATATAAATATATAAATATATATATTTATAAAATTATAATAAATATATTTATTATTTTAATATATTTATTATAATTTTATAATTATTTAAATATATATATATATTTATTTCTAATTATAATTATAAATAAATATATTTTAAAATATTTCTATACAATTATAAATATATTTATATAATTATATCAATATATACATATATATATAATTATAAATATAATAACTATATTTATTATTTAAATATATTTATTATAATTATATATATATATATATTTATAATTATAATTATAAATAAATATACTTAAAAATTATTTATATAAATATATATTTATGAATAGAATAAATATATTTATTCTAATTTTACACCAGTAAAGTTTAAGTACTGAGCGTGCTCAACCATAAAAATTTATTAATTAAAATAAAAGTACAACACAACTAAAACATGTGGAACATGAAAGAAAAACAAAACATGAAAGTGGTCAACACACCACCCAAAACAATATAAACTTTATAGACCCATTGAAAGGCCTGAAGACCCACATCAAATGGCCCAAAGGTCCAGAAACACCAACACTGGATGAAGGAGCCATGATCTGACCGACAACTACCAACCCTGAAGACCTCGCATACCCAGCCATATTAATGAGGCTGTCCGATATAACTCAACCTGAGGTCTTCATATGGGACATTGATTTTCTTGAGAATGTTGTTGTGCCCTTCAGCATCATCACTCACATGATCTAGATTGTCCACGATGCCCATCGTCGGAGGTGTTAGTGTCTGCATGTCATCAGCGGGAGATGCTCACTATCGGCCTCCAATACCACCAACAACTCATTTTCCTCAAGATTTTCACTCCCATTAGTGTCCCAAACTACTGCAGGTCATCTCACAACCAACAACACAATGCCATCGCCCATAAAAATGAGATCCCAGGACCCCATAAATGCATGCCCATAGGCCCAAAAACCGACATGAAGCCCATCCTTGAAACTGGGCGAAGTCCCATCCATGAAACGTCACCAGGTCCAAGAAAAGGCTTGCACATACCTAAAAAATCTTGACACACACAAAAAAATTCCATCATTTGGCCAACGCCACATCCCTAGGTCAACCACAATCTGCATCCCAAGGCTCTCCCGAGATTAACGCATATCTGCTACCTATATCCTGCCAGTTGATGATCGCTGACCACCCCCCTCACATCCCGAGTTCTTGTTGGACATTCCCCACCACCGGGATACTCCCCTTGGAGATGTTGGTAATCCCTACATCTCCACCATCATTTAGGGCCACTGTCATCCTCCATCTCCAATCGGCACCAGGATCCCACACCCTCCATGCCCCATCTCCCAATCGTGACCGCCATTGGGCATCCGTCACCAGCTCCAAATACTCATTACCATCAGGATCCCATGCATGCCACACCACATGATGTTAAAAAATCATCGTCAACATGCTCTTCATCCCCACTATTAGGTGGGCCCCCCAATTGAGACTGACACATCCCGAGGCCTGCATCCGATCATTTCTAACATCCCAAAACCCTATAATAATATCATCCATAGGGCATCCATGATCAGTCCCATGATATGAGGTCACCTCTATCCTTCGTTCTGTGTTCCGCGACCCTCCATCGTCGGCCATTACCGTCAGGGTGCCATCGCCTTCCACCATCATCATGTTTTAAATGTTAAAATTTAATAAATAGAAACAAATAAATATCATTTATATAAATTGAAAACATATTGAAAATATTACATGTATACTAAATAAATATATGCATAAATAAATATTAAAGAATGATTAAATATATTTTTAACATTATTAATGTATATATAATAATAAATGAATAAATTAAATTAAATAAATTACAAAAATATAAAAAATCTAATTCATAACATTTATGTGAATTACAAACATACATATGTACACATACACATCTACACACACACATGTATATACACACTTAAACATATATACATCTAGTTATACATGTATATATATTTTAAATTATTTAATATCAATATAAATAAATATTTCTAAATAAATTTATTAATTTATATATTATTTAACTATTTAAATAAAATATTAATATATTATATTTATTTTAATTATATATACATTTTGTAATTAATGTATATAAATAAACTGTTAAACACTTTGCCTAATATAAATATGATAATTTTATATATATAAAATTATGATAATAAGATTCATTTTTTATTAAAAGTTATATAAATCATATTTATATATTAATTTAAAGTATATATATACTTATTGTAATATAAACATTATTTCAAAATATATAAATATATATATTTATTTATAATTATAATTATAAATAAATATACTTATAACTATTTGTATGTAATTATAAATATAATCATATAATTATATATATTTATTAATATATAGGTATATATAATTAAAAATATAATAAATATATATTATTTAAATATATTTATTATAATTTAATATTTATATTTATTTATATATTTATAATTCTAATTATAAATAAATATTTTTATAAATATTTTATATAAATATAAATATAAATATATTTATATAATTATATATATTTATGTATTTATATAGATGAAAAATGTCTTGCCAGACGCTAAACCTCCTGACCATTTATTAATTATGGAAGAAAAAGATAACAGACAAGTAAGAAAGCAGATAGATTCAAACAAATAGACATGCCATCATCTAGATGAGAAAACTATAGATCTAGAAAAGCAGGATCATTTCCATAATCATAATCAAAATCATCACCACGAGTAGTAATTTCTCATTTTGACTGTGAATTTCCTTGAATGAGGATCCCAAGGATCTTTTCCTTGGACCTTTCCTGCTCTAGAGTGAGTTGGATCTTTGATTCCTTAGAAGATGACCTGGTAGACATATTCCTGGGTTGATTGGAATAATCCTTCTGCTTCCTTCTTTTTAAGGGAACTGATGAAAAACCTTCAGTGCTGACCATCATGACCTTTCCATTTAAAACAAAATTCTTATAAGAAACAGGGTCACCACTTATCGTAGATTAGAGATGAGTGGTTTCCAAAAAAACTATCTATTTTTCCTTGTCACTTACATCTTCCGAAACATTACCCCATTTACCAAAAATTCATGAAGAGCTGAAGAAATTCTGAATCTTCTAAAGAAAATTCACGATCGACTGAACATCAGATTTCCTAGATCCATAATCCTGTGGAACATACCCTGAAAGGTTTGTGGCCAGCGATTTCTCAATATAACCCTGATCATCAATTGGTGAAGGAGAACACCCAGGCACAACACCGACTGCCTCTGAAGACTACCCCACCTCACTAGAGTTCCACCCATCCTGACCATTGGATTCCATGACTATCAAATTAGAGTCATCAACCAGCTGAACAGGTTCATATGGAACTCTATGCCGAATCAAATTAACACCCATAGAAACACCATCAATGCTCCTACAATCCAGTTCCTCAATTTCTGAACCAGGCTCACTAATAATATTAAAAACCAGTGCCTTCTTCCCCACACCATCTCTTGTAAATCCAAACCCCCCATGAGTGACATTCTTGAGTACAAAAACAAAGGATATGTCACCCCCAATACCCACAATGGCCATTTGAAACCCATTCATGTTACCATCCTTCTATTTAGGAATGGATAATGAGCTATTAGCAGCCAATGAAGTCCCTACCTTTTTCTAATTCACCACTAGGTATTTTTTCTTGTAAACGAAGCTGCTTATCTAGAAATTCCACAGGCTTCTTCCTAGATTTCCTAGGTAATGAATGCCCATGCAGCCTAGATAAATTTATTTTACCATTACAATCACAGTCCTTTGAAGTATTCCCCTTCAAGAAAAATAAATTACTAACATTCCTCATAAATTTCTCATCCAAATAACAAATAGATTTTTAATTTTTATAGTACTTATAACAATTCAAATAATCAACATTGATTTGTATATCATAAGTGGGAGTAGTAAGAGTCACATTGTCAATAAGAGTATAAATTAAATCATTTTCAAACAAAATTCTCACAAAGTGTCTATACCTGACATGTTCTATCTTCTTATCTAGAAGAATCAGAATTCCAATGGTAGCCGTAATATCATGCAATATTTTTGGATGCCATAAAATCCAATTGAGGCCGTGCAACCTAATCCATACATGTGAAAAAATATTATTGACCCTTGACACATTAAAATACAACTTCCATTCATGGATATAAAGCATTACCAACTTCAAAAGTAATGAAACAGAGGACCACACATGAATTATAGCTTCATCCAATTAAAACAATCAATGAAAGAAACTTCTACCTAGTGAAATATAATTCCAATCCAAAAAACCCCATAGATAGGAAGTTCTATGAACAATATCACCATGACACCATGGATTTTGACCTTTGGGAAGAAAAACCATAGCAATTAGAAAGTTCTTAACCAAATTCAGACGTTCTGATAAGGCTTCATGATTAGCATCAACATGGGATGATGAATCTTTCTTGAGGATCCTACTGGTAGAGGAACCATTAAATGCCGCCAAAAGATGCTGATTAGAAACATCCCCCCAGTCAAGTATTTCACTCATTTTCCCACCTACAACTAATGCCCCTTAAACCCCATAATGAGAAACATGAATTGAAGGTTGATGAGCACCATTTGCCTCATCCATCACTATCTATCAAGTTCTGTTCACTCCAGTTACCATGACCACATACAACTGAGCCTCATTCACCTTGAACAACCTTGTCACATTATGAATCTATGTTGATATGGTCTCCTTGGTCACCCCAAAAACACACCTATATTTGTGAGACATATTTGATCCTTCACATTACATCATAACCGATCAACAATTTACTCCAATTCTATCATCTATGTTCACTCAATCCTCCAACTCCGCATACAACCAAGAATCGTTCACCTCGGGTGGGCTCATCAAATTATGGATCTTAATGGATCTAACCGCCTCAATCACCCTAGCCAAAAAACAATATCTATGAGATCTGTTTGATCCTTCCCTGACCATCTCAACTAATCAACGATTTCCTCTAGTTACATAATCTTCGACCAAAAGGATAGTACCAAGGTTATACAGTATCGTCATGAACAATACAACCTCGAATTCTAGATCATCAAAATCTACATCACAGGAAACTAGATCTTTGATAATTGTTTGATCCTTCACCGACCATCATAACCAATCCACAATTTCCTCCAATTCCATCATCTACATTCACTCTAGACTCCATCACCTCATATAACAGAGCCTCATTCATCTCGAATAACCTAATCAAATTTTGAATCTTAGTGGATCTAGCTACCTCGATCACCCCAACCACAAAACCAGATATCTGAGACTAGATTGATCCTTCCTTGATAATTGTAACTAATCATAGATCTCCTCTAGTGTCATCATATCTGTCTAGAAAGACTACATTGAGGTAGTGAAACATCACCATGAATAAGAAACCCTAAAATTCTAAATAATTGGAATCACCATGGAGTGATTGGAGAAATGTAAACACTCCATTGTTTCTTGGATTATCTTACCAAGGGATTCCAAACCCTAGAAAATCAGCGACCTGGATCTATGTCTCTTAAATATTTGGGGATTTTAAAACTAGCATAATGTCTCCCTTGGCTTTAGATTCTTCCATATCCTTTTCCCCACTGAGGAATCAAAAATGAGAGCATGGTGATTTCTTTCACTATCTCTAAAGCTGATTTTGATATCATGATTTCAACACATTATAGGTATGAAACTCTTGTGTTCAATCATGGGTCAAGGTGCATGGTTTAAACTGGATACTTTTTCACCCAACTATTTTGTATGACATTACTATTGCGATAGGAATTCCCATTAAAATGGATAGAGAGACATAGTTAGCTAGTTTCATCCATTATGAATGGTTTCTGGTTGAGATTAATATGTACACAAATCTTGTTGAAAAAGTAATACTCTCTAATGAGGTTGAGGAAGTTGAACTGCAGATCGAGTATGAGAAAATACACCATTTCTATTTGGATTGCAAAATTATTGGACACAACTAGATGAATTGTAGGAGGTCTGTGATATGCTGCTTCTATTCTATGAGAGGCCACAATGTGAATCAATGTTTCCAGAATCTAAAAAGGATGAAAACTGCTAACCCTAATAGATATAATCATGAAATCATCCATAATGGGAGGTATTTCCATGGCTATCCTCCTTCTAATCCTGATAGGGATCAAACACGCTCAAAGAAGCATGGCCAGAGGGAGCACATTCATTCCTATAAAGAGGTTGTAGGGGTGGGGATGTCTGCATCCATGGGTACTCATTCATATACACCTATCTATAAGCCTATTAGGGATGAAAATATGTCTTGCAAGACCAGGGAGGAATACTTAAAATCTGTAGGTGGGGATTGTGTGAATCATAAATCATGTAATAAGATGTTGTGGGAAGACTATGTAGAAGTTGAAAAGATGTTTCCACCTAATTCCATGTCTAATAGAGATGCTCGATGCTAGAATGCAGAGCTAATTTTTGAAGATGATAATTTATCTTATGTTCAAACCGAGTTAGTGATTGATGTGCAGGGAAATTTGATTATGAAATTCAAAAATAATGCTCTTTACACATGGAAAAAAGAAAATGAAAAAATAAGCTGGATGAAAATGTCTCTTGTAAAGTAGAGTACATTTATGTATAATATTCTTGGAAAGGAAATCTCCAAGCATCTTTGACTAAAGGGAAAAAATATTGGTTGATGAGGAGGGATTCCAATTGGTCATCCCTCGAAAGTACAAAGTATATGATACACAATCTCAATCTTTGCAGGTTCTATTTACCCTGATTCCAATGCAGACTGATCCTCTAGGTGACAAGTCTCTGAGTAGACCCTTATGTAAGAGTGTTAATGGTGTTGAGAATATGGGTTGGTCTTTTCCTTCCCACTTTACCAATCTAATGAAAAATGAATATATGTCTTTTGGAAATTCCTCTGATGAGGAGTGTGATACTGCACGGGCTAGTAAATCTAGTATCATACCTCCAAAAGACCAGAAAGGTGAAAGACCCATTGAAGACCTCAGTCAAGAATCATAAGATTGGTATTTCTCACAACTTAAAAAGGCACTTTCTCTATAATAGATCCATATGTATTTGGTTTCACTAATTATTTAATAGTCCAGAAGTTATTGTCAATTAACATTAAATATGGATTTTGATCCAATTCAATGATGGATTTTCAGGGCCTATCTTTGAAATTTAGGATTTTCTACATTCCAAAGGTCTCCTCTGAATTATCATCAGTTCCTATAAAGGGCTAACACATGGAGAAGAGTTTGACATCCAAAGGGAATAAGAAAATGTCTTAGGAATTTGGGATCTTGGAATTGATTTTATGTGGGCATTTTTTTCCTTGCTTGGCATTTCTCATTCTTTTTATTTTTTCTTTTTTATTAATAAATTTGGAGTCATGGGTTTGGATTCCAAATCCACGACTGGTCTGTTTTGGGTATTATATAATTATAGATATTTATTAATATATATATATAATTATAAATATAAAAAATATAAATCACTTGAATATATTTATAATAATTTCATATTTATTTAAATAAATATATTTATTTAATTATATTTATTATTTAAATGTATTTATTGTAATTGTATAATTATTTAAATATATATATATATATTTATAATTTTATAAATACCTTTTTAAACATTATATATATATATATATTTAGATTATTAAAAAATATATATTAGTATATCATATTTATATTAATTATATACATGCATTTTTTAATTAATATATATAAATAAACCTTATTTTCTGAAAATAAATATGATAATTATATATATATTAATAATATTTTTTATTTAAACTTTTTATCATCACTTATAATAGGGCTGATAAAGTTCCATATTTATCAGTGCTAAAAAAGCACTGATAAAGAATACGCCTTTATTGACACTTTTAGCCAGTGTTGATAAATGTATCCCTTTTATCACCACTTTCTATTAAGCACTGATAAATGTAGGAACTTCCTTGGCCATAATGAGTAGTAGTGTATCCCCTCATTCTTTCATCTATCTACCTCCCCTCAGTCTCCCAAATATCCCCACCTTATCTCCCCTATCACTTCTTCTCCATGTCTCCATATCCCATCTCCTTGGCTTCCCAGACTTTGACTCCTCGCCTTAACTTCCACACCTTCACCCCCCCCTCTACCACCTTGTATTCACATCACTGCCACCTGACCTCCATCTTTTTACCTCCATGCCTAAGACCCATTCATTCTCCTATAGTTTCCCCCATTTCAATATCTAATATTCCATCAAAATTACTACAAACAATTTTTCTCTTCTATATTTCCCAAACCATAATACACCATATCTCAGATTGTTCTTGGCAATCAATTACCATGCCTCTATGTGATCCTCCTCCATCACCACTTTACATAAGATTCTTCATTCTAGCTCAAATCCTAGAAAGCGATAATAGAGTAACGGGCCCCATTGCACTCATTTTGAAACTCACCCATGAAAGGATGGCCTTCTATGATAAGCCTAACCACATCACTGCCAGATTCTGCCCTTAATCTATCAGCTAAACCAATGGAAATAAGTATAACCTCATGAAATTCCTCCCTAAGTAAATGTTTGATATGATAAATAGGTTCTTCAACTTCTAATTTCTCATTACCATCACCTATCCTTCACCACTCTTGCACCATTATTCAGAGTAATTGAAGATTTTAGGACATAGAAGAAATGTCTGGTGGGTGACCAATTTTGATTTTTCATCAATATATAATCATAATATCTAAATAAATTAATGAAAAAACCCTATAATCTATAGATATGATCATGCACATATTACTTATAATTAATTTAAAAATAGAATTTCTACATTCCTAAGAATCTCCTTGATTAAGTTTCATTTTTACTCTATTGTGTTGTTGTTTTGGGAGAGAATCCAAGTGAGGATTCCACTAGAAGTATATATGTGTACCCCCCAAAAGTCTCTAAAAAAATTATTGATATTGAAGGTGTTTGTGAAGAAAAATTATATTTTTTCCTTCAATTCATTATCGATCACAACAATGTATTTATTATTCACTCCATGTTCTTAAGAGGGAGGATATGAGAAAAATTTATCTTTAGAGTTTCATAAAATTCTAGAGGTGTCACCATTGTATAAAACACCCCACGCGTGAAAACTGATATAATTTAGAATATATACTTAGGGTTAATTAGATAAATGCACAAAGGAATTTATCTATTAATTAATTTAAGCTATTCCCCATGTCAATTAATAATAATTTTAATATTATTATTATATCATGTGACATTAGTAGTCATCTCATAATAGTAATATAATAAAAAAAACCCAGATATACTCATAATAGAAAACTGGTCTCAAGTCATCTCAACCAACTTGCATTGAAAAATCGTCACTTGGAATATTGTGTAATCTAACACCCATATTTGTTTGATGATGCCAAAGTATGACATATTCACGTAAATTGGATTTCTGCCCTTAGTACCAAAAACATTCATCATTTTAGCCACAAGTATAACTCCACTATTTTTCATGGTACTGTCTTCATAATGTTCATTTATATAGAACGTATAACCATTAATTATATTAGAATTGTAAGATCATACACATTTGATCCTCCGACTAGCCATATAATTCATTCTAAAATTGAATCCGGATTTTCATCTAATTCCTTAAAAATATGGTCCTGAAACCATCCTATAAATTTTTTATTATGTGTATTTGATATTCATATTTTATCCCTTAAGGGATTCAAATTCCTTAGAATTTCTTTTTGGGTTTCAACATATAGGGAAACCTCCAAGATTTTATGAAAAATGAAAAGGTGGGTCTGATCCCGATATGTAATATTGATTGTGAAAACATTTATTCTAGAAATTATTTCACCCATAAGCCACCCAGTGTAATGAGATTTCAGTAAACCAATGCTTTCCACACCAGATAGGTATTCAGTACAGAATTTAACAACTTCCTTAACAAATATATCGCTCTGTATTACAACCCTCTGGATGACTTAGATTTTTCACATACCCTTTAAAAATATTTATACATCATTCAATGGGGTACATCCATTTATAGTGTATAAGACCGCATAGTTGAATCTCTCTCACCAAGTGAACTATCAAATGAACCATCATATCAAAGAATTTTTTCGGAAAAAAAATTTCTAATTCACATAATATAATGACAATTTCTCTTTCCATAGTCGGCAATTTTGTTAGGTTTATAACTTTGATGCATATAGATTTAAAGAATAAATAGATCTTGGTTAATTTATGATAGAAATTCTTGAAAAAATGCAACATAAATCTATAGGAATTGGATCTTTCATCAAAACATGGCAGCCATGTGATTTCAAATCCTTTAACTTTAAATCAATACACGATATTATTGATATTCGATGAATACCCCTATGGAAAATTTTACATAATTAAATAAGTTGAAAACTATTATATCTCCTACCTAAAAAGAGTTTAAGAATTTGGTAGAAGAAAAGTTCACTTTCACCTTTCACTGGTGTTAACTCTTCTCGTATTCTCATGTCAATCATGTCTAACCTAGACTTAATTCCAACATTTGTTTTGTAAGGTGCATTTAACAATGTGCCAATGACACTATGGCATATATTTTTTATTTGTGTTAATATATTTTCATTGAAATTTAAAGTTAAATTTTAAATTGTAAATTTCCAGTGTAAAATTGCACTTGAAATTTCCTGTGGAAAGTTTCACGGGAATTTTTTGGTGGAAATTTTCACTGGAAATTTCTAGTGTAAATTTCGATTGGAAATTTCCCTATAAAATTTGTAGTTTAATTAATAAGTTTCATATTACAAATATTTATAATCAATATTATATATACAAAATATCATAATAAATTACACACACACACATATAATAATATAATAATTATATATATATATATATATTTATATAATGATTTTCCATGAATAATAAACAATATATAATAATTAAATTATAATAAAATTTAAAAAATATATAATAATTTCAATTGTTATATTTATATTAATATGTATATATTTATTATTAATAAATATCAAATAATAAATCTATTAAAAAAACCAAGAATGGAGTCATTTTCATCTAAAAACTCAATCATCAACGTCCCAACAGAAGATGATATTTCTCCCACCCTGAATCAAGGAGTTAGTGAGGGTAATGAATGCAGAACAGATCAGAGCATGCCACCAAGGACATGCGGATCCATCCAAATCAAACTAGGGTGAGCATCATCCACTTGTTTCCAATAGATCGACGACTCAAAAAAATAGGCAGGGGAAGGAACACATCACACCCCAAGAGAAATCCAGAAGGAAGTCCAAGGCACAGTCCAAACAGAAAATCCAAAACAATTGGCCCAATGTAATAAAATCAAGCATTTATTTAACCATTAAAATAAAATTAATAAAATACATTTAATTTTAAAAAAACAAGTGAATAAAAATTCACAATTACCAATATATTTATTCATCAATTCACAGTCATACCTTACAACATACTCATTAATTCATGACCACAAACCCAAGAATAAACTTTAACAAATTATACACTATTCATCCCCACTATTCATTCATTTATATGTTGACAGGGTATTGGAATCAAGTGTAGATCCATTTTTATATTCATAACAATACCAAAACTCTCGCTCATGTCCAATTCTTCTGGATTCATCTGATCAGGGTGCCACCAATCAAAATGAAACAGGAGTTATGCCAGCAAAAACTCCATACCAGCCATGGAAAAGAGAATCTTAAGACACATCCTCCTCCCTAACCCAAATGGTATGAATTCAAAAATTGTTCCCTTATAATCCATGAGGCTATCGAGGAATCATTTTGGCTCAAAAATCTCAGCATTCGACCAGTGGTTGGGGTCTTTCCCAATCACCCATGCATTTACTACCAGCCTTGTCTTGAAAGGAATATGTTACCAATTTGTTGGGACTATAAAATGATTGGTCCACTAGTGCATCTATAATTACGAGATAAAAATAAGGTGTAAAATGTGAAAAAATAAATGACACCAGATATAACATAGAAAACCCCCAAAATGAATGGGGTAAAAACCACGGGTAAATAGAGGGATCACTATGGGGTAAATGTGGGTACACACTCCCTCACCTATTACAATGAGAAAACACTCATAAAAACTCTTTTGAATATAATGGGGAAACCACCTCACAAATACTGCTCAAATGGGATCTTCTAGTGCTGATGAGGTAAAATGAGAGGATGAAATGGGATGAGGATATTGCCTTTTATAGGAAAGCATCACCCTCTAATGCTCTCTCACACTAGGTGATTTTGTGGGGTTTGGCCACCCACCACCTTCCATACACGTTTCCCCCTTTGACAATTATAGGGGGTAGCACCATCCTAGAAAAATTTCACTAACACATCTCCCACTTGAAGATTTTATTGAGAGCCAATCACATATCCACACATCCTTTCTATCTACCAAACATACTTCTCTCATCTCTTCATGTCTATTTGAGGATCTGTACCATCTGAACTTATCTGAGTCAACCACCTTCATCAAGAAATCTACCAGATTGTATTTAGTATGAATCTTCTACATGTCCACACTTACTTCCACCACCACATCTCGAACAAAGTGATACTTCACCCCAATGTGCTTCATCCTGGAATGAAATATGGATTCCTTATAATGTGCAAGGTGATCTGACTATCACAAAAAAATAGAATCTTTTGTTGTCTATGACCAATATCCTCTAGAAACTTTCTCATCCAAATTTCCTTTTTTCAAGCCTGTGTAGCTGCCATGTACTCTGCCTCTGTCATGGCTAAAGCTACAACTGTCTCTAACTTTAAAATCCAGCTCATAGCTCCTCCTGAAAGAGTAAACACATAACCAGTAGTGGATTTCCTCTAGTCAGAATCACTTGAAAAATATAAATCATCATAGCCTCTGAGAGTAAAATATGATCCTCTATAACATAATTCAGCATTTGAGGTCCCCTTGATGTATCTCAGGATCCTCTTCACTGTGCTCCAATGCTACCATATTGTATTCTCCATGTACCGATTAACCACTCCCACTGCATGTGCAATGTCTGGTCTAGTACAAACCATAGCGAACATCAGTCTACCTACTGCTGATGCATACGGTACTAGAGACATTTCCATCCTCTCTTCTTTACTACTATGACTCATCATTGAGGATAACTTGAAATTAATGGGATTAGGGCTAGAGATTGGCTTATAGTCATTCTTGTAGAAGAATTTCAAGACTCTCTATAAGTAATTCTTCTGTGATAGCCAACTATTTCCATTATTTATGTCTTAGTAAATCTTCTTCCCAAGAATCTTGTTTGCTAGTCCCAAGTCCTTCATATCAAACTACCTAGCCAATTATGCATTCATCTCCTAGATATGATCATTTTTGGGGCCTGTAACCAACATGTCATCCACATACATTAGAATAATGATGAAATCATTAACATATGAGACCTTGAAATATGCACAAGGATCTAAATGAAGTATGTCGTATCTTAGGTTCCTGATATCGGAATAAAATATCTTTTACCAACACCTTTGTGTCTGCTTGAGATCATACAAATATTTGTTCAACCTGAAAACCAAGTTCTATTTTCCTTATTCTAAATAACCTTCCAGCTAGATTATATAGATCTATTCATCAAGATCACCATGGAGAAAAAGTAGTCTTCACATCCAGCTGCTCTAGAAGTAAGATGTACGTATCATACATCGCCAGAACTAACCGAACAATCATTAGTCTAACAAAAAGAGAAAATATTTTCTTGAAATCAATACCCTCCTTCTAAGTATATCCTTTGATCACCAGTTATGAAAAATTTCTTTCCACTTGGTCCTCTCTATCCAGTTTGATCTTAAAGATAGATTTGTTTCCTACAGACTTCCTTCCATGAGGTAATAGAAGAATATCCCAAGTCTTATTCTTGTATAGAGCTTCAAGTTCCTCCTATATCTCTGACATCCATGAGGATACATCTGGACTCTGGGTTACCTCCACAAATTAATATGTATCTCTATCCTCCATTAATAAGAAATGTGCAATATTGCTCTCAGTGACATAGTCTGAGTTCCATATTGGTGTTGTTTTCTCCCGAGTTATCATGGTCCAGACTCAACTGGTACTTTATCTTTGTGCACTGTTAATGCCTCATAGGAAATAGTTCTTCCTTGGATTTGTACTTTACTTCGACTACTATAGTTTATGTATTCTCCTTCTCTTTCTCTTGATTAGTTTTCATTTGCACCTTGTATTTTACAAAAATGACATCTTTGTTGATGATAAGTTTCTGAGTAGTGGGATCCCACAAATGACACCCCTTCACACCATCAGCATACCCCAAGAAGATACATTTCCTGGATCTTGAATCCAACTTCAATCTTTCTTGGTCATTAAAAAATTCATATATAGGACTTCCAAAAGTATGTAATAGGGAATAGTCAGTGGGTTTACTAGTCCACATCTCCATCAGTGTGTTTAGATCAATCGCCATTGAAGGAGATCTGTTGATCACATAACAGGTGGTATTCACTGCTTCTGCCCAAAAAGTTTTGGCAATCCCTACAGTTTTCAACATTGCCCTTGTTCTATCCAACAGGGTTCTATTAATCCACTCTGCCACTCCATTCTTCTAAGGAGTGTATTCCACCATGAACTATCTCTTGATTCATTCCTGTTGAAAAAAATTATCAAACTCCTCGCTTGTATATTCCCCAACATTTTTAGTCCTTGGACACTTGATCTTCTTTCCATATTCAAGTTCCTTGCACACTTTGAATGTTTTGATGACTTAAAAAACGTCCACCTTACTCTTGATTGGGTATAGCTAACATCTCTTAGAATAATCATCAATGAATGATACAAAGTACCTTGCTCCTCCCATGGATATAACCGGTGCTTGGAAAATGTTGGAATAAATAAACTCTAAATTCTCCTTGCTTCTTTCTATTGACATCCTGAACTTTAATCTCTGTTGTTTTCTCAAAACACAATGCTCATAAAATGGTAAGAATACCTTTGTAAGCCCAAGAAATAATTTCTGATCTGTAAGAATCTTTAGGACTCGTTCTGACATGTGGCGAAGCTTCCAATTCTATAACGTTGTCAACGCTTCCATAGAGGTAGTTGTTGCAACAACTATCTCTACCTACTTGTACGTTTCACCCATAAGTATGTACAGGTTCTTCGATATCTTCTCTACCTTCATTACCAAAAGCGCGCCCTTCACTATTCTCATCACTCCATTCTTGGTGCGAGTCTTGAATTTGATGTTATAAAATTTTCCCAAATACAATATTTTCTTTAATCCCTTCACATGACGTACTCCTTGGACGGTTCAAACAATACCATCATGCATATTAAATTTGATGGTACCAAATCCAACGATATTCAAGGTGTGATCATTCCCCATGTACACAAGTCCTTCCAAGATGGTTTCATACTAATCAAACCATTCTCATCAAGACATCATGTGCCATGTTTCTCCTTAGTCAATAATCCATGCATCATTGAGATGTTTCATACTCTTAGCAGTCATTGCCGATTCACCAAATAGTATATCTCCACTTCTAAAAGTACTCACCACATTTCTATCTAGGTCATAATTCTTAATCCCACTGGAACCATGCTTCATCGTCACATCTTCTAGTCTTTCACCAATTTCCAGTTGACAATTATCCTTCTAGAGCACTGCTTGCATCTTCATTTTATACAATGAAAAATTATTCTCATTAAAAATTTCAATCAAAAATTTCACCTCCACTTGGACACACTGTTAGTCCAAAACCTCTTATATTTCACAACGATGTATTTAATAATCTCAATAATTTTTTTTCCGATGTGAAAGATCAACCAGTCGCAATAATATAACATACTCAAATCTGAGAGAATTACTAATACCTGAAAACATGAACAACATAGGGCCATAACCTACCTATGATACCACTTGCTAAGACCATAAAATTATTGGCCCATTGATGAAATGATAATTACTAGATAAAAATAAAGTAAAAAATGCGTAAAAATAAATGACACCAGATGTAATGTGGAAAACTCCCAAAATGAAAGGGGTAAAAAAACACAGGAAAATAGAAGGATCACTATGGGGAAAAAGTGGGTACACACTCCCGCACATATTAAAAAGAGAAAAAACTCTTAAAAACTCTCTTGAATATGGTGGGGAAATTGCCTCACAAATACCGCTCTGATGGGATATTCTAGTGCTGATGAGGTGAGATGAGAGATACTAAAATGGGATGTGGCTCTTTCCTTTTAGAGGAAAACCTCACCCCCTACTTCTCTCTTCTTCTGGGTGATTTGGTGGGGTTTGTCCACCCACCACCTACCATCTACGCTACCCCCAATTTAAAATTAGGGGGGGAAGCACCATACTAGAAAAATTTCACCGACACCATTAATCTCACAAATCTCCCTACATTCGCATGGAAGTAGTAGTGGAATAACTGGGTGTATCCTCAATGTCTCTTTGATTAAATATTTCAAGTACATCAATTCATGAATCTTTTTCTCATCTTCATTTCTCTTATCTTAAAAAACATGTCTCATCTCATCTTGAGCTCTCCTCATTACGTGTGGATTTTTCATCATTTCAGACATTGACCATTCCACTGTTGTTGCCATGGTATCACTGCCCACAATAAAAATGTCCTACACATATGAGAAAAAAGGAATTTAGATCAATGATAATTTATATAAAAACATTTAGGAGGAAGTGCTAAGCATCATTGGAGAAAAAGTTTTACATGGATTATTTCTTTGATGTTGTCCTCACTTAATTTCAAACCCTCATCTAGTTGCTGAGGTTTTAGAAGAACATCATCAAGGTCATCTTGTGATTCATCATTGATTCCAATAGCTTTCACTCTATGCTCTAAAACAATGTTTTCTAAGATCCCATTTCTTGTTTGGTGAAACTTAAGGATCCTTAACATCACATGACACATATAGGAAAACAATTTAAATGAAGGATACAAATTGACCACATTGAAACAATCCATGTATTGAAAAGCTCCGTTATGAATGATATATATGCTTCTTGATCATTACTATTTTCCCCGAAAGAAAATCTTGCAGTTATTACATAAATAAAAGAAAAAATCTCTTGGCTAAAATCAAATAACAATAATGTTTTAGCAGTTTCTGAAATAATCAGGATGAAATTGGATACCTTGGCTTCTCTGATAGATCAAAATGACTAAACAAGCTTCACTCTTAGGAGTTGAAATTGATTGATCTTATTAATTTACCACCAATAATCATTGTATAGTGAAAAAGCGATGTTGGTATACCCATAAGTGATGATATCTATGCTTAGAAGTTGAGGCCTATCAGTAATGTAGATCTTGTGATTTTTAAGCACTTCCATGGTAGCTTCCAGAAAAGAAACAACGATAGTGGAAATCTCATCGAGTTATAGATGCATGACTCGCCAATATTTTAGAGCCATATCTCTCAAAGTAAGATGAGGCAGTTCCCTAAGAAGTTGATGGAGGTTTCCTAGGATGGGAAGCTTGGTGGCCCTAGTGGGGAGTGGGGTTCCTAGCCATAGATGTGAGTGGTTTGGCTGCCACAAGAAGGAATAGTAAGAGGGAAAAGAGGAAGGAGAATGAAAGAAATGGAATCCCCATGTTGAGTTGAGGAAGAGGAGAGCAGAGAGAAGAAAATAGAGAGAAGACACACACTCGCTCTTCTCCTTACTGATCCGCACATGGCAGAGGGATATATTAATATGGGGAATTTTCTTTCAGATATGTGTCACCTAACTTCCACTGACATCCATTTTCCCTGTCTATATTTTTATGATGAAATCCTTTGATACCGAAGCAAGGCTATGATGATGTATAACTTTATATATATATATATATGTGAGTATTATTTGGTCATGCGTCTCTAGATATAAATGTATTATTTGATATAATAAATATAAAATTCAAAAAATTATAGATGCTCAAAAATAATATTTATAATTCTTATAAAGGATACTTCTTTATTAGCACTGATAAAGGGGGGACTTTATCAACACTAATAATAGTATTGATAAAATATCTTCTACTATAGTGTGCTATTGAAATTATAGCACACTGCAACAAATACACTTGTATGAAAATTCAAAATTTAATTGAAATTAAATTTACATCACAAATATAGAAAAACACTATATTATATACATTTCAAACAATGTTTCGTATAATTACATTTGAAATTATTATCCAAAATCATTTAAAAACCTCAATGTTTCATTATCTTTGGCACCTTCGACCCCCTCTCAAAAAAGCTTGATTATGATATCAGTTTCCCAAAAAAACCACCTCAACAAAATAAAAAGAATATACCTGTATAAGAAAAAAATTCTTATATTTTTAATAGTATAAATAAATAAATTAAACATAAATACGAAACAATACATGAATAAAATGTCAATTTTTAATAAAAGTACACACTTGTAGTTGTACCGACCACACCATGCATCAGACTAAGGTGATGCTGATTCTTACACATCACAAATGACTTATGGATAAGTGTTATAAAGTATTGAAACAATCTGAATTTGTTTACTCAGTTTTGAGTATGTCACTTTTTTTTTACTAAAATGTCATTTTAAACTGAAAACATGCACTTTGAGTCATGAAAATCACATCATGTGTCAATTTGACATGTGACAGATTTTCACATGTCACAAATGACTTACGAATCATTTTACTAAAGTATCAAGACAATTTAAGCATATTTACTCAGTTTTCTATGAGTGACACATGTTTTAAACTAAAATGTCAATTTTAGACTAATAACAGAATCTTTGAGTCATACCAAACACATAGTGTATAAGATTGAGGTGTGGTTGATTCCTACAAGTCATAAATGACTTATAGATATTTTTTATAAAATATCAAAAATATTTTGAATGTGTTTACTCAGTTTTAAGTATGTCACCTTTATTTTTTAACTAAAATGGAAATTTTAAATAAAAAGACACACTTGAAGTCATACTGTCCACAACATGCATCAGATTGAGGTGTAGTTGTTTTTTACACATAAAAAATGACTTATTGATCGTTTTACTAAATTATCAAAACAATCTGAATGTGTTTGCTCGGTTTTGAGTATGTCACTTGTGTTTTTGACTAAAATGTCATTTTAAACTAAAAAAACATACTTTGAGTCATACTGGTAACGTTGTGTGTTAGTTTGATGTGGGATAGATTCTTACATGTCAAAAATCACATATAGATAATTTTCCAAAATTATCAAGACAATCAGAGTGAGTTTTCTTGGTTTTTAGTGATTGGACGATGTTTTGAACTAAAATGTCAATTTTAGACTCATAACAAATACTTTGAGTCATACTGGACACACTGTGTATCATATTGAGGTGAGAATAATTCTTACACATTAGAAATGACTTATGGATCATTTTTATAAAGTATAAAAACACTCCGAATGTGTTTTCTCAATATTGAGTATGTGACTTGTCCTTTTTAATAAAATTAATGTTAATTTTAAATAAAAATACATAGTTGGAGTTATACCGGTAACATCATTCATAGGATTGAGGTGTGGTTGATTCTGTTGTACCCCAAACATTTTATGGTATGTTTCTCTATTCATCATTGAGTTACATTATATTCATCATCGTGTTCCTTTGAAAAAACACTAGGTTATTTAGGAGATAGTTATAACCTAGCCATTAAACATAAATTCCCCACTTCTATCTTTTGAATTTCGAAAAATGGTCATCTAGAGTTGTGACTGGTAAGTCATTTTGAGTCTGATAGAACCAACTTGTTTTTTAGTAAATAGTAACATACCCTTATGAATAGTAATATGACCCTAATGAATAGTAAATTGTATTATTATTTTATTTTCTTAAGGATTTAAGATAATGACATATTGATTAATTTTTCAATGAGACATAAAAGCAGTTATAGTTTTTAAATAATTAATTTTTGAATTAAGTATGATTTTATTAAAAAATTAAATTAAAAATAATTAGAAAATTATTTTCAAAAAATGGACTTCATTTTTGAAATCTACACATTGATAAATGGTTAGGGTGAATTTTGGGAATTTTTCTGAAACAGTTGATTTTTCAGTGAATAGTAAAAAATACAGTTTTTAGTTTCGGTGTGCTAATGACATCATTAATGACGTAATAATGATGTCATAAATCTGGCCGACTTGTGTATAGTTAAATAAGATGTGATGTGTCAGAAGTGGATTTAACCATGGGAAAATACCATGGGCAAGCCCATGGTTTTGCAAATACCACCCATGAGGTGTCCCTTGGAAATTATTAAAATAATCCCTCACTTTTCCTATAAATACCAACTCTTCCCTTCATTGAATTCATTCCCAATTATCCCTCAATGAAGCTATGGCATCCTTACCTTCATAGTAGTCCTCCCAAGGTTTCCTCAAGCCCCCAAAGTCCCAACCTTCATGTTCTAAGGGTTACTCTACAAGGTAAGAAAATTCTCAATTTCTTTCTTTTTTCCTTTCAAGTTCTCTTTTATGTGGTATATCTTTCAAGTTTCTATACCATGTTCTTATTTTCTTATTATTCTAGATCTACTATATATTATGATTAATTTCTGGATAGGTGAACCTTGTCCCCTCTCTTTTTAATATTTTCTAAAACCATGTTGCGTAGCTGTTAGGCTGCCGAATTTTTGTAAGCGATTTCAAAATTATTCTTTTATTTTGAGTTCTTTATTTATTATTTCTTCATATCTTTTTACCCAAGAGGAATGAAATCTACAGAATCTTGTATATTCTGTATTTTCTCTTGTTCATGAGAAATTCATCATCAATCTTCTTCCCTTCCTCCACTTGTTCAAGGAATTAAAAGCATTCCCCGTGATGTGTCGAATTACCGACATCGTAGACGATGTGATTTCAATTTGAATTAATTATTTCAAGTCTGGTCATGAAACCATTTATATGGTTGAAACAGGTTATAATATATGTTTTACGACTCACCCATCGTTCTTTAATTCTTTGGTACTCATGGTTCTAATTTATAAAACAAAATGAGGTTGTTATTATCAAAGAACCACTAAAACGATCTAAACGAACATCATTAATGTTTTAAATAATGAATAAACATCATGGTATATAACCCAAAATAATTATAAGATCATTTATATCTCCATAATTTTTTTAATAATATGTCTTAACAATTCTGGATGTTTAACCATGTTTCAAATGAACTTCCATTCATGGAAACAAGTAAACCAACCATGAAAACCAAGGAAAAAAATGCTTCCAAAACATGAAAATTGAACCAATTGAACCTATATAAAGGGACATGAATGAACCTAATAAGGTTATAAAAAATAAATTACATGTATAGTAGGTTATTTAATTATTAATTAATGAAGATAAATTTTATTATTCAGGTCATTAAAACAAATAAAGAACACACTCGAGCATAAGGTAAGGGGTTTCTCATCTCACTTTCAATTCTGTGGGATTTTCATTGTTCGCCACTTATTTTCTATATGTGGTATATGTATACTGCCATTTGATATATAATAACATTATTCTATTTATATTCATGTTATTCAATGATTCACTTGATTTTCATTAAGTTCTGTTCATATGATTCGACTGATTAGATTGTGGTAAGGGACTTTGTCTCAACTACCTTTTCATTGTGACTAACTTGTATTTTGCACATAATAATCCTTATGTGGTGTACCTACTGCCCGTTTGAGATCAATTTTCATTTGAAATTATATTTATATTAAATATCCATAATCTCATGTCATGGATATGTTTTTTGTCTAAACCGTATACCATCTTACATACAATGTTTATTTGGAAAGTTATTCTAATTATGGAAATATTGATGAATCTGTATACTATACTCTATATGTATATTGAAAAGGCTTATTTCTATTCAATTGAATCAATTTATCAATAATGATTTGGACATGCAGTGGTGGGTGGGGCCCGCTATATCCCCTCGATGCATCGGTAGGTCTCATGAGACAAAACAGTTTGGCGACAAACCCTTCGAGTTTGTTTCCAAAAATAAGAAGGGTTTCTACCCATAGAACTAAATCATTTTTACGGTTTTATGGTTTCATGTTCCAGATAAATGACATTCAATTAATAAGAATTATCTTTATTCATTATCAGTTATTATTATTATCCATGAGGTTTTCACTATGACAAAATCTATGGATCTAGTTTCATTCTCTGTTTATTAATGGCATTAGTTATTCATTTATTCACTATGCCATATTGATTATGTCAGGTTGATTGTGATTCACTTATTATTGTACTCTTGATTCTGCTATTTTTAACCCTTATTAATCATTTGAGCTCACCCCTTTCATTGTATACCTTTAACAGGTTATGAAGAGAAGATCTTTTATTGAGTTCCTGGGGATGCCGTTTTTAGTTTTTGTTATGTATTGTATTTTGTAAATTTTTCCAATGTAATTTGAGTAACATATATGTATCTAGTTTCTTCAGGACTACTAAACTGATCGTTCTTTCAGGATTTTCATTCCTTCTAACCATGCCAATATCACAAGTAATGCACCGACTTCAGCCTAGAGGGGTCGGGGTGTTACAGTTGGTATCATAGGAAGTTTAGTAGAAAACTTAGAAACTAGAGTAGGAAATGTATAGTAGGGACCAAATCCCTAAGGTAGTATCTGAGGATTAACATACAAGAACGTCCTGGTATTTTGGTAAGGAATAGATTATGTGGATATATTAAGCAATACGTTCCTGTCTGGATACGAGCAGGTAGAGGCAAATCTGGCACAAATGTATCTAGGGGTAAAACCCGAAAACACCGCTTTAAGCTAGACTCAAACATGAACTAGTGCACGACAACGGGCCTTGCTGCACTATTGTTTATGAGAATCCCAGGGGATATTCTTAGGATAATTCATATTTTCTTTACAAGCCATTATGAAGAAGTTAATGTAAATTTTTCCTTAGAGGAACCATGTTTATAAGATTAGCTATGCATAGAATTTCAATCTATGTTGAGTGCTTTTCTATTTGAGATTCATAAACTAATATAGTGTATCCCATTATTTATAAATGTAATCTAATGGAAGAAGGGGAATCAATACTCGTGGGCAAGGTAGGGATCTCCCTACTGATCAAGTCAACACAGTCAACATTGGAGAAGATCAGATCATGACCATATTGGGACAACTTACTCAAGTTGTAACGAATAACCATTCAACACCTGTGTTGGATCGTTTCATGCGGCAGAAGACCCCATCTTTCTACGGGACTACTAATCCAGTGGTTTCTGAGCAATGGATCAAGTCCCTTGAAAAGATATTCATGGAATTAAGATGCAATGAAAATGAAAAGGTAGTACTGGTAGTATATTGTCTCAAGGGAGATACTGATCAATGGTGGTCCCTGATTCAAAATACCACAGAGGAAGAAGAGATAGAGGATATGTAATGAAGGAATTTTAAGGAAATATTCTTCGAAAAATATTTCCCTCGTGAGAAACAAACTGAAATGAAGAGGAAATTCCTTGGCTTGAAACAAAGGGAAGAAGACAGTGTTGCAGAGTATGAGGATACCATCACAAGGCTAGCCAGGTATGCCATGGATTACGTACGTGACTTGGAGGACAATATTGATCATTTATTTGAAAGTATTAAGCCAAGTCTTCAAAGGGAACTGTCTTCTCAATCATTTTCATCATATGATGAAATTGTATCAAGTGCCATCAAAACAGAGAAAGAATTTTCTAGATCAAAATTTTTCAAAGGAAACCAAGATAAGAAGTGGTATTATGATAACAAAAGAAAAGGAGAAGCACCAAATAAGACCAAGGGAAGGAATATTTTCCCATTATGCAAGAACCGTGGAAAGAATCATCTTGGGAAATGCTTGAAAGGCATGAGAGTCTGCTATAACTGCGGAGAAAAGGGTCATCGATCTGATGAATGCTAGGGGAAGAAACAATTCAATGATATTCAATGCTACAATTTCAGAGAGATGGGACACTATGCAAATGAGTGTCCTAATCTCCAAGTAAACATTCCTCAAAAAATCCAAGAGATCAAGGGAGAGACTATGCGATTACAACTGTGGAGGTTGAAGTTCATAGTGACGTTGTGGCAGGTACTTTAATTGTTTCCTCAAACTTAGCCAACAATTTATTTGATTCTGGATCATCGCATTCATTTATATCCTCTCAGTTTTCCAAGAAAATTAGATATGTCCAATTTGATTTAAGAAAGGAGTTGTCAGTCAAAACTCCCATGGGATATTTCATTGCAACAAAGGTATGTCGACTAGTCCCCCTCCAAACACCAAAACACGCTTTAGTTTCTAACCTTATCATCATACCCATGATTAAATTTGATATTATTCTCAGTATCGATTGGATGTCAAATTATGATGCGAGGATTTATTGAAAGAAAAAAGAAGTTACAATTTTTGAAAATGGTGTAGAATCCATCGTCTTTAGGGCAGAAACTTCACCACCTGATTCTTATCTAGAACCACCCCCAGTAGCTCTATTTAATGAAATACTTGGAGAGAAAGATAAGCCAATATCTATGGGAGAGGAAAAAAATCTTCAAATTGAAGATCTGCTCATAGTGAAAGAGTACATTGATGTATTTCCATAGGATTTACCTGGACATCCTCCAGAGTAGGAAGTTGAGTTCTCAATTGATTTAATTCACGATGTAAGACCTATATCAAAGACTCCCTATAAAATGTCCACTGTGGAATTAGTAGAGATAAAGAAAAAACTAGATTATTTGAGTGAAAAAGGATTTATTCAACCTAGTGTTTCTCCATGGGGAGCCCTTGTCCACTTTGTCAAGAAGAAAGATGGATCCATGAGGCTTCGCATTGATTACAAGGAAATCAATGCTATTATAATAAATAATAAGTATCCTCTACCTCGGATTGATGATTTATTTGACCAACTTCATGGAGCTCAATACTTTTCAAAGATTGACCTTTGATCCGGATATCATCAACTGCGTGTGAGGAAGGAAGATATTTCGAATGCAGTATTTTGAACCAGGTATGGGCATTACGAGTTTACAGTGATGCCTTTTGGATTGACTAATGCACCCTCTGTTTTCATGGATTTAATGAATAGAGTTTTCAAGTAAGATCTTGATTACTTTTTTGTGGTATTAATAGATGATATCCTGGTATACTCAAAAAGATATTAAGACCATGAGGATCATTTGTGGACAATTCTGAAAACTCTTAGAAGAAATCAATTATATGGGAAGTTTAGCAAGTGTGAATTTTGGCTTCAGTCAGTTTCTTTTCTAGGACATATTGTCTATAAGGATGGAATCCTATTTGATCCTGAAAAGACAAAGGCAATCCAAGAATGGCCCATGCCAACAAACATAACTTAGGTATGTAGTTTTATTGGCTTAGCAGGTTATTATCGACGCTTCGTTCAGAATTTTTCCCAACTGGCTAATCTGCTAACCAAGCTCACATGTAAAGGAGTTAAGTTTGTGTGGATAAAAGAATGTACAAAATGCTTAGATGAATTGAAAAGAATATTGGTTAATGCTCTAATTTTGACTCTTCCATCTAGAAGTGATTGATTTTTAATATACAGTGATGCATCAAAGAATAGAATGGGTTGCGTCCTTATGCAAAACGATAAAGTCATTGCTTATGTATCAAGACAGTTGAAGACTCATGAGAAAAATTATCCAACTCATGATCTTGAGTTAGCAGCTGTAATAGTTTCTCTGAAAATATGGAGTCATTATCTCTACGGAGAGATATGTGAGATTTATACGGACCACAAGAGTTTGAAGTATATTTTCACACAAAAATAACTCAACATGAGGCAAAGAAGATAGCTTGAGTTACTCAAAGATTATGATTGTTCAATACACTACCACCCAGGGAAGGTGAATAAGGTGGCAGATGCATTAAGTAGGAAAGATCATGGACTTCTGACCCAAATGAGGATTGAGAGAGATCCTATATTTTTGGATTTACTAAAGATGGATATGGGAATTATTAAGAAAGGGGAAACATCTTTTCTCTTTCAAATGATTGCTAAACCATCTTTATTAGAGAAGATAAAAATCTCTCAATATGATGATGAGAATCTGCACAAGAAAACTAATGATGTCAGGGATGGGAGACTGGCTGACTTCGTGTATGAAGAAGGAGTTCTAAAATTTGGGAAGAGGTTATGCGTCCCATCCATACCTGAGATAAAAATGGAACTATTAGACGATGGTCATAGCTGAAATTTATCTATACACCTGGGTAGCACCAAGATGTACAGAGACCTGAAGGAAATTTTTTGGAGGGATAATATGAAGTGGGAAATTGATCACTATATGTCAAGGTGTCTAGTTTGTAAACAAGTGAAGGTATAGAGACAAAATCCCAAAGGAGTGATGCAACCTCTACCTATTAATATGTGTAAGTGGGATAAAATTATGATGGATTTTGTCACTGGACTATTGAGGACACCTAGAATGAATGATGCAATATGGATAATTGTTGATTTTATCACTAAAACATCACATTTTCTTCCAATAAGAGAGGATTTACCACTTGAGCGCCTGGAAAAACTTTATATTAATGAAGTTGAGAGAATTCATGGTGCACCTCTATCAATTGTCTCTGATCGAGATCCCCAGTTTACATCAAAATTATGGAAAAGTCTCCAGAAGGCTTTGAATATTAAGCTTCATATGAGTACTGCAAATCACCCCTAAACTAACGGACAGTCTAAAAGGACGATTCAAACTCTAGAAGATTTGCTGAGGTCATGCTATCTTGACTTCCAAGGTATGTGGGATCAATACTTTCCTCTGGTGGAATTTTCATACAATAATAGTTTCCATTCTAGTATTCAAATGGCTCCATATGAAGCATTATATGGAAAGAGATTTCGAACTCCAACTTGTTGGGATGAAGTTGGTGAGAGTAAACTTATAGGCCCGTATATTATTGAAGAGACCACGACAAAGGTGAAGAAAATACAAGCTCATCTTAAAGCAGCCCAAAGTAGGCAGAAGAGTTATGCTGACAACCAGAGAAAGGACTTGGAATTTCAAGTGGGAGATCATGTATTTCTGAAAGTATCTCCATGGAAGGGCATCTTAAGGTTCAGTAAGAAAGGGAAATTGAGCCCCAGGTACATCGGACCATTTGAAATTTTGGGAAGAATCAGAGCTGTAGCTTACAGTTTAGCGATGCCACCAAATCTCTCCAAAGTTCATGATGTGTTCCACGTATCATTGTTAAAGAAGTACATTCCAGACCCAATGCATGTACTCACATATGAAGAAATAGAACTGGAACCTGATTTTTCATATTGTGAAAAGCCTATCAGGATTCTTGACATAAGGGAGAAGGTATTGAGAAATTGGACAAATCGTCTGGTAAAGGTTCTTTGGAGAAACCAAAATATGGAGGAATCAACATGGGAACCAGAGGATTTCATGAAGAAGAACCACCCACATCTTTTTTATGGGCTTCATACATAAAATTTCGAGGATGAAATTTTCTGAAGGAGGGAATAATGTAGTACCCCAAAAATTTTATGGTATGTTTCTCTATTCATCACTGAGTTACATTCTATTCATCACTGTGTTCCTTTGAAATAACACTAGGTTATTTAGAAGATAGTTAAAACCTAGCCATTAAACATAAATTTCCCACTTCTATGTTTTGAATTTCGAAAAATGGTCATCTAGAATTGTGAACAGTAAGTCATTTTGAGTCTGATAGAACCAACTTGTTTTTTAGTGAATAGTAACATACCCTTATGAATAGTAATATGAATAGTAATTGACTGTAATGAATAGTAAATTTTATTTTTATTTTATTTTCTTAAGGCTTTAAGATAATGACATCTTGATTAATTTTTCAATGAGACATAAAAGCAGTTATAGTTTTTAAATAATTAATTTTTGAATTAAGTATGATTTTATTTAAAAATTAAATTAAAAGTATTTAGAAAATTATTTTCAAAAAATGGACTTCATTTTTGAAATCTACACGTTGATAAATGGTTAGGGTGAATTTTTGGAATTTTTCTAAAATAGTTGTTTTTTCAGTGAATAGTAAAAAAATAGAGTTTTTAGTTTCGGTGTGTTAATGACATCATTAATGATGTAATAATGATGTAATAAATCTTTTCAGCTTGTGTATAGTTAAATAATATGTGAGGTGTCCCAATTAGCTTTAACCATGGGCAAATACCATGGGCAAGCCCATGGTTTTGCAAATACCACCCATTAGGTGTCCCTTGGAAATTATTAAAATAATCCCTCACTTTTCCTATAAATACCAACTCTTCCCTTCATTGAATTCATTACCAATTCTCCCTCAACGAAGCTCTGGCCTCCTTACCTTCATAGTAGTCCTCCCAAGGTTTCCTCAATCCCCCAAGGTCCCAACCTTCATGTTCTAAGGGTTACTCTACATGGTAAGAAAATTCTCAATTTCTTTCTTTTTTCCTTTCCAGTTCTCTTTTATGTGGTATATCTTTCAAGTTTCTATACAATGTTCTTATATTCTTATTATTCTTGATCTAATATATATTATGATTCATTTATGGATAGTTGAAACTTTTCCTCTATATTTTTAATATTTTCTAAAACCATGTTGCGTAGCCGTTAGGCTGCCAAATTTTTGTAAGCGATTTCAAAATTATTCTTTTATTTTGAGTTATTTATTTATTATTTCTTCATCTCTTCTTACCCAAGAGGAATGGAATCTCTATAATCTTGTATATTCTGTATGTTCTCATGTTCATGAGAAATTCATCATCAATCTTCTTTCCCCCCCACTTTTTCAAGGAATTAAAAACATTGTCCGTGATGTGTCGAATTACTGACATCATAGACGATGTGATTTCAATTTGCATTAATTCTTTCAAGTTTGGTCATGAAACCATTTTTTTTGTCTAACCAGGTTAAAATATATGTGTTATGACTCACCCGTGGTTCTGTAATTCTTTGGTACTCATGGTTCTAATTTATAAAACAAAATGAAGTTGTTATTATCAAATAACCACTAAAACAATCTAAACAAACATCATTAATGTTTTAACTAATGAATCATCATCATGGTATATAAACCTAAATCATTATAAGATCATTTATATCTCCATAATTTCGTTAATAAAATGTATTTAAAATTATATATGTTTAACCATGTTTCAAATGAACTTCCATTCATGGAAACAAGTAAACGAACCATGAAAACCAAGGAAGAAAATGCTTCAAAAACATGAAAATTGAACCAATTGAACCCATAGAAAGGGCCATGAATGAACATAATAAGGTTATAAAAAATCAATTAAATGTACAGGAGATTCTGAACATATTAATTAATTAAGATAAATTTGATTATTCAGTTCATTAAAACAAACAAAGAACACACTCGAGCATAAGGTAAGGGGTTTCTCATCTCACTTTCAATTCTGTGGGATTTTCATTGTTCGCCACTTATTTATTCTATGTGATATATGTGTACTACCATTTGATATATAATAACATGATTCTCTTTATATTCATGTTATTCAATGATTCACTTGTTTTCTTTAAGTTCTGGTCATATGATTTGACTGATTTTATTGTGGTAAGGGACTTTGTCTCAACTACCTTTTCGTTGTGACTAACTTGTATTGTGCACCTAATAATACTTATGTGGTGTACCTAATGCCCATTTGAGATCACTTTTCATTTGAAATTATATTTATATTAAATATCCATAATCTCATGTCATGGATATGTTTGTTGTCTAAACCGTATACCATCTTACATACGATGTTTATTTGGAAAGTTTTTTTAATTATGGAAATATTGATAAATCCATATACTCTACTATATACAGATATTGAAAAGGATTATTTATATTATGTTGAATAAATTTATAAATAATTATTTGGACATGAAGTGGTGGGTGGGGCCTGCTATAGCCCCTTGATGGATTAGTAGGTCTCATGAGACCAAAAAGTTTGGCGACAAACCCTTCGAGTTTGTTCCCAAAAATCAGAAGGGTTTCTACCCATAGAACAAAACCGTTTTTATTGTATTATGGTTTCATGTGCTAGATACTTGACATCAAATTAATAAGAATTATCTTTATTCATTATTAGTTATTACTATTATCCATTAGGTTTTCACTATGACAAAATCTATGGATGCAGTTTCATTCTCAGTTTATTAATGGCATTAGTTATTCATTTATTCACTATGCCATATTGATTATGTCAGGTTGATTGTGATTCAATTATTAGTGTACTCATGATTCCGCTATTTTTAACCCTTACTGAGTGTTTGAGCTCACCCCTTTCATTGTATACCTTCAACAGGTGATGAATAGAAGATCTTTTATTGAGTTCTTGGGGATTCCGTTTTTAGTTTTTGTTATGTATTGTATTTTGTAAACTTTTCTAATATAATTTGAGTAATGTCTATGTATCTAGTTTCTTCAAGACTACTAAACTGATTATTCCTTCAGGATTTTCATTCCTTCTAACCATGCCAATATCACAAGTAATGCACCGGATCCAGCCTAGAGGGGTCGGGGTGTTATAGTTGGTATCAGAGGAAGTTTAGTAGAAAACTTGGAAACTAGAGTATGAAATGTATAGTAGGGAACAAATCCCTAAGGTAGTATCTAATGATTAACATACAAGAACGTCATGGTATTTTGTTAAAGAATATATTATGTGGATATTTTAAGCAATACGTCCTTGTTTGGATATGAGTAGGTAGAGGTGGCTCTGGCACAGATGTATCTAGGGGTAAAACCCGAAAACACCGCTTTGAGCTAGACTCGAACGGGAACTGGTGCATGACAACATGCCTTGCTACACTCTTGGTTACGAAACTCCTGGGGTATATGCTTAGGATGATTCATATTTTCTTTACAATCCATTATGAAGGATTTAATGTATTTTTTTAGAGGGGCCATGTTTATAAGATTATCCATGCATAGAATTTCAATCTATGTTGAGTGATTTTCTATTTGAGATTCATAAACTAATCTAGTGTATCCCATTATTTAGAAATGACGTCTAATGGAATAAGGGGAATCAATACTCGTGGGAAAGGTTGGGATCTCCCTACTGAGCAAGTCAACACAGTCAACGTTGGAGCAGATCAGATCATGACCATATTGGGACAACTTACTCAAGTTGCAACGAATAACCATTCAACACCTATGTTGGATCATTTCATATGGTAGAATCCCCCATCTTTCAGTGGGACTAATAATCCAGTGGTTGTTAAGTAATTGATCAAGTCCCTTGAAAAGATATTCATGGCGTTAAGATGCAATGAAAATGAAAAGGTAGCACTGGCAGTATATTGTCTCAAGGGTGACGCTGATCAATGGTGGGTCCTGATTCAAAATACTACGGAAGAAGAAGAGATAGAGGATATGGTATGGAGTAATTTTAAGGAAATATTCTTTGAAAAATATTTCCATCATGAGCAATGAACTTAAATGAAGAGGAAATTCCTTGGTTTGGAACAAAGGGAAGAAGAAAGTGTTGTAGAGTATGAGGATACCTTCACAAGGCTATCCAGGTATGCCGTGGATTACGTATGTGACTCGGCGGAAAAGATTGATCATTTCTTTTAAGGTCTTAAGACAAGTCTTTGAAGGGAACTGGCTTCTCAATCATTTTCATCATATGATGGAATTGTATCAAGTGCCATCAAAACAGAGAAGGAATTTTCTAGATCAAATTTTTAAAGGAAACCAATATAAGAAGTGGTATTCTGATAACAAAAGAAAAGGAGACGTACCAAAGAAGACCAAGGGAATGAATAGTTTCCCATTATGCAAGAACTGTGGAAAGAATCATCTTGGGAAATGCTTGAATGGCATGGGAGTCTGCTATAACTGCGGAGAAAAGGGTCATCAATCTGATGAATGAAAGGGGAAGAAACAATTCAATGATATTAATGCTATAATTGCAAAGAGATGGGATGATATGTAAATGAGTGTCCTAAGTGCCAAAGAAACATGCCTCAGAAAAAGCCAAGAGAGCAAGGGAGATCCTATGCGATTAAAACTGCAGAGGTTGAAGTTCCTAGTGACATGGTGGAAGGTACTTTAATGGTTTCCTCAAACTTAGCCAACACTTTATTTGATTCTAGATCATCACATTCATTTATATCCTCTCAGTTTTCCAAAAAAATTAGATATTTCCAATTTGATTTAAGAAAGGAGTTGTCAGTTAAAACTCTCATGGGATGTATCATTGCAACAAAGGCATGCCAACTAGTCCCCCTCCAAACACCAAAACGTGCTTTAATTGCTAACCTTATCATCATACCCATGATTAAATTTGATATAATTCTTGGTATATATTGGCTGTCAAATTATGATGCGAGGATTTATTGCAAGAAAAAGGAAGTTATAATTTTTGAAAATGGTGTAGAATCCCTTATATTTAGGGAATAAACTTTTCCACCCGATTATTATCTAGAACCACCCCCAGTAGCTCTATTGAATGCAATACTTGGAGATAAAGATAAGCCAATATCTATGGGAGAGGAAAAAAATATTCAAATTGAAGATGTGCACATAGTGAAAGAGTACATTGATGTATTTCCAGAGGATTTACCTGGACATCCTCCAGAGCGGGAAGTTGAGTTCTCTATTGATTTAATTCCTGATTCAAGACCTATATCAAAGACTCCCTATAGAATGGCCACTGTGGAATTAGTAGAGCTAAAGAAACAACTAGAGGATTTGAGTGAAAAAGGATTTATTCAACATAGTTTTTCTCCATGGGGAGCCCCTATCATCTTTGTCAAGAAGAAAGATGGATCCATGAGGCTTGACATTGATTACAGGAAAATCAATGCTATTACAATAAAGAATAAGTATCCTCTACCCTGGATTGATGATTTATATGACAAACTTCATAGAGCTCAATACTTTTTTAAAGATTGACCTTCGATCCGGATATCATCAACTGTGTGTGAGGAAGGAAGATATTTCGAAGACAACATTTTGAACCAGGTATGGCCATTACGAGTTTACAGTGATGCCTTTTGGACTGAAAAATGCACTCTCCGTTTTCATGGATTTAATGAATGGAGTTTTCAAGGAATATATTGATAAATTTGTTGTGGTATTCATTGATGATATCCTGGTATACTCAAAAATCTATGAAGACCATGAGGATCATTTGCAGACTATTCTGAAAACTCTTAGAAGAAATCAATTATATGGGAATTTTAGCAAGTGAATATTCTGGCTTCAGTCAGTTTCTTTTCTAGGCCTTATTGTCTCTAAGGATGGAATCCTAGTTGATCCTGAAAAGACAAAGGAAATACAAGAATGGCCCATGCCAACAAACATAACTTAGGTACACAGTTTTATTGGCTTAGCAGGTTATTATCGACGTTTCGTTCAGAATTTTTCCCGACTAGCTAATCCGCTAACCAAGCTCACATGTAAAGGAGTTAAGTTTGCGTGGACAAAAGAATGTACATAATGCTTCGATGAATTGAAAAGAATATTGGTTAATGCACCAATTTTGACTCTTCCATATGGAAGTGATGGATTTTTAATATACAGTGATGCATCAAAGAATGGACTGGGTTGCATCCTTATGAAAAACGATAAAGTTATTGCTTATGCATCAAGATAGCTAAAGACTCATGAGAAAAATTATCCAACTCATGATCTTGAGTTAGCAGCTGTAATCTTTTATATGAAAATATGGAGGCATTATCTCTACGGAGAGAGATGTGATATTTATACGGACCACAAGAGTTTGAAGTATATTTTCACACAAAAATAACTCAACATGAGGCAAAGAATATGGCTCGAGTTACTCAAAGATTATGATTATTCAATACACTACCACCCAGGGAAGGTGAATAAGGTGGAAGAAGCATTAAGTAGGAAGGATCATGGACTTCTGACTCAAATGAGGATTGAGAGAGATCCTATATTTTTGGATCTACTAAATATGGATATGGGAATTGTTAAGGAAGGGGAAACATATTTTCTTTTTCAAATGATTGATAAACCATGTTTATTAGAGAAGATAAAAATCTCTCAATCTGATGATGAGAATCTGCACAAGAAAATTAATGCTGTCAGGGATGGGAGACTGGATAACTTCGTGTATGAAGAAGGAGTTCTGAAATTTGGGAAGAGGTTTGCATCCCATCCATACCTGAGATAAAAAGGGAACTATTAGACGATGCTCATAGCTCAAATTTCTCTATACACTAGGGTAGCACCAAGATGTACAAAGATCTGAAGGAATATTTTTGGTGGGATAATATGAAGTGGGAAAATGCTGACTACCTGTCAAGGTGTCTAGTTTTTCAAGAAGTGAAGGCAGAGATACAATATCCCAATGGAGTGATGCAACCTCTACCTATTTCTATGTGGAAGTGGGATAACATTACGATGGATTTTGTCACCGGACTACTGAGGAAACCTAGATGGAATGATGCAATATGAGTAATTGTTTATCGTCTCACTAAAACAACACATTTCCTTCCAATAAGAGAGGATTTACCACTTGAGTGCCTGGAAAGACTTTATATTAATGAAGTTGTGAGACTTCATGGTGCACCTCTATCAATTGTATTTCATTGATATCCCTGGTTTACGTCAAAATTATGGAAAAGTCTCCAGAAGGATTTGAATACTAAGCTTCATATGAGTACCTCATGTCACCCCCAAACTGACATACAGTCTGAAAGGACGATTCAAACTCTAGAAGACATGCTGAGGTCATGCTCTCTTAACTTCCAAGGTATGTAGGATCAATATTTTCCTCTGGTGGAATTTTCATACAACAATAGTTTCCATTCTAGTATTCAAATGGCTCCATATGAAGCATTATATGGAAATAGATGTCAAACTCCAACTTGTTGGGATGAAGTTAGTGAGAGGAAACTTATAGTCCCAGAGCTTATTGAAGAGACCACGACAAAGGTGAAGAAAATACAAGCTCATATTAAAGCATCCCAAATTAGGTAAAAGAGTTATGATGACAACTAGAGAAAGGACTTGGAATTTCAAGTGGGAGATCACGTATTTATGAAATTATCTCCATGGAAGGGCATCTTAAGGTTCGGTAAGAAAGGGAAACTAAGCCCCAGGTACATCGGAACATTTGAAATTTTGGGAAGAATCAGAGCTTTAGCTTACCATTTAGTGATGCTTCCAAATCTCTCTAGAGTTCATGATGTGTTCCACGTATCATTGTTAAAGAAGTACATGCCAGACCCAAAGCATGTACTCACATATGAAGAAATAGAACTGGAACCTGATTTGTCATATTGTGAAAATCTTATTAGGATTCTTGACACAAGGGAGCAGGTATTGAGAAATCGAAAAACTCATCTGGTAAAGGTTCTTTGGAGAAACCAAAATATGGAGGAAGCAACATGGGAACCAGAGGATTTCATGATGAAGAACCACCCACATCTTTTTGATGGGATTTATACATAAAATTTCGAGGATGAAATTTTCCGATGGAGGGAATAATGTAGTACCCCAAACATTTTATGGTATTTTTCTCTATTCATCACTGAGTTATATCTTATTCATCACTGTGTTCCTTTGAAACAACACTATGTTATTTAGGAGATAGTTAAAACCTAGACATTAAACATAGATTTCCCACTTCTATGTTTTGAATTTTGAAAAATGGTCATCTAGAGTTGTGACTAGTAAGTCCTTTTGAGTCTAATAGAACCAACTTATTTTTATAGTGAATAGTAACATACCCTTATGAATAGTAATATGAATAGTAATATGACACTAATGAATAGTAAATTGTATTATTATTTTATTTTCTTAAAGATTTAAGATAATGGCATCTTGATTAATTTTCCAATGAGACATAAAAGCAGTTATAGTTTTTAAATAATTAATTTTTGAATTAAGTATGATTTTATTAAAAAATTAAATTAAAAATATTTAGAAAATTATTTTCAAAAAATGGACTTCATTTTTGAAATCTACACATCGATAAATGGTTAGGGTGAATTTTGGGAATTTTTCTGAAACAGTTGATTTTTCAGTGAATAGTAAAAAATACAGTTTTTTGTTTTGGTGTGTTAATGACATCATTAATGATGTAATAATGATGTCATAAATATGGTATACTTGTGTATAGTTAAATAAGATGTGAGGTGTCCCAAGCGGCTTTAAACATGGGCAAATACCATGGGCAAGCCCATGGTTTTGCAAATACCACCCATGAGGTGTCCCTTGGAAATTATTAAAATAATCCCTCACTTTTCCTATAAACACCAACTCTTCAGTTCATTTAATTCATTCCCAATTCTCCCTAAAAAAATCTATGGCCTCATTAACTTCATAGTAGTCCCCCCAAGGTTTCCTCAAGCCCCCAATGTCGCAACCTTCAAGTTTTAAGGGTTACTCTACAAGGTAAGAAAATTCTCAAATTCTTTCTTTTTTCCCTTCAAGTTCTCTTTTATGTGGTATATCTTTCAAGTTTCCATACCATGTTCTTATTTTATTCTTATTATTGATCTACTCTATATTATGATTCATTTCTGGATAGGTTACCCTTGTCCCCTATCTTTTTATTATTTTCTAAAACCATGTTGCGTAGCCGTTAGGCTGCCGAATTTTTGTAAGCGATTTCAAAATTATTCTTTTATTTTGAGTTATTTATTTATTATTTCTTCATATATTCTTACCCAAGAGGAATTAAATCTCCATAATCTTTTATATTATATATGTTCTCATGTTCATGAGAAATTCATCATCAATCTTCTTCTTTTCCCCCACTTGTTTAAGAAAATTAAAAACATTGTTCGTGATGTGTCGAATTACCGACATCATAGATGATGTGATTTCAATTTGCATTAATTATTTCAAGTCTGGTCATGAAACCATTTATATGGTTGAACCAGGTTATAATATATGTGTTATGACTCACCCATGGTTCTGGAATTCTTTGGTACTCATGGTTCTAATTTATAAAACAAAATGAGGTTGTTATTATCAAAGAACCACTAAAATGATCTAAATGAACACCATTAATGTTTTAACTAATGAATCATCATCATGGTATATAAACCAAAATCATTATAAGATAATTTATATCTCCATTATTTTGTTAATAATATGTATTAAGAATTCTGGATGTTTAACCATGTTTCAGATGAAATTCCATTCGTGGAAACAAGTAAACGAACCATGAAAACCAAGGAAGAAAATGCTTCCAAAACATGAAAATTGAACCAATTGAACCCATAAAAAGGGCCATGAATGAACCTAATAAGGTTATAATAAATCAATTAAATGTATAGGAGGTTCTGGAAATATTAATTAATGAAGATAAATTTGATTATTCAGGTCATTAAAACAAATGGAGAACACACTTGAGCATAAGGTAAGGGGTTTCTCATCTCACTTTTAATTCTGTGGGATTTTCATTGTTCGCCACTTATTTTTTGTATGTGGTATATGTGTACTGAAATTTTATATATAATAACATGATTCTATTTATATTCATGTTATTCAATGATTCACTTGATGTTCATTAAGTTCTGGTCATATGATTCGACTGATTAGATTGTGGTAAGGGACTTTGTCTCAACTACTTTTTCGTTGTGACTAACTTGTATTGTGCACCTAATAATCCTTATGTGGTGTACCTAATGCCCATTTTAGATCACTTTTCATTTGAAATTATATTTATATTAAATATCCATAATCTCATATCATGGATATGTTTGTTGTCTAAACTATATACCATCTTACATACGATATTTATTAGGAAAGTTATTTTAATTATGGAAATATTGATGAATCCGTATACTATACTCTATACGGATATTAAAAAGGCTTATTTATCTTGTATTGAATAAATTTATAAAGAATTATTTTGAAATGAAGTGGTGGGTGGGGCCATCTATAGCCCCTCGATGCATCGGTAGGTCTCATGAGACAAAACAGTTTGGCGACAAACCCTTCGAGTTTGTTTCCAAAAATCAGAAGGGTTTCTACCCATAGAACTAAACCGTTTTTATGGTATTATGGTTTCATGTGCCAGATACTTGACGTACAATTAATAATAATTATCTTTATTCATTATTAGTTATTATTATTATCCATGAGGTTTTCACTATGACAAAATCTATGGATGCAGTTTCATTCTCAGTTTATTAATGGCATTAGTTATTCATTTATTCACTATACCATTTTGATTATGTCAGGTTGATTGTGATTCACTTATTATTGTACTCATGATTCCTCTATTTGTAACCCTTATTGAGCATTTGATCTCACCCCTTTCATTGTCTACCATCAACAGGTGATGAAGATAAGATCTTTTATTGAGTTCCTGGGGATTTCGTTTTTAGTTTTTGTTATGTATTGTATTTTTTATACTTTTCCAATTTAATTTGAGTAACATCTATGTATCTAGTTTCTTCAAGACTACTAAACTGATCGTTCCTTTGGGATTTTCATTCCTTCTAACCATGCCAATATCACAGGTAAGGCACTAGCTCCAGCTTAGAGGGGTTAGGGTGTTACAGATTCCTCCATGTCAAAAATGACTTCTGGATCATTGTATTTAAGTATAAAAACAATCTGAATGTTTTTATTGGTTTTAAGCATGTCACATGTGTTTTTGACTAAATTGTCATTTTAAACTGAAAACACACAATTTTAGTCATAAAAATCATATCCTGTGTCTATTTGACATGAGATTGATTCTTACATGTCAAAAATGACATATTAATCATTTTCCTAAATTATAAAAACAATCCAAGCACATTGTTTTTGGATTTTAGTGAGTGATGCACATTTTGAACTAAAATGTCAATTTTAAACTGATAATAGACACTTGGAGTCATACCAGGAACAAAATTTATATAATTGAGGTGTGACTAATTTATACACATCATAAATGACTTATGGATCATTTACCTAATGTATAAAAATAATATGAATGTGTTTTATCAGTTTTAACTGTGAAACATCTCTTTTTTACTAAAATTAATGTCAATTTTAAATAAAAAGACACACTTGGAGTCATACCAAGCACACTATACTTCAAATTAAGGTGAAAATTATTCTTACATTTTAAAAATGAATTATGGATTGTTTTAATAAATTATAAAAACAATCTGAATGCTTTTTCTCAATTTTGAGTATGTCACTAGTGTTTTTTACTAAAATGTCATTTTAAACTAGAAACACACACTACGAGTCATACTAGTAACATCGTGTGTCAGTTTGACATGATAATGATACCTACACATCAAAAAATAACTTATGAATCATTTTCCTAAATTATCAAGACAGTCATAGCACATTTTCACAGTTTTCAATGAGTGACACACATTTTTAACTAAAATGTAAATTTTAAACTGATAACGGACACTTTGAGTTATACCGGGAACACTGTGTATCATATTAAGGCACATTTTATTCTTAGACATCAAAAATGGCTTATGGATAATTGTAATAAAGTATCAAAACAATATGAATTTTTTTTCTAGCTTTTGAGTTTGTTTACTAAAATTAATGTCAATTTTAAATAAAAAGACACACTTAGAGTCATACCAGGCACATTGTGTATCAGATTGAAGTGTGGATAATTCATACACATAGAAAATTACATATGGATTGTTTCTATAAAGTATCAAAATAATCGGAATGTTTTTTCTTGGTTTTGAGTATGTAACTTCTCTTTTTCACTAATATTAATTTCAATTTTAAATAAAAAGACACACTTGGAGTTATACCGGGTATACCGTATATCTGATGGAGGAACAACAAATTATTACACATTAAAAATGACTTATGAATCATTATATTAAATTATTAACATAATTCAAATTCATTTTCTTGATTTTGAGTATGTCACTTTCTTTTTTTACTAAAATGTCATTTTAAACCGGAAACACACAGTTTCAGTCATACCGGCCATATCGTGTGTCAGTTTGATGTGATATTGATTCCTACATGTCAAAAATGACTTATTAATCATTTTACTAAATTATCAAGGCATTCAAAGCATGTTTTCTCAGTTTTCAATGATCGACACACTTTTTGAACTAAAATGTCAATTTTAAATTGGTAACTGAAACCTTGAGTTATACTAGTCATACTGTGTATCAGATTGAGGTTCGACGGATTTATAAACATAAAAAATTACATATAGATCATTTTCCCAAAGTATAAAAACAATCTCAATGTGTTTTCTTCATTTTGAGTATGTCACTTGTTCTTTTGATAAAATTAATGTCAAATTTTAATAAAAGTCTCACTTGGAGTCATACCGGGAACACTGTGTATCAGATTAAGGTGAGGCTAATTTTTACATGTCATAAATTACTTATTGATAGTTTTAATAAAGTAAAAAAAATAATATGAATGCATTTTTAGGTTTCAAGTATGTCACTTTTTTTTACTAAAATGTCATTTTAAACTAGAAACATGCACTTTGAGTCATAGTAGTCACATCACGTGTCAGATTGCTATGAGAATGATTCATACACATCACAAATAAAATATGAATCATTTTAATAAATTACCAAGATAATAATAATGTGATTTCTTAGTTTTTAGTGAGTTACACACTTTTTTAACTAAAATTTCAATTTTAAATTGATAACGGACACCTTGTGTTATATTGAGAACACTGTGTATCGAATTGAGGAGCGGCTGATTCCTTCACCCCAAAAATTACTTATGGATAATTTTTATAAAATTTCAAAACAATATGAATATGTTTGATCAATTTTGAATATTTCACTTATCTTTTTTATAAAAATTAATGTCAATTTTAAATAAAACAACACCCTTGGAGTCATTCTGGGAACACCACGTATCAGATTGAGGTGAGGCTGATTCTTAAACGTAAAAAATGAATTATGGATCATTTTCCTATAGTATCAAAACCATCAGAATTTTTTTTCTTATTTTTGAGTACGTCACTTGTGTTTTTTACTAAAATTAATGTCAATTTTAAATAAAAAGACTCACTTATAGTCATACCGGTCACGTCATGTGCCATATTGAGATAAAACTGATTCTTACACATCATAAATGACTTATGGATCATTTTTATTAAGCATCAAAACAATCCAAATTATTTTTCTTAGTTTTGAGTATATTACTTGTGTTTTTTACAAAAAAATGTCAACTTTAAATAAAAAGACACACTTTGAGTCATATTGGTTACACTGTGTGTCTGATTGAGGTGCAGATGATTCCTACGCATAAAGAATGACTGATGAATTTTTTCCTAAAGTATCAATATAATCTGAAAATGTTTTCTCAATTTTGAGAATGTGATATGTTTTTTGAACTAAAATGTAAATTATAAACTAAAAACATACAGTTCAAGTCATTTAGAGAACACTATGTTCTAAATTGAGGTGTGGATAATTGAGTATGAGATGTGTTTTTAACTTTCAATTGTATTCAAGAAGCCAAAAAAATATAACATGTTCCATTTGGATGGAAGATGAAACCCCATGCTGCCCAAAACACCCCATCCAAAAGCAACATGTTTTCTCTTTTCTAGCTTATTGCAGACAGTTGAAAGAAAAATACAACTTCCCAAAAAATATGTAAAAAAAAAACAAAATAATTATTTGATAAAAATAATGGGTAAATTAACTTTAAAATAGTTTATAAAATGGTGACAAGATTAACTGAATAAGTAGTAATAATTCACCTTTTCATGATCTCTCTATACATTCTTATCCCATTTCTTTTTTACCATTATCTCAGCTGTAGCCTCAATGTCCAATATCTCACGAGTATGAGAAGCTTTGAACAAACCACCCCAACTTGAGAAAAAAATCCACCCATATAAGAAAACAATCCTTATATTATTAATACTATACAGAAATAAATTAAACATAAATATAAAATCGGTAGGACCAAAAGGGGCCTAGATACCCTGAGGGGGGGGGGGGTGAATTAGGGTATGGATATTCTATTTCAAAATTCTTTCCTCCCCACTGGATCATGACCTCTATATTATAAGTGTCACTTTGTTTTATATTATGTTGTTAACGTTTATCTTGTTCTTTCCTTATTTATTTGATAATGATACTTTGGATGCAATGCAGGGAAGCAAGTAGGTAGAAACATAGATTTTTACTTGGTTCACCCTCACTGGGCTATGTCCAAGGAGTATAAAATGATGATGTGCCACTGTACCAAATCCACTAAATCTCACTGACAATTTACAATGTTCAGGCTATATCAATTCTATGCCTAGAATCACTACCTTTACAAAGTTTAGGGTTAGCTCACAACTTTCCCAAGGGTCACTCATTGTTTATCTCTCTCTTACTCATTTCCGGTGGATAGGATCACCTTTTTCCTCTTCCTTTTATCACTTAGAACTTGAGTGACTCACACCATTTTACACCCAACCCAATATTGACATGAAACTATCAACTGGCATGCTTCTACAAGCCTTGAGTGTAAGTGTCACCTGACTAGGCTAAGTCCAAGGAGAAAACAATGGTGATGTGCCACTGTACCAAACCCACTAAAGCTCACTGACAATTTACAATGTTCGGGATAGATCACTTATATTCCTAGACTCACTACCTTTACAAAGTTTAGGGTTAGATCAAAACTTTCCAAAGGGTCACTCCTTATTTTTGTCTCTCTCTAGCTCACTACCGGTGGAGAGGATCACCTTCTTCCTCTTCATTTTCTTACTTAGAACTTGAGAGACTCACACCCTTTACTCCCAACCCAATATTGGCATGCAACTATCAACCGATGTGCTTCTACAATCCTGGAGTGCAAGTTTCACCTAACAGGGATAATTCCAAGAAGCATACAATGGTGATGTGCCGCTATACCAAATACACTAAAGATCACTGATAATTTACATTGTTCGGGTTAGATCACTTATATGCCCAAACTCATTGCCTTTATAATGATTAAGGTTAGCTCAAATATTTCCCAAGGGTTACTCCTTGTTTCTCTCTCTCTAGCACACTGTTGGTGGAGAGGATCACCATCATCCTCTTTCATTTCTCACTACTCTCGAAAGGATCCACTCACAGTTTAAAGACTTGTAGGTCCCTTCATTATCATAAATGAATGCATATTCCTCTGTATGTAGATGCTCTGTTGAAAACCAAATTTCACCCGAATATGAATATTACATTTTCACTGGATGTACCAGGAAATCTTCCAACTTTCGCACAACACTAGAATAACTAGAGCGCTTCTCTAAGACTGGCGTGCAAGTTTCACTAAACCAATTGCGCGATACTCCCTTTTCCAACTCAAAACTTGGGCGACTTACACCCTTTTATGCCCAACCCAATATTGGCGTGTAACTATCAACTAGCATGCTTCTACAAGACTGGCGTGCAAGTTTTATCTGACTACTTGAGAGATACTCCCTACTCCAACCCAAAACATGGGAGACTCACATCCTTTTATGCCCAAACCAATATTGGAGCGCAACTGTCAACTGGTGCGCAACTTCTGAACAACCTTATACTTGCGTGCCCACACCACCACTTGTGTGCCCAAACCACCTGCATGAATAGAGCTTTAATTTTATCTAAGTGTTGAGATTAACCTTAAATTAGGAGTGTTATCCACTTATTTATAGGCATTTTCAGCACCCTAAGCGCCGTGTGCAAGTTTCCTCCCGGTGCGCAAGCCCAGCCGCCCTAGTCACCTGGTGTGCCCAAACCAAAACATGGGAACCCCTCTTCACTTTTCCATATTTCGATGTTCTAATATTGAAAAAAATATGGTGTGAAACTTTAAAATCCTCCAAGACACCGGCGCACAAGTCCCTTTTCAAAAAACACTTTTCTCCATTTATCTATTTTGAGGCCCAAAAATTTGGCAAACACTGGAAAACAACGCCACCTTATATCAGATCTTTTTGTATCACCTCAAGATCGTTCATTAATTTTTCATGGTTCTTTGCTAACATAGTTTGTTAACAACATCTCTTGAACTCTTCAAACTTCCAAAAAAACCCATTTTGTCAACAAATTGAACACGGAGTCTTACTTTGTCAACAAACACAATCTCCTCAAAAAATGATTCAATGATACCTTGAGGGATTTTTTCCCAACAAAAACAATTCATTAATAAAATTCCAATTTTAAACTAAAACCACACAATTTGAGTCATACTAGGTACACTATGTTGATGTATAAAAATCAAAATCATTTTCACTCTATAGAATATTAGTACAGGAAAGAGATCAGTGTCTTCCTGATTCACATTTCACAGAAAAAAAATTATTAGAATATTGATAACCTTATATAAGATTGATCTTTTATGGGAATGTCTTGCCTCAAAGCTAGTGGGGGTGGGGGGTCTTCATACAATGAATTTTCTTGAGTTTTTTCTTCTCTTTTCTTCCTCCCCATAACATTTTATAGAAACTCAGATTGTCGATGGAATTTTTATTCAATATAATCTAATCATTCCTACATCTCTTCAATTTTTTTAATCTCTATCTGCCTATTCTTATTTTTTTAGAATATGTTTGGAGTTTCACCCAAAACCTGCACCTCTAATGAAACTATAATGTTCTGGAAACATCAATAACACTAATATTAGTTTTTTATCCGGTACAGATGATAATGATTCATGTGTCTAATTCAGATAAAAAATATATGAAAATAATTCATCATTATTATGTAATACTGATTTAGATAATTTTTTATTATGTCATACTTACACATTATTGACACAATTTTTGTGTGTTTTCATCTATTATAATCCCATATTTATTTACATGTTCCTCATTCCATAGCACATGACATGGGATGTAAGTAGCTTTGGATTTGGATTCATCAATGTGTATATAATTATAAGAACATAATTATATTGTTGTTTCTACACACATAAATGTATTAAAGTAGATTTAAAATATGTACCACCTTTTTTTCAAGTAAAGGATACCCCATATTTGCTTTACGGTAGGGGTAAGTTGGTTTTTCTACCCATTGATTATTTTTACCACTCAATTGTTGTTTTATAAATTAAAAATTCTTAATCAAAGTGATTAATACATTTATTTCCAAAAAATGTATTACCAACCAAAATGTACCTAAAATATTGTCTCTACATGACAGCTAGTAAACGCATCCCATGATTCTGGGCTTATCAGGTGTTCATACATTTATGGTGGGTGCGGGTTTATTTTCCCTTTAGTGTCTTTGAGATAAAACTTTGTTAGAATTGTGAGAAATCCTTTGTATGCCTTTCCAATAAGAAATAATAAAAAATTCCTTTGGGATTCATCTACTATAAATGAACTCTATAAGGTATAATGATGATTAAATCATTATTTCATAATTTAGTTTTTTAGTAAAATAAAGAAAGGATATAATAATGTTAACCAAATATCTTTCCAAATAAGTGTCTTATGTACATGAACAAATTTTTTCCACAAATCTATATCAATTTGCATGCGCTGTAAAGTGGTTATCCCAAATAAACTATTGAACATAGACTTGTTGGGGTAAATATCCTAGCCATGTGCATTCCATCCAACCTAGAATTTGATGCCTTTTCTTCTCAACTTACTATTTTTTTCTAACAACCTCATTCTATAGCGCTACTACGTTTTCTAGGACACTCTTTGTTCTTAATCTACCATTTTCTTGGGTTAAATATAATCAATGTATTGTTCCTCTTGATTGGTAGCATTTGTGTGTGTAAAAGGTTATTGTTCCTCTGTATTAGGATCACCAGTGGGTTGAGAAACCTATTGTTCCTCAAAATTAGAATCATCGACACATGCATAATTCATTATCTATAGAACTGATTGAAAATTTTATTTAGATTATATAAATGTAATAGTGAACAAATAATAATTTCAGGTAACACAATATATATTAAAAAAAATATAACCAGATTATTGGAATCTCTCTTTAAAAAATTTTGCAGGGATTTGGACCCTTTATTGAGTATCCAAATCCCTTTATTATGACCTATAAGACCATGTAAATATTGGGAAAACTTTGAAATTATTATAACACCCTAATGAAAGGGTTATCCTCAATTGAATTTTCATATGTCCCTTTAGTGGTTTTGGTAAATTATAGAATAATTTACCACTTTCTGTTAATGGTATATAGAACATAAAATACTTATATTTCCTATGATTCCATTATAAATGTTTTTTATTTATACCCTTCCTTACTAAAATTCACTTTCACTAATCCCAATTCATCTATTATAACAACCTTTCTATTATCAACACACTTGAATTGAAAAATAGACACTTTGAATGTTGTATAATACAAATCCCATAATTGTTTGATGATTCCAAAGTATGGAATATTCACATAGATTGGATTTTTATCCTTAGTACCAGATGCATGCATCACTCCTGCCACAAGTGCAACTCCACTATTTTCAGGGTATTTCCTTCATCATGTTGGTTTATATAGAATGTATGACCATTAATTACATAAAAATTATAAGATAATACATGCACAATTTTTCCTCTTTCCATCCATCAAAGTATTTCTGAAATTGAATCCATATTTTCACATGACTTCTTAAAAATATGGTCTTGTAATCATCCTATAAACTCTTGATTATATGTATTTTATATCCCTATTTTATCACTTGATATATTCAAATGAAAAATTTATTTGTGGGTTTAAACATATAGGGAAAACTCTAAAATGTTATAAAAAATGTAAATATGGGCCTACACTCGATCTATAATAGTGATTGTGACAACATCTATTCCAGAAATTACATCACCCACAAGCTTCCCAGTGTGATGATATTTTAGTAGAACAATGCTTTCCACACAAGATAGGTAGTCAATAAAGAATTCAATGACTTTATTAAAAATATATTGATCTTCAATAAAACTTTATGACCAACTTTGATTTTTGACAAACCCTTTCAAAATATTCATATACCGTTCAATGGGATATATCCATCTATAATATACAGGACCACATAGTTGAATCTCTCCAACTAAGTGAACCATAAATTGAATCATAATATAAAATAATTTCAATAGAAAGAACATTTCCAATTCACATAATATGATGAAAATTTAATTTTTTATAGTTTTAAATTTCCCAGAGTCTATAAGTTTACTACATATAGCTTTGAAAAAGAAATAGATCTTGGTTAATGTATGCTGGAAATTCTTGGAAAAAATGCAACGTAAATCTACAGGCATTAGATATTTCATCAAAACATGGAAGTCATGTGATTTTAGACCCTTTAACTTTAAATAAGTGATTGACATGATATTATTGTTATTCGATGAATACACCTATTGAACCTTTACATAAATCAAGAAGTTTAAAAACTGATATCTCTATTTTCTAGAAAGAGTGTAAGCACATGGAGGAAAAAATTCCATTTTCAACATTAACTGGCACTAACTCTTCCCGTATTCCCATTTCAATCATGTACAACCTATCCTTAACATTACCCTTTGTTTTTTAGTTGCATTTAATAATGTTACAATGAAAATGTCTCATACATTTTTTCAATGTGCATAACATTAAGAAAATTAATGGCATAAAAACAATTCCAGTATGGTAATTCAAAAAAACTTATCTCTTTTTCCAACTATTTTTTTATAATGTTTTTTGAAAAAGGATTACCAAAATTAGTGTCCATATATTTTAATTTATCATACAATTAATCACCTATTAATGGAGATGGTGATGTACATTCTTCTAAACTCCAATTGAATGTTGGCATCCAAGATTAGTACTTTTTTCACTAGGGTAGAAATATGTGATGTCATAGAAACACAATATTCGATAAACATTTCAAACGAATTGAATGTGTTCCATATTCACAAGTGGGACACCCTTGAGTTCCTTTAATGCTATATCCTAATTTTTTTTCATAAGAAGTAATGTCATTTATCATCCATTACAACATGGATCTCAACATGAAATATTCATTTATTTAAGCATCATACAATGCAACACCTAAATCCCACAATAATTTCAAATCTTCGATCAATGGAGCCAAATAAACATCAATATCATTACCGTTTTTTATTCCTGATATAAGCATAGATAAAAAAATGTATTTTCATTTCACACATGACCATGGTGGAATGTTATAATGTAAAAACATAACTGTACATGTACTGTGAGTGTTTTTTTTCGAAAACAAAAAGGATTCACTCCTTATGTAGATAGCATGAGATGAAGGTTTCTCAGCACATTTACAAATTCAGGAAACTCGTGATCTACTCTATTCCACTAAGGAGAGTCTTTCAGGTGATTAAGTTTCCCATATTTATTTCTTGTATGTCTATGCCAAATCAATTTACTTACAGTCTCCTCACTTCTGTATAGGCACCAAAACCTTGGATTGGTTGGAAAGTACCATACAACTTTTGTAGGACCTAATTCATCTTTATTGTATGGATAATCACCACAATTTGGGAATTATTTAAGTGATTTTTTCCTTTATAAATAGTATATAGTCATTTGGGTAGGAATGTATTCTTTTAGAGATCATACCCATTGAACATAGAATTTTTTTAGCATATTTTCATCTATAAAGATCATTATATTGTGGGACCATATCATTCAAGAGATCAAGTAGTTCAGTAAAACTGGTGTCACTCTATCCATTTCTATATTTTAAATTATATATCTCTATTATGGCTCATAATGTTGTATATTTAGTACAACGAACATATATTAGTGTCTTTTCATAACTCTTTAACTTCCAAAACAATTTGAGACAATCACAAAGTTAATATTCAACTGTCATTTTAATTTCCTCAATAGGATCTTCAACACCATTCAAACATGTAATCACATACTCAATATGGTCTTATTTATAGTCCAAACTCTAATCATATCAAATGATCCATAAAATGTAGTGTTATCCCATTCACTAGCTACATTCACTTTTCCCCATGTTTAGTCCAACATTTATAACATCAATCTATTCTGTGATAGATTAAGTGTTATTATAACTCATCTACACTTATTAGTCTTGAATAACAATAGTGTACACAAACAAAGGATTTTAGAAAGTTCATATGCATGATATTTTGTAAACTTGAATAACTCATTCACCCCATATTCATACTCTTTTTTCATATGATTAGAATCCATCAATTTTTTATTTGTATCCGAAATATTTAATTTGATAATATTAATATTTAACAAAATAAATAAATACACAAAAGGGAGATTTTAAAATAAGGGGGACCCAACATTTTAAAGTTTCAAATAATTTCAGCATGATTTGAAGGAAATGAGTAATTAAATTTAAGAAAATAATTGCTCTATTGGTGGTAGGGGTTATCTTCTTAATTCATCCACAATGATCATCAAAACCCAGTATGGGATGACTACTGATTAGGGTAGTTCAAGAAACATGGGTGCATGTCTATAATAGATGGTGGCTGAGTCTCATATAATAAAATGAAATAATAACTATTAAAGAGATGAGGATGAAATTTGTCTCCTTAAATCTAAATATTCCTCAGTTTGGAAGTCGGTGAAGCATTAGACAAAATTTCTTAGTTTTATTCCTCAAGATGAAAAAATAAATACCATTAGTTTGATCCTTACAAGGGGATCTTTGATTGGTGTGACCGTGAGATGGCCCAACTAGATGGTCTTACATGCACTCTTGCATAGACAACCATTGTAGTTTCAATATTTAAAGAAATAATTTATTTTCTCCAAGAAAACTAAAATTATTTTGGAATGAGGACTGAATTTAAGTACCGCTTATCTACTGATGAGGCCGAGGTTTCCAGAGTAGGGTCATTATGGATATCCTACGGGTTAGATGGAGTTAGTGACATGAACTTTCCATGGTAATATTATCAATCTATATTATGTAGGAGGAGAGATTTTGTGTATCTAGGAGGTCTCTGAAAGTTAATCTGATCATATAAATATAGATATCAACCTTTTACTCACATAAGTTTGCATTTATAAATATATATACCACTCATATCACTAAATTTATAAATATAGATACCACTCAAATTTTTGACACATTTTAAGCAGTGCTTGAAAAGGAAAAGGAAATTAGTTACTTTAGTTTTATCCATTGAAAAATTGTTGATGTTACTGTGAATTATTATAGATATGTTTTCCATAATTTACTATAAATATGCACAACACTTAAATTTGAATTCATGCTTCCAAAAAATGGAAATGTCCTCAAATTTTAATTTTTATTGATGTTTTCCACTATTTGAATATTTAAATTTTATTTGGTATTTTTAACTATAATTACATCTTCTACTATGAGAGATTTATTATTCAAAGAGGCCATAAAAATTGGTTAAGTGTACAACCACTTCAAGGATAGTTTTTATTTATTTTCATTTTCATTTTAATAATGACGATTTCATTAAAATTTTTATTTTTTAATTTTTTATTCATGTTTCTATTAATCTTTTGATTTTAAAAATTTTGTAATAAATATATTGTTTCATATTTTTCACGCATAAAAAAATTTAGTTATACATGTTTCTATAAAGACTTAGGAATCACTCCAACTAATTTCTAGAGATTTATGATCTCTATTACGGTCTAATTACATGCCTCATCAATTATTCATAAGGAAGTCAAGTATTTTGGTAATTATTCCAACTCAAATTTATGTATTTTGATATTTTTCAATATTTCAAATATTCTCATTCTATATACATTTTTTCTATCCATAAATACCTGAAATATTAATTCTTAGTTAGAATCAACATGTTTTTAGGAAAATTTATATTTTTAAGAGTAAATACTTATATTACACATGTAGCATTTATTTGTTATTTTAATTTGTTCAATATAAATGAGAATTATTGACTTTGAAAAATATGATTATTTTAAAAAACCAAGTTGGTATCCTCCCCTCAACCCATGGATAGACTTTAAAAGTAAATCCTTTTCATGCTAGTTTGAAAATATAACTGTGAAAGTATATGTTCATTTTTCATAAAACAGGTCACACCAGGTCATAATTTAAATTTATTTTACCCAATGTAAATAATCCAATCATTTAAGTAACCCATTATTTAAAACATTTCTTTGATGTGATTCCTTTAAAAAAATAGTTTCTCGAACATGATTTATAATATACTTAGATTTAACTTAAGGTAAGAAAATAATTTTTTTTAACCAATTTAAATAAAACCCTCAAATAATAAAAAATACTTTTAAAATCAGGAAAAAACTCTAATAATATTGAAAATAATACAAAAAATACATGAAAAAATATAGGCAATAATAGTATCCACTACAGTAGATAAAAAATAGGAAAATATAGGCTGAAATAACATCCAATGAAGTATTAGAAAATTAAGAAAATATAGGTAGAAATAGTAATCACTCAAGAAGAAAAATATTAAAAAAATAGGCTATGTGACACAATAAAATAATAAAAATAAATAGTATCATGTCACTAGCTATCAGAACACAATGGAATAGTGGAGAGGAGTAATTTGAGGTCTTTAGTCAGGATGAAAACTAACCTAGTAGAGGAGAGTTTTACCATGTCACTAGTTAGGAAGGAAAACTAAACTACTGGAGAGGTTTAGTATCATGTTATTACCCAAGATGATTCATGAACCTAGTAGTGAGGCGTAATGTCACATCACTAGATAAAACAACACACTAAACTAGTTATATTTAAAAGTCTTATTTCAAGAAAAAATTATCTTAATAAAACCCCATTTTCAAAGTGCCACCTAGGCATTTGGAAACATCTCTTGAAAATAAAACCACATAAAAATACATTATAAAATCATTTTAAAACATTAAATTATTTCATAAATGACTCTCAACTATATCCAAATCTAAATAACAAGAAATATATCTATAAAACACCTCAAACAAAAATTAACACATAAGGTACAATAAAAAAGAAAATCTCATCCTTCATTTGTAAGACATTTTACTTAAAACATGAGTCTCTTCCCATTAAGATAATAAAGAACCAAAAAAATATTTATAATTATGAAAAAAAATCTTAAAGAACCGATAGGTCATTTAATCAATCGATATGGGTTTATGATATTTGAAAACTAGTTTTATATCTTAATACACGAGTGGAAACCCCTTTCATATAAAATGAAAACATAAGGAAAATTATCATCATAGGGTAAAATCCACTAATTAATCATGATAGAATTCATAAAACAATTTAAAAAACTATTATAAATAATAATAAATCTTGGTTTTAAAATCCACGCATGGAGAAATCTACCTTAAATCCATCTATTTCACAAGGAACCACACTAAACCACCAAAATAAGGCTAGAGAAACCCTTATAATGCCTTTTAAATCCATTAAATAAGAAAAATCTTGCTAAAATCATTCTAGAAAAAGTTACAAGTAACCAAATCCATTCTAGGAAAAGAAAAAAAGAAGGCATGGAAGAATGAGAGGAGGGGGAAGGAAATTTATGTGTTTTATATGGATATCGGGTGTTGTGGAAGCTGTGATGGGTGGTGAAATGCAGTGAAGGGTGAAGTATGTGGCTACATGACACATACAAATAGAAGCAAACCCCATAAATGTCTAGGTAATAGATTTAGAGGCACTAACAAAATAAATTGGAACATACCTTATATTTGGAGAGGGTCAACTCGCTTGGAAAGTCACTGAAGATCGAGATCAGTGGCGAAAATTAGTTTCAAAAAGGGAAATGACATTAGCAGGCTTCTGTGAGATCTTGAAGAAAAGAGAGAGACGACCCTATTAGGGTTTATTTTATAAAATCAGATAAGGATTTGATCAGTGCTTTCAAAAAACCACCGATAAAGAGTAGTTTTATTAGCACTAAAATAGTATGCACTGATAAAACTAATTTTTATCAGTCCTTTTTAACATGGATAAAGATGTATCTTTATCAACATTAGAAAAGCGCTAATAAAGGGTAGCCTTTATCATTTATGTAAATAGCGTGGATAAAGATCTAATTTTAAAAGTATATTTTTTAATTATAATTATAATTTTAAATAAATATATTTTAAAATATTTCTATATATTTTTAAATATTTATATATATTTATAAATTTATTTATATAATTATATATATTTATATTATCACAAATATTTATAAAATTAAAAATATGAAAAATTTATTTATAATGTAGGCGCAGACGCAGGCACCGACTTAGTTGGCGGTGACACATGCATGATGCGGGAAAATGATGACGCAGACATGATGCATGCTAGGGGTGCACACCCATGGACATACTAATGCAAGTAAGGCCTTTGGGTATCAAAATAAAGGGGCCTTCAGACCATCTGTTGTTGGACCTATGAGCCATTAATATATGAATAAACAGGCACAGATGGGTGGGGGGCAATGACATGTTTTTTCGACTTGTGTATGTGTGGTGTGTGTGTGTGTTTAAATCTAATTGTACCCCCGAGCACCTAATAAATATAATTATAAATAAATATATTTATAAATATTTGTATATAACTATAATTATAATTATATATTTATATAAATATATATATTTATTAATATATATATATATATATAAAATTTTAATAAATATATTTATTATTTTAATATATTGATTATAATTTTATAAATATTTAAATAAATATTTATTTATTTCTAATTATAATTATAAATAAATATATTTTAAAATATTTATATATAATTATAAATATATTTATATAATTATATATATTTATATAAATATATATATAATAATAATAAATATAATAACTATATTTATTATTTAAATATATTTATTATAATTTTATAATTATATATATATAAAATTATAATTACAATTATAAATAAATATATATAAAAATTATTTATATTTAATTATAAATATATATTTATGAATAGAATAAATATATTTATTATTTAAATATATTTATTCTAATTTTAAACAAGGAAAGTACAGGTACTGAGCCTGGTTGACTATAAAAATTTATTAATTAAAATAAAAGTACATCAAAGCTAAAACATGTGGAAAATGAAAGACCAAAAAAACATGAAAGTTGTCAAAACACCACAAAAAAAAAGATAAACTCCATAGACCCATTGAAAGGCATGAAGACCCGCAAAAAATGGCCTAAAGGCCTAAAAACACCAACACTGGATGAAGGAGCCATGTTCCGGTTGACAACTGCCAACCTCGAAGACCTCGCATACCAACCACATCTATGAGGCTGACTGACATAACTCAACCAAAGGTCTTTATCTTGGACACTGATTTTCCCAAGGATGTTTTCGTGACCTTCGACGTCATTTCTCACATAATCATGGTTGTCCCTGATGCCTGTCATTGGAGGTGTCAGTGCCTGCACGTCATCAGTGGGAGATGCTCACTATCAGCATCCCATACCATCGACAACTCATGGTACCCAAGATCGTCACCCTTATTAGTGTCCTATACCACTATAGGTCATCCCATAGCCACCAACACAATGACATCACCCACAAAAATGAGATCCCTATACCCCATAAATGCATGCCCATAGGGCCACAAAACCAGCCCGAAGCCCAACCTTGAAACTAGGCAAAGCCCCATCCATGAAACGTCACTGGGTCCAATGAAAGGCTTATACATACCTAAAAAATATTGACACACAAAAAAAATTCCATCATTTGGCCAACACCACATCCTTAGGTCAACCACAATCTTTATCCCAAGGATCTCTTGAGATTCCCGCATATCCGCTCCCTGTATCCTGCCAGTTGATGATCTCTGACCACCCACCTCACATCCTGAGTTCTCGTTGGGCCTTCACCACCACTAGGATGCTCCCCTTGGAGATGTCAACAAGCCCTCCATCTCCACCATCATCTAGGGCCTCTGTCATCATCGAGCGCCAATCGACACTAGGATCCCACACTCGTCATGCCCTGTCTCCCAATCATGACCACTGTTGGGCATCCTTCACCAGCTCCAATGACTCATTATCATCGAGATCAAAATCCTTCCCACCGTATGATGATGAAAAATCTCCATCAAAATTCTCTTCATCCTTACTATCAGGCAGGGCCCCCAATCGAGAATGACACATTTTAAAGCCTGTATACCATCATTTCTAACATCCCAAAACCCACTAATAACAACATCCATAGGGAATCCATGAGTAGTCCCATGATACGAGGTCACCTCTATCCTTCGTTATGTGTTCTGTGACCCTCCATCGTCAGCCACCGCCATCACGGCGCCATCTCCTTCCACCACAATCAAGTTTTAGATGTTATAATTTAATAAATAAAAGTGAATAAATATCATTCATATAAATTGAGAACATATTGAAAATATTACATGTATAGTAAATAAATATATTCACAAATAAATATTTTTAACATTATTAATGAATATATAACAATAAATGAATAAATTAAATTAAATAAATTATAAAAATATTAAAAAATTTATTCATAAAATTTGTGTGAATTACAAACATACATATGTGCACATACACATCTACACACAGACACATGTATATACACACTTAAACATATATACATGCAGTTATACATGTATATATATTTTAAATTATTTAATATCAATATAAGTATATATATCTAAATAAATATATTCATTTATATATTATTTAACTATTTAAATAAAATATTAATATATTATATTTATTTTAATTATATACACATTTTGTAATTAATGTATATAAATAAACTATCAAACATTTCGACTAATATATATTTGATAATTTTTTATATATAAAATTATGATAATATGATTTATTTTTTATTAAAAGTTATTTAAATCATATTTGTATATTAATTTAATATATATATATATACTTATTGTAATATAAATATTATTTAAAAGTTTATATATATATATATATTTATAATTATAATTATAAATAAATATATTTATAAACTTTTGTATGTAATTAAAAATATAATTATATAATAATAGATATTTATTAATATATAGGTATATATAATTATAAAGATAATAAATATATATTATTTAAATATATTTATTACAATTATATATATATATATATATAAATTTATAATTCTAATTATAAATTAATATTTTTATAAATATTTTTATATAAATATAAATATATTTATATAATTATATATATTTATGTATTTATATATATGAAAAACGTCTATCCAGAAGCTAAAGCTCCTCACCATTTATTAAAGATGAAAGAAAAAGATATCATACAAGCAATAAAGCGGATAGAGTCATACTGAGAGACATGCCCTCATCCAGATGGGAAAACCAAGGATCAAGAAAGCAAGGATCATTTCCATAATCATAATCAGAATCATTATCACTAGTAGTAATTTCCCATTCTGACTGTGAATTTCCTTGATTGAGGATCCCAAGGATCTTTTCCTTGGACCCTTCCAACTCCGGAGTGAGTTGGATCATTAATTCTTTAGAAGATGACATGGTAGACACAATCCTGGGTTGATTGGAATAATCCTTTTGTGTCCTTATTTTTGGAGGAATAGAAGAAAATCCTTTAGTACTGACAATATTGACCTTTCCATTTAAAAAAAATTTCTTATAAGAAACATGGTCACCACTTATCGTACATTAGAGAGGAGGGGTGTCCATAAAAACTACCGATTTTTCTTGTCACTTATATCATCTCAAACATTACCCCATTTACCAAACATTCATGAAGAGCTAAAGAAATTTTGAATCTCTTGAAGACAATCCATGCTCAGTTGAACAATAAATTTCCTAGACCCATCATCCAATAGAACATGCCCGAATGGTTTGTGTACAATGGTTTCACAATATAACCTTGATCATCAATTGGTGGAGGATAACACCCGGGCTAAACACCAACTGCCTCTGTAGACCACCTCACCTCACCAGAGTTCCAACTATCCTGACCATTGGATTCCATGATAATAAAATTAGAGCTACCAACCTGCTGAATAGGTTCATATGGAACTCTATGCTGAATCAGATTAACACCCATAGAAACACCATCAATGATCTTACAATCCGGTTCCTCAATTTCTACAGTAGGCTCTCTGATAACATTAGAAACCAATTCCTTCTTCCCCACACTATCTCTTTCAAAGCCAGACCCCCCATGAGTGACATCATTGAGTACAAGAAGAGAGGATATGTCACCCACAATACATTCTGTGGCTATTTGAGACCTATTAATGTTACCATCATTCTATTTAGGAATGGATAATGAGCTAGTAGTATCCAATGAAGTCCCTACATTTTCTTGATTCACCACTAGGTATTTTTTCTTTTACACGGGGATTCTTATCCAGAAATTCCACCAGCTAATTCCTAGGTTTCTTAGGTAATGGATTCCCATGCAGACTAGATAAATTTATTTTACCATTATAATCATAGTTTTTTGAAGGATTCCCCTTCAAGCCAAAGAAATCACTAAATTTCCTCCTAAATTTCTCATCCAAATAACCAAAAGATTTTCAATTTTAAGATAACTCATGACAATTCACATACTCAACATTGATTTATATATCATCAGTGGGAGTAGTAAGAGTCACATTGTCAATAACCATAGAAATCCAATCAATTTCAACTAGCATTTTCACAGTGTCCATACCTGACATGTTTTATCTCTTTATCTTGGAGAATCAGAATGCCAATGGTAGCCATAATATCATGAATAATTTTTGGATGCCATAAAATCTAATTGAGGACATGCAACCCGATCCATACCTGTGACAAAATATTCTTAACCCTTGACACATTAAAATACAACATCCATTCCTGGAGATAGAGCATTCCCAACTTCAAAAGCAATGAACTAGAGGACCACACATGAATTCTGTCTTCATCCCATTAAAAAAAGAAAGAAAAGAAATATTTTCCCAGTGAAATACAATTCCAATACCCAAACCCCCATAGATAGGAAGTCCTATGAAAAATATCATCAAGCAACCATGGCTTTTGAACTTTGGGAAGAACAACCATAGAAATTTGAAATTTCTTTCCCAAATACATTCATTCAGATTTTGGCTTCATGATTATAATCAACATGGGATGACGAACCTTTCTTGAGGATCCTACTAGTAGAGAAACCATTAAATGCCGCTAGAAGATGTTGATTAGAAACATCCCTTCAGTCATGTATTTCACTCGATTTTCAACATAAAACCAATTCCCCTTCAATATTGTAATGAGAAACATGAATTGAAGGTTGATGATCACCATTCGCCTCATCTATCACCATCTATCGAGTTCTGTTCACTCCAGCTAACACCGCCACATACAACTGAGCCTTGTTCACATAGAAATGCCTTGTCACATTCTGAATATTAGTGGACCTGGTCTCCTTGGTCACCCAAACCACACACCCATATTTGTGAGACATGTTTGATCCTTCACTATCCATCATAACCGATCAGTGATTACCTCCAATGCCATTATCTACGTTCACTCTAGCCTCCAACGTCACATACAACCAAGACTCATTCACCTCAGATGTCCTTATCACATTCTGAATCTTAATGGATCTAGCCACCTCAGTCACCCCAACCAAAAAACTAGATATGTGAGAGCTGTTTGATCCTTCCCTAACCGTCGCAACCGATGAAAAATTTCCTCTAGTTCCATCATCTCTGGCTAAAAGGATAGTACTAAGTTAATGCAATATCATCATGAAAAATAAAACCTATCATTCTAGACCATCAAAATCTCCATCGTAGGAAACCAGATCCTTGATACTTGTTTGATCCTTCACTGACCATCATAACCAATCAATGATTTCCTCCAAATCTAACATATCCATTCACTCTAGCCGCTATCACCTCATTCAACAGAGCCTTGTTTACCTCAGATAGCCTAATCACATTTTGAATCTTAGAGGATCTGGCTACCTTATTCACCCCAACAACAAAACCAGATCTGTGAGACCAAATTGATCCTTCCTTGATCATCATAACTGATCAGTGATTTCCTCCAGTGTCATCATATCTATCCAGAAGGACAACATTGATGAAATGAATTATATCCATGAACTATAAACCCTAAAATTACAAATCGTTGGTATTGACATGGAGTGATTGTAGAAATTTAAACACTCCATTGTTGCTTGAATTATCTTACCAAGGGATTCCAAACCCTAGAAAAACGGAGACCTAGATCTATGTCTCTCAGAGTTTTGGGTCTTTTCAAAATGGAATAATGTCTCCCTTGGCTACAGATTCTTCCATATCCTTTTCCCCACTGAGGAATCAAAAATTAGAGTAGGGTTATTTGTTTCACTATCTCTAAAGACAAGTTTTCTTCATATTTAGGAATGGTATCATGATTTCAACCCATTACAGGTATGAAATTATTATGTTCAATCATGGGTCAAGGTGCATGGGTTAATATTGATACCTTATCACCCACATATTTTTTATGACATTACTATTGAAAAAGGAATTCCCATTAAAATAGATAGGGAGACAGAGTTAGCTAGATTCATCCATTACACATGGTTTCTGTTTGATATTATTCTATAAACAAATCTTGTTGAAAAAGAAACCCTCTCTACTGAGGATGATGAAGTTAAACTACAGATCAAGTATGATAAAGCCCACCATTTCTATTCAGATTGAAAAATGATTGGACACAACAAGATGAATTGTAGGAGGTCTATGATATGATCCTTCTATTCTGTGAGAGGCCACGATGTGAATCAATGTTTCAAGAAGCTAAAAAGGATAAAACCTGCTAACCCTAATGAAGATAATCACAAAAGCATCCATAATGGGATGTCTATCCATGGGTGTACTCCTTCTAATCCTGATAGGGATCGAACACTCTCAAAGAAGCATGACCAGAGGGAGAACATTCATTCCTATAAAGATGTTGCAGGGTTAGGGATGTCTGCATCCATGAGTACTCATTCATATACACCTATCCATAAGCATACTAGGGATGAAAATATTTCTTGAAAGACCAAGGATGAATACTTAAATCTATAGGTGTGGATGGTGCGAATCATACCTCATGTAATAAGATGTTGTTGGAAGACAATGAATAAGTTGAATAGATGCTGACACCAACTTCCATGTCTGATAGAGATGCTCGATGCAGGAATTATGAGATAATTTATAAAAATGATAGTTTATCTGATTCTAAAACTGAGTTTGTGATTGATGTGGATGGAATGTTCATTATGAAACGTGAAAGGAATTATATTTACCCATGGAAAAAAGAAAATGAAAAAAATAAGCTAGTTGAAAATGTATCTTAAAGTAGGGGACTTTTATGGACAAGGTTCTAGGAAAGGCAATCAACAAGCATCTTTGACTAAAGGGAAAAATATTGGTTGATGAGGAGGGGTTCCAATTGTTCATCCCTCTAAATTCAAAAGTATATGGTTCACGATATTAATCATTTCAGGTTAAATTTACCCAAATTCCAATGAAGACTGATCCTCTAGGTGTCATGTCTCTGTATAGCCCCTTATGTAAGAGTGTTGATGGTGTTGAGAGTATGGGTTGGGATTTTCCTTCCAACTTTACTAATCTGATGAAAAATGCATATATGTCTTTTGGAAAGGCCTTTGATGAAGGCTGTGATACTGAACGAGCTAGGAACTCTAGTATCATACCTCTAAAGGACTATGAAGGTAAAAGAACCATTGAAGGCCTCAGTCAAGAATTGGAAGATTAGTACTTCTCTTAACTTAAAGCCACTTTCTCTATGATGGAGCCAAATGTATTTGGTTTCACTAATTATTTAACAGTCCATAAGTTATTTTCAATTAACATTGAAGATGGATTTCGATCCAATTCAATGATGGATTTCAGGGCCTATCTTTGAAATTTAGGATTTTCTACATTCCAAAGGTCTCCTTGGAATCATCACTAGGTGAAGAATATGAGCCCCTACAAAGGGCCAACACATGGAGAAGAGTTTGACATCCAAAGGGAATAGGAAAATGTCTTAGGAATTTGGGATATATGAATTGATTTTATGTGGGAATTTTTTTCCTTGCTTGAATTTTCTTCTTCTTAGTAAATTTTCTTTTTTATTAATAAATTTGGAGTCATGGGTTTGGTTTCCAAAATCATGACTGGGCTGTTTTGGGTATTATATAATTATAGATATTTATTAATATGTACATATATATATATATATAATTATAAATATATTAAAAATATTTATTACTTAAAATATTTTTATAATATTTTTATATTTATTTAAATATATATAATTATTTAAATATATTTATTATTTAAATATATTTATTATAATTTTATAATTATTTAAATATATATATATATTTATTTATAATTTTATTATTACTTTTTTAAACATTATATATATATTTTACTTATCAAAAAATATATATTAGTATATCATATTTATATTAATTATACACATGCATTTTTTAATTAATGTATATAAATAAATATTATTTTTTGAAAATAAATATTATAATTATATATATATTAATAATAATTTTATTCAATGTTTTTATCAGCACTAAGAATAACATTGATAAAGATCCATATTTATCAATGCTAAAAAGCACTAATAAAGTATACACTTTTATCAGTGCTTTTAGCTAGCGTTGATAAAGGTATCCCTTTTATCACCACTTTCTATTTAGCACTGATAAAAGTAGTCACTTCATTATCCATGATCAGTAGTAGTGTATCCCCCCTATCTATTTCATCTATCTACCTACCCTCACTCTCCCAAATATCCCCACCTTATCTCCCCTATCACTTCATCTCCATGTCTCAATATCTCATCTCCTTGCTTCCCAGCCTTTGACTCCTCAACTTAACATACACACATTCACCTCCCCCTATGACACCTTGTCTTCAAATCACTACCACTTGACCTCCATCTCCTCACCTCCTTTCCTAAGACCCCTTTATTCTCATATAGTTTCTCCCATGACTATATCAAATCATCCATCAAGTTTACAACAAACAATTTCCCTCTTCCATATTTCCTAAACCATAATACTTCATATCTCACATTGTTCTCGACAATAGATTACCATGAATCTATGTGATCCAACTCCATAACCTCTTTACATAAGATTCTTCATTCTATCCCAAATCCTTGAAATTGATAACAGAGCAATGGGCCCTGTTGCAGTCACGTCGATGCTCACCCATGCCAAGATAGTCTTCTACAATAAGCCTAACCACATCTCCTCCAAATGCTTCCCTTAAGCTATCAACTAAACCAATGTAAATAAGTATAACCTCATGAAATTCCTCCCCAAGTATATGTTTGAGAAGCTCAATAGGTTCTTTAACTTTTAATTTCACATTATCATCTACCTATCCTTCACCACTCTTTCACCATTCATCAGAGTAATTTAAGATTTCAGGACATAGAGGAAATGTCTGGTGGGTGCCCAATTTTGATTTTTCATCAACATGAACTCATAATATAAGAATAAATTAATGAACACACCCCATAATCTATAGATATGATCATGCACATTTGACTTATAATTAATTTAAAAATAAAATTTTCACATTCTTGACAATCTCCTTGATCAATTTTCATTGTCGCTCTTTTGTGTTGCTGTTGCAGGGGAGAATCCAAGTGAGGATTCCACTAGATGTATCTATGTATACCCCTAATACATCTCCAAACAAAATTATTGATATTGAAGGTTCTCATGAAAAAAATTTGGGTTTTTCCTTCGATTCACCATCAATTGCAATAGTGTATCTATTATTCTGTCTTTTTTCTTAAGAGGGAGGAGATGAGAAAAAATTATCTTTAGTGTTTGATAAAATTCTAGAGGTGTCACCATTGTATAGAAAACCCCTGGCATGAAAAATGATATAATTTATAATATATACTTAGGATAAATATATAAATTCACAAAGGACTTTATCTATTAATTAATTTAAGTTATTCCCCATGTCAAATAATAATAATTTTAATGTTATTATTATATCACGTGTTGTTAGTAGTCATATCATAATAGTAATAAATTATAAAAAAACCCAGATATACTCATAACAGAAAACTAGTCTCAAGTCGTCTCAACCTACCAACCATAGGATACCACCAAAGGCTTCTAGGTAATGCTCATTCTTGGAGTACTCACTCCATGAGCCACACTATCACTGGTGACTCTTGTCTAAGAGATCATGATCATTAGGCCCCATTCAAGAAGTAATCACTGGACCTTATAAGATCTCATTACCCGATTTGGGGATCACACCTAGGTCCACTAGGGGACACCACAAACACAACTATATCTAACTTCTAGATATAGGATTAATGCTCTATACATGGTGGTCACACCGATACCATGAAACCCACCTAGTAATGATAGTGGAACCCACCCTTGTCCCATAGGGGGATTCACCAAACTCTATCCAATACTATACCCATAGAGGGGATCTAAATCCTATGTCGAGGATGTAATGTTGTGATGTATCCTCATGGGAAAGGACCAAGGTATCACACTCTACTAAACTCAGTTTATACTGAAGAGATTAAGAGCTTCAAGCCATCTATGAGGAAATACATGATGTGTACATAGCGCACACAATGTGTACAAATAAATTCATACCTACCCATGTTTGTTCTCATGTTCCTATACCTATTCCCATATACCTTAAACATTCTCATGTATATTTTCATGCCTATGTGCCTAGAAATTTCATAGAACATGGCTCAAACCATGTACCATGATTTTATCTGAGGACATAGCTTAGTCTTTGTACTTGACCTGTGCATGTGCATCCTCTAAGATACACGATATGAAACAATCCATAAAACACATGAAATATGGTATGGAATACACTATGTGTGATCCTTATCTCTTCTATATAAACCCTAGCATGTCATCCAAGGCCCCACACGACATGCAATTTTGGATTTTATGCCTTGTAATGCTGGTTTTACAGAAACCTATAGTTCCTTCTCCAAATCATCTATCCATGCTTATATCACTAAAAATCCATCCAAAAATCATGGATTTGGGTCATTTGACCCTTTATATCACTATTCATTGGGATCTAGGCTCCGATCAACTCAGAAATCACTCTGTTGAGCTACACTGTTGTTGTTGCATGCTAAACCTTGAAGAATGAGGAAAACCGGTCCAATAAAATCCACTTCTAGTCATACTCTATCATTGTACCTCAACCATATCCTCAATAATGAACTTAATCAATGGTATTTATCTTTTTCAATGAATAAAGGTCCTCAAATGATCAAATAATCGATATTTTTCTAACCACAGTCCAAAGAAATTGTCTACGACTAACGTGTGAAGAAACAAGTGAAAAAACTATAAAACATAAGCATGGGGATAGAACCTAGGACTTTTTTCATTTTGGACTTGATCTGTTTTCATATAACATAATAATGAAGAGGAATGATAAAAAATGAACAAATAAACAAACTATAAAATAAATTACACATCGATGCACAAATAAATTCTTGTTTGTCAAATTGATCTGTGTTCGACATAGGGTAAATAAATAGGATGAATCCACATAAATCAAACATCCTACATAGAGTTTGGAATGATAAATGATGAATATTGATTCTTTATTTTCGTCATTGGTGAGATCCATGAACTTCATCGGTGTAGATGATCTGTGCGGTACTGATTTGATCCTTCGATTTGATGTCACCCAATAACATCTCTCCAAAGTCTCCTATCTTGGTTTACAGGGTTATATGGATAACCTTGATATTTACCCATAATAGGGTATTTATATTGGAGGTACTTAGGTCACCATGTAAATGAAATTAAATAAATTAAATAATTTATTTATTTATTTTTAGCACACGTGACAAATTTTTCAAAAACGCCCGATGCCGACAAAGGTTATATCCCACCTAGGGTAAAACCCATCTTCTGAACTCAATGATGGCCTCATATTAATTTTTTGAGACTCTATTCAATATTTTTTCCACTTTTAAAAAAAATATTTGTGTTCATGATAGTAATATATTTAATATTTCTCAAATATAAATTCCAGGTTCATCGAGCATTGAAATATCACGTCATCTCAGCACCTGACTTCAAAAATTTTACTAGATATATTTAAAATCATTACATAGAAAAAATAAGATATTATATTATCCCCACCTAAGGAATTTTCATCTAAAAATAAAAAATGTACTACTTAAAAACATGTTGGTATTGAGCATGCATTTGAGTCTCCTGCTCCCAGGTGCTCTCTTGAAGATTCCCATGCTTTAATTGGACACACACCAAAGGAATAGCTCACCCACATGGGATATTCTATAGTTGATCCCTGATTTCCACCCAATAATCTAAAAAGGTAGCTTTATCCTTGATTACCATCTCTCTCTATTCAATAACATGTGATGGGTTGTGCACATATCTCCTCAGCTACGATACGTGGAAGAAGTTATGTACCCGATCCATCTATGGTGATAGATTCAAGTGGTACACCACCTCACTGACTCTACACAGTATCTAGAAAGGTTCAATGAATATCAATGATAACTTATCTCCCTGACCAAATCCACATAATCCACATAGAGGCGAGACCTTCAGGAACACATGGTCTCCCTCCTCAAACTCAAAATCCTCCATCTTTAGTCTACATAGAATTTATATAGGATTTGTGTAGTCCTCAACTTCTACTGGATGATTTTCACCTTCTCTGTCATTACTCACAGCAAATCTGGGCCCATTAGTGATGAATCATATGGATCAGTCCAAAAAAGTGGTATACCAATGGTGGAATGGGAATTTTTATTGTATATAAAATCCACCAAGGATTGGTGATTCTCCAAAATACATCCAAAGTCTAATATAAAATACTGCAACATGTCCTCTAGAACCTGAATGATCTGCTCAGTCTGGCTATCAGCCTGGGGGTGGAACCTTATGCTAAAAAAACTGAGTCCCAAAGGGCTCCTACAATCCTCTCCATAATCATGATGTAAATCAAAAATCATGGTCTCAAATGATCATTGAGGGAACTTTGTGGAGCCAAACTATCTCCTTCACATAAAGGTATCCTAATATATCTATTAAACTATGATCTTGTATATCTAGGAAGTGTTTTGACTTGGTGAGTTAGTCTATGATCACCCAGATAGAATTTTTTCCTATGGACATACATGGTTACCCCATCACAAAGTCCACAGATATCTCATCCCACTTCTAATTTGGAACCTTAAGGGGTTGAGATAAACATGTTGGAACCTGGTGCTAAACCTTTACCTATTGACAAGGGAGGTATAAAGAGACAAATTGTGCTATTTAATTCTTCATGCCTGACCACTAGAACTGATATCTAAGGTCCTAGGACATCTTCACCACACCTGGATGTACTACCATGGGAGATTTATGAAATTACCTTATCACCTCCTTCTATAATGTCACAAGTACCATCATCCTTTCTATAAAATGGATAATTTGCTTCCCGTAATCCCCACCTTTATAAAATCAATCAGGATCATGTCCTATGGATATCTGAATACAAAGGGTCTCATAATCAGTATCCCCATACCGAGATTCCCTAACATGTTTTAAAAGTAGTGGGGTAAAAACTATTGACTGAAGATATTAAGAACCATACTTGTCCACTAATAAAAACTTCAATGAGGATAACTTATCTAAATCCTTAGTAAATAATTGAGAACAAGATATCCTATTGGGAGTATCTACCACCAATTTATCCTTCCTAGGAGTATATAATATCTTTAAGTCAAAGTCTTAGATGAAATTTAGACACCACCACCTTGAGTTAAGATTATTTTGAGATATTATATACTTGAGATTCTTGTGGTCAGAGTAGATGATAGATCACTTACCTTTAAGGTAGTGTCACCACATATCTAGGGAGAAGACTACCACCACTAGATCAAGATTTTGGCCTGTGTAGTTCTGATCATGATTCCACAACTACTGAGACCCATAGGAAATCACAACCTACCAATGCATCAAAACACAATCAAGTTTGGTCTCTAAGGCATTGAAGAACACAACAAACTCGACACTAACATCTAGAAAACTCAATATGTGTTAATTCATGAACATATTCCTAAACTCTAGGAAATCCTTCCGACACATTTTCATCCAAAAAAAGTCTTCCCCTTTCAGGTCAAAGCAATCAAATGTGATGATATCCTAGATAAATCATGCACAAATCTCCTATAGTATCCTTCCCACCCAAGGATGGTCTTCACCACTGTCATACTCTTGGGTGGATCCTAAGCTAACACTACCTCGACCTTGGTCGGGTCCACTACTACACCATCAGGCGAGATGACGTGTCCCAGAAAGTGGAACTCCTAAATCTATAACTAACACTTAGAGATATTCCCATAATTTTGGTGCTCTAGGAGTGTGTTTAGAACTATCCTCAAGTGTCTCATGTTCTCCTCCTTGGATACCAAGTACACTGGGAAATCATCGATGAAGATCACTACAGACTGATATATAAAAGGATGAATGATATTATTCATGAGTCCCATGAAAAGTTAAAGGTAATTAATAATGTTGAAATTCTTTTACAAGTACTCACAATGACTATAGATAAATCTAAATTCCATCTTCAGTATATCCTCATCTCATATTCATAATTGTTGATAGCCCGATCTGAGGTCAATCTTTGAGAACCATCCCGCCCCTCTCAACCAATCAAAGAGGTATTTGATCCTAGATAGTGGATACTTATTATTCACAGTCACCTAGTTCAATAACTAATAATTAAAACACAACCTCAATCTTCTATCTTTTTTCTTTGTGAACAAAACTGGGGTTGCCTAGGGGAAATAATGGATCTCACGTATCCCTTCCTCTACAAGTCCTCCAACAGTACCCCCATATCTTGAAGCTCTGTGGGAGATATTAAATATGATAGCACATATATCAAGGCCATCCCAGGGTGTAATTAAATGAATAATTCTATCTATTGATGGGGAGATAAGCCTGATACATCCTCAAGAAATACATCCTCATGCTCCCCCACCACCACTGAAAATTGGTAGACCATAGAATCCATTTCTCCAAGAGTAATTCTATAAAAATGGCGAGTAATTGACTATAAAAATCTAAATATGAGACCATAATGACTTTCCCGAGATTTCTTCTCACCCATAAAGGAAAACCTCATCCCATCATTGTGAACATACTGCATTCTCTACCTGAATTAGTTAATCTTGGAATAAACCATGGATATACACTCCATAACTAAGATAATATCATAAAGCCTCATCACTTATATAATTAGGTCCTATAAAAAAATATATTGCCTCCAAGAGTTAGGTCAGACTATCAACAGAAGTGTGTGATCACTGATTCACCTCTGTTTATAGTCTCCAAGCGCAATGGTTGAGCCAAGATCTCAACTAGAATATATAAGTTTCAAACCATGGAAGAGGAAATAATGGAATGACTTGAACTTATATCAATAAATAATACATATTAGGTATAAAAGACATAGATTATACCTCATATCATCCTTGGAACCTCGGGGACATAATTATATACTACCTATAGTTGTCCTAACTCATTTCCACCAACTCCCTGAGCTTGGCACAAACCACATGTGGGTGGTGGTAGAAATAAGTCACACCATATTCCACCTCTAGCTACTCTACCTACTCATATTATATATCCAGCGTCCTATATAAAAACCTTCTTCTAACTCTATATGTACTTCAGTGGTCCCTCTACTGCCTCCCTAACAACTATATAATGAGTCAAAAAATCTCGAGCAAGATGCCCCCAACCATTGAATGAGAAGGACCACTTCTTCATTAGAAAACATGAACCAACCTAAGATCCAAAAACCATTGATCCTTTGTCCTATGATCATATCCTAAATCATCTAACACACTTGGATCTCTAAGACTATCACTGAATACTATCTACTGAGGTATCAGCTCTTGTGTGTCCACTAGCAGCACCCATGGTCAACTTCTTCTTTGATGAGAATCTCTCCACAACTAAATCCCACATGATCACTCCAGTATAAGTGGGAATGAAAATAGATTTCAATGAATACCTGACCTTGAAATAATCCTTGATTGATGGTATATGCCCTAAATAATGGATCATGCACCATATCTAGGGAGTATCATGAGAGATTAGTAAACCTCACTGAATAATCCACCATGGTCATACTGCCTTATTGTAGATATAGGATATCTTAGATATGTACCAATCACAATATGAGTGGAAATAAATTCTCTCTAAAGAGATGATCAATGTTTTTCTAGTATAGAGATGTATAATCATGTGACATAGTCACCAAACTCGACCATCATCCAGTATGACCCTGAAGAATACTCATAGTAAGGAATTCCATCTGATATGAAGGTGTGATCATGAGACAGAAAACTCGGTTAATTGCCTCTAGCGCATTCTCAGAAACCTAGGGGTTTGGATTGCCTCAAAACCTAGGATTTAGCTTCCTCTAGAACTAATGAAGTTCACTCAACTTGTATGAATCCTTATCTATCACTACTGATGATAATTTATTCTTAATATGAGGTGACATGACTAAAAAACCACCAAGAGGTACCAACTCTGGTACATGTCCCTTTACTGAAGCCTCATCCCTGGGAAGATCATCCTCATGATCACGTGGTGGAATACTGGTGGGATGTATTTACAAAGGCATCCTGAAATAAAATATATAAATTACTATCAATAGTATATTTGGGGATCTAACTCAAGAAGGACATGAAAACCACAACCCATTCTTATATGATGCATGTACAAATGTTTTCCCCCTATAACCAGTGTCTGCATGAATCTATCCAATAAGAAGTTTATCATAATCATGGAGAATCAATACATCATACACCACAACAACACTGGATTCCCTGGCCTAATAGATGAACATAAAACACTTTAACATTGTTTCCATAAATCCAAAACCAATCTCATATCTAGAAAAAAATCTACGCTCTAGTCCTAAGGTAGAATTGAATCCTTTGATACCACTCTGTCAAGAAACAAACCACTGGGGCCCGCTTGATCTGTGATAGGCTGAGTGTGACTACCCTAAGCCCACCAATAATAGTAAAGGGGCTGGTGATCATCACTAAGTAGGCATACCCCATAAATTGGAGGCATTATCCAAATGTACCTGTAAAAAAAAACTTATCCAAGCCCATAAAATGATGATAAAGTAAAATAAACTGATACAAAAATTGCATGTACAACATCTATCCCACATTAGATGATAAAAAAATTATTGAAAGTGATAAAGGGAATAAATACAAGCCCAATGAAAAGCTATAGAGTGTCCAAACTATTCATAAGGAGGGGACAAATATCAAATTAAAACACTTGGAAATTACCCTAGTTCGTCTATCCCAACTATACTCCACCTGCTCCCTATATTCCCAGGACACTGTCAAAAGGGCCATCATCTTCATGAGATACAATATTCCTGGGAAGATCCCATGTAGGGGTGATTATACCAATACCCAGTAGGACACCCTAAAATCACTAAGCATAAATCATCAAGAGTATTTAGCTCATAGTAATAAAAAACCCCCATACATAATCATAACAAAAAATGGTCTCAAACTATACTGACATCCATGAGATACTACTCAAGGTTTCTAAGTAATGCTCATTATGAGAGTACTCACTCTACAATCCATGCTATCACTGGTTAAACTCATCCAAGAGGCCATGATTATTAGACCTGCCCAAGAATTACTCATTGGATCTCAAAAGATCTCATCACCTAGGTTGGGTATCACACCCAAGGCCACTGAGGGATGCCACAAACCCTACTGAATCTACCTAATAGATAAGGGATAAATTATCTATTCATGATGGTCATGTCGATACAATGTACCCCACCTATTAATGGTAGAGGATCCCAACCTATAACCATAGGGGGAAACACTAAACTCCATACAATATTGAACCCATATATGGGATCAAAATCCTATGTGAAGGATGCAATGCCTCACTATACCCTCACGGGAAAGGACCAATGTATCAAACACAACCGAACCTAGTCTATAATAAAGAGATAAAAGGATCCATTCCATCTCTAAGAAAGTAAATAACATGTACATAGGTTACACAATGTGTATCACTAAATTCATACATTCCCATGTCTGTTCTTGTATTCCTCTTACCATACCTATGTACCTCATACATACTCATGTATCATTCCATGTCTGTATACCTAGCCATGTCCAAGTACACGACTCAACCCTTGTACCCTGGCCATGTTTGAGTACACTACTTAGTCCACGTACTCCTCTCATACTAGTGTATCATTTGAGATACACATCATGATTTCAAAAAAAGGTCAAATGACTTATGTAAAGGACCACACAGTGTGTGATCCTTATCTATTCTGTGGAAACCTTAGTGTCACAGTAAAGGCCCCACACCTTCCCACAAAAATGGATTATATTCCTTTTTGGGAGTAAATAATATATTTAATTTCTACCACTTTTAGGAAATGTATTTGAAAAAATGAGATTCATTTTTAAAATAAGTATGTCAAAATTATCTTAGATTTATTTTTTGATAATATTTTTAGAAGATTGATTTTTTGATGAAAAGTGAAAAATATTGTTTTTTATTGAAAACATTATTTTCCTTTAATAAATTTAAAAATCTTCATATTATATTAAATGGCTTCCAAAGTATAATTAGGTAACTAATATTATAAATAATCAAATTAATGTCATTCAAATTAATATTATGTTGTACTTTTTTATAAAAACTTTTATACCTTAGAAACATTTTCTTCAGAAAAATTGATTTTCATCAAGTTTTATAGGATTTATTTTAAGTTAAAAATATTCCACTTATATTATTAGAATCTTGAAAAAGTAGATTTTGTATTTAGATTTTATAGGATCAAATTGGGTAATTAGGTCCCTGTTATTTTTTATCATTATGAATAACAACCTTGTTAAATATTGTTCACACCAGAAAGGGTAAAATGGGTAAAATAGGGTTAAATCATTTAGATAAGGATTCAAAATTTCTCTATCACATTTTTTTATCCTATTGTATGATTGTAGTTTGGAAATTTCCATCCATGTTCTAGAAATATGGTATCTTGGTTCCATTTTTCATTGATTATGACCTTTATATTTTTTAATAAAAGAATAAATACAAAATGTAAATTTATTGACTTTAAATTGTCAAAAAAATTTACATAAGGGTAAAATGAGGATAAGTTTGGTTCTAAATGTTTATTTGAAATATTTATTAATTATTAATTATATTTAATTTTTCAATTTTTGTGATTTAATAATTACATTAAATGTAACGACTCCAAATTCAATAACTTGGAGCTAGTTTCTACTTTGTTACATTAGTAAATGATATAAGGAGTCACATCCAGAAGGACCGAATAGTTTACTAGTCTTTGTAAACTTGATACATACATGATTACCAAATTACATTTGAGTAAACAAATTACAACATAATTTTTTTTGAGAATATCATTATTCCCACTCATATTTAATGAGATTATAGATTCACTTAGAGTGATTCCCTCTAGGACAAGAAATACATGAACTTACCTTAATTACAAGATCAACATATAATAACACATCAAGGTTTTCATAGTGGATCCTTTCACTCTTACCATTTTGTTTTGATAATTAAAAAACTCTCTTTCTTTTTTGTTTATACTTGGTTAGATTTGGATTTTATATTTTGTTTTTAAAGAATTTTATAATTCGTATATATTATGTATGATTTTCTAGTTAATTTAAATATATCATCTATTATATTTTTAGAAAAGGAATATATCTACATATTGGAAAATTTGGGTTTTCTAGTTAAGCCTATTATATTACATATCCTTGGATAATATATTAGGCGTGGGAAAAAACCTTACAATTCATTTTTTTAGGAAAATTGAAATGTATTATGTATTGATTTGAGGATTTTATTTATATATTTTGAGAAATATTTCCTATTAATTTATATCATGAATTGAATATTTACTTATGTATTAGATTTTGGTTAAGTATAATATGATATGTATTCCTTTGAAACTATAAAATATATTACACACCAAGATTTTCTCATGAGGAAAAAATGTTATGCATCTTCTCTGGAGTATGGAAAATATATTATGTGTGAATCCCTATATAAAATTATATTATATATCATGGAATTTTGGAAATTTGGAAATATTGATGCACTTTTTATGAAGAGTTATGATAATTAACGTTTTTATAATACAATTTGAGATTATTGTAGAAAATATGGTGACATTTTTATTCCTTTATTATTTAAATTATTTTAACAAATATTTATGATTGTTATGAGATTTATGGATTCATATAGGTAAAATTTAGTGTTGAAAATTTTAGATAAGTTAATGGAATTAATCATTAATTTTTTTTCTATAAAAGGAATCTAAATCCAGATAATGGTGACTCACAAGAAACACTATTTTATATTTTAAGTACTACAACATTGAAGAGCTTCATCGGTTTACACTGAATTTGTTGTATCTCCCACACTTCATTATTAAAATCATTTATGATGGGTCATACCCATTCTAAATAACAAAAAAAAACTTAAAAAATTATTAATTTAGTTTCATCATTTTATTATTTTAATTTACTCTATTTTCCTACAATGTAAAGTTGTTTTATTGCACACATTTCATAGTTTATACTACCATTAAAAGGTAGGAATCTAGTTATGCTTACCTGAACAAAAAATAATGTCACAAATGTTCTATGAAAACTTATAAAAGGAAAAATTGGTTATTCCTCTACCTTAAGAGGAAATAGTTTATGGATACACACAAGAAATTCAAGGTTAGTTCTTCACCTGTAAGATTCGGGGGTTTTTTTATTATCATATATGATATTTTTGGGTTTGTGCCTCCCAGTTGAAAAATGAAGATTGTAAAGATTTTTCACTCCCCTTTAAAAGTGATATACAATTTAGTGGGTGCCACACTCTTGGGTTGAGAGTGTGATGAGTGTACCTAGGATCATTTAGATCCCAACTACTATAAAAATCCTTGTTCTCTCTTATTCATTATATTTATTTATACACTCTTTAAACTCACTTCACATATTGGTTTATGCTTAAGTTGTTTATTTATTTTATCAATTGGATTTCATGTTATAACTTAAATTACTCTAATTTTTTAGTTTATCGATTCTCCCCCCCTCTTGACCTCTCAACTATCTTACCATCTATGACCAATAATTAGTATCAAAGACTAAACTAGTAAGGATATTTGAGCTCTATTTCATTTTCCATGATACCTATACAATATACGTCAATATAAGATCTTATTTGGATAAATATTTTTCACATATTACTTTATTTTTCGTGATTTATATTTTATTTTAACTAATTATATCATTTCCCTTAAGAAGTATAATTTGAAGATCTATTTTTTATGATGATTATTATGGAAAATTATAATGAGGCTAATACTTAGAAACCACTATTCTTTGATGGTGATAATTATCCTCAATGTAAAAAGTAAATGGAAATATTCTTAATATATCCTAATGAACTATGTTACAATATCATGGTAAATCCTTAGAGAATTATGGACTATGATTATGATGATCTTACTTGTATTGATGCTGTCAATTATGTTTTAAATTCAATAATGATTAATATACTTTAATATTACATTAATAGAAATATTTTTGAAAAAGTATGTGAATGTTCTACTACATATAACATATGGAAAACATTTATTCAATAAGATAAATATCATAATATATTGAATGTAGAAAATTATGATGAAAACAAGAAAATTAATTTACATTATGTTATTACATGTTCTTTTCTTGGAAATATAGGTGTAACTTATTATAAGGAAAGTTTGAGAAACAAGAAAAATAGAAGGATATAGGAAATAGAAAAGATTTTTGAAGATTGTAAAATATCCTAAAATGTACTTATTGAGGTGGAGGTACCTTTTTTTGTATAAATAATAATTCAAATGAATTATATTATACAAAATCCTCCTCTGGAAACACTTTTGGTAATCATACTAATGTTCACAATGAATTACAATATGAATTGCCTGACATATTTCATAATAATTATAATGAATTGAATGATTATTATATGATATCATTTAATGATTTGGATGAAATGAAAGTTTATTATTCTATTTCTTCCCATACTAATGGTTTTTTCACTTAAAGGATACTTGAACCTCATAGTATACATGGTGATTGTATATAAGACATTAGTGGATTACTAGAATATACCAATGAAATTGTTTTTCATTATTTTTTTAAATTTTTATAATGAATTTTAATGTTTTAATAAATTTACTCATGTAATTTATTTATTTATTAAAATGTGGCTGATTTTAATTTAAATAATTAATTTATAGAAAAAGATGCAGAAATTAAAAAATTGAAACTTTGATTTGAAAATGAAAATTTTGGATGTTTTTGTTTACCCTTATGCATGACCTAGTGGTTGTGTAAGGGTAAAACATTCTCTACCTTTAAGTAAGATTAATTTAAGGTTCTATTTAATGGTAGACTATGGGTTTAAAACAATATTTAAAGGTATTCCAGGGTTTTACACCACTTTGTAAGGGTAATCTAGGATTTTCATGTGATGTGTAAGGGTGTACAACATTTTCCACATGATGTATAAGGGTATCTAACTATTTTGACAAGATGTGTAATGGTATCCATTAGTTTTCACATGCCATGTAAATGAAAGGTTTACACAATGTAATGGTACCCATGGATTTCAAGAATTACATAAAGGAAAAGTAGGCTTTGTAATGGTAATATAAGAGTAGTGTAAGGGTAACTTTGACTTTATAAAGGTTACATAAAGGTATATAGTTTTTCATAAATGTGAGATAATGTTATATAAGGGTAACCATTTTTTTAAAATACTATATAAGGGTAAACTCAGGTAAGATGAGTGTAAACATAGGGTGTGTAAGGGTAGGAAAAATGACATGGGAGATACTGATTAGATCAGTTTTGAGTGAAATACCACTGATGAACACCAAAAATACAATGGTTAACCTCAGAAGCTTGAGGATATTTTGTTTGAAGTATGATATGTCAAATATGATGTCATCTTTGTGGAAGCTAGTGTTTACAACCAAGGAAGGGTTCAAGAATCATGTCCCATTCATGTATTTTTTTTTATTATGAATGGAGATTCATAATAGGAAATTTTATATTTTCCATGTATATGAATTATAACCAAGGATTTAAAGATTTTAAGGAAACCACACTCTCTCCCTCCTTGATAAAATATAAACATAAAGGTATCCACATAGATAAAGAGGATAAAACTTTGACAGATTCAAAACAAGAATAATTTAAATATTTTAAGAAGATATTTTGAGATTAAAAAGGGTTAGAGCATGGGCTACTAATGTCTATAAATTTAGAGGCCATGCTACTGTAATGGGTATCAGACCCTTAACTAAGAAATTGGGGATTACACTACATATATTTGATTGTTTAAATTTAAATTTATATTTATTTCTTTTTTATGTAAATTCATATTCATATTCTGATTCAAGTGTTTTATTCATTCAAATTTCTCTCTCTATTTCTCTTTGTATCCCACTATGAAATCTTGTTATCATGATTATGATTAACTGACTTGAGGAATATCCTATGAGACTAATCCAATGATGTACACAATTTTATGATTTATAATTATTTAGGTTAATCCATAGTTGATTTTTAGTGGTTATAATCCTCACTCTGATCATTTAAAGGTTAACTTTTTATTATATAACCATTATCCCTTGATTGAAGAGGTTTATGTGTGGTGTTTTTGGAAATTACTATATTCACAACCTAGGTAGAAGAATGTGGTCATACATATGATAGAGTGTATTCATTATGTTGATATAGAATAAAACAATAAAGGATCATCATGGATGATTCTCTTATGATAATTTACTTACTTTCACTAACTTAAATTCATTCTATTTGGAATTTTCATGTTTTATTTTTATTTTCTCATTATTTTTCCAAATCCCCATATTTAGTTTGTTTTTATCCAATATGAATAAAATATACAATAATTGAACTAAGATTAGTGTCTGATTGATTGTTAAGCTCCTCAATTGAGATGAACCTGGTTATACATTTCATTATACTAGAAAAAAATAGTAGATTTGTTCACCACCCTTTGACAGGTGTGTCAAAAATTAGTGTTATTTATAGGGATCTGAGCGGTTTCTCATTCACTATTTATTTTCACATTTTATAAATAGTAATCTTTTCCTTTAAAGAGGAAAACTAAAAAAATGTTTAAATCACCCTAGTCTATGGATTATATTGTTATTATTTATTCTAGATTAGTGAGAGGATTTTGGAAATAAAATTATGGAGATGAGGCCTTCCAGGATCTTATAGAAGGTCTAAGGGAGGAAATGAAAGAACTAATTTTTGAAACCTTGGCCAAGGAACTGCCTGAGTTCTACTACTAATTTATAAAGTTCTATCAAGAAGTGGATGATCCATAAGAATAATCACCCTTAATCTATCCTAATATTTCTAAAGAGGTTCGAGAGGCTGGGGCCTTGCTTGAATAATATCTATAGTAAAACCATCTCAAGATATGGATCAAAACCTATCATGAAGAGCTAGAGAGTGTTGATGAAGACTTAGGTTTTGATTTACATATAAAAGATCAATAATATTTATATCAATTTTGGAGTCAATGGGAATATACTGAAATGAAACATGATCTTACCATCTTGAAAATAGAAGCATCGTCACCACTTTACCTAACTACATCTATGGAGTAAGAAACCACACAAGTGGTGGAATTTGAAGAGAATATGGAGGAACTTTAATTCCTACCTCTATCCAATGAAACTCAACTCGGAGAGGAACTTTCCACTAGATAATTAATTGAATCTGAACAAACTTCGTGAGATTATATTTTCTTAAACTCATTCTCATCTAATTTTATTGAAACTAAATTAAGTATCACCCCCACTATTTTGAATTTTCGGATTCAATTATGTCTTATTTTAACTTGGAGAAAGATGAATAGAAAGATGATTCACCTGATGATGAACATATGAAGCTCCCTAATCATGTTTAACATTTATTTTATAGATTCCATGATGAGACCCAAGTTGATTTTCCTAAGGAAACAAAGAAAAAATTTGTTTACACTAAAAGAAGAGAATTTGATATTGATTATTAATGTTTTAATTTAGTTCAAATAAAATTACATTCTAACATTACCTTTTACTATTCCATTGATGTATCCTAGATTTTGAAAGTACTAGATATTGAATAATAGGTTGTACAAGTAGCAACTAAAAAATAGGACTCATACTTTATCTAACCACCACCATGAAAGATGTATCTCATTTCTGTGGGGTTAGATTTAGTGTACTTTTTAAATGGTGTTCTCAATAACAAGGAAAGATTAAAATCAAGAATAAATATGTTTTGGGGGTTTAAATCAAATAAACTCCACCTACCAATAGACTTTGGATAATAGCTGGTACTACCCTTCTGATGGTAGTAAAAATACAGGGCCCACTTGGGTGATCAAACTAATACTTATATTACTTTTGATTCTATTTATTATCTAGGTATTTTAATTTATTTTGTAGGAATAAATTTTAGGAATATATATTAGGATTCATTCCAATCCCCCTTATTCATTTTTAGTTTTAATGACATGGTCCTTTCATTTTAATGATTTATTTTCCTTTGTAGTTCCATTATAATTATGGCACCAGAGAGACCTGAATAGGGAGATAAGGAGGACTAGAGCTTTATTTCCAAGGGATTTCACCATTATTTTTATCTTTTAACTCCCTAAAAATATTTATTGAGTTTTAAACTATAATTTTCATGCCCACAATGAGACCTTTTTCTTTACTTGAATTATCTAAATTACATGAGTTTCTTAATAATCCCATGATGACATGATTTAGATTTATAAGATAATGATACTGGATGAGTAAGATGGATAATTTAATTATTAGAGTGAATAATAGGTGTTAATTTAATACCTCATTATTTTAGGTAATTGGTTGATTCATATAAATGAAATTTCCCTATCATTTTTATGGTTTGAATTTCTTAAATTCATATGTCTTGATTTTATATTATTACTTCATGACATGAGTGATTTTATAAATTCATATGATTCATTCCTGAGAGGATTTTTAGACCTAATAATTTCTATTGTATCTTGAGTATATTTGTTGAGTGATCTTGGGGCCTTCCACTTGATAGTAATTGAAATGGAACTTAGAAAAGTTATGACTATTTAGAGTCACATTTTATATAATTGAGTCATTTTTATTGATTTATCCCTTATTATAGAGACCAAATTTTACATTAATCCTTGGTTATACCGAAATAACCACAAGTGAACTTGTTAGAAATGATCCACATTAAAATACAATATTATCCATTCATACCCTCCTCTTGACATTATGCATGATATTTTAAAGTTAAAATGTTTGGGTTAGAGAATTCATGGTTAAGGGATGCACTACACTATAAGGAATAAGTGTGGGGGTAATCTATTTTGGTTTTTGGGAAAGGATACTGATTTATTGATAATAATTTTATATTTACCCTTCTTGAAAGAAAAAAATGAAAAAAATGAATGAAAAAAATAAAAAAAGAATGGGTTGTGCTTGGGAGAATAAAAAACCTCCATTATTGATCTAATGATTTTATCATATGAGGATAGGTGGTGGATGTGATATTTGTTAAAATAATAAATTTTGAACAAATATTAAATATTATCTTGAAAAGGAAAAAAATAATAGAAAATTCAAGAAGTTGTATATCATTCATCATGATCTCTTTGATCATGAACCTACTTTGATCATGGGAAAAGGGTGTCTCCACTTTTTGAAGAGGATATTTTCATTAAAATTTTATTTTGATATCATAAATTATGATTAAGAGATAATCTACCCCTTTGATCCTTAATGTTTTTGAAATCAATCAGTACCAACCTCAAGCCTCAGAGTCATCAAAACATTGAAATATAAGTCCTCTTGATTTCATGTGATTTATTTCGTTATAAAGTGGAGAATGTAGATCTTTTTCCTGATTATGGAAAGGCTCATGTAATCATAATATGAGCATAAATCTAATTGAATTTTTACCATGAGTGAAAAGTGTATAAAATAATTCAGTGTGAGGTAGGTCATCTCTTGGAATTCTTAATAATAAAAAATTGAGATGCTTTAATAGAAAGAAGTAGAAGACCCATCAATTTCCAATGGGAGGAAGTAAAATAATTTTATTTTTTTCCTTTAAAAAATGTGATGTTGAATTGATATCTTATATGGAACTAGAATGTTTAGCTTATAATTGATAATATTATTTTTATTTATTTGAAATTTAAATATTGCTATCATTTTTTCCCTTTTCAAATTTATTATTGAGATTGAATGCTTGAGGACAAGCATAGTTCAAGTGTGGGGGTATTTGATGCCATTATTTTTCATGATTTTTTTAACATTTTTATAATTAATTTCAATTTATTTGATCAATTTTTCCATGAAATTAATTGATTTAATATAATATGAGTTATTTTCATTTCAATAATTAATTTAGATAAAAGCGGTGAAAATTATGAATTTGAAAATTTGATTATAAAAATGAAACTTTTCAAAGTTTTTTTACCCTTAGGCATGGAATAGGGGCTGTGTAAGGGTAAAATATTATCTAGCTTTATTTAGGATGAATTTAAGGTTCTATGTAAAGGTGATATATGATTTCCAACCGATACATAATGGTATCCTATTTTTTTCCACTACTATATAAGGGTAATTTGGTATTTTTCATCATTGTGTAAGGGTATCCAATAGTTTTCACACAACACATAAGGGTATCAAATTGTTTGTTCACACTATGTAAGGGTATCCATAAGTTTTCACAGACTTTATAATGGTAATTTTACCACTACATAAAGGTAACCATGGATTTCAAACACTGTATAAAGGTAAAATAGGCTATATAAAGGTAATATTGGAGTTTTGTATGGGTAACTCTGACTTTATAAATGTCACATAAAGATAAAATGAGATATGTAGAGGTAAGATAATGTTTTTTAAGGGTAACCATTTTTTTAAATGCTATGTTAGGGTAAATGAAAGTTATTTAAGGGTAAACATATGGTGCATAAGGGTATGAACAATGACATGGAAGCTATTATTGACCTCGGGCATGAGTGAAATACCACCAGAGAACATTTAAAATACCATAGTCGACCTTGGAATCTCAAGGCGATTCCATATATAGCATGATATGATGAATAATATTTCTTATTCAATGAAGATGGAAACCACAACCATTTTTTCACCATAGTGAGGAAACTAGTGGCTAAGGATGGTCCACCACCAACAGTTGTGATTCTATTGGAATTTTACCATTAGTACTGTTATCAACAGTGTGCTTCCACCAACGTGTACTACTATTTACCAACTCTACTATTTCAAGTGAAAATTTTACATCCTTTCTTCTTCCACCATTGTTCAGTCATGTTACCTCTATCCACTTTCGCTACCAGTCCATGATGTTGCTTCCATCCGCTATCACTACAATTCTAACACTAACAAGCTCCACTTCTGCCAGTTACTACCGCCACCACCATCATTCCATATTCCACCATCCACATGAACATCACTAAATAAGTCCATCATCATCATTAGGGAGTTATAATAGAAACTAATTCCCCATAGGGAGGATGAATATGGTACATAATGGCTCTTCTAATGGGAAATGGCCATGCACTAGCCATGAGAATTTTAGGTGTATATTTAGATGAGTTAATGAATGTTACTATATCATAGTGGTATTTCCCATGGTTGACCTGAGAATTTTGAGCCCAAATTTATTTAATGTCTTGGATCCTATGTTGCAACTTTAGGACTATATCGATGAAAATAATGAATACAGTAGGTAAAGACACATGATCTAGGGTTTACAATAAAGGGAATAAGAATTATCTCCCATGCACAGGATTTGGATATTATAAAATTAGATTTATAATAGGAATGTTTATATTTTCCATGAATATGATGATTAACTTAGGATTTAAATATTTCAAGGAACGTTCTTTCTCTCTCCTCAATAAAATATAAACATCAAGGTATCCACATTGATAAAAAGGATATGAATTTGACCGATTAAAAAATAGAATAATGCTAATATTTGAAGAAGATATGTAGATATTCAAAAGGGTAAAAGTTTAGGATTCCAATGAAAATAAATTCAGAGGACATGATTTTGTGAAAGTGATCAGTTGCTTTACTAATAAATTAGGTACACTGTGACATATATTATATTGTTCTTCTTTGTATTTAGTTTTATTTAATTTCCATGTACCTTCATATTCACATTCTAATTCAAGTGTTTTATTCATTAAAATCTATATCTATTTATCTATTCTACTATGAACACTTAGACAAATGATAATGAGTAATTGTCATGGGGAACATCTTGGTGGATTAATCCAGTGATGAACCCATGCTTATGTTTTATATTTACTTTAGTTTAATCCAAATATGATTTGTGGTGGTTTTAATACTAATTGCGGTTATCCAACAGTTAACTTATTATTTTACAACCATTATCCATGGATTGAGGGGGTGGATGTTTGGTGTTATTGGAAAATTTTAAGTGCTATATGTATCCGCAATTGGGGAATAATAATGTTTTCACACATATAATAGAGTGTGTTCATTATGTAGATATAAAACAAGATGATGAAAGTTCATGATGGAAGAATATATCAGAAGAATTTTATTTCTTTCACTACTTTTATTCATTTTATATTTCATATGAATGTTCATGTTTTATTTTTAGTTTTGTATCATTTTTTAAAATCCACATCCTTTCCTTGATTTTCATCAAATAATAAACATAACAAAAGAGTCAATAAGTGAACTAGGAGTAGTGTGCGGTCAACTGTGAAGCTCCTCAAGTGAGATGACCCTGGTCTTCCACTATATATCACTAGGAAAAAATAGTATCTTTTTACACCATCCTATGATATGTGTGTAATATATTCTCAATTATAACTTTACAAATACATTTTTTGAATCTTCTATTTAATTACATAATGATGTAACATGTGAAATACTTCTATAATGGTTTAAGTAAATTTTTAATGATAAATATCACAAAATATCTATTTAATAACTTCATGAATTATATGATAATATTTATTCTTTGACTATTATATATTTAGAACTTAAAGTGAAATTAAAATATGTTATTACTAAGAATGCCTTATCAAAGGAAGAAAAATAGAATTTGAAAAATGTTATTTCTTTTATTAATAATACTAATAAGCCTTGTATAGAAAGACAAAATATAGGTTGTGGGTTGACCATTAATGGAAAAGAAAGCAAAAACCAAGCCCCTTGTGACAAATAAAGGATATCCTTGGTCAAACCACTACCAAGATATATGAAATGTAGAAAAAGAAAGAAAGGTATCAAGAATAATTTTTATACCAAAGGGAATGATTTATTATTAAATAAAAATATTTGTCTCTATTATTATTATACTACTCATAGTAAAATTATTTAGTAAATTTCCATAGTTAAATCATATTGGGTTAGAAATAATTAAAAATATAAATATGGTGGGATTAGTTGTATTTCTTTAGCTAAGTTATTTTTTTAGAGTGTGAATATTTTCCTACTTTTTTTTATATGTTAGTTCACTGGATTTATGTTAGTCACATTTGGATAAATACCATGATGGGGGGGGGGGGTGAATTAGGGTATGAAAAATTAAAACAAATTCCCCTTTTGATATTGTTTTTTTATAAAAAATCTATCTTCTCTCTCCTTCCCGCAAAAATGCACTGATTCACGCTCAAATTTACCCAAGAGAAGAAGGTAGAACGGTCCTTGTAGTCTAGTTTGGGTTGTTGAATCCTCAGAGACCTAAGAAGTAACCTACATACACATACATTCCATGGATTGTTTTTGGATATGAAGTGGCCAACTTGGGTTGATTTAATATGGTTTTAAATTAACTCTAAGATACTTAAGTGAATTCAATTTAAAAGAGTAAGTTGATCCTAGGCTATCACTTGGGGTGGATTGGACGTATTTCTGTTTCAATGATTTCAATTTCTTATATTTGAGATGGGTTCATTTAAGAAGATCAAACAACATCAACACTTACTGGTTTAATACATACACCCTTTAATACTAATCACCTATACACTTGAAGGATCAATGTTTTGAGCACTTCAAGGTAAAAGTTTGTATTATCACTTGATGTGTGCGGGCTTAAATTCCACAAGGACGATGGATTTTAAAAATCATCAAATAAAAATCTCAATTAAAGAAGTGATTAAACATTAATTAGGTGATAAATAACATCCAATACAACCTCTTTATACTCCCTTGGATCAACCCATAAGTGGGTTATCCCTCCATTGATGCTATGGTTTCAATGGAAGCGTGAAGTAGACTCATGAGGGAGGAATTGAAGAAGAAAAGAAAACAATAAAAAGAAAATGATCACTCCACTGTTGTATGAATAATTTCACAAGTTTTGGTGTAAATAAATTAACACCTTTAATTAAATGTATCAAAGTGATATGAATAAAAATATAATAAGAGGAAAAGAATAACTTTTATTAAGAAACTAAAGTGAATTCAACAACTTACATGTAACAGACAAACATGAGACAATAAAATCACAGCATAACATTACAATTGAACAAAGCACCAAAGTTTCTCAACTCCTCCACCAAAAATGCCTTAAATAGGAATTTAAAGAGTCTTGGGTCGAGTTAAAAACAGTAAAAAGATCCCACTTGAGTATGGTAGGCCTATGGTGGTGGAAAGTAAGGGAGATGAGACTTTTCCACCCTTGACCCGAGTAGGCAGCCAACATGCTTCCACCGAACAGATGCGCCTGTAAAACCTTATAGATGGTAGAATTAGAGTGGGACATAGAAAAAGAAAATGAATATCCTGATGTACCCTAACCAGTTGTAAAGTTTCATCTCAAAATAGTTTATGGTTAACGAGATATATGTAAAACGGTGGTCTGTTTTTCTGGGAAGCAGAATCTGGCCCAGAATTTTATCTTCAACATGGGCCACTGGAATAACCACAATGAAGGACGAATTAGCACTGAATCCAAAATAATTATTTGTTACTATATATTTAATCTATAATATAACTAAATTTTGTCTTCATTGGGCCCATATGTTGGGACCCACATTCTCATCAGTGAGATGATGTCCAATCTGCCTTCTCCAGAATTGTTTGCATGAAATCCTATTTTGGTGGTCTTCCAATGTGAATATTCCAACACTCCACAAGTATTAATTGATCCCAATATAATTATAAACCTGAAAATTAAATATGAAAATAAAATCAAGATCATTGGGAACTTTAATGATGTTAAAAAATGTACCACATAATAGTTCATTTTAAGAAAGAATTACAATCATAATGTGAGATGATGTTCAAAGTGTAAAATGCACTAAAAATGGTGTTTATGAATAATAAAACACATGAATATTATATATATTAACAATGAATATTATCCCCATTTTGCGGCTAATCACACCCCCAACTTTAGTTTTTCTAGTCCAGAGTAAAATATATCTCAACAATTTGAAATTCAAATTCCCTTTTCCAAAAACATTTTAATACACAATGATCACCAAAAACCCTTACACCAAAAAATCATGAAACCCATAAAAATATTATAATACAAGATAGTTTCATAATAATATCTGAATCCCAATCCCATTCCTTTGTTCAAATTCATCTCTATATTTCATCCAATATCAATTAAGAGTGATGATGTGTTGTGCATCACATTAGACACGGGGGTTCATATTTATTAAAGAGGGAAATGATGGAAGCGCTAGGTGGAATCAAATTTCAATATTAAGATGAGTATTAAAAAAAAAAATTTATTTTATTTATTTATTATTATTTTTGTTTTTTTTTCAATTTTGCCGTGGTAATTGAAATTTCACTCAAAAGAGTCAACTCCTACAGCGAGACTTTGTCGATGACTCCTAGGCTCAAAGACCTTAGGGAACCAAGTAAAGCCCACATACTCGGGCATCATCTCGAGTTAACTAAATAAAAAATAAAATCAAATTACTAAAAATAGAGATAAAATTACTAACTCTGGGACAGACAACTATGGAGTCATGATCCCCAAGTGCCGAAAGCCACGCATTAGGTCATTTCATTACTCTACGTGCAAATTTATTGTTTTTTAATAATTTTTTTTGTTGAATACTCACATTAAAACTAAAATTATTACCAAACCTATGTTATTTATTTGGGGGACCCCATGAATTGAAACTAATACACCACTATCCAAAGGGTGTTCATTGTGATCTTTTTTTGGATGAAAATATAAACGATGAAATATCACATTGGACAACCACACTTTCCAAAATCTATGCTCATGAAACTATACAAGGATTAAAATCTGAATCAGGGCATGCTAAATTATTTGATATTCAGTTTCAATGTGTGTAATGTGTATTACCATGTTCAAAGTTAAAGGAATTTTTCCTTCTATTTGCACACATTTTTTTTTCAAATCATCATTTTTTTTCACAAAAGAATTTTTTTTTATTTCATACCCCCCAAATTAAAATAACATTATCCCCAGTGTTTAAGGAAAAGAAAATTTAGAAGGGAGTGTATGTAGAGAATGAGAGTTCAAAAAGGAAATTGAAAATGAGGATCATGTAATGAAGTCACCTGGTGGTTGAAGTTGAAATTCTTGCTGCTCCCTTTTAATCCCTTGATCTTGATGTCACTCTAAGAATTCCCTAGTGGAGAAAAAAAAAGAAAAAGAGAAAAAAAACTAACAAAAAAAACTATATATATATATATTTATATAATAAATAAAGTAAAATATAAGTATATATATAAAAATTATAGAATAAAGAAGCACAAAAACCTATAGGTCAATGGTAAGAACACACCCATGTCTCCCTTTGGTCCTGAGTTCAATTCCCCGCGGCTTCGTCGGTTGTGATGGGGATTGAACCATGACCTATGACGTGTCCCTTTTTTTATTTATTAATATATTTTTATTTTTTAAATTTTTATTTTAACCTAAAAACACATAAAAATAAAATGAGCTGATGATACATTGTCTTCTTTTTAAATTTCTGGGTAAGGTATTACTCAAGGATCACATCACGTGACACAGATGAATATGGTTCTCCCCTTTTATACCCATCCATACTCATAATGGAAGAATAGGTCAATAGTCTATTTTTTTTATTTTTAAACCTCAAAATGATTAATTAATCCTATTTAAAAAATAAATATGATTCCAAAAAGATTGGAAACATGAAAACCACGGGTTTCCTCCCATGCAATGCTTTGGTTTAATGTCGCTAGCTCAACTTAGAACCTTAATTATTTAAGTATTTTCCACATCTAAGGTTGGATCACACATTTTTTCATCAAATTAATTTTTTTTTGGAATGGTTCAATGAATTGTTTGAATATATGACCATTAAATTTAAAGGTTTGACCATTAGTGGGATCTTGAATTTCTACAGCCCCATGGGGGTACACCTTATGCACTATGTATGGACTTGACCATATAGACCTCAACTTTCCCAGGTGTAAATGAAGTTTAGAACTATAAAAAATAATAGGTTTACACGGTAAAATGCGTTTGGTTTTAAGATTTAAAGATTGATAGGCTTGTATTTTAGATTTATTGATCCTTGAATTTTCATAAGCCTCCATCCTAAGTTCCTCAAGTTCATTGAGATCTAATTTCCTTTTTGTTTCGACCAATGAGAGGTCATAATTCATTTTCTTAATTTCCCAAAAGGCCTTATGTTCAATCTCCACTAGAAAATGGCATGATTTACCATAAACCATACTATATGGGGAGATTCTTAAAATGGTTTTATATGCGGTTCGATAGGCCCAAAGAGTATCTAAGAGTTTCTCAAACCAATCTTTCCTAGAAGGATTGATAGTTTTTTCAAGAATATTCTTAATCTCCCTATTTTCTAACTCATCTTGACCATTGGTTTTTGGGTGGTAAGCCGTAGACACTTTGTGAGAAATTCCATACTTTTCCATGAGTGATGATAATGGACAATTGAAAAAATGAGTTCCACGATCACTAATGATAGCCCTAGGAATTCCAAATCTAGAGAAGATGTTTTATTTTAGGAATATAATCACAATTTTATGATAATTGGATTTTTTGGGAATGGACTCAACCCATTTTGAGACATAATAAACCGCTAAGAGAATGTAAAGATATACCCTAGAGTTTGGGAAGGGACCCATGAAATCAATTCCCCAACAGTCAAAGATTTCAACCACTAAGATGGGAGGGAGTGGTATTTGATTCCTTTTTGTGATGGACCCTACTTGTTGACACATAGGACAACTTTGAAAAAATGTGTAGGAGTCCCTTGAGAGGGTGGGCTAGAGGAGACCACATTGAAGAATCTTATCAGATGTTTTCTTAGAGGAAAAGTGACCTCCACATGCCTTACTATGAAAGAATTTAAGGATGGACTATTGTTCAGATTCTATGACACACCTCCTAATGACTTGGTCAGGGTAGAACTTATAGAGGTATGGATCATCAAATACATAGTGCCTAACATAATAAAGGAATTTAATTAGAGATTGAGTCCTTAAAATTTTTGTAATGAATCCTGTAACTAAGAAATTGGCTATGTCGGCATACCAAGTGAAGTCACTCACAGAGTTTAGGTGTTCATCAGGAAATGAATCAGATACAAAAAACGTGATTTGAGTTGTCCTTTAATTCTATTCTAGAGAGGTTATCAGCTACAAAATTTTCAACACCCTTTTTATCCTTGATTTTGAGGTCAAATTCTTGTAATAGAAGGACCCACTTAATCAGTCTAGCCTTGGCATATTATTTTTGGAATATGTATTTTAGTGCAGAATGGTCATTGAACAAAATGATGGGGGATCCTAAGAGGTAGGACCTAAACTTCTCTAAGGCAAACACAATAGCAAGTAACTCCTTTTATATGGTGGTGTAGTTTATTTGGGCATCATTTAAGGATTTTATTGCATAAGAAATGACATAAGGAGTTTTATCACAACGTTGTCCTAACACAACTCTTACAACAAAGTCACTGAAATCACACATAAGTTCGAAAGGAAGGTTCCAATTTGGAGATTTATTAATGGGAGGAGAGGTGAGAGAGGATTTGAGGGTTTATAATGAACCCTCACAACTTTCTGTCTAAACAAATGAAGCATCCTTTACTAGGAGAGCACAAAGGCAACGAGAGATTGAACTAAAGTCCTTGATGAATATTCTATAGAAACCAGAATGTCCTAAGAAAGACCTCACTTCCTTGACAGTTTTGGGTGATGGAAGGCGACGAATGATGTCAACCTTGTCTTTATCAACTTCAATCCCCCTACTTAAGACTAGATGGCCTAGAACTAGTCCCTCTTTAACCATGAAATGTCATTTTTTATAGTTTAGGACCAGATTATTTTCTTCACATCTTGACAAGACTCTCTCCACATTCCTCAGACATCCCTCAAATGTATCCCCAAACAAAGATAAGTCATCCATGAAGACCTCTAGAAAATCCCATACCAAGTCTGAGAAGATTCCCATCATGCACCACTGGAAGGTTCCAGGGTCATTGCATAACCTGAAGGGCATGCGTTTGAAGGAAAAGGTGCTGAATGGACATGTGAATGTAGTATTTCCTTGATCCTCTAGGGATAACTCAATCTAATTGTACCCTGAGTTAACATCTATGAAATAGTAGAAGGCATGACCTGCCACTATCTTAAGGACTTGGTCAATGAATGGTATGGGGAAATGATCCTTCTTGGTAAATGAGTTTAGCTTCCTATAGTCAATTCAGACTCTCCAGCCACTACTCACCCTAGTTGGAAGAATCTCTCAATCTTTATTGGTTATCACTATGATTCCTACCTTCTTGGGAACCACTTGGATTGGGCTCACCCACTCACTCTCAGCTATGGGATATATGATACCATCTTTTTAACAATTTCATAAGTTCTTTTCTCACTACATCCATGAGATTAGGATTGATTTTCCATTGAGGTTGAAGACATGGATTTGAATCAGATTCCAGAACAATCCTATGAGTCCCAATAAGTGGGCTAATCCAAGGAATATCAGACAGGGTCCAACCAATGACATTCTTATTTTTTCTAAGGACATCTATGTTGAGTCAATAAGGTTTTCCTTATGACTTTTCCATTCATTCTTGTTTTGAAAATCACAAACACCTTATACTTAAGAAAATATTATTTTTACCCCCATAAAGAAAATTTACTTCTTTAAGGAAATATACCTTAACCTAAATTTTCTTATACATAGAAATATTTTTCTTAATTTCAAAAACCGGATTCATAACCAAATTTCCGGAGCCATATAATGAAGAGATTTGGAGCATTCTGTTTTTAGGATCCGAATTCTAGAAGTGATCTGTAATGTAGTTCTAATCCGAATTCTGGACTCCGAACTCTTAAGAAGTTCGACTCCGAACTTTTAAGAAGTTCGACTACGAACTCTTAAGAAGTTCGACTCCGAACTTTTAAGTAGTTCGACTCTGAACTCTTAAGAAGTTCGACTCCGAACTTTTAAGCAGTTCGACTCCAAACTTTTAAGAAGTTCGACTCTGAACTCTTAAGAAGTTTGACTCCGAACTTTTAAGCAGTTCGACTCCAAACTCTTAAGAAGTTCGACTCCGAACTTTTAAGCAGTTCGACTCCGAACTCTTAAGAAGTTCGACTCCGAACTCTATAGGTTCAGAATCCAATCCCTGGTGAAACCAGACTCCGAATTCCTATAAAACAGAATCCGAACATTTCTTAACATAGACTTCGAACTTCATTTTGGTTAGAATCCAAACTTTTGACTTGCTTACACTCCAAACTATTGATTAGATTTTACTCACAAATGATTTGTTTCAAAACGATGTCGTGCATTCAGTTATACATAGTTTTCTATAAAACGATGTCGTATTTTCTGTTTCTAATTAACCGTTGGTTGAGTTACACGTGTACAGGTCCCTCCGAGTTTCATGGAAAATATGACCATTGGAGGAGGGAGCTGACCGTTGGAAATTTGCCTATAAATAGGAGCTCATTTAAAATCACTCTATAGACAATGAAATTGATCAATCTAGAAACCACACGCTGCTAAGGTGATTTCTAGAGAGAGAAATCTTTTCATGCCTTGTGCGTACTGAACCGCTTGTTCAGTTTTTTCTTCTTGCGACTCCGAATGTTGGTGATTACATTTGAGGACTTCTGGGGATAGGAAGACAGAGGTTTCCAACACCTTGAAGTTGAGGGATTCCTTGCTGAGGAAGACAGAGGTTGCCAACTACCTTGAAGTTGAAGGCTTGCAGGGATAGCAAGACAGAGACTCCGATCTTCGTATCGAGGGCTTACCCTGGTGTGGGTAAGACAGACTTGCTTGAAAGTATAAATCAAGGGACCGTTATCCAAGGTTGTTGGATACCCTTCTCTTTGGGTTAAAAGACTTATATCTTGTTACTTGTAGTTTTACTACTTGTTTATTTCCGCTGAATTTTTTATTATAAGGAAAGTATAACTTTCTTATACTTCCTTACTTGTACTCTGTTTCATTTAGATTCTATACGCTTTAAGGTAGAATCTCATATTGTAATCTTTTGTTAAGTTTCAATTTCCGGAACCATATTTCCAGAACCTATTTTCGGAATCTCTTTCCAGTCTTAAGAAAGTTCATAGGACTTGAAGTTTATAACTTCAATCCTTTTACAAGTTTTCAATCGGTGTTAGAGGTGTTGTGAATTCTCTTATTTTAACCTTTTTAAACTTGGATATTTCCTTTGTTTAAAGGATTTTTTTAAAGTATACAATTCACCCCCCTCTTGTATATTAAGCATCTACATCATTATTTCGATCCTACAATTGGTATCAGAGGAGGGTCTCTGAAATACTTGTACTCACATGTAAGTTTTTATTCCGAACTTTGTCATTCCAAACTTTATCATTCTGAACTTTGTCATTCCGAACTTTCTCATTCTGAATTTTGTCATTCCAAACTTTGTGATTACGAACTTTTTATACTAACAAGTTTGTGTGCCGAAGGTTGTTTTAAGTATGACAGGAATTAATGTTGGTTCTATTGATAATATAAATCCTACAAGACCACCAATATTTGATGGTAATGACTATGAGTACTGGAGAGATCGAATGAAGAATTTCGTTATCAATACTGGAGTAGACAACTTTGTTATGCTTACTGGTGATTATAAAATTCCTGATAAGGAAGTAAGAACTTTCACTAACCAGGAAAATCACGAGTATCAACTCAATTATAAGGTACACAATACTCTACTTTGTTCAATGACTAGGAATATATATAGCCAAATTTCTTCTTGTGAAGCAGCTAATTGTATCTGGAAGAAGTTAGAGGGTACACATTTTGGAACTTCTAAAGTGATTGAGACTAGGAGAGCTATGCTTAGAGATGAATACCATGGCTTCAACTTTCCTTATGGTGAACCAATTTGTAAAGTTCAATAGAGATTTATGACTATTTTCAACAACCTATAGTCTATGGGAGAAAAAGGGTTAGATGATGAAGCACTTGTGGATAAGATAATTGATATTATGCCCAATGAGTGGGAATCCAAAAGAACCGCTATAGATGAGAATAGGAAGGTCACTCAAATCTCTCTTGATGAATTATTTGGAACTCTTCTTCAACACGAAACAAGAATGAAGAGAGATGCTGACAATATCAAAAAGAATAATGGAAATGGTACTGTTGCTTTTACAACAACATCAAATCAAATGAAAGCTAAGACTCCAGAGAGAATAACCAGATCCAAGTCTAAGAAAGTTATTTTCCAATCCGAATCTAGTGAGAGTGAAATATCTGAAAATGAGTTATCAAATCTTGCTCGAAGGATGAACAAGATAGCTAGCCAGAGAAGTTTCTAATCCAAGTATAAGAAAAAGGACAGGAAAGATAAGAAAGATGGAGAAGTCACTTTTTATGAATGTAAGAGAGATGGACATATTAGACTAGAGTGCCCTTTGCTTAAAAAGAAAGAAAGGAAAGAAAGGCATTCAGAAAGGAACAGAAAGAAGTATTATAAAGCCAAAGATAAGAAAGTTTTGAAAGCTAATGATACCTAGAGTGCTAGTGGTGGTGACCCTTTAGATGAATCTTTCAATTATGAATCTTAAGGACAGAAGAATCTTGGTCTTATAGCCAGATTACCTATTGATAATCATTGTTTTATGGCTAAGGTACGAAATGCTGAATCATTGACCAATGTATCTTTAAATTCTAATGATAGTAAGTATAATAACTCTTCTGATGAAGAATCATCTTCTGATGAAGAAAATACTTTACCTACTTATGAAGAAGTCTCTAGATTTGCTGAACTTCTTGAAATTGAGAATTCCAAACTCAATAAGAAACTTGATAAGGCAAACTCTAGGAATTCTATTCTTACAAAAGAGATATCAGATCTTTCTAAAGATCTAGATAGGAAAAATGCTAATTTTGAAAGTATTTCAAAAAATCTTGAGGAAGTAAGTTCTGAGAAGAACAAACTTTCCAAAGAATTAGAAAAAGTATTTTCTAAGAAAAATGTTTTTGAGCCTAGCTCTAGTTCTAAATCTAATGATTTTGAAGATAAAAACTTGGTTATAAAACTCAAGTCCGAAATTTTTTCCTTAAAGAAGTGTTTATCAAACTTTACCCATGGTAAGGAAAATTTTGATAAAATGTATTCCCAAATACGACCTTTAAGAAATAAATCCGGATTTGGTTATACCAATGCAAAACCAATTTTTAGTAACAATTATTTTGTTCCTCAAAGTGCCCCATTTTGTACTAAGTGTCAATGTGGTGTCACTAGGAAAATAATTATTCCTTAAACAAAACCCAATCTCTAGGATTTCACAAAGCTTACTTTTCTAAGAAGATGTGGGTTCCTAAAATTTTGTTATCTGGTAATATCGGATCCAAACAAGTTTGGATTCCGAAAGTCTAATTCTCTTCTTGATTTCAGGAAAATAAAGAGAGTACCAGCAACAATACATGGTACATGGATAGTGGATGTTCCCGGCACATGACTGGTAACAAAAGCTATTTTGAAAAGATTATCAAAACGAAAGGAGGAAAGGTAACTTTTGAAGATAATGCTAAAGGAGAAATTGTTGGTATTAGTAATATTGTTCTTTTAGGTAAAACTTTGATTTCAAATGTTATTTTTGTTAAGGGTCTTAAGCACAACCTCATTAGCATAAGTCAATTATGTGATGAAGGTTACCTTGTGAATTTTAGGAATGATAAGTGCTTAGTTCACAATTCCAAGGAAGAATTTATTCTCTCAGCCAATAGGCATGAGAATGTTTACACCTTAAACTTAGAAGACCTCAAGATTCAAGATTTACCTTGTCTAAGTGCAATGGAAAATCATTCCTGGTTATGGCATAGAAGACCAGGTCACTGTAACCTTATGAACTTATGAAAACTCTCTAAGAAGAAACTAGTTAAGGATCTACCGGAGCTTAGATTTGATTCTTCTAAAGTTTGTGATCCTTGTAAATATGGAAAGAAACATAAATCTAGTTTTAAATCAATCGGTGAAGTCTCAACAACTGATTCATTACAGTTAGTGCACATGGATCTTTTTGGTCCAACACAAACTGGAAGTATTGGAGGAAAATACTATGTGTTTGTTCTAGTTGATGATTACACTAGATTTACTTGGGTTTATTTTCTAGCAAAGAAATCTGAAGCTTTTTCTTATTTCAAAAATTTTAGAGCTCAAGTTAAAAATGAGAAAAACCTTCCATTTAAAACTATTCATAGTGAACATGGAGGAGAATTTCAAAATTCTAATTTTGAAACTTTTTGTAGTAAAAAAGGTATTACTCACAATTTTTCAGCACCTAGAACTCCTCAACAAAATGGTGTAGTTGAGAGAAGAAATAAAATTCTTCAAGAGATAACTAGAACCATGTTGAGTGAATATTCTATAGCTAGACATTTCTGGGTTGAAGCTGTAAGTACTTATTGCTATACTATAAATTGAGTTTTGATTAGACCTTTTCTTAATAAAACTCCTTATGAGTTATGAAATGGTAGAAAACCAAGACTATCCTACTTCAATGTTTTTGGTTGCAAAGTATTCATTCTGAATACTAAATATAACCTACATAAATTCACACCAAAACTTGATGAAGGAATTTTCTTAGGTTATTCCAAAACTTCTAAGGCTTATAGAGTTTTTAATAAAAATACCTGTACTGTTGAAGAAACAGTACATGTAAAATTTGATGAGTCTGATCCTTTTGTTTTTAAACCATCCCAGCCTACATCTTCGGATGTGTTTTCAAAAACTGATTGTCAACCTTTGATAGAAGAACCTTCTGATAAGGAAAATGTTCAAGAAGATACTTCTGAAACATTTACCCTAGAAGATTTTCTACCCTATGTTGATGAACATGTTTTACAAAAACCAAATCAGGTGTTCCTTAAGAATCATCCCAGTAATAGTATCATTGGTGATGTAAATCAACCTGTAAGGACTAGAAGTTCCTTAAGAAATGAAGTAGAACATCTAGCATTTCTTTCCCAATTAGAACCTAAAATCACTAATGAAGCTTTAGGTGATGATGATTGGATCAAAGCCATGCAAGATGAACTAAATGAATTCGAAAGGAATAAAGTCTGGACCTTGGTTGAAAGACCTAAGGAAACTTCTGTTATTGGAGTAAAATGGGTTTTTCGAAATAAATGTGATGAAAATGGATTCATAGTAAGAAATAAAGCTGGACTTGTTTCTAAAGGTTATAATCAGCAAGAGGGAATAGACTATGAAGAAACCTATGCTCCAATATCCAGAATTGAATCTATCCATATTCTACTTTCCTTTGCAGCATTCTTCAATTTCAAACTTTTCCAAATGGATGTGAAATGTGCTTTTCTTAACGGTTATGTCCAAGAGGAAGTTTTTTTTTGAACAAACTCCTGGCTTTGAAGATACAAAACATCCTAATCATGTTTTTAGACTTACCAAATCTTTGTATGGTCTTAAACAAGCCCCACGAGCCTGGTATGATAGACTCATTGGATTTTTGCTTCAAAATAACTGTGTTAAGGGAAATGTAGATCCGACCCTTTTTATAAATAAAGATAAGAAAAATGTTTTGATTGTTCAAATTTATGTTGATGACATCATATTTGGTTCAACTCAGCAATCTTTAACCGACTCTTTTGCAAGTCTAATGAAATCTGAGTTTGAAATGAGCATGATGGGTGAGTTAAATTTTTCCTTGGTTTTCAAATTTCTCAAAAACCAGAAGGAACCTACATATCTCAACATAAGTATATTAAAGATCTTCTTAAAAAGTATGGTTATGACAACACTAAGAGTATAAGTACTCCTATTGGTACCTCAAACTCTTTAGATCTTGATGAAGCTGAGAAACCAGTTGATTAAACATCCTTTAGAGGTATGATAGGAAGTTTACTTTACTTAACAGCTAGTCGACCAGAATTAATGTTCTCAGTATGCTTATGTGCCAGATATCAATCCAATCCTAAGGAATCTCACTTAAAGGAAGTAAAAATAATTTTTCGCTACCTTAAGGGAACCATGGATCTAGGATTATTTTATACTTCGGAAAATGATTTTGTTCCAAAAAGATTTTCTGATGCTGAATTTGGTGGGTGTAGAATGGATAGAAAAAGTACATCTAGAACTTGTCATTTATTAGGAGATTAATTAGTTTCTTGGTCCTGTAAGAAGCAACATTCTGTAGCACTCTCCACTGCTGAAGCTGAATATGTTGCAGCTGGAAGTTGTTGTGCTCAAGTATTGTGGATGCAACACACACTCACAGACTATGGCTTGAGCTTTACTAAAACTCAAATTTTGTGTGATAACACAAGTGCTATTGCCTTAAGTAAGAACCCTGAACATCACTCTCATGCAAAACACATAGATATTAGGCATCACTTTATTAGGGATCACACACAAAAAGGATATATCATTCTTTAGTTTATCGGAACGCAAGATCAACTTGCTGATATTTTCACAAAATCATTACCCTCCGATAGATTTGAATACATTAAACAAAATTTAGGAATGATAACTGCAAGGTAATCATTGTTTATTAACTTCTTGTTGAAAAATTCTCCTAAGAGTAATAAAATCCTCTTCATAGGGGGAGTACATTTGGTTTTTAGAGTTTTTTTTTTAAAAAAACTTCAGGAACTAAACTTTCGGAATGAAATTTTCTGAAACTAAAATTTACGGAATAAGAATTTCTGGAACTGAAATTTTCAGGACTGAAATTCTCGGAATGAAAACTTCCGGAACTAAACTTCCAGAATGGAATTTTTCGTACTAATAATTTTGTAACGAGATTTCTGGAATGGAGATTTTTGGACTGGAGTTTTCGTAACGAAGTTTTTGTACTGCAACTTTCGTAATGAAGTTTTTTTCCCCTTCAAGAAGAATATTACCAATTTCGAATAATATTTCTTGTCAATCCGTAAGTTATGATTTTACTACTTATAGTTTTGTAATCAAATTTTGCTTACTGGTATCTTCCTTGTTTAGTTCGGATTCTAATTTTTCCTCAAATCTGAATGTTTTCTTTAAAAAAAAAACCTCAAAAGATCGGAGTCAATTTTTTCCTTGAGGGACTGTTCTCAACCGTCAGATCAGATCAAAGTTTTTTCAACCGTTATATGGCTTTTGGAAGACCAACGGTTAAAATCTTTGCCTATATAAAGGGGACCCCGAGACTCGTCCCACATCGATTTTTCAATCTTTTGCGTCTCGAAGCTCTGCTGCTCCTCTTAAGGCCAGTTCCGAATCTTGTGAAGCCAATCCAAATCTTATAGTTTATTTCATTCCGAATGTCTGTTGAAGCAACCTCTCAAGATATGTCAACTATCAAACCAATTTCAAAGTGGTTAGTTTACAGAGAAAGGTTAGTTCATCCAGATTTTTATAAGCTTGATTCTCTTATTTCAAAGAATATTAGACTCAATGGATGGGAAGATGTATGCATAGATAAGTCAGATAAACAGGATCCGGTTTATACTGACATGTTGATAGAGTTTTATGAGTCTTTTTCCTTCATGGTGGAAGATGGTAGAGAAAGGTTTTCTTTTAAGTCTTATGGGAAGACTTATAAACTTTCTTACACTAAGGCAGTAAGCCTGGTTGGTATAGAATATGAGGGAGAAGCTGAATTCTTTTCTCAAAAACTTCCTGATGTGCAAGGAAGTTTCAATAAGGAGAAGGCACTAAAGTGTCTTGGGATTAAGGATGATTCAACAGCTAAGATTTCTTGGCTCACTCCGAATAATAGAATACTTCAACTATGGGTGCAAGGTTTTCTGGTTCTGAGAAGAGGAGATAAAGATAATCTGAAGAAGAGTGATATCTATGTCTTAGATTTTTTGGTAAATATAAGAAAGATAAATCTGATAAGGCATGTCTTGGTTACGATCAAGAATATAAAAGAAGGAAATCTGAGAGCTCAGATTATGATGTTTCCTGCCTTATTGTCTAAGTTGATTGTTCATTTCTTAGAATCTTTCAAAGTTTCCTGCAAATCAAAGATCCGAAATTGCAAGCTCATGCTTGTCAGTGATGATATGCTTAAAAGAATGAAGATGGGATTTTCTAGTGAATCCGGAGAATTTTACCCCCTATCCGTGGAGGAATTTGAAATAGCTGAAAAAGAATCTCCAGAACCTTCAAAAAAGCAAAGGAAGAAGAGAAAGGCTAAGGAAGTAGTTACTGATGAAGAAGTTCCTCAGCCTAAGGAAACTGAATCCGCACCTCCCAAGCCGAAGAAGCAGAAAATCTATATAGATGAAGTAGCAGCAAAGTGGAGGAAAGATAAAGAAATGAGGAAGGAAGGGGATCCTCAATTCGGAATGGACCCTGCTGAGGCTAAGGCATTAAAAGAAAAAGATGTTGAGGAGCTAGAAAGGAAAGCGAAGGAAAAGAAGTTGAGAAAGAAGATGTATGAAGCTGAACTAGTGCAATCTTTGCTAAAAGATACAGAGTTAGCTTCCAAAAGGCTTCCAGTTCCGGAAACCTTCGGTGTTGAACCTTCTTTACCAGAAACTCCAGCAAAAAACTATGTCACTCCGGAAAAGGACAAGGGTAAAGGAATAGTTGTAGAAGCTGAGAAGGAAGTTGCTGAAGCAGCAGAGGAAGAAGAAGAAGAAGAAGAGGAGAGTGAAGATCTGGATACCTTGATCAAGCAAGTATATGACTACAAAGATAAGGCTGAATCCGCAAAGATAGTTACCTCAGGAAAGGGAGATGAGGAAACTAGCAAGTAACATCTAGAAGAAGAAGAAGAAGTGAATGAGTTGTTTGATGAAGAAGAATCCTATGAGAGGAACTTTTTTGAGGAAGGACAAGTAAGACAGAAACCAGATGAGGATCATATTGTTCAAGTTTCTGAATCTGAGGAAGTATCTCCAAATGTGAAATCTATTCCGAAATCTGATAAAGGGAAGCAGACTCTAATGGAGACACCCATTAAAGATGTCATCAGAAGGAAAGAGGTTGGTGGTACCTCTAGACGGAAGCTGATGCCAATTGAAGAAGAGGAATCTCAAAAAGAAGTTTCTGATTCGGAATCATCATCCCATGGGCATGATTTTGTGGTTCAATATCTGAGAAAGTTGGTGGACACAATTCCGATTCTTCCAACAATAGATTCTAGATGCCAGTTGCTGCAACAATCTATGAATCAAAAATCAGATTCTTTATCCATGGTTATGGATAAGTTTGTGAAGTTGGAAGCTGAACAGAAAAGTTTTCTGATCGACTATGACGTGCATAGGAAGTCCTGCAGTAAAGTAACCAAGTGGTCTAAGAGAGTTGATGAAGATTTAGTTCAATTTGAGAATTTTCAGGCTGAAGTTCAAAATGCTTTTGAAATGGAGGATAAAAAGGTTAATGAGATTTCTGAGAAGTTGACCCAGGAGCAAAATTTTCGGAATCAACAGGTCTGGGATCTGAATGGGAAGCTTAACTCAGTATCTCAAAATTGGAAAACTGAAAGAGATTTCCGGATTAAGTTTCAGCAAAAGATGGAAAAGCAAGATGAGTTGTTGAAGTTGCAGAAAGAAGCCTTGGAGGCTCAGGCAGAGGCTTTAAAAGCTCAAGAAGAAAAGGTAAAATCCTTGGAGAGGAAAAGAGAGGAAGATCAGAGAGACTTGAAGAAACTCAAAGCCTTGTTGAAGCAGCTCATTCCGAAGGAAAAGGAAGACAAATGAACCCACTCCGATCTTTTTTTGTAGTTGTCTTTCATTGTATTTTTTTCCTAACTCTAATGAAATGGTTATCTGGTTGGTTTGTATCTTGTTATATACTAATGTTTCAGGTAGCATACTTTCTTTTCCATTCCCTTAAATTCTTTTTGAAAATAACAAAGGGGGAGAAGGATAAAGAACTACTCCTAAGGAGGAGAAAGGGAAAAATTTCTAAGAGAAATATCCTTAATGAAAGGGGGAGTTTCCCACTACGAAGTTTTTCACTCTTATATTATTGAAAAATCCACTCCAGAAACTCAGAATACAATCCTTAGAGTTTCAATGCCTAAGGGGGAGTTAGTTGTATTCGTTTCTATCCCTAAACAAAGGGAGATAAGTTTTATTTTCAAAGTCTAATAAAATTTTTCAAGATCCTTATATGCTTTCTCGTAAGGATGTTTGTGCTTTCCAAAAAGGGGGATATTGTTGAGTCAATAAGGTTTTCCTTATGACTTTTCCATTCCTTCTTGTTTTGAAAATCACAAACACCTTATACTTAAGCAAATATTATTTTTACCCCCATAAGGAAAATTTAATTCTTTAAGGAAATATACCTTAACCTAGATTTTCTTATAAATAGAAATATTTTTCTTAATTTCAAAAACCGGATTCATAACCAAATTTCCGGAGCCATATAATGAAGAGATTTGGAGCATTCTATTTTTAGGATCCGAATTCTGGAAGTGATCTTTAATGTAGTTCTATTCTGAATTCTGGACTCCGAACTCTTAAGAAGTTCGACTCCGAACTCTTAAGAAGTTCGACTCCGAACTTTTAAGCAGTTCGACTCCGAACTCTTAAGAAGTTCGACTCCGAACTTTTAAGAAGTTCGACTCCAAACTTTTAAGAAGTTCGACTCCGAACTCTTAAGAAGTTCTACTCTGAACTTTTAAGCAGTTCGACTTTGAACTCTTAAGAAGTTCGACTCCGAACTTTTAAGCAGTTCGACTCCGAACTCTTAAGAAGTTTGACTCCGAACTCTACAGGTTCAGAATCCGATCCCTGGTGAAACCAGACTCTGAATTCCTATAAAACAGAATCCGAACATTTCTTAACATAGACTCCGAACTTCATTTTGGTTAGACTCTGAACTTTTGACTTGCTTACACTCCGAACTACTAATTAGATTTTACTCACAAATTCTTTGTTTCAAAACGATGTCATTCATTCAGTTATACATAGTTTGTTATAAAACGATGTCGTCTTATCTGTTTCTAATTAACCGTTGGTTGAGTTACACGTGTACAGATCCCTCCGAGTTTCATGGAAAATATGACCGTTGAGGAGGGAGCTGACCATTGGAAATTTGCCTATAAATAGGAGCTCATTTGAAAGAGCTATATAGACAATGAAATTGATCAATCTAGAAACCACACGTTGCTAAGGTGATTTATAGAGAGAGAAATATTTTCATGCCTTGTGCGTACTGAACCGCTCGTTCAGTTTTTGCTTTTTGTGACTCCGAATGTTGGTGATTACATTCGAGGACTTCCTGGGATAGGAAGACAGAGGTTTCCAACACCTTGAAGTTGAGGGCTTCCTTGCTGAGGAAGATAGAAGTTTCCAAATACCTTGAAGTTGAGGTCTTGTGGGGATAGCAAGACAGAGACTCCGATCTTCGTATCGAGGGCTTACCCTGGTGTGGGTAAGACAGACTTGCTTGAAAGTATAAATCAAGGGACCTTTATCCAAGGTTGTTGGATACCCTTCTCTTTGGGTTAAAAGACTTATATATTGTTACTTGTAGTTTTACTACTTGTTTATTTCCGCTGCATTTTGTATTATAAGGAAAGTATAACTTTCTTATACTTCCTTACTTGTACTCTTTTTCATTTAGATTTTATATGCTTTAAGGTAGAATCTCATATTGTAATCTTTTGTTAAGTTTCAATTTCTGGAACCATATTTCCGGAACCTATTTTCGGAATCTCTTTCCAGTCTTAAGAAAGTTCATAGGACTTGAAGTTTATAACTTCAATCCTTTTAAAAGTTTTCAATCGGTGTTAGAGGTGTTGTGAATTTTCTTAGTTTAACCTTGTTAAACTTATCTCTTTCCTTTGTTTAAAGGAATTTTTTTTAAAGTATACAATTCACCCACCCTCTTGTATATTAAGCATCTACATCATTATTTTGATCCTACAATCTAGAATCATCCTATAATTATTGGCATCAAGAGAAGAAGAAATGACAATAGGATGTGTTTTATTGTCCCCTAGGAAGGGATACTTGAATGCAATGGGAAGTTTCTTCAATTCGATATCAGGTTGGTTCATAATTTCAACAGAAGATTGGGACACTGGATCAAGATAAATTTTACGTCCTAGAGTTTTAGATAGGATTGATTACCCACATGTGTCTATACTTTAGCACAACGATCCATGGGTCATATGTGATGTGTAGGAGTCAACCACGCCTCAATACGAGGCACGGTGTGGCCGACACCACTATAACTGTGTCTCTTTTGTTTAAAATGGACAGGATTATAAGTGATAAGAACAACTGGCATACAGAAAACTGACCAAACACATTCAGAATCTATTTATAATTTATCACAATGATCCATGGGTCATATGTGACGTGTACGTGCCAACCTGGGCTCAATCCGAGTCGCGGTGTGGCCGAGATCAGTCTAAGTGTCTCTCTTTTGTTTAAAATGGACAACATTTTAAGTACATATGGAAAACCGACCAAACGCATTCAGTTTCCATTTAAACTTTAAGATAATGATCCATGGGTCATATGTGACATGTACGAATCAACCCCACCTCAATCTGAGACGTGGTGTGGCCGGAACTACTCAAAGTGTCTGTCTTTTGTTTCAAAAGGACATCATTTTAAGTGAAAAACATCAACTCGCATATGAAAAACCGACCAAACACATTTGGATTGTGTAGATACTTTAGCACAATGATCCATGGGTCATATGTGATGTGTACGAGTCAACCCTGCCTCAATAAGTGGCGCGGCGTGGCCTACACCACTCTAACTGTGTCTCTTTTGTTTAAAATGGACAAGATTATAAGTGAAAAGAACAACTGGCATACAGAAAACCGACCAAACGCATTAGGAATATGTTTATAATTTATCAAAATAATCCATGGGTCATATGTGATGTGTAAGAGCCAACCCGGGCTCAATCCGAGTCGCGGTGTGGCCGGGATCGGTCTAAGTGTCTCTCTTTTGTTTAAAATGGACAACATTTTAAGTACATATGGAAAACTGACCAAATGAATTCAGTTTCCATTGAAAATTTAGGAGAACGATCCATGGGTCATATGTGACGTGTACGAATCAACCCCGCCTCAATCTGAGACGCGGTGTGGCCGGAACCACTCAAAGTGTCTGTCTTTTGTTTCAAAAGGACACCATTTTAAGTGAAAAACATCAACTGGCATATGGAAAACCGACCAAACGCATTCGTATTGTGTTGATACTTTAGGAAAATGATCCATGGGTCATTTGAGATGTGTAAAAGTCAACCCCATATAAATCCGAGATGCAGTGTGACCGACACCACTCTAAATGTGTCTCTTTTGTTTAAAATGGACAAGATTATAAGTGAAAAGAACAACTGGCATACGGAAAACCAACCAAATGCATTCAAAATCTCTTGATAATTTATCACAATGATCCATGGGTCATATGTGACATGTACGAGTCAACACCACCACAATACGAGGCACAATGTGGCCGGGATCACTCTAAGTGGCTCTCTTTTGTTTAAAATAGATAACATTTTAAGTACTTACGGAAACTGACCAAATGGATTCTGATTGTGTTGATACTTTAGCACAACGATCCATGGGTTATATGTGACATGTATGAATCAACCTTGCCTCAATTTGAGACGCAGTGTGGCTGGCACCACTCAAAATGTCTGCCTTTTTTTTCAAAAGGACATCATTTTAAGTGAAAAACATCAACTGACAAACGGAAAACCTACCAAATGCATTCAGATTGTGTCGATACTTTATAACAACGATCCATGGGTCACATGTGATGTGTATGAGTCAACCCCTCCTCAATAAAAGGCACGTTGTGGCCGACACCACTCTAACTGTGTCTCTTTTGTTTAAAATGGACATGATTATAAGTGAAAAGAACAACTGACATACAGAAAACTGACCAAACACATTCATAATTTGTTGATAATTTATCACAATGATCCATGGGTCATATGTGACGTGTACAAGCAAACCCGAGCTCAATCCGAGTCGTGGTGTGGCCGGGATCAGTCTAAGTGTCTCTATTTTGTTTAAAATGGACAACATTTTAAGTACATATGGAAAACCAACCAAACACATTCGGTTTCCATTGAAACTTTAGGAGAACAATACATGGGTCATATGTGACGTGTAAAAATCAACTCCTCCTCAATCTGGGATGCGGTGTGGCTGACACCACTCAAAGTGTCTGTCTTTTGTTTCAAAAGGACATCATTTTAAGTGAAAAACATCAACTGGCTTATGGAAAACCGACCAAACGCATTAGGATTGTGTTGATACTTTAGTACAATGATACATGGGTCATTTGAGACATGTACGAGTCAACCCCATCTAAATCCAAGGCGTGGTGTGGCCGACACCACTCTAACTGTGTCTCTTTTGTTTAAAATGGAGAGGATTATAAGTGAAAAGAACAAATGGCATACAAAAAACTGACCAAACGCATTTGGAATCTATTGATAATTTATCACAATGATACATGGGTCATATGTGACGTTTACGAGCCCACCCGGGCTCAATTCGAGTCGCGGTGTGGCCGGGATCAGTCTAAGTGTCTCTCTTTTGTTTAAAATGGACAACATTTTAAGTACATACGGAAAACCGACAAAACGCATTCAGTTTCCATTGAAACTTTAGGATAATGATCCATGGGTCATTTGTGACGTGTATGAATCAACCCCACATCAATCTGAGATGCGGTGTGGCCGACACCACTCAAAGTGTCTGTCTTTTGTTTTAAAAGGATATTATTTTAAGTGAAAAACATCAACTGGCATATGGAAAACCGACCAAACGCATTCAAATTGTTTTGATACTTTAGGAAAATGATCCATGGGTCATTTTAGATGTGTACGAGTCAACCTCGTCTAAATCCAAGACGCGGTGTGGCCGACACCACTCTAACTATGTCTCTTTTGTTTAAAAAGGACATGATTATAAGTGAAAAGAACAACTGGCATAAGGAAAACTGACCAAACGCATTCGTAATCTGTTGATAATTTATCACAACGATCCATGGGTCATATGTGACGTGTATGAGTCAACACCACCTCAATCCAAGGCACGGTGTGGCCGCGATCACTCTAAGTGGCTCTCTTTTGTTTAAAATGGACAACATTTTAAGTACATACAGAAAACTGACCAAACGGATTATGATTGTGTTGATACTTTAGCACAACGATCCATGGGTCATATGTCACGTGTATGAATCAACCCTGCCTCAATCTAAGATGCGGTGTGGCTGGAACCACTCAAAGTGTCTGTCTTTTGTTTCAAAAGGACATCATTTTAAGTGAAAAACATCAACTAGCATACGGAAAACCAACCAAACGCATTAGGATTGTGTCGATACTTTAGAAAAACGATCCATGGGTCATATGTGACGTGTAATAGTTAACACCGCCTCAATACGAGGCGTGGTGTAGCCGACACCACTCTAACTGTGTCTCTTTTGTTTAAAATGGACATGATTATAAGTGAAAAGAACAACTAACATACGGAAAACCAACCAAACGCATTCAGAATCAGTTAATAATTTATCAAAACAATCCATGGGTCATATGTGACGTTTAAAAGCCAACTCGGGCTCAATCTGAGTCGCGGTGTGGCTGGGATCAGTCTAAGTGTCTCTCTTTTGTTTAAAATGGACAACATTTTAAGTACATATGGAAAATCAACCAAACGCATTCGGTTTCCATTGAAACTTTAGGAGAACTATCCATGGGTCGTATGTGACATGTAAGAATCAACCCCGCCTCAATATGAGATGCAGTGTGTCCGGAACCACTCAAAGTGTCTGTCTTTTGTTTCAAAAGGACATCATTTTAAGTGAAAAACATCAACTGACATACGGAAAACCAACCAAACGCATTTAGATTGTGTTGATACTTTAGAAAAATGATCCATGGGTCATTTGAGATGTGTACGAGTCAAACCCGTCTAAATATGAGATGCGGTGTGGCCGGTACCACTCTAACTGTGTCTCTTTTGTTTAAAATGGACACGATTATAAATGAAAAAAACAACTGGCATACGGAAAACCAACCAAATGTATTCGGAATCTGTTGAAATTTTAGGACAATGATATATGGGTAATATTTTATGTGTACGAGTCAACCGTGCCTCAATCCAAGTTGCAGTGTGGCCGAGAGCACCCAAAATGTGTCTCTTATGTTTAAAATGGACAACATTTTAAGTACATATGGAAAACTGACCAAACATATTCTGATTGTGTTGATATTTTAGCACAATGATCCATGGGTCATTTTTGATGTGTACGAGTCAACTACAACTCAATCCGAGGTGCGGTGTGTCTAGAACATTTCAAAGTGTCTCTCTTTTATTTAAAATGCACTTCATTTTAAGTGAAAAAAATTGACATACAAAAAATCGACCAAACACTTTCAAAATATGTTGATACATTAGGACAATGATCAATGTGTCATTTGTGACATGTAAGAGTTAACCTCGCCTCAATCCGAGGCATGGTGTGACCGGTATCACTACAGGTGTATGTATTTTGGTTAAAATGGACATCATTTCAGGTAAAAATATATGGTATACGAAAAACCGATCAAATTATGAATTGAATTCCATATTCCACATATAATTGTCATCTAAATTTTAACTTGAATTCTAAATGAATTATGTATGTTTATAATTACATTATGAATTCTAATTTAATTATGGATGTGTATAGTTCTAGGATGCATTATATGTTAAATGTGTATGAATTTGTTCTCTATATGTATGTGTTAGTTGGTTATTTCAGGTACAATAATTGTATATGTATGTGTTAGTTTATTTTAGGTACAATAATTGGATATAAAATGAGAGGGAATGCACAAAATGAGAGCTGCTGGGTAAATTGTAGGCTGCTGTGCAATTTGCACAGCATAGGCTATGCCAAGGGTTTCAAACCGTTGGCATAGCCTCCCTGAGTTTTTTACCAATGATTCATATAACCTTTGGTAAAAACTCTTTCCCAATGGTTTATAAACCATTGGGAAAGAAGATAGTTCTTGGTTTTCCCAACGGATCCAAACCGTTGGGAAAAACTATCCCAACGGTTTGGCACAACCATTGGGATAAATTAATTTTTCCCCAACCTATCCCAACGGTTCACTATAAAACGTTGGGAAAAGCTTTCCCAATGGATTACTTCTCTATGGCTTGCAGAACTGTTAGTATAACATATACCAACGGTTCTGTAGCCTTTCCCAATGATTCAGAACTGTTGGGAAAACTTGTATTTCCAGTAGCGGTTGAACCTAAGAATTCATTATAAGAGAAATTAGAAAATGATTCAATCCAAGTAGATAAACTTCCTTTAAGTAAAAAAGGAATTCAATCTCATCCTGACTTAAACATCCATCAAATTTTCCTTGATTTTCTATGGATTCATTATCAATGCTTCCTATCATGTGTACTTTATGAATTTCATCATCATACCTTATTTGTGAGCTTTCATTATAGATGTTCAAGTCTTGACTCATGTTTCCAAAGGTGATGGTCATGTTCCCATTTCAGACTCGAATAATAGAGTTGACTGTTGCAAGGAAAGGACAACCAAGGATGGTTGAGGTTTGTTCCTTATTTCCTAAGTTTGGATGGTTTTCAAGGACAATGAAGTTAGTAGGGTAGATGAAGTTTTCGACCTTTAGCAGAACATCCTTTAAAATCTCCTTCGGAACACTAATACAATGATCAACAAGTTGAAGTGTGAAAGATGTGTGTTGGAGCTCTTCTAGGCCTAACTAGCAGTACACATCATATGGGATGAGATTGACACTATCACCTAGGTCACACAAGGCCTTGACAACTTTTCTCTCTCCTAATTCAACATCAAGGTAAGGGAAATCCGGGTCTTTCAACTTAGGAGGAATGGTCCCTTGAATGGTGTTACTCACATTAGGATCCAAAAGGACTTGGTTTTTATGTGAATGTTTTATTTTAAAAGTGCATAAGTCCTTAAGGTACTTTGAGTAGGCAGGTATGGTTTGGATGGAATTGATAAGGGGAATGTTCAACTTGACTTGTGAGAATATTTCCCTCAATTTTTCACTCAATTCAGGCTTGGTTTTCCCCCTCATGCGTTGAGGAAATGGTGCAGGTTGTGGGGTTGTTTGTTAAAGACTTGTTTCTTTGACATTTTTATCAGTTTCCTCAGTTTTATCTTGTGGTTCATTTGAATTTTCATCCATGTTTGAATCTTTGGATGGGTTCTGAATTAGTTGTTCATGTTTCTCAATTGATTTCCCACTTCTTAAAATAGTCACAGTCTTTAGTTGTTCATGAGTTGTTTGAGTACAACTTGAATCTCCCCTTAAATTTGAGGATGGTACCACCTGAGTTGGAATGGGTGCCTATCTAGTTTTGATGGTTTTAAGTTCTTGTTTAAGGGAAGAGACTTCCGAGTTCATTTTTTCCATATGTATGCATAGTTGTTCTAGTAGGATTTGTGGAACAGTTTGGGTTAGTGCTTGAGAATATTGATTTATCCCAGGGGGATATTTTTGGAGGTGGGATGGTTTGTTGAAAATGGACTGGTGGCTGTTGGTATTGGATAGGTTGGGTTTGGAACTGGTTATGGGTTTGGTAGTTCTGATGGGGGTAATGATTTTGTCCCTGTGGTTGTCTAGGTTGTTGGTTATCTTTCCAGCGGAAACCAGGGTGATCATTATACCTTGGGTTGAAGTTGTTTTAGTATTGAGGCTTTTTAAAGTTAAAGGCATTTACTTCCACTAGGGGTCCTCCTTAAAGAATATCCTTGATGGATGGAATGGTTGGGTAGTTGTCTGTCTTATGGTCATGTTTGTCACAAATTGTGCAAACATGGTCTACATTTTGGATTTCATGGACTTACCTAAGGTCTATCTCTTCAACCTTCCTAGAGAGTGCTGCGAGTTTAGCCCTAAGGCTTTACTCTTCTCTAAGTGTATGAATTCTAGTAGTTCTTTGTGGCTTTTCAAAAATAGGTTAAGTTCCCCATGTTTGGTTTTGTTCATCAAGGCTTTCTAGATACTTGTAAGCATCATTTGGGGATTTGTTTTTAAAGGTTCCATTACACATCATGTCAATGAATTTTTTGTTCCCTGGACCCAACCCCTCATAGAAAATTCTCACTTGTTCAGGAATAAAAAAACCATGGTGTGGAACTATCATTAGAGTGTCTTTGAACCACTCCCATGTTTCATAGAATGACTCTCCCTCTTTTTCAAAAAAGTTTTGGATACTCTTTTTAAGTGTAATTTTTTTATGGTGGGGAAAGTATTTTTTGTCAAATTATCTTTGTAGTTGGTCCCAAGAGTTGATGGATGATGGTATCAAATTGTTTATCCAATTTTTAGCTCGATCCTTTAAAGAAAATTGAAATAGCCTCATATTATCTGATTCTAGTTGATGTGGGGGACACATGGTTTCTACAATGTCATTGAACTCCTTAATGTGAAGGTAGGGCATCTCGGACTCCATTCCATGGAATGTGGGAAGATGGTTTAGGACATGGGGTTTTAAGATGTAGTTGGAATCTCCTAGGTATTTGTGTCTAATGAATGAGGGGGCATTGGTCCAGGTAGGTGTGAGGTAGTCATTCATGGTTTTATTGATCGCATTACCCAAGTTTGGGGCTGCCTCATTTGGATTCCCATTTAGGTTTCCACTCAAGTTTATGATTTGGTTTCTTTGAAGACCTTCCATTGAAATGGGATCAATTTTGACTCTATAGTATTTGGTAGACTAGTATCTAATGGAAAGAGTTCCCTTGGTGTACTTGACTCCCCAACTCTAGGACTATCCACTGTAACTAGACGGTTTGGTTGATTACGAGTGTAGGCGGACATGCACCAAAAGAAAAAAAACGAGAAAGGGAAAAGATAAGATATATTGGGTGAGAATAGAAAAAATGGGAGAGAATAGAATGGGTATTGATATGACTTACTTGGGTCCCAAGAAACGACAACAAAATTTGATTCATGCTCAAATTTACCCAAGAGAAGAAGGTAGAACGGTCCTTGTAGTCTAGTTTGGGTTGTCGAATCCTCAGAGACCTAAGAAGTAACCTACATACACGTAAATTCCATGGATTGTTTTTGGCTACAAAGTGGCCAAATTGGTTTGATTTAAAATTGTTTTAAATTAACTCTAAGAGACTTAAGTGAATTAAATTTAAAAGAGTGATTTGATCCTAGGTTATCACTTGGGGTGGATTGGACGTATTTCCTTTTCATTGATTTCAATTTCTTATATTTGAGATGGGTTCATTTAAGAAGATAAAACAACATCATCAATTACTGGTTTAATACCTACATCCTATAATTCTAATCACCTATACACTTTAAAGATCAATGTTTTTATCAATTCAAGGTAAAGGTTCATATTAGCACTTGAAGCGTACAACCTTAAATTCAACAAGGATGATGAAGTTTAAAAATCATCACATAAAAATCTCAATTAAAGAAGTGATTAGACATTAATGGGGTGATAAATAACATCCAATACAGCCCCATTATACTCTATTGGATCAACCCATAAGTGGGTTATCCCTCCATTGATGCTATGGTTTCAATGGAAGCAGGAAGTAGACTCATGAGGGAGGAATTGAAGAAGTAAAGAAAACAATAAAAAGAAAATGATCACTCCACCGTTGTGTAAATAATTTCACAAGGTTTGGTGTGAATAAATTCACACCTTGAATCAACAGTATAAAAGTGATATGAAGAACAATAGAATAAGAGGAAAAGAAGAACTTTTATTAAGAAACTAAAGTGAATTGAACAACTTACATGCGAAAGAAAAACATGAGACAATAAAATCGCAGCATAACATTACAATTGAACAAAGTACCAACGATTCTCAACTCCTCCACCACCACTGCCTTAAATAGGAATTTACAGAGGCTTGGGTCGAGTTCCCAACAGTACAAAAGATCCCATTTGCGTATGGTAGGTCTAGGGTGGTGGAAAGTAAGGGAGAGGAGACTTTTCCACCCATGACTCGAGGTGGCGGCCATCTTGCTTCCACCAAACATATGCGCCTGGATGACCTTCTAGATGGACGAATTGGAGTGGGCCATAGCATAATAAAATAAAGATATGAATGTAACCTAAAATTATGTAAAGTTTCATCCTAAAATAGTTTATTTTTAACAAGATATGTGTAAACTGGTGGGCTGTTTTTCTTGGCCGTAGAATCTGGTCTAGAATTTTATCTTGAACTTGGGCCGCCTGAATAACCACAATAGATGACAAATTAGCACCAACTTATGAAGAATGATTTGTTTCTATATATTTATTCTATAATCCCACGAAATTTGGGCTTCATTGGGCCTGCATGTTGGTCCCCACATTCTCATCAGCGGGATGGTGTCCAATATTCCTTCTCCAGAATTGTTTGCATGAATTCCTATTTTGGTGGTCTTCTAATGTGAATATTACAACACTCCACAAGTATGAATTGTTCCCAATATAATTATAAACTTTAAAATTAAAAATGAAAATAAAATCAAGATCATTTTACACTTTAAATGATGTTAAAAAATGTACCACATAATAGTGAATTTTAAGAAGGAATTACAATCATAATGTGAAATGATGTTCAAAGTGTAAAATGCACTAAAAATATTGTTTATGAATAATAAATCACATTAATATTATATATATTAACAATGAATATTAGCCTCATTTAGTGTCTAATCACACCCGCCAACTTGAGTTTTTCTAGTCCCAAGCAAAATATATCTCAACAATATAAAATTCGAATTCTGTTTTCCAAAACATTTTAATACACAATGATCACCAAAAACCCTTATACCAAACAATCATGAAACCCATCAAAATATTATAATACAAGAAAGTTTCATAAGTAGATCACAATCCCAAGCCCATTCCTTTGTTCAAATTCATCGCCATATTTCATCCAATATCAATTAAGAGTGATGATGTGTTGTGCATCGCATTAGACATGGGGGTTCATAGTTATTCAAGAGGGAAATGATGTAAGATCTAGGTGGAATCACATTTCAATATTAAGATGAGTATTCAATTTTTTTATTTATTATTTTTTTTGATTTTTTTTTCAGTTTTTCCATGGTAATTGAAATTGCCCCCAAAAGAGTCAACCCCTGTAGCGAGAGTTTGCCGATGACTCCCAGACTCAAAGACCTTAGGGCACCAAGTAAAGTCCACATACTCAAGAATCATCTCGAGTTAACTCAATCAAAAACAAATTCAAATTACCAAAAATAGAGATAAAATTACTAACTTTGGGCTAGACAACTCTGGAGTCATGATCCCCAAGTGCCGAAAGCCACACATTAGGTCATTTCATTGCTATACGCACAAATTTATCATTTTTTAATAATTTTTTTTATTTAATACTCATATTAAAACTAAAGTAATTTCCAAACCTTTTCTATTTATTTGGGGGACCCCATTAACTCAAACTAATACCCCACTATCCAAAGGACATGCATTGTGATCTTTTTTTGGATGAAAATATAAATGATGAAATTTCACATTGGATAGCCACACTTTCCAAAATATATTCTCATGAAAATATAAAAGGATTAAAATCAGAATCAGGGCATGCTAAATTATTTGATATTCACTTTCAAAGTGTGAAATGTGTATTACCATGTTCAAAGTTAAAAGAATTTTTCCTTCCATTTACACACATTGTTTTTTCAAATTATCATTTTTTTTTCACAAAAGCATTTTTTTTTATTTCATCTCCCCCCCAACTTAAAATAACACTGTCACTAGTGTTTAAGGAAAATAAAATTTATAAGGTAGTGGAGGTATATAATGAGAGTTCAAAAAGGAAATTGAAAATGAGGATCATGGAATGAAGTCACCTATTGGTTGAAGTTGAAATTATTGTTGCTCCCTTTTAATCCCTTGATCTCGATGTCACTCTGAGAATTCCCAAGTGGAGAAAAAAAATAAAAAGATAAAAAAAAAGAAAAAATAACAAAAAAACTATATATATATATTTATATAATAAAGAAAGTAAAATATAAGTATATATATAAAAATTATAGAATAAGGAAGCACAAAAATCCGTAGGTCAGTGGTAAGTGTGCACCCCTGTCTCCCTTCGGCCTCAAGTTCGATTCCCCGCGGCTTCACCGGTTGTTACGGGGTATGAACCATGACCTATGACATGTCCCTTTTTTTATTTCTTAATATATATTTATTTTTTTTGAATTTTTATTTTAACCTACAAACACCTAAAAATAAAACGAACTGATGATACATTTTCTTCTTTTTAAATTTCTGGGTAAGGTATTACTCAAGGATCACATCACGTGACACGAATGAATATGGTGCTCCCCTTTCATACCCATCCATACTCATAATATAAGAACATGTCAACAGTCTATTTTCATTTATTTTTATACATCAAAATGATTAATTAATCCTATTTTAAAAATAAATATGATTCCAAAAAGATTGTAAACATGAAAACCACGGGTTGCCTCCCATGCATCGCTTTGGTTTAATGTTGCTAGATCGACTTAGACCCTTAAATATTTAAGTATTTTCCTCATCTAAGCTTGGTTCACACAAGTTTTCATCAACTTCATTTTTTTGGAATGGTTCAATGAATGGTTTGACTCTATGAACATTAACTTTAAATGATTGACCATTGGTGGGATCTTGAATTTCTACATCCCCATGGGGGTATACCTTATGCACTATGTATGGACCTGACCATCTAGACCTCAACTTTATCGGGTGTAAATGAAGTTTAGAACTATACAAAAGAATAGGTTTACCCGGTACAATGTTTTTAGTTTTAATATTTCGAGATTGGTAGGCTTGTATTTTAGCTTTATTGATTGTTGAATTTTCATAAGCCTCCATCATAAGTTCCTCAAGTTCATTGAGATCTAATTTCCCTTTTGTTTTGGCCAATGAGAGGTCATAATTCATTTTCTTAATTTCCCAAAAGGCCTTATGTTTAATGTCCAACAGCAAATGGAATGCTTTACCATAAACCAACCTATATGTGGACATTCCTAAAATTGTTTTATATGCGGTTCAATAGGCCCAAATAACATCTAAGAGTTTCTCAGACCAATATTTCCTAGAAGGATTGACAGTTTTTTCAAGAATATTCTTAATCTCCCTATTTGCTAACTTAGCTTGACCATTGGTCTGTGGGTGGTAAGCAGTAGTCACTTTGTGAGAAATTCCATAATTTTCCATGAGTGATGAGAATGGACGATTTAAAAAATGAGTTCCACGATCACTAATAATAGCCCTAGGAATTACAAATCTAGAGAAGATTTTTTTTTAGGAATATAATCACAATTTGATGATCATTGGATTTTGTGGGAATGGCCTAAACCAATTTTGAGACATAATAAATAGCTAAAAGAATTTAAATATATCCCCTAGAGTTTGTGAAGGGAACCATGAAATCAATTCCCCAACAGTCAAAGATTTCAACCACTAAGATGGGAGTGAGTGGCATTTGATTCCTTTTTGTGATGGATCCTACTTGTTGACACCTAGGAAAACTTTGAAAAAATGTGTAGGAGTCCCTTGAGAGGGTGGACCAGAAGAGACCATACTGAAGAATCTTAGGAGATGTTTTCTTAGAGGAAAAGTGACCTCCACATGCCTCACTATGACAAAATTTAAGGATGGACTATTGTTTAGATTCTGGGACACACCGCCTAATGACTTGGTCAGGGCAGAACTTATAGAGGTATGGATCATCAAACACATAGTTCGTAACATCATAAAGGAATTTACTTCAAGATTTAGTCCCTAAGAATTTTGGAATGACTCCTGTAACTAAGAAATTGGCTATATCGGTATACCAAGGGCTGTCACTCACAGAGTATAGGTGTTCATCAGGAAATAAATCAGACATAGAAAGGTGATTTGAGTTGTCTTTGAATTCCATCCTAGAGAGGTGATCTGCTACAAAATTTTCAACACCCTTTTTATCCTTAATTGTGAGGTCAAATTCTTGTAAGAAAAGTACCCACCTAATCAGTCTAGCCTTGGCATCTTGTTTTTGGAATAGATATTTTAGTATAGAATGGTCAGTGAACACAATGACGGGGGATCCTAATAGGTAGAACCTAAAATTCTCTAAAGAAATCACAATAGAAAGTAACTTATTTTCAGCGGTGGTGTAGTTGATTTGTGCATCATTTAAGGATTTGATTTCATAAGAAATGACATAAGGAGTTTTATCACAACGTTATCCTAACATAGCTCCTACAGCAAGGTCACTGGCATCACACATAAGTTCTAAAGGAAGGTTCCAATTTGGAGATTTCATAATGGGAGGAGAGGTGAGAGAGGATTTGAGGGTTGGTAATGAACCCTCATAGCTTTCTCTCTAAACAAATGGAGCATCCTTTACTAGGAGAGCACAAAGGGGAAGGGAGATTGAACTAAAGTCCATGATGAATATTCTATAGAAACCAGCATGTCCTAAGAAAGACCTCACTTCCTTGACAGTTTTAGGTGATGGAAGGTGAAAAATGATGTCAAACGTGGCTTTATCAACTTCTATCCCCCTACCTGAGGCTAGATGGCCTAGAACTAGTCCCTCTTTAACCATGAAATGGTATTTTTTCCAGTTTAGGACCAGATTATTTTCTTCACATATTGACAAGACTCTCTCCACATTCCTCAGACATCCCTCAAATGTATCCCAAAACACAGAGAAGTCATCCATGAAGACCTTTAGAAAATCCCCTACCATGTCTGAGAATATTCCCATCATGCACCACTGGAAGGTTCCAGGGGCATTGAAAATCCTGAAGGGCATGCGTTTGAAGGAAAAGGTACCGAATAGACATGTGAGTGTAGTCTTCCCTTGATCCTCTAGGGATACCTCAATATGATTGTACCCTGAGTACCCATATAAGAAACAGTAGAAGGCATGGCCTACCACTCTCTCAAGGACTTGGTCAATGAATGGTAAGGGGAAATGATCCTTCTTGGTAAATGAGTTTAGATTCCTATAGTCAATGTAGACCCTCCAGCCGCTACTCACCCTAGTTGGAAGAATCTCTCCATCCATATTGGTTATCATTGTGATTCTTGCCTTCTTGGGAACCACTTGGATTGGGATCACCCACTCACTCTCAGCTGTGGGATATATAATACCAGCTTTTAACAATTTCATAAGTTCTTTTCTCACTACTTCCATGAGATTAGAATCAATTCTCCGTTGAGGTTGATGACATGGCATTGAATCAGATTCCAAAACAATCCTATAAGTCCCAATAAATGGGATAATCACAAGAATATCAGACAGGATCCAACCAATGGCTTTCTTATGTTTCCTAAGGATATCTAGAAGCATCCTCTCATGACTGGCTTCAAGAGAAGAAGAAATGACAATAGTATGTGTTTGATTTTCCCCTAGGAAGGCATACTTGAGTGCAGCGGGAAGTTACTTCAATTCAATATCATTTTGGTTCAGAATTTCAACAGAATATTGGGACATTGGATGAAGATCAATTTTATTTCCTAGAGTTTTAGATAATATTGATTCCCACATGTAGAAGTTTCATCTACTAGATTTTCTTGATCAGATTTAGGGAAGGAAGTTGGAGTGGTCTCTATGAAAGTGGTTTCCTGAAAGGTTTCACTCATTGTTGGAACTAAGAATTCATTATAAGAGAAATTTAAAAATTACTCAAGCCAAGGGGATAAACTTCCTTCATGTAAAGAAAGGAAGTCAATCTTATCCTGACTTAAACATCCATCAAATATTCCTTGATGTTCTATGGATTCATTATCAATGCTTCCTAACATGTTTAATTCATGAATGTCCTCATTATCCCCTATTTGTGAGATTTATTTATAGATGTTCATGTCTAGACTCATGTTTCCAAAGGTGATGGTCATGTTCCCATTTCAAACTCGGATAACAGAGTTGATTGTTGCAAGGAAAGGACAACCAATGATGATTGAGGTTTGTTCCTTATTTCCTAAGTTTGGATGGTTGTGAAGGACAATGAAGTCAGCATAGTAGATGATGTTTTTGACCTTTACCAGAACATACTTTAAAATCCTCTTCAGAACCCTAATGCTATGACCAACAAGTTGAAGTGTGACAGATGTGGGTTGGATCTCTTCTATGCCTAACTAGCAGTACACAACATATGTGATGATATTGACACTAGCACCTAGGTCACACAAGGCCTTGACAACTTTTCTCTCTCCTAATTCAAAATTGATGTAAGAGAAACCCAAGTCTTTCAACTTAGGAGGAATGGTCCCTTGAATGGTGGTACTCACATTAGCATCCAAAAGGACTTGGTTTTCATGTGAAAGTTTTCTTTTAAAAGTGCACAATTCCTTAAGGTACTTTGAGTAGGCAGGTATGGTTTTGATTAAATCTAGAAGGGGAATGTTCAACTTGACTTGTAAGAATATTTCCCTCAATGTTTCACTCAATTCAGGCTTGGTTTCCCCCTCATGCGTTGAGGAAATGGTGCACATTGTGGGGTTGTTTGTTGAAGAGTTGTTTCTTTGACATTGTTATCAGTTTCCTCAGTTTGATCTTGTGGTTCATTTTAATTTTCATCCATGTTTGAATCTTTGGATGGGTTCTGAATTAGTTTTTCAGGTTTCTCAATTGATTTCCCACTTCTTAAAATAGTCATAGCCTTTAGTTGTTCATGAGTTTTTTGAGTAATCTTGACTCTCCCCTTAAATTTCAGGATGGTACCGCCTGAGTTGGCATGGATGCCTTGCCAGTTTTAATGGTTTGAAGTTCTTGTTTAAGGTAAGAGACTTCTGAGTTCATTTTTTCTATTTGTTTGCACAGTTGTTCTAGTAGGCTTTGTGGAATATTTTGGGTTGGTTCTTGAGAAGATTGGTTTATCCCAGGGGATATTTTGGAGGTGGGATGGTTTGTTGAAAATGGACCGGTGGCTATTGGTATTGGATAGGTTGGGTTTGGAATTGGTTATGGGTTTGGTAGTTCTAATGAGGGTAAGGATTTTGTCCCTATGGTTGGCTAGGTTGTTGGTTATCTTTCCAGCGGAATCTTGGGTGGTCATTATACCTTGGGTTGAAGTTGTTTTGGTATTTAAGCTTTTGAAAGTTCAAGGAATTTACATCCACTGGGGGTCCTCCTAAAAGAACATCCTTGATGGATGGAATGGTTGGGTAGTTGTCTGTATTATGGTCATGTTTGTCACAAATTGTGAAAACAGGGTCTACAGTTTGGATTTCATGGACTTTCCTAAGGTCTATCTCTTCAACCTTCCTAGAGAGTGCTACGAGTTTATCCCTAAGGCTTTTCTCTTCTCTAAGTGTATGAATTCCAGTAGTTCTTTGTGGCTTTTTAGAATAAGGTGAAGTTCCCCATGTTTGATTTTGTTCATCAAGTCTTTTTAGATACTCGTAAGCATCATTTGGGGCTTTGTTTTTAAAGGTTCCGTTACACATCATGTGAATGAATTGTTTGTTACCCGGACCCAAACCTTCATAGAAAATTCTCACTTGCTTAGGAATAGAAAAACCATGGTGTGGAACTATCATTAGAGTGTCTTTGAACCACTCCCATGTATCATATAATGACTCTCCCACTTTTTCAAAAAAGTTTTGGATACTATTTTTAAGTGTAATTGTTTTGTGGTGGGGAAAGTATTTTTTGTAGAATTATCATTGTAGTTGGTCCCAAGAGTTGATGGATGATGGTATCAAATTGTTTATCCAATTTTTAGCTCAATCCTTTAAAGAAAAAGGAAATAGCCTCATCTTAGATGATTCTAGTTGATGTGGGGGACACATGGTTTCTACAATGTCATTGAACTCCTTAATGTGAAGGTAGGGCATCTCGGACTCCATTCCATGGAATATGGGAAGATGGTTTAGGACATGGGGTTTAAAGATGTAGTTGGCATCTCCTAGGGAGTTGTGTCTAATGCATGAGGGGGAATTGGTCCAGGCAGGTGTGAGGTATTCATTAATGGTCTGATCGACCACATTCCCCAAGTTTGGGGCTACCTCATTTGGATTCCCATTTTGGTTTCCACACAGGTTTATCAGTTGGTTTCTTTGAAGACCTTCCATTTAAATGGGCTCAATTTTTGACTCTAGATTATTAGGAAGATTATGATCTAATGGAAAGAGTTCCCTTGGTGTAATTAACTCTCTAACCCTAGGACTATCCACTCTAACTAGATGGCTTGATTGACCACGAGGGTAGGTAGACATGCACTAAAAGAAAAAAAAAACGTGAAAGGAAAAATATAAGTGATATTGGGTGAGAATAGAAGAAATGGGGGAGAATAGAATGGGTGTTGAGATGACTTACTTGGGTCCCCGACAACGGTGCCAAAATTTGATTCACGCTCAAATTTACCCAAGAGAAGAAGGTAGAACGGTCCTTGTAGTCTAGTTTAGGTTGTCGAATCTTCAGAGAAATAAGAAGTAACCTACATACAGGTACATTCCATGGATTGTTTTTTGGATATGAAGTGGCCAAATTGAGTTGATTTAAGATGGTTTTAAATTAACTCTAAGAGACTTAAGTGAATTCAATTTAAAAGAGTGATTTGATCCTAAGTTATCACTTAGGGTGGATTGAACGTATTTCCTTTTCAATGTTTTCAATTTATTATATTGGAGATGGGTTTATTTAAGAAGATCAAACAACATCATCACATACTAGTTTAATACCTACAACCTTTAATACTAATCACCTATACACTTTAAGGATCAATGTTTTTTCACTTCAAGGTAAAGGTTCGTATTATCACTTGAAGTGTGCGACCTTAAATTCAATAAGGACGATGGAGTTTAAAAATCATCAAATAAAAATCTCAATTAACGAAGTGATTAGACATTAATGGGGTGATAAATAACACCCAACACATCCCCTTTATACTCCTTTGGATCAACCCATAAGTGGGTTATCCCTGCATTGATGCAATGGTTTCAATGGAAGCTGGAAGTAGACTCATGAGGGAGGAATTGAAGAAGTAAAGAAAACAATAAAAAGAAAATGATCACTCCACTGTTGTGTGATTAATTTCACAAGGTTTGGTGTGAATAAATTCACACCTTGAATCAACAAAATCAAAGTGATATTAAGAAAAGCATAATAAGAGGAAACAAAGAACTTTTATTATGAAACTAAAGTGAATGAACAACTTACATGTGAAAGACAAACCTGAGACAATAAAATTGCAGCATAACATTAAAATTGAACAAAGCACCAAATATTCTCAACTCCTACTCCACCACTGCCTTAAATAGGAATTTACAGAGACTTGGGTCGAGATCCCAACATTACAAAAGATCCCACTTGAGTATGGTAGGCCTAGGGTGGTGGAAAGTAAGGGAGAGGAGACTTTTCCACCCTTGCTCCGAGGTGGCAGCCAGCTTGCTTCCACTGAACAGATGGGCCTGGATGACCTTCTATATTGCCAAAGTGGAGTGGGACATATAAGAAAAAAAAATGAAGCTCCGGATTTTCCATAACATTCTGTAAAGTTTCAGCCTAAAATAGTTTATGGTTAATGTGTGTAAAATTGTGGGCTATTTTTCTGGGCCGCAGAATCTGGCCCAGAAATTTATCTTCAACTCGGGCCACCTGAATAGCCATAATGGAGGTCGAATTAGCACTGACTCTTGAAGAATGATTTGTTCCTCTATATGTGTTCTAGCATCCCAAGAAATTTGGGCTTCAGTGGGCCTGTATGTTTGGCCCCACATTCTCATCAGTGGGATGATGTCCAATCTGCCTTCTCTAGAATTGTTTGCATGAAATCCTATTTTCGTGGTCTTCTAATGTGAATCTTCCAACACTCCACTAGTATAAATTATTCCCAATATAATTATAAACCTGAAAATTAAATACGAAAATAAAATCGAGTTCATTGGGTACTTTTAATTATGTTAAAAAATGTACCACATAATAGTGCATTTTAAGATGGAATTACAATCATAATGTGAAATGATGTTCAAAGTGTAAAAGGCAATAAAAATGGTGTTTATGAATAATAAATCACATGAATATTATATATATTAACAATGAATATTAGCCTTATTTAGTGGCTAATCATGAATGAACATAAATTAAATCATGTAAAGGACAAATAAAATTTACTTGGTTCATCATCAAAGGGATATGTCCAAGGAGCATACACCGACAATGTGCTGATGTACCAAATCCACTAAAACTGCATTTTTTTAAAAAGTTTAGAGTGGAATCACTATCCATACTGGTTTACAACCAATCACAATTTTAAAGCTCAATGATCTCTTAACTAAAGTGTGATCACTTCTCCTTGAAAAGATAAACTGATAGTTTATAGACTTGTAGGTCCCTTCATCATATTAAATGAATGAATCCTCCATAATATGTAGATGCTCTGTTGATTTCTCACATTCATCCACTAATGAATACCACTTTACCACATGTGTATTGGGAAACTTCCAATCTTTCGCACAACCCTTATTACAACTTGCACTAAAGTTTTATGATTTACACGAAAAACCTATTTTTACGCATAAAATTTTTATTATGTGCAACTCAAATCTTACACACGAATTATTTTCTTATGCGCAACTCAAATTCTTATGTGCAACTACATTTTCACACAATTCTTACATGATACAAAGCCTCAGATTTATAAATGGGTTGAGCATATCAAATGCGGGGGGGGGGGGGGGGTCACCTCTTAGTTATAGGAATTGTCAACCCCTACTCACAAGATCCCAACACATCATGCAAGAACTTCTTTGAGAGTGTAATACCACATTTGACGTTGCATTGGTCACATAAGCCTCTTTGACGCAACCTCCTCTTTCATGTATATTTTAAATATTTTATCCACTTCACACCTTTTCCATTTTTAGATGTTCTGATCTCAAGGAGTGCCTTGTGCACAACATTCCAAAAAACACTCTATATCAAATGAAACTTCCTTTTCCAAAAACACATATCTCCATTTTTCCAATTTTGAGACCCAAAAATTTAGCAAACACTTGAAAATAGCACCACCTTATATCTATTATTTTTGTGCTTCCTCCAGGTCTTCCATTCCTTTACCATGGTACTTTGTCAACATATATTTTAAAAAATATATCTGGAATACCACAACTGACTAGGGAAACCCTCTTGGTCAACAAACACAAACAACCCAAAAAATGATTCAATATTACCTTGAGGGATTTTTTATCAATAATTTATCCTTTTATATGCTTATTCTTATTGTCTATACTTATTTTTTTATTAAATTTTATTTAATTTAATTCATTATATATATATATATATCATATGGTCATAATGTGTAACCTTTATTATTTTATTATTTGGTATGTTGTCATGAGTATAACTATGAGTTATTATTAAGATCCATGGGCATGAATTTTCTATTTTTATTTTATGGTATACTGGAATATACCTACACTATTAGTTATACCTTTAATTCATTAAAAATATTTTTAAAATTCATTGGATATCATTACTATGATTTGTGGCTCCTTGAATTTTCTAATGTCTTACCTCAGAGGATTTTATAGTAGCACAAAAACCAATTTGATCATTCTGGAATGGGAGGAAGCATAAATTAAGGGAGATATTTTAAAATTTAATTACTTAATAGTTTATTTATTTTTAGTATGAATTTTATTAGGGGGAGATATTATTTAATTTATATATATGCTAAAATTGGGCAGTGATTTCATAATTTTTATATATTTTTGAAACATGATATATTTTTTAATCTACTAAATCATGTTTATTTTTTATTTAATTTATGATGAGTTAATTTTTTTACTACTTAATCAGTTAAAATAATACATTTTTCAGTTTATAAATGTTTTAATCACAATTTTTTATATTTTGGATTTGTTATGATCATATTGTAATTTTAATGTTTTATTTTTTTTAAGCATGTTGTTTTCTATTATAAATTTAGGGGACAATTTTTTTATTTGGAACATTATTTTTTGTTTTTGTTTTTGTATTAATCATGAAAATGAGGAGAGTTTTGTGTATTTATTTCCATATTTGTAATTATTGAAAGGGGGAAATGATTAGAGTGACTTTTTAAACTCTTTCACTTTTGTTTTGATAATTAAAAAAACACTCTTTATTTTGTGTTTATACTTGGTTAATTTTGGTTTTTTATATTCTATTTTCAAGGGTTTTCTAAGTTAGGTATCTTACATATGATTTTTTGTTTATGTTATAAATATTACATATCATGTTTTTAGAAAATTAAGATATCTTACATATTGGTAGAATTAGTTTTTATAGATAATTATATCATTTTAAGCATCCTAGGAAATATGTTACACATATAAAAAACCTTACAATTTTATTTTTTGGGAAAGTAAAATATATTACATTCTTATTTGAGGATATTACATATGGATTTTTATAAATATTTTATGAAATTTATATTACGCATTGAAAATTTTCTCACATATTATATTTTTATTATGTATAATATGTCATGTATTCCTTTGAAACCCAAAGATATATTAAATACTGAGATTTTATCATATGAAAAAATTTTACACATATTCTCTGGATTATAGGAAATATATTATATATGAATCCATGTGTAAAATTATATTACATATCATGGAATTTTGGAAAGTTAGAAATAGAATTTTGTTTTTTATGGAGAATTATGGAAGTCATAATTTATTATAATACATTTTCATATTATTGTGATAAATATGGTAATGTTTTCATTCGTTTATTAATTTAATTATTCGAATAAATGTTTATAAATGTTTTGAGATTTAAGGATTCATCTATGAAAAATTTAATGTTCACTATTGTGGAGAAGTTTTTTTGAATTAACCATTGAAGTTTTCCTATAAAAGGAGGTTAGATCTTGGAAATGGTGACTCATGAGATACAATATTTGATATTTGATGCACTATAACATTGAAGTGCATCATCCTTTCACAATACCTTTTATGGATTACTTACACTTCATCATCTATATATTTTTTGTGGAGCTGAAGTTATTCTATTCCAAGCACCAATGACTACTTTGATACTCATTCATTTAGTTTGATTATTTTATTCTTTTAATATAATCTATTGTCTTATAATAAAAATTTATTTTCTTGTGCATGTTTCACATGTTATATGACCCTTAAAATGTAGAAATATGCGAAAGATTTCCAGACCAAAAAAATGACACAAAAGTTCTGCCTCAACTTGCAAAAGGAAAGGTTGGTTATTCATCCAACTTAAAAGGAAATAGGTTAAGACTATACTTAGAACGTTTGGGTTAGGTCTATATCCATAAAATACTGGGTTATTTACATTCCCATAAAGGGTTGATTTGGGTTTGTGATTCTTTTTTGATAACAGTGGATTATAAATAGTTATTACTTTCCTTAAAAAGTGATATACCATTTAGTACATACCATACACTTATGTTGAGAGTATAAAGAGTAAAGATAGGATCATTTAGATCTACACTACTAGAAAATCCTATTTCTCTCTCTTTTATTATATTTTATCTTACAATCTTCTCACTCTCTTCACTTATTGGTTTATGATTAATTTTTTTATATCTTTTATCCAGTAAATTCTATGTTATAAATTAAATTACTTTGATTTTTTATGTTTGTCAATTCACCTCCCCACTGACCGCTCGACTATTATTCCCTCAAGGACCAGCAAAGAAATCCATAGATAAATAAGTTAATACAACAACTACAACAACCTTCATACAAATTCTACTATTTAAAATATTCTCTCTGTCTCTAAATATCTCATAAAACACAATGATTTCTGGTGTCATCACCATATATACTTGATTTATCATTCATTGAATTTTTGAACTGAACTCTTCTAAAACTGAAATGGATATGGATTTAATTCTACTATTCCATTTTAATCAAATGGATTTACAACTACAATGTTATATATTAGAATTATTGATAATATATGTTGAAGTGGTTGAATGCATATAGTGACTTACATGGAGTTATTGGAAACTGCATGAAGCATGATGATTTGAATAAGGACAATGATATGAGAATACATGATGGCTTGGATAAAGGAATGAAGGAGAATAAGGTTAAATACACATGGGAACCAAAGGATGTTAGATTGGTTTGAGTTATGGGTGCTTAAGGACCTAAAGTAAAACTGAAGGAGTGACATGAGATATCCAAAAGATAACTAGGAATGTTTTGAAAAAAGAACAGGTAGTGAAAGAATATATATATTGATGTTACTTTATATCAAATACATGACATTTGAATCATTTAAGTGTGAAATAATATATAGCTTTAAAGTAGTGTGAGAAGTTTTGTAGAAGGATTGACATATTCAAAAGGTATTTTTTTAAAGAATTTGAAGTTATGGATCATAATTTATAGGTATACTTGAAATATATAAGTCTAAAAGTTATCATGGTAATTAGATGATTAAATAATACAAAGGTGGGAAAGAATCCAACAAACCATTTTAAGAGATAATAAATGTTTTTAATATAATCATGGAGATATCTGGTTATGAATAGATATTTAAAAATCAAAAAAAAATCAAAAAATCATAAATTCTACTCGAATTTTATAAAACTTTTGGTGAACATAAGATTTCAGAAAGGAAAAAAGTCTTCTTATGTGTGTAAGACTTAATTAATTTTGTAATAATTTTAGGAAAAAATTATTTTTTATAAAGAAAACAAGTTTCCCTATGTTCATAAGACTTTACTTGAGTATGGAATTCAAAGAATATTCTAAGTCTAGAAGATTCCATTTTTTCATAATACTTTGATATAGATTGTGTAAGAGTTATAACGAGTCATGTAAGGATTTTGATGAACATTGTAATACTTATATTTTTTAAAAACATAATGAATTTCATAAGGACTTTTATTATTCAAAATACCATGTTTGAATTTTTCAAGACTTACTTAGACTTCTTAATACTCTATTAGGGATTTTTAAGACTTACCAATGAATATATCCTTTACCATATGAGGAAAATCATCAACTCAAAAGAAGTGTACGGATCATTTTTTACTTGAAAATTATTAGTGAGTTGAAGATATTTATTTTAGTAACAATTCCATGATGGTAGATATTATACTAAGATTAAAAAATCATTACATTATTTTGTTTTTAGTGATGTGAAATTAAGATTAGGTTCTTCATAGTGATCACACTATGAATTAAATTTTCATGTCTCATGATTACATGTAAGGGGATACTATTAATTTTATATCATTATTAATATTTCAATCATTCATGAAGAATAAACTCACATATTTTTTTGGTGGAGTTGATACAATGATTTATGGGGAATATTTTTAAGATTATAAAGAATATAAATGGAAGGATTTATCAGTGTTTCCATTATAGAAAATATATCATACAATAATTAAGATAATAGGTTGGACCAATAATCATGGGAACCTTAATAATATATATATTGTTACTAAGATTGGAGGAGGATTTATATATTAAAAATATATCACATGTAATTATTCAGTGAATCTATAAAAAGAGAAAAATAGAAAGAGAAAGAGGTGTATTGACACTACTTATATTATTTGAAAAATTTGTATGTTAGATAAATAGAGAGAGAAGAATATGAGAAATATTGAATATCTAATAATAAATAAAAATAATAAGAATAAAAAGTTGATGATTGGAAATAGAAGGATTCCATCAACTATATTTGGTACTACTTATGAAATAAGGCTCAAAGGAAGAAAGTGTACCATTTTTATATTTAGATGTATAAGAAGTGTACAATAGGATGATTATTGTGTGGGATTATCCTAATCTATAGGAGGTATTTATACTACTATTAGTGAAGGAAGACACTATGTAATCTCTCACACTGAGAGGATACTCTCATCCAACATAAACAATAAGTGAGTAGAAAAATTGGAAGTTCAACTAAACATATAATTTTAATTGAATATAAATATATTTATACTTTAATTGATGATCATAGAGGTACCCATATGTTAATAAACTATTGAAGTTATTTACTGAAGTAGTAATCGAAGGGTAAGAAGTGGGAGGGTCTCTAGAATTAGTTGTGTACCTTTCTTAAAATATTGTAATATATAAAATGATTAGTATTATCTCCTAGTATGTAGATTCATGTTTGGTGTATATTTCTTGGGTTATCTATTTCTAGTAAATAAAGTAAAATCTATCCTTTCATGATTTACATTTCTGCTAATGTGATTAAAATTCGGTGAGGAAGAGTGAAAAAAGAATTAAGTGAAAGGTTGAACATAGTTCATATCAACGTAGAATAAATATCCTAAATAATGATAAAAAAGTGAAATAAAAAGGTTTAATTTAACCAGAATCCTGATTCACCACCCCCTCTTGGGGTGTATTGGGTTAAAACAAGTTTCATCAGGGACAAAAGGTTTCAGACTTAGTGTTCAATCCCAATATCTATATTTAGATTTTTTGTTCTCATGGATTCTATAATTATCCAAAATTATTTAATGGGATTAACATTGCTGGATGTAAAACATATGTTTTATGTTTTTACAGGATTAGGGTAAAAGGATTGTGGAATATGACAAAAGTGATGTTGTCCTAAAGAAGCATAGTGAATGCTTTCATGATGAGACACAAATAGTAATCAATAGTCATATATTCAATGAATTAAACTGAAAACCCATTCATTGTGCTTGGGAATTTTATTTTTATACATTATTGGAAAACATATATTAATGATTAGTGGAAGTAAATAAGGTCATAGATCTTACCTCAAGAAAAGATTTAAAATTTGGCCATTATGAGAGGCTTGTGAATTAACCCAGTGAAGATTTACTCACCGAAAAAAGAAAGGATAAAATGAATAAGAAAAATTATCCTTTGATTATGGACCCTCTAACCAAGGTTAGAAATTATAATTTTATTGTTAAATATGATTCTAACAATTATTTAGAAGACACATGAAAATATATAGCCCCAAATTCCCCCACATAAGTTGGAGAAGGTAATGATTTATCAAAAAAAGAGAAACCACTAGCTACCAATCTGGAGACTACCCCTGTAGTGATAAAGATAAGATAAAACCTTCTTCTTAGGTTGATAATACACCCTACCACAATGATGTTCTCCTAATACCTACTACAAATGATCCTTTAGTCCTGAATTATCATGTTTTTTCTACTAATTAATCCATAGAATTATGTTGATAAATATATTATATTAATTAAAATGATAAAATAGTAGAAATAAATAAATCTAATCAAAATAAGAAAAAATATAAATTTAATTAAAATTATTTCTTGGGTGTCAGTATTCACCATGCTACCATATTTTTTCCTTATTATAAAAAATAGGGTATAATGAGGAACATGACTCTTAATATTCAATATCTTATTTCAGAAAAAAGGATATAAGATGACATGAGATAATTTAAATCGATAAGCCAAAAAAACCAGGTCACATATCTCAGTTATTCATTTAATATAAAACATAAATGTCATCCTGTTAAAATAAAAATATAAAAAATAGTTATAAAATAAATAAAACAAAACATAATATATATGATAAAATAATTCAAATTTTTTAAAAATGAAACTAATAACAATCATATCATCATTTAACCACAAACTACATTGTAAATAAAATGCCAACCTATCAAAAAAATATGTGGATATATGCATTAATGGTGGAATAGTAGAGAAATATGTAATTTTTTGTTTGTGTGGTATTATTTTAGATTCATATAAAGTTATTTTAATTCAAGTATTGTTATTTGAGATAATACTGGCTTGATGTCATTTTATTTAGGTCAGTTTGATAGGATATTGATTGAGCAAGGACATGTTGGGTTAAGTCAGGTTAGCCTATATTTGATCCATGGTGTTTCTTTTTCATTTTACTTAGTACAATTTTATTTTTTTATTTCTGATTCCATTGGGTTAATTTTAGTTCAATTAAATTTATATTGGATAAATTATATTCAATTTATATTAATGATGTGCCATTTCATTATGTCCAACTTACTTTTTTAGATTAATTCTTTTTGGTTTATTCTAGAATAGATTTATTAATTTGATTTAGTTATACTTGTTTAGGACTTTTTATTAAAATTTGATATAGTTTTCTATTCCCTAATATGATTATGTATCATATATTCTAATATGTATTCATTAAGTTAGATTAGGTTTTTAATTTATTTAAATTTAATTAAATTCAGTTCTATTTGTTTTAGTGTCATTTTTTTTCATTTGTTTTATCTTTTCTTTGGATCATGTTCAAAATGGACCTATTTGGTTTATTATATTATTTTTTGTTTTTTTAAAGTTTATTTGGTTCAATTTCATTATGTTCTAGTTATTTTTATTTGGTTTTATTAAATTTTATTTCACTTTTGATTCAGTTATGTTTTATTCACATTTGATTTTTTATGTTTTGTTTAATTAAATTTAACTCTTCTTCTATGGATTCAATTTATTTTTTTCACAATTTCGGTTAGTTTTTTGTGCCCTATTCAATTTCATTCAATATAGTTGAATTATTTTACAATCAATTTTGTTCATTATTTTGAGTTTGGTTTTGTTTTTTTGGGTCAAATTTATTCCATTTAAATCATTTTGGGTTGTTTCTATTTGATTCACTTGGGATTGGTTATTATAAGCATTTTTTAGTTTACTTTGTTTATTTTTATTTTAGTTTGTTTTGTTATAGTTCATTATAATTAGAGTTGGTTACATTCAATTAGTTTTGGTTTATGAATATTTATTTTGATTTGATTTAGTTATAGTACATTCATTTCAGTTTATCTTTATCTACTTCAATATGGTTCATTTCATTTATGTTAAACTGGTATTGGTTTGGTTCAAGTATGTTTGGGTTGGGCCACTTTCTATATTTTTCTTGATTATCATGCATTAACTTCAGATAAGTTTGGTTATTTTTTTAATTATGTTTGGGTTGGGTTTAGATTTCTACTCATTGATTTACTATAGTTCAGTTTTGATTTGTTGTGATTAATTTGATTCATGTCTCCAATTTATATAGGTAAAATCATATTATATATGATTTTTATGTTTTAGTTTATATTTTTTTAGTCAAGGACAAGTCAAAGGTCTTAATTATCCTTTTGGATGCCCCATTTACAAATCCATATCTAATAGGATGGATTAATCCTATTTAATTATTTTAAGGCCTCTCACAATCTATCCCTTATACTCACTACTAATAGGAACACAATTAGGGACCAACTGTTACCCTAGGAGAGGGTAAGATGAACCTTTATTTAGGGATATTACTTAGACTACCAATGACCAAAATAATAGACTTCTTGAAGCAATCCAGACTGAGGAAGAAATATGGATATCCACTAAACTTATAAACCCCAAAACTACCTCATGGAAAAATTAAATAAATATTTCCTTTTAAGTGGATATATAGGAAACTTTTAAGATAGATCTTACTAAGGTTTTCTAGGATAACATCAAAGGTTGAACTCCACTGAGAGTTACATGTGCCACCTAACTCATTTTAATTCCTAAGAGAAAATATATAAAATCATTCCAATAGTTCTTCCCTATATAGATGTGTAATTTTCATTAAAAGATTATATACATGATCCTAAATTAATAACTCCCACCATTATTTCCTATCAGGTACTCAAAGGAACAATATGGGTTTACCAAATAGTACAATATCCATGTTATTCCTTTTCATTTTTACTTAGTACAATTTTATTTTATTATTTTTATTTCAATTTTTTTATGTTTGGTTAAATTTAATTTGGTTCATATTAGTTATATTTTATTTATATTAGTGACATACCATTTAATTATATTCATCTATTTTTTCATATTATTTTAGTTTGGTTTATTTTTGGATCAAATTTATTTAATTTAATTTAGTTATATTTAGTTATGAATTTTTATTTCAATTTGATTATGTTTTCTCTGATTTGGTATGATTTAGTTTGGTATATATTAATTTATATTCATTTAGTTATGTTATGTATTGTTTTATTTATTTCATTTCAATTTAATTTGTTTTAGTGCACTTTTTTCATTTTTTGTTCATTTTTTTAGATCATGTTCAGACTAATAAAATTAGGTTTCTTTCATTCATGTTGGTTCACTTCAAGTCAAATTGGTCCACATTCATTAGATTCTAGTTATTTATGTTTGGTTTGATTAATTTTTTGAAAACTTTTGATTCAATTAAGTTTAGAAGAGGTTAGTTCATAATGCATTTATTTGGTTTTCTGCCTTTATTATAGATTTTTGTAGTTTCATTTTCATTCAGTTCTAGTTGATCTTGAGCTAGTTAGTTCAATTATGTTCAATTCAGATCGATTCAAGTTATGTTAGTTTTGTTTGATTTTATTTGGTTATCTTTGACATTTTATTATTATTTTTAATTAAATTTATTTATTATTTTATTAATTTAATTTATTTTCAAATAATTTGTGTTGGGTTTTTTTGGGATTATTAATTTTGATTCAATACACTTAAATTATATTTTGATAAAATTTATTCAACTTGTATAGTTTTGGTTTGGTTTGTTTCAGTTCAAATTAATACAAGACTTTAGTTGAAGTTCTACTTTATGGATCGATGGATGATCAATGCAGTGATCATCAGGATATCAAAGGCATTGTTGAATTTCCACACTTGCACCTGAAATATGACGATCGATGCTCCCACATACTTTTGAAGCATCTGTGGATGACATTGAGGTATTAAACTTTGGATATTTTGAGCAGTGATCACTATTGATGAATGAATTTTGAGTGATGATTCAGATAGAAAAGGTAATTATGTGATTTAATTTTGTGATTAAAATTCATCAAGTGAAGATGCTCAGACCTTTACCATGGATTCACATCCTCGATAATGATGTAGTTATGTTGAGAACCAATGAAAAATTGTAAATCTCTCTCCCATTGTATTCTGTTGTGCACCCCATTACATGAAATTAGTACTAGAATGACATGTGAAAATTTAAATCCAATAAAAAATTAATTTGGCATTAAATTTTGAATATTTCATCATTCCAATCCTAACACCGTATATGAAATTTCAATTAAACACTAAATGTCCAGGTTATGGTCATTTGATGTTTTAAATATGAATTGAAATAAAAATTTGTGTATAATTAAATATTATAAACACATTTTTATATGTTATCAAAATTTTAATAGTTTAATTGAAACTAAGAGGCTAAGTGGTTGTGGTTTCTGATGAACTATAGTGTTCTTGTCAGAACTGGAATAATATTTCTGATGGGGTCTTTTTCAACTATATGTGGAATTTTTCTAAATAATATTTTATTTATTTTTTTAAAAATTATATGTAATATGAATTTTAAAAAATAAATAAAAAATATTATAAGGTGTTGGGGTGGTTGTATGTAGTAGGAGTACTCAATAAACCTTAAAAAAATAAGGTTGTTGTTGGAAAGAATTGTAACAGCTGAATGTTTTTATAAAATATTTTAATTAAATAATTTTTATTCTTCTGTAGCTTGATTTTCACGCAATAGTATGTTTAAACGAACCATGAGATGCACTTAATATAAAATTACCATTATATCCTATTCTTTAGGTTAGCAGGAATAATTATAACTAACTTATGAAAATGCATTATGAATTCTTTGGCTATTAATTATTTATGAAAAATATAAATCAATTAGATATTTTAATTTTTTGAGTGAATTACATTTGGTAATGAGATTAATGATATATATGTGCTATATACTAAATAATATATTTTTTCATATTCATCCAATTTATATTTTAGTCATAGGGTGTTAATAAAACTCTATTTATGTATAAGAACCAGTTTTTTTAAAAGGTCAATTTTATAACTTTGAATGGTGAACCCATTTTAAATTAAGATTTTTACACATTAATAATTTCTATATGAAAACTTAAACATGTTATTTTTAATTGTGATATAAAAATTTACTTTGGATAAATTTCTGATAACTTTCAAGTTTTGATGAATAGTAAAAATGCACTAAATTTTAAATAAAAATAACTTTTTTCATCGAGATAATTTATATTATTAAATTATAATATTGAATAGTTTCAAAGTATAAATAGAAAATATTTTTACCATTTAATATAATTTATGTCATTATCATTAATTTTACATTGAATTCATAGGTAAAAACATTTCAATCATTTGTAATATTTTAACTTTTAAAACTTGTATCCTCATTTCAACAATGGGATTAATTTTAAATAAATCACTACAACTTCTATGTTTTGAATTTGGAAAAATGGATTTCATATTTGGAATAATAATATCCAAATTGTGTAAATATGTACCTTTTATTTTTTTGGATATTATGAATAGTAACTTCAGTAATTATTTTATTTACCATGGTTAAAGGGTAAATATGGTAATTAAGGGTAAAAAAATAATTTAATAATATAATACTACCCTAAAACATATCTTAATCCTATTGGATGAAATATTTACAATCATTGTAATCCTTGGGATTATTTTGGGACCCCATGGATTCACCTGGATGTGAAAATGACATTTTATTAAAATTAATTTAAAGTAAAGATATTTATAAACTAAACATATACCTTTTACTAAATCTATTTTAATATAAGGATATGTAATGGATATATTTGATTATAAATATTAATTAGAAATCAAAAAATATTTAACAAATCATGGTATTTTATTTATAATTTTTAAATATTATATAAATAGTTTTATTTATGACACAAATATGATGTAGTGATTACCTCATTAATGAAAGATATAAATAAATAAATTTATAAATATTAAAACAAATGTAATTTGGTTTTTTAGATGTCATCCAAGAATTATATGGATGAAATTTACATATTACATTTTATTTAATTCCTTATTTTCGAAATACTAAAGTATTTATGATTTTTTAAAAAGTCAAGTATGAATAGTGTCCAAAATTGACACAATTTATATCTTAAAACATAAAGTAGTTTATTAAATGATATTAAATTCATAAAAATCTAATATTCGGCCAAATGGTTTATATAAGTCCAAAAATGTAATAAATAACTTTTTTTGGGTTTTTTATCCTGATATGATAATTACATTAACCCACAATGTTCAAATAACCTGATATCACAATAATATTAAAAAGGGTAAAATAAGGGTTAAAAAAAAGACAAGGATAAAAAAATATTCTAAACATGTCTAAATATTATTGGATGATTTTTATTCAACAAAAATCATCTTATCTTTGAATTAAATAATTATTGGACCATTTTTAGTTGAAATTTAATTTATTATAAATTAACATTTTTGAGAGTTTCCTAAAGTTCCCCTCTCATCTCTTATAAAAGGGCACCTCCTACCTCTTATCTTCAATCTATTTTGAGACTTAAAGCTAGTCCAAACCCTTCCCATTTCACTTATAATTATCCCTAGTTACATTCTATATGTCCTGGTCTTCTCAAAAGTCCAACTCTCGTACCTTAAGAGGAAATTTAAAGGAGGCATGTCGAGGAAGAGGCAATCTCTTCTACCGATTATTTCAAATTTATTTCTTCTTATACTTCCTCTTATTTAGTTGTTTCATTATAAATTAATAACATCCATATAAATAATATAACTATATACTATTATAAACATTAAAAAACTCTATTTCACCTTCAATCCATCTTATGAAAAACAAAATCACCATGCGTGCGTACGTTCGGCTTATTGTCTCCACGTCGAGGTGTAGTCTGTTTTTCACCATCAACTTACATGGATGGGTATAATGGTGGAAATAATAACTATATATGATTAATATAACATGATTATAATTCTGAGCTACTATAAACCATCCAATTTAATATCACTCAACAATTATGGAAAAAAACCGTTGCTCGTGCGCACGTACGGCTTACCATCTCTACAGTGCGATGTGATTCATTCTACATAATATTCATTAAATCATGATTATATAAATGAATTTAATGAATAAATATGATATATATTATACTAATACCAAGATTTACCATGCTTTAAATGATATAACTATAACAAAAAAACAGGAATAATAACTTTTCCAACAAAACATATATAAGAACGTAAAGAAGTTAATGCCCGAATAATGAGTAACAATGAAATGTTACCAAAAAAACGGATTAAAATATAATCATAAATTTTATCATTAAAATGATTATTATTCTGGAATAAATCAGTTACATTATTTAAATCATTATACAAGAGGTTCAGATACAAATGAAGCATATCAGACCTAAGGTAAGGGATAACTTTTCCAATATTGTTTTATCCAAGATTTTTTATTCGTAAGTATCTACTTGGAATATATTAATCATCCATGTCCATGTTTTATAAAAACATTCTACTAATTTTTTTACTATTATTCTATGTATATTTAAAGTCATTTTTACCCATTTTGACTTTTACTACATGGTTTGGAAGGAATCTTCCTTTTGTTTACCATATGAGTTACTTTTTGACATTTCTGAAAAAAGTACGAGGAGAATGTTTTTTAACTTATACGACATGAATGAGTTTTTTCATCTTCATTACAACTTATTTATATGAATATTCTTCTACACGTTTACAAGTGTATTTTCAACTAAATTCTTTTCTTTTAAAATTTCATGACATTTTGAGAAAAGAAATCTTTTTTGAAGAAAAAAGGATATTTTCCTTAGGAATGAAGCTCAAGTGTTTTACCAAAATTATTTTCCATATAATATTACATGGGTTTATGTTTCTATCCCTATTAATACTATGATCTAATTGTGTTTATGATGGAATTTTATTTAGGAAATCTATTTTTTTATATCAATTATGATGGAATGATGTTTAAGAAACCCATTTGATTTCATGGGTTATGAAGTATTGAATGTATTCTTTTTAGAACATGTAAGAATGATTTAATTATGAGATAGGTGGGACCTATATCTCCCTCTAATGCATCAGGTAAAGATTTATATCTCACGAGACAGATATGGGTGGAACGACAAGTAAATCTGGTTCAGTGATATAGGTTTGGAACGAGGAGTGAACTCAGTTCAGTAATAAACTTTCTTCGCTATGATGGTCTTGGAAACAAGTCTTTAATAGTATGAAATGATTTTCTATGAATATGTGTGTATGCCAAAAAGTTTTATATCTTATGTTATGATTATTGGGATTACATTGCACTTCTATGATTTATCTCATGACATGATATTATGATCTCTTATATGCAAGATAATATTTTCAAATTTTATACATGATTGATATTTCCTTTGTTCACCCTTAATAAGAATTTGAGCTCACCCTTTCCTATGTTTCTTTTCCCTAGGTCAAGAATAATGGTATTAAGTACGATATCCCAAAAGGAGTTTAGTTACGACGAAATAAACATGAGACAATGTAGATATTTTATGAACCAGTTGTTTATGTTTCCCAGTTTCTAAAGACACTATACCTATATGGTCCTGTTATGGTTTTTTTATATATTGTAATAAATATAATTCAATTCTGAAGTAATGTAAATGTATGTAATGTATGGTTCATTATAGTTGGTATTAGAAGAAAGGTATAGTTAACCTTTGAAAACTAGGATGAGAAAGCCTTAATAAGAACCATAAGGATATGTCTAAGTATAAGATATAATCCTAGGGTTTTATAAATGACCACAAAAAACCTAGGATAAAACCTAAAATGTCATAAATTGAAATTTTATTCTTGATTATGTGGTTTTCCTGTTATAATTAGTGTTTCTCACACTATACTTCTTGGTTTTAGTCAATGTATTAAACCAGAATGAACTACACTAATTATGAATGTAATGGGAAATGCAATGATTTTCACCCTGAGCAACCATATGTTATGGGAGAAGGAATGAAAAATCTTGTAGCCTTGCTCACACAAATTTCTAAATCTACGAATCATACAGGACTTCCAAATGAGAAATGTAAGGAGGAACATTCTATTGAATCCTTCATGAGGTAGCGTCCACCTTCATTCAGCAGGTCTTCTGATCCATTAGTGACTGAACAATGGATCAGTACAATTGAAAATATATTTTCAGTTCTAAAATGTTCTGAACATGATAAAGTCATCTTAGTAGTATATCGTTTGAATGGTGAAGCTGATCAATGGTGTAATCTTATCAAGAATACAAGGCAGAGAGATGAAATTTTGTCCATGGAATGAGACTAGTTCAAGAATATATTTTTCAATAAGTAATTTCCTTGTACTCTTCAAACAAAGATGGAGAAGGAGTTCCTTTAACATAAGAAAAATAATGATGAATCTAATGGTACCTATGAATAAAATTTTACAAGACTTTCAAGGTACGCTTATGGAGTTATTATCTAACCTAAGAGTAAGATTGATCAATTCTCTAGTGGCTTAAAACCAAGTCTCCAAAGGGAATTATCCATAAGGGGCTTCAATAGCTATGAAGAAATTGTTCGATGTGCTCTCAAGGTTGATATGAATATTGGAGTAAACCATCAGTCATATGGGTTTGATAAGAAGAAAAAAATGGAATTCAAAGGAAAATATAAGACCACACTAAAAAGAAGAAGAGTTTTCCATTATGCTCAAAGTGTGGAAAGAAACATGGACGAAATTGTCTTAAAGGGACTAGTAAATGTTTTAATTATGGAAAAGAATGTCATTGGGAAATTGAATGCCAAAGTGATGGGAAAAAGATGTCCAATGATGTGAACAAATAAAATTCTATGCCGAATGCACCTCCTACCTTTCAATGTTACAAGTGAAAGTAAATGGGTTATTATGCGAATAAATTCCCTAAACCAAGTGTTATTGATGATGATTAATGTCAAAAAACTCTTAATGAAAAAGACAAGGGAATTTCACATGCAATTACTATAGGCAGCATGGAGTACGATAATTAAGTGGTGAAAGTTACAATTACCATCCACTCTAAAGTGGAAAATGTTTTATTTGATTTTGGATCCACCCACTCTTTTATTTCTAAATAATTTTCTAAGGTAATTTCCATATTACCTCAACAATTAGATATTGAGTGAACTGTGAAAACTCCTAATTTTACAATAGTCGCATCCAATGTTTACAATTCTTCTCCAATTGAAGTTTGTGGGAAAGTGCATCATTCATATCTTATGATCCTTTCTATAGTGAAATTTTATGTGATTCTTGGAATGTATTGGCTTTCTTTATATGGAGCTCATATCAATTTCCAATGAAGGAAAGTCACATTTCATATTCTAGATCAATCTATAATCATCTATTGGTTCAAGGATGAACATAACCTTATAATGGAAATTTCTTCTATCTTATGGGTCTTGAATCCAATAAATAAAGGTTATTTATCTCTAATGGTTGGGTAGAAACTCATGATTGAGAATAAACCCATTGAACGGGAGTTTGATGATGTCTTTACAGAGGAATTTCCGAGTCTTCCACCAAAGCGTGAAGTTGAGTTTTCAATAGAAATAATACTAGGTTCTATGCATATTTCAAAGACACCTAATAGAATGGCCCCAATTTATTTGTAGGAATTGAATAAGAAAATCAAAGAGAATCTTGAAAAAGGATTCATATTCCCTAGTGCGTCACCTTGGAGAGCACCTGTTCGGTTTGTTAATAAGAAAGATGGATCAATGAGACTCTACATTGATTATCAAGAACATAATAATATCAATATCAAGAAAAAATATCCTCTTACTTTCATTGATGACTTATTTAACCAACTACGTGGAGCTTAATAATTTTTGAAGATTGATCTTCATTTAGGATATCATAAATTATGGGTAAAAAGGGAGGATATACCAAAGAATACATTTTTTACAAGGTATGGACACTATGAATTTATAGTGATGCATTTATTTCTTACTAATTCCCCTGCTATCTTCATGGATCTAATGAATAGAGTCTTTATAGACTATCTTTATCAGTTTGTGGTAGTCTTTATAGATGATATTCTTGTCTATTCAAAGCGAAAGGAAGAACATGAAGATCACTTGAGAATTGTATTGAAGACCCTGAGAAAGGAGAAGATTTATTCCAAATTTACCAATTGTGAATTTATTATTCAAAAAGATTCATTTTTGGGTCACATAATCTCAAGAGAGGGGATATTTGTTGATCCAGAAAAAATAGAGGTTATTGAAAGATGGTCGAGACCAACAATAGTAACTAAGATTCAAAGTTTTCCTAGTTTGGCTAGATATTATCATCGTTTTGTGAAAGATTTTTCATGACTATCTAATCCACTCACCGATTTGACTTGTAAAGGAGTTATGTTTGTTTGGATGGAGGAATGTGAAGATAATTTCAAAGAGCTAAAAAGAAGGTTATCCAGTGCACCAGTGCTCACACTGACTTTTAGTGGAGAAAGGTTTGTGATCTACAATGATGCATCCAAAAAGGGGCTGGAATGTTTTCTCATGAAAAATGATATGGTGATATCTTATGCCTCATGACAGTTGAAAATCATTGAGCAAAATCGACCAATTCATGATTTGGATTTAGCTGCAGTAATATTTTCATTAAAGATATGGAGGCATTATCTTTATAGTGAAAGGTGTGATATTTATACTGATCCTAAAAGATTAAAGTATATTTTTACACAAAAGTAGATGAATATGCGCCAAAGAAGATGGTTTGATTTTATTAAAGATTATGAATTCTCAATACATTACCACCTTAGGAAAGCAAATAAGGTGGAAGATGTATTAAGTCGACAAGACCGTGCGAGCTTATCCATGATGAGGAACATGAAAGATCCAATATTTATGGATTTTCAAATAAAGGATCTTGAAATTATAATGGAAGGGGAGAAATATTATCTTTCTCAAATGAATATTCAACCATCTATACAAGTGAAGATTAAAGAGGCACAGAAGGAAGATGTAGAGTTACAGAAGAAGGAGAGAAATGTTCCTGAATTCAACCTTGATTGTGATGAAATAGTAAGGTTCATGAACCATATTTGTATTCATCCCATGCCAGAATTAAATATGGATCTATTGGAAGAGGCTCATAGTTCTTCATTCTCTATTCACTTTAGTAGAACAATGATGTATAGGGACCTTAAAGAGTACTTCTGGTGGGATGTAATGAAAAGAGATGTCACTGAATATGTCTCTCGATGCTTGGTTTTTCAGTAAGTTAAGGCTGAGAGATAGAAGTCTAAGGGGATGTTATAACCATTACCCATGCCATAATGGAAATGGGAAAACATAACTATTGAACTTTTTCATCAGATTTCCAAAAACATCCAAAGTAGATAATGCTATCTGGGTTATAGTTGATCACCTTAAGAAGTCAACACACTTCATTGCTATTATATAGGATTTCTCTCTTGATCAGATTTTCCAGATATATGTAATGGAAGTGGTAAGATTGAATGAAGTACCACATTCCATTATATATGATCAATATATGAGGTTTAACTAGAAGTTCTAGAAAAGTATTCAACATGCTATGGATACAGAGTTAAGTTTCATCACTTCTTATGATTCTCAGACAGACGGTCGGTCCGAGAGGACAATTCAAACTCTAGAAGACATGTTGAGAGCTTTCTCTATAGATTTCAAAGGTGGTTGAGATCAACACCTACCTTTGGTGGAATTTTCTCATAATAATAACTTTCACTCCAGTATTAATATGGATCCTTATGAAGCCCTCTATAGAAAGAAGTGTAGAATTCCAACATGTTGGGATGAATTTGGGGAAAGAAAGCTATTAGGACCTGATCTTATTGATGAAATGTTAAAAAAGGTTAGATCTATTCAACAACACATAAGAGAATCTCAGAGTCAACAAAAAAGTTATGCTGAAAACTAAAGAAAAGACCTAGAGTTTGAAGTGAGTGATAAGGTGTTCTTATAAATATCTCCCAAAAAGAGAGTAATGAGATTTGGAAAGAAGGGAAAACTGACCCCTAGGTATATCAGTCCTTTTGAAATTCCGGATCGTGTTGGGAAGGTAGATTACCGATTGGTGCTTCCACCAAATCTCTCTAAATTTCATGATCTATTTTATGTATCTCTACTAATAAAGTACATACCCGATACTTCACATGTATTAAGCTCAAAAGTCATACCGCTGGAGAGAGATATTTCTTATGAAGAACAAACGATTGAGATTCTGGATCGTAGCAAAAAAATTCTACGAAACAAGACCACTCTCTTAGTTAATGTTTTTTGTAGGAACCATATATTTGAAGAAGCTACATGGGAACTTGAGTATATTATGAGGAAGAGGTATCCTAGTCTATTTATTTCCAAGTGATGAATTTTGAGGGCGAAATTCTGTTTAAGGGGGGTGGAATGTAACACCTGGATGTTTTTATGAAATATTTTATTTAAATAATTTTTATTCTTCAGCAGCTTGATTTTCACAAAATAGAGAGTTTAAATGAACCATAGGATTCCTTTAATATAAAATTACCATTATATCCTAGTTGTTAGGCTAGCAGGAATAATTATAACTAATTTATGAAAATGCATCATGAATTCTTTGGATATTAATTATTTATAAAAAATATAAATCAATTAGATATTTTTATTTTTTGAGTGAATTACATTTGGTAATGAGATTAATGAGATATATGTGTTATATATTTAATAAAATATTTTTTTATATTCATACAATTGATATTTTAGTCATAGCGTATGAATAAAACTCTATTTATGAATAAGATCCTATTTTTTAAAGAAAGGTCAATTTTATAACTTTGAATGATGAAACCATTTTAAATTAATATTTTGACACATTAATAATTTCTATATGACAAGATAAATATTTTATTTTGAAGTGGGATATAAAAATCTACTTTAGATAATTTTTTGATATTTTTCTTATAACTTTCAGGTTTTGATGAATAGTAAAAATACGCTATTTTTTTAATTAAAAACAACTTTTTTTATCAAGATAATTTAGATGATTAACTTATAATATTGAATGGTTTTAAAGTATAAATAGAATATATTTTTACCATTTAATATAATTTCTGTCATTATTATTAATTTTACATTGAATTCATAGGTAAAAACATTTCAACCTTTTGCAATGTTTTAACTTTTAAAACTCGTATTCTCATTTCTACAACGGGATTAATTTTAAATAAATTACTGAAACTTCTATGTTTTGAATTTTGAAAAATGGATTCCATATTTGTAATTAGAAGGTCCAATTTTTTTGAATATACACCTTTTGTTTTTGGACATTATGAATAGTAACTTTAGTAATTATTTTATTTGCCATGGTTAAAAGGTAAATCTGGTAAATAAGGGTAAAAATAATAATAATTTATTAATATAATACTACCCTAAAACGGGTCCTAATCCTATTGGATGAAATATTTCTGGCCATAGGAATCCTTGGGTCGATTTTGAGACCCCATGGATTCACATGGATGTGAAAATTACATTTTATAAAAATTAATTTGAAGAAATGATATTTATAATCTAAAAATAAACCTTTTACTAAATCAATTTTAATATATGGTTTTATAACTGATATATTTTCTTATAAATATTCATTATAAATATAAAAATATTTCCTACATCATGGTATTTTATTTATAATTTTATAGATTATATAAATAGTTTTATTTATGACACAAATATGATGTAGTGATTACCCCATTAATGAAATATTTAAATAAATGAAATTATACTTACTAAAAAAATGTAATTTGGTTATTTTGATGTCATCCATGAGTTTTTTGGATGGAATTGACATATTATATTTGAGTTAATGACTCATTTTTGATGTACTAATGTTTTTATGAATTTTTAAAAAGTCATGTATGAATAGTGTTCAAAATTGACACAATTTATAACTTAAAACATAAAATAGTTTATTAAATGATATTAAATTCATAAAATTATTTGATTCATTCAAATGGTTGATATAAGTTAAAAAATGTCATAAATAACTTCATTTGGGTCGTTTGACATGATATGGTAATTACATTAACCCGGAATGTGTAAATAACATGATATCATGGTCAGATTAAAAAGGGTAAAATAAGGGTTAAACCAAAAAGATAAGGATAAAAAAATATTATAAAATTTTCTAAATATTATTGGATGATGAGTATCCAAAAACAATAATCTTATCTTTTAATTAAATAAATTTTGGACCAATTTTAGTCCAAAATTAATTTGTTATAAATTAATATTTATGAGAGTTTCCTAAATGCCCCTCTTCTCTCTTATAAAAAGGCACGTCCTCCCTCTCCTCTTTACTTCATTTTTAGAATTCAATATCGGCCAACCCCTACCCATTTATCTTCTAAACTTATCTAGTTACATTCTATAGGTTCTGGTCTTCACAAAAGACAAACTCTAGTGCCTTAATAAGAAATTTAAAGGAGGCACGTCGAGGAAAGGGTAATATATTCTACTGATTATTTCAGATTTCTTTCTTCTTCTACTTCCTCTTCTTTTGTTGTTTCATTATAAAGTAATAACATCAGTATAAATAATATAATTATATGTTATTATAAACATGAAAAACCCCTATTACACCTTATATCCATCTTACAAGAAAAATCATATCACTTGTGTACGTACGACTTACCATCTCCACACCATGGTGTAGTATGTTTTTCACCATCACCATATTTGGATGAGTATAATGGTGGAAATAATAATTATATATTATTAATATAAAATGATAATAATTTTTAGATACTATAAAACATCCAATTCAATACCACTCAATAATTATGGGAACAATATCATCACTCGTGTGTACGTACAACTTACCGTCTCCACGGTGCAATGCGATTAGTTCTACATAATATTCATTAAATCAGGATTATATAAATGAATTGAATGAATAAATGTGATTTATATTATACTAATACCATGTTATAACATTCTCTAAATGATATAACTATAACAAAAAAAATAAGAATAAGAACTTATCCGACAAAACATACATAAGAACATAAAGCAGTTAATGCCCGAATAACGAGTAACAATGAAATGTTACTAAAAAACAGATGAGAATATAATCATAAATGTTATCATAAAAACGATCATTATTATGGAATAAATTAGTAACATTATTTAAATCATTATACAAGAGTTTTGTATACGTACGAATCATATCAGACCTAAGGTAAGGGATAACTTTTCCAATCTCGTTTTATCCGAGATTGTTTTTTCGTAAGTATCTACTCGGAATATATTTATCATCCATGTCCATGTTTTATAAAAATATTATCATAAAATGTTTAATATCCTTATATGTATGTTTAAATTAATTTTTACCCATTTTGACTTTTATTACATGGTTTGGAAGGAATCTTCCCTTTATTTACCATATGGGGTACTTTTTGACTTTTTCGAAAAAAGTACAAGGATAATGTTTTTTTAAACTTATACAAAATGAATGAGTTTTAACATATTCATAATAGTTTATTTCCATGAATCATACTCTAAACATTTAAAAGTTTATTTTTAACTAAATTCTTTTCTTTTAAAATTGCATGACATTTTTAGAAAAGAAAACTTTTTTGAAGAAGAAATGATATTTTCCTCAGGAATGAAGCTCAAGTGTTTTATCAATATTATTTTCTATCTAAGAATACATAGGTTTATATTTATATCCCTGTTATTAATATGAACTGACTATATTTATGATGGAATGTTATTTAAGAAATCTGTTTGTTTTATATCAATTACGATGGAATGATGTTTAAGAAACCCATTTGGTTTCATGGGTTATGCTATGGTGAATGTTTTTATGTTTTTGTGGCACATGTAATAATGGTTTCACTATGAGATGGGTGGGACCTATATCTCCCTCCAATGCATGGGGTAAATATTTATATCTAATGTTATAGACATGGTTGGAACAACAAGTAAATCTGGTTCAGTGATATAGGGTTGGAACGTGGAGTGAACTCGGTTCAATAATGGACTTTGTCCACTATGATAGTCTTGGAAATGAGTCTTGACTAACATAAAATGATTTTTTATTATTATGTGTGTATTTCAATAAGTTTCATGTCTTATTTTATGATTACTAGGATTACATTTCACTTCTATGATTTATCCCATGACATGATATTATGATCTCTTATATGCAGGATAATATTTTAAAATGTTATATATGATTGATATTTCCTTTGTTTACCATTACTGAGCATTTGAGCTCACCCTTTCATATGTTTATTTTCCCCAAGTCAGGAAGAAGGGTATTAAGTATGATACTCCAAAAAAGAGTCTATTTATGATGAAATAAACAGGAGACAATGTAGATGTTTTATGAACCAGTTGTTTATGTTTCCCAGTTTCTAAAGACACTATACCTATACAGTCCTATTATAATTTTGTTATTTGTTGTAATAAATATAATTCAATTCTAACGTAATATAAATGTATTTAAATTATGGGTCTTTATAGGCATTTTTTTAATAAATTAAAAAATAGAAGGAGTCCTATGGAAGCTTTCTTCAGCCAAACCCTGTTTTAAGTGGATTCCACCACTCAATATCTACTAGGTGGCCCTCCCTTCATCATTGGCTGCCTCCCTCCTACTACACCATTCTCTTCACACACCATAGCTACCTCGAGCTATGCCTCATTCATCCAGATATCTAACTCCCACCACACATGCTCCTATCTGACCAACCACCATCACTTTCACACTCTCTTCATCCTTGTCAAACCCTTTCCTTCATCAACAAGATTCTAGACAACCCAGTCTAGCCACATCCTAACCAACCACATTATACCCACTTCTTCCTTCACCTATGTGAACCCTTCCATTCATCCAATATATTTATCCCTATGTTTGCCTCCTACCATGAGATATGTGTCTCTTACCTAGTTATTTGACAAAAAACGAGGTTGGGATGACCCAGACTAGGGTTGTTCGGGTCCTTCCTGACTGACCATGAGCCATTGACCAACCAATGCATGGTTAATTCATACCAATTGATCATGATCCATATAGAAACTAATTAATGTATGATATTTGTTCATTTATATAATTAATTGTTGAAATTCATGGTTTGTAATAGTTATTTTATAATTTAATATCAGTGTATCGACGCTTTCATCATTATATGTGTAAGGGTCTTCATGCCTAGAAAAAAATATTTATTTATTTTATGTATTCCTAATATCTCCTCACCTGTATGTGAGTATTGTTTTATAATGATGGAGATGATAATTTATGTACTTCATGAGGAGATTTAGAGATGTACCAGATAATAATTTGACCCATTCAATGGGTGAGTGTTGAAACTAAATTCTCATACAGATTAACTATCTGAGTTACCCCTAGGTTATAGATTGATCTAATATTCAATCAATGGATCAACCATTAGTATCGTCTCATGATCACATAATTTAATTTAATTTATTCCTGGTTTTTTATTTTATACATGTGCATTTTTATGCACAATCACATAAAATAATAGGCAATCATGCAAAGAAAAAATGAACATGTCATGATGAATGTTTTCTATTTATTACATGGACAGTTGCAAGTGAGATCACATAGTAATTGATTATCAGATAGAAAATTATTTAATTTAATAATGTGATAATAAAAACCCTCATAGAAATATTAAATCATTACAACTTCCTTTATTTTAATTTGAACAAAACCAAGTGTATAGGGTACTCATCATCCCTAGTTTAGGGTTCCTCATACTACTATGGAATTATTATGTGAAAGATGAGTCGACTTAACTTAATATGGAATAAAGGAAGTAGTCATAGATATCTTTTTTCCTCTTTATAGGGAAAGTGTTGAGTAAATCAAGTTTATAGTTCTGAGTAGATAGACTTCACTCAATAGATTAAGGAATTGTGATTTAATAAGGTTGGCCAAATAAACTCCTATCATGAAACTCTTTGAGTAGTGAAATAGATAAATATTTTACTATGAGGAGAGGTTTCATGGATCCTTTCCATTATAATACTCTATCAATTGAGTATTTCGAGTCAAGTAGTGAGGGAAACATGAAGGTTTTGGGCATAGAGGAAGAATGCAGTGGGTAAAATGATTTTTTTTCAATTCCCTAGAACCCTAATAGAGGATCTTGCATGTTAAGTTTGTAATTAATTTATTTATATTTTAATAAATCAATTTCATTTCCTTAGGTTTCTTTCTTCTTATTCGATGTCGATTGTCCTAAAATACCCTTTCATATTGCCTTCATTGTGCCTGTGATGATCCAAGGGTAGAATCCATCTAGAGGTGATACACATGTTATCTAATGATCTATGAGAAATGCCACTCGATCTTTGGGCTATAACATGATGAATTTAATATTTTTAATTATTTTTTATTGATAAATAACTCTTTGGGCTCGAATAAATATCTATTGTGTTCTTGTTCTTTTGAGGGAGAGATATGGAGGATCCAAAAGAGAATTTGATGGGTGCAAAAATTCTCTCTATTTAGATTACCTACACAATATCCATAATGGGATATTTATAGGGGTAGGGTTTAGCTTAGAATATTACTTAATTTCATTCCATACCTTGAAAAATATTTAAAACTTTATGAAACCCCATTCTATATAATAATAATATAATTATTATTTTGTGGCATTCATCATCTTCCAAAAATGATAAATAATATTAACTAGCTTGTAAATAATTATTTATCACTAGATGTGGTCCTGGACCATTCGAACTTCTTGGTATTTATTTAATATCCAAATAAACATTTTTATTGATAAATAACTATTTCATTCATATACTGGAGAATAAATATTTATCAAATATTCAATAAAATAATTTTTTTTATTTATTCACATGTCAGTGAATAAATATTTATTTAATTTATATGATCAATATAAATTGAATAAAATTATTCCTTAATCTTGATAATATTTTTTATTCCATTAATTATATTAAAATAAAATTTTATCAAGATCAACGGAAACACTTAGTGTGTGACCTCTAGGATTCTTTCTCATTTGCATTATATGGGTTTGCCTAAAGTCCAATATTACCATCTAGAAATAGGTCAAGGCAGCCAAGATAAAGAACGTAATGTTGCAACATTGATAACCACATACGAATGATCACTGTATAAAATAATACCTTTGTTAAATATCTCATCAAGAAGGTTTTTCATCCATGTTACCAACCAATATGCTCAATACGTCTTTCATTGACTATATAAAATTAACTTGTTGTTACAATATATCCATGGAATTTAATGTGATGGTTATATTATAATCAAAGGGCTGAGATATCAACTTCCATAAAGATGGAAGGGAAAAATCCTTCCTCATCTTATCCATTAATGGCATGACACTCATGATGCACCCAACACATCCAACTTCACCGTGAACTATTATCATCATGGTTTACAAAATACATCTAAGAATGTGAGTCATAACATTCATTAATAATAATAATAAATTCTTAGGACCATTACACATGATCACATATATAAATATATGATGACACCAAAACATGTGGAATATCTACTGGCAGGTTTGTTCTCATAATCTCCAGTCTTATATATTACCAAGTCCGAACTTCATTTGAAGAAGCCTCATATACTTACAAGTACTCACACCTAACAGTCTATATACTATGTGTCCCATCATAGTATATTATCTAATCATAGAACTATATTACTACTATTTTCATAGAACTTAAAGGTTCTCATCATAGTAGGGAATTTCTATGACCTTATCAATGTGACAAATTCTCTAGGGCATTATTACATTAAATTCATGAAGAATAATGAAACATATGCAATAATATGATTAATTAATATTCAATACATCAAATATAAATGTAATAAAATTAAAATTAGTGGGTCTAAGGATACAAACTTCAACAAAATCCCTCATGGACTAGAGCCAAATTCCTATGACTTTGAGTACACTAGACCTCACATGAAAATCATGTTTATTTTGAGTCAAGTATTTAGTCAAGGGGTACGCCATATTTCCTTCTATAAAAATACTGCCCATTGAAACCTCATGTATTTGATAAAAATCTCTCAAGTGATAATACTTAAAAATTATATGCTTTTTCTGCTGATGTAACATCGACTTGTTTGTGAGAGAAACTTCTACAATATTATCACAATAGAGTGTTATTGGATATTTACTATTAGGTACCACGCCAATATCTTGGATGAAGTTTCATAGCCATACTGCTTCTTTATCTTCCTCAGAAGCTAAAATATACTCAAAATCCATTATATAATCTATGACCATAGCCTTCTTTGAGCTCTTCCAGCTCAAAAAACCTCCATTCATAGTGAAGATGTATCCCGTTTGTGAATTCATGGCATCTTGATCTATTTGGAAACTATCATATGCATATCCTCTAATTACTAGTTCCTCATCTCCTCCATAGACCAGGGAACATATCCTTATGATACCTCTGGTAATTAAGGATAGTCATGACTTCCATTAAATGGAGGTCACCTGGATCAAATTGATATCTTCCTACCACACTTAATGTGTAGGAAACATCTAGCCTAGTACATAGAATAACATATATGATTGACCCAATCATTGATGCATATGGAATCCTTGATGTTCTGTTTCTTTCCTCATGTGTCTAAGGACACATTTTCCTAGAAATATGAATGCCATGTGACATTGGAAATAATCCCCTCTTGGATTATTCCATACCAAATCTCTTTAGTATTTAATTAATTTATATAACTTAACATATACTAGGAAATATATTTGATCTACCATGATGGATATTGATCCCAATAATATATATTGACTTGATTAAGTCCTTCATGAAGAAGCATTTATTCAACCACTCTTTAATAGACTATAAGACTGAGATTTAATTTCTAATACATAATATGTCATTGACATATACTATCTATAAAATGATCACAATAACACTAAAATATTTATAGACACATGAATAAAATTCATTATTTATGAAACCAAATTCTATCATGGACTCAGTAAATGAATGTACAATGACCTGGATGATTTATTTAATATATAAATGGGTCTTTGTAACTTGAATACCTTTTTGGCATCATTTAGAGCCACAAATACTTTGGGTTGTGTCATATAAACATCTTCTTAAAGGTTCCCATAAAGGAAGGATGTTTTGAAATCCCTTTTCCAAATATCATAATCATGTAAGGACATAATGGAAAGTCTAATTCTGATGGATTTCATCATTGCAAATGGTGAAATGGTTTTATCCTATCCAATTCCTTGATGCTGTTTAAAAACCGTCGACAACTAGTTTCACCTTATAGATATTGAATTTTCATTTCATGACCAATTTCTTATTGAATACCTATTTGCAACCAATGGGATTTACATCCATAGTAGGTTCTACCAAAACCTAGACTTGGTTTTGGTACATGGAATTCATTTTAGCATTCATGGAGTCTTTCCACTTGGAAACTTTTTTTCCACTTATTTCTTTATTATAGGTTAGAGTATCATTATTATCCACTAATAGTGATTTACCATCCTCGATGAATAGAAAACCATAAAGTTCTAGTTCTATAACCTCTCTAGAACTACTATGTAGTGATTTTGTCTTTGGAACAATTTCTTCTTCCATGAGGCTTTTTGGAATTTTTTCATGTGATAAGTCTTCTATATATTGATCTTGTAATTCATCAAAATATATCAAACTCCCACTATCACTTTTGGAGATAATATCCACCTCAAGAAATGTGGGATGTATATCAACCAAAAACTTTTTATCTAAATCATTTTATAGATAATATCTATTTGTTTCTTTGGGATATCCTATAAAGATACACTTTGTGACTTGGGGAGCAAGCTTGTTACCTTCCCAACCCACAAATGTAAGTAATACAACAAGATTTTCTTTCCATTCCAAAATTGTGATAGTATATTATCTGTCACTTTAGTCAGCACTCAGTTTAGTACATATGCATATGTTTGTAACAAATATCCTAAAAGTATAATGGAATACTTGAATGACTCATAATTTATCTCACCATGTTCAACTAGGTGTAGCTAATATTTTCTATTACACCATTCCACTGAGGTGTATAAGGAGAAGTAATTTGAGGTAGTATCCCAAAATCTCATAAATAATCAATGAATTCTTAATTAAGATATTTTCCACTATAGTTTGAGAAGGATTTCTTAATCTTATTATAAAGATGGTTCTCTAATTCATTTTTATATTCTATGAATTTATCAAAAGAATTTGACTTATAACTCATTTAGTATAAATTTCCACGTCTACTAAAATCATCAATAAATGTTATGAAGTATGAGTACCCAACCATTGATTCAATAATAAATGGCCCACAAACATCAGTATGAACTAATTGAAGAATATTTTTAGCCCTTTGAACTTTCCCACTAAATGGGTCTTTGGCCATTTTTCCTTATAAACATGCATGACATACACCAAGTGGTTTTAGTTAAAAAGAATCTAAATATCCATATTGAAGTAATTTAGTTGATCATTTTTCATTAACATGACCTAGCTAGTGATGACAAAGTTGGGTGTGGTATGAGTCTTGTGAAGTAACTTTTTTATGGATTTCCCTTACTTGGTTCATGTAATTAAGCACATGAAGACTGTAATTTAAATGATTCTTACTATTAAAATTATATCCTTATAAAAGAAGAAACATTTATTCCCACCTTTGAAAATAAATCCATCTGTTTCTCATCTGGATACAGAAATATTTTATTTAGTAACTGAAGGCACATAATAATAACCCTTTAAAACCAAGATCATTTGGTTCAGCAACATGATGTGGTAGTCCCTGATAACTACAAGAGTATGATTAGATTTATTTTATGCTTCTATATATACCTCACCTTAGTCAATATTTCAGAATCTAATGGGTTCCTATATTTGAATAAATATGTGATTACCACAAGCTGTATCAAATACCCAATTTTTAGAAATAGATAAATTGAACTCGATAAAAAATATACCTGAAGCTTCCCCTTAATTCTTTCATTGGGAGCATTTTTTCTTTCAGTGGCCTTTCTTTCCACATGGGAAATATACAACATCAAGTTCCCTTTCTTAGGCTTTGATCTCCCTCTTGTTAGAAGGGGGTGAAAAATCTTTGGGCTTAATGGTATTCAGTTTCCATTTCCATTTTTTCACCATAAGGATGAAATATTTTTTTTCATTTTTTATCCTTATGTACTTGGATAAAAAGAGTGATATTATTTTAAATATACTTATCAATGTTGTTCATATTAAAATTTACAGAATTATATAGAAGATTTGAGGAATTGATGCCAAAATGAGTTCAGTGCCTTGTTCTTCATGGAGTTTAAACCCTAAAACCTCTAGTCACTCAATGTAGATAATTATCTTGACTACATGAGGACCTATTGGAGAAACCTATCCAAATAGTATTTAAAAGACAACATTGTAAATCTCAAACCATTCCTATCTATCCCTCTCCCAATATACGCCACAAATATGATTGACAATTCTATATACACCCATGATTTCAAGAGACTTCATGAGACCAATGGAACTAGATAAAAGAATAAAATATTAAATGTTGACTATATTGTTAATATGTTTCTCATAGATCAAGAACTCTTCATCACTCACCTCCTTACCAGGGAGATCAAGAAGTGAGGATTCTAGCACGTATGATTTATGTTCATGGTAAAAAACAACATGAAGGTGTCTGTACCATTCTTGCAATTTACTTCTAGTTATGAGGTTTTATTTCTCTAATATTGATCATAGGGATAGTGTGAATTATGGGATATTTATTTTGTTCTAAAATTAAAAGGAAATATTATTATTACTTTTCTTGATTATAAACCACGTGAGAAATAATAAATTAATTGATTTTATTATTTTTGACACTATTTGACCAAGTATTAATAGTCCTCACCATTAAACTTGGAATTTATAGTTTCTATGAAATTATAGTGGTAAGGATCCCCATTAAATTTCTTAATGGTCCATTTTTTTGTCCATGAAAACCATAAGAAAGTAATTAGGTAGGTGGTCTTTCCAACTGTGGGCTTTTAGCTCCATGATCCTTTGAGTGGATTTCTAAATCCTAAAATCCTGAATTTTATTTCCTCAACCCCTACCTCCAAATTTTTATTGAACAGAATTTAGATGTTAAAATCAATACAAGTTTAGTTAATTCAACCGAAAACCATCATAAGAACTCCTTGATAAAATTAATTATCTTGAATTTTTCCATGAACTACACTAAAATCAATGGTTTCATTCCCAATCAAGTAATGTAAGTATTATTCTTAATTAATATTTAATTGAGGCATTTTAATTTATTATTCATAAATTTTACATTGTTTTATCCTTTAATTTCTTGTAAATATTTTAGTGGATTTTACTTATGTAAAAAACCTTGTTAAATAAAACATTTATGCACAATAGATTTATTTAAACTGCATATTTCACATTAGTTCATTTATTTATGTGATTGTGGTATTGAAAACATAAAATAAATAATGCATAGATGTAAATAAATAAATAACGTAAATGAACCGATCTTGAGATTATCTAATGGTGGATTTAATGAGCAGACATTAAATCATCCAATGACCTAGGGGAATAACTCTATTTTCAGGTCTTTCCATGTGATACGAAATTCCTCTTTTACACATGTGTATCATCGAGTTGGAATCATCATGGTTCTGTCTTGAACCACCTCCATGAGCCTTGGGATGCTCTATTAATTACAAGTATTTATTACTCACATGTAGGTCAGTGGAACCGATTGATTGGTTAAAAGATGATTATATAAATATCCTTGGACACATAAATCCTACATAATAATACTGGGAGAGATGATTTATAGAATTAAATTTAAAATTAAATAATTTCAAACCCATGCAACGAATTAAATTAAATAAATTCAAACACATACATAGGTCTTTTTCAAGATCATGATCGATCATACATGTAACAAATATGAAAAAGTATCTGACTAGCATTCATTTCTTTATTCATTCTTTACTATTAAGATGAACACTCTTAAATTAATTAATTAATTAATTACCTTTCATCTTAATGATCATCCAAACTTTACTAGAGATACCAATCATTTATAAAATTCATAGAAAATAAATGGTAGAAACAATAATGAAATATTTATTACAATAAATCAATTGGTCATTTAAAATTATCTAAAACCATTATTAAAATTTCAAACAGAAAATGGTGTTATGATATATAAAATAATGTTTTAATGTTGTAAATTTTCAAATTAATGTAATTTTTAATTCTTTATTTTAATGGGAGACTACACAGCATATACAAACCAACTACACATCATGTATCTCAGTTATTGTGTATCAAGGGTACATGCCTGGGTATATGGCATGTACCTTAGTTGGACTACATGGCATGTATAGAGAAAATACATGCCATATGTTCTTATTATCATATTTCCATGATGAATTCCTTGGTCTTCAGCATGAGTCTTGGTGGACTACATAGTGTGTATATGCCAGCTACACGCCGTGGTGCTCTTTGAGTCATGTGTTTGTTATTCATTGAGTGGATTAGTGTGTTCTTAGGATGTGGGATTTGAGGAAATATACACCATGTACACGGAATACATGTCATGTAAATCATAAATGATTTAGGTTGTCATTGTCACATGATTTATCTATCTAAAATGACCACACAGATTGCACCATTTAGGCCGCTAACCTGTATAGACTACATGACATATGAACCGATAAACAACATGTAATATGAAAACCGTGTGATAGGTTGGTTAGTCAACACAAGTATAACACCACATTTAATAATTTCATGGCACTATGTTTATCCCTTGGCACTTACAAATGCATTGAACTATGGTACATGACATGTACTTCCAAGTACAAGTTATATAGACCTATCTTACCAATTGTTTTGGTAGTTCCTGATGGATTCTTTGATCATTATTCATCTATTCATAGAACTTTAAGATAATAAAACACCAATCTAACATGATTAATATATCAAATCATGTTAATTAAAATCATATTGAAGAATGAATAACATGAAATGAAAATCTAACCACAATTTTGTTGGAGTTGGTATCCTAGGACCAACTATTTTTACTTTTATAACAAGAATATTCGATGTATTTAAAACTAATAAAACTATTTATTACATGTTTTTTGGTTCTTCATGACTCTAATATAATAATTTCCTATAGTATATGTCATATTGATAATGTCATAGTAGTTCCCCGCTAAGATGAGAACCTTGATATTCTATGATGATATTGTCAAATAATGTTATATGGTTGGATAATGTACTATGATGGGACACATAGTACATAGACTATCAGGTGTGAGTACTCATAAGCATATAATGTTTCTTATCATGAAGTTTGCACATGGTAATCTCCAAAATGGGATATTATGATAACTGACCTTCCTGTAGGAATTCCACATGTTTTGGTGTCATCAGATATTCCTATCTATGAGAATGCGTGACGGTCCTTATAATTTAATATTATTATTAATACATGTTACAACTCGCATACTTAAATTTATTTCATAAACCATAATGATAATAGTTCATGGAAAATTTGGATACCTTGGGTGCATCACAAGTGACATATCATTAATTAATAAGTTGAGGAAGTATTTTTCCCTTCCATATTTATGGAAGATGATATCTCATCCCTTTGATTTTAATATTAATATCACATTAGATTTCATGTCCATGGTGTAACAACCTATTTATTTCAGATATTCAAAGAAAGACATATCAAGCATATAGGTTGGTGACATGTTTATGCAACCTACATGATGAGATATTGTAACAAAGGGATTATATTACACAATAAATGTTCATATGTGGTTATTGAAATTACATCATTAAGTTATTTCTCTTGGGTGCCTTGACCCATTTCTAGATAATAATCTTGGACTTTAATCAAGCCCACCTAATTCCAATGAGAAAGAATCCAAGAGGGTCACACAGTAAGTGTTTCTTTTTTATCTTGATTAAATTATATTTGAGTTTAATTAATAGAATTAATATTATTCTCATGTACATGGAATAACTTTATTCAAGTTATATTGATCATATAAATTAAATAAATATTTATTCATCAGCTTGTGAATTAAATATTTATTTTTATTCAATGAATACTTTAATAAATATATATCCACTAGATTGTGAATAAAATATTTATTTATGAAGAAAATATTTATTTAGTTTTCTAATAAATTATAGAGGAGTTCAAATGAACTAATACTGAGTCCGATGGAAAATATTAACTATTAAGACCTTTACAAAATATTTTTTATCGATCAAGTTGGAACATGATGCAAAATAATAATAATATAATTATTATTATGTGTTATGGGGTTTATTAAAGGTAATAAATGTTATTTAATGGCTGGTATCTAATTAAATAATATTTTAACTGAAATGATAACTCTATAAATAGGCAGCTATGCCTATTGTGTAGAGCATCCAAAAATTGATAATTGAGAATTTTTATGCACAAAAAATTATTTCTTAACTCCCCCTTCTCTCTCCCTCTCAATAATGAGAAGTTCAAGAGAGATTTCTTCTAGACCAAAGAACGAGTGATCAAGAAAAAACATTGCAGGACATTCAACTCACCATGCTAGCACCCAGAAATTGAGTGGTTTAGCTCAAATATCATAGGAGAACATTTGGATCACTTCCAGAGATATTATATACTTGGATCCTCATATCACAATGAAGGTAATCCAAAAGGGTCCTTTCGAATGATCAAAATTCACCAACAAAGACAGTTCTTAAGCCCAGATATTTATTTTTTCAAATATTAAATAAATTAATTATAAATTTGATGTACAAGATCCTCTCTCTTGGTTTTGAGAAATGACTACTAAAAGTAATTTTTTAATATATCACCCACCTCTTCACACTTCCGCTACACTCAAAACCAACAAGTGGTATCAGAGCGGTCATGTTTAAATTTATAAATTTTTATTTGATTTTTGATCTATGCACAATTGTGTTTTGATTTTCATTTCATGTTATTCTTTATTTAATCTGATTTTAATTAACATGTTATCAACATAATAATCATTTTTTTCATCATTTAATTTTCCTAAATGTTTAAGAAAAAATGAATAATGATCAAAGATTCTATATGGAAGTTCCAAATCATTAGAAGATAAAGCTAGGTTACATGGTGTGTGGTCAGAGAACATACCGTATACCCATACACATTGTATCTAGATGTGTAGAGAAATTAATTTCATACGATGCTTTAATTTAACACCACATGTTGACCGGGACAACCTGGAACATGGAAGGTATATATAGGGTGTGTAGTTGACATGTACACACCATGTAGTCTGACCGAGTTAACAAACTAAATCCCTAGGTACATAACTAGGATATAAAGAAACCAAGGTACATGGAATGTAGTTGAATGTACACACTGTGTAGTCTCCCATTATTAGACATAATTAAAATTACATTAAATTTTATAATTGAATTATTAAAAACTCATTTTAATGATTTTCACACCATTGTGTGTTTGATAATTTAAAAATGGTTTTAATTAATTTTAAATGATCAATTAATTTATTGTAATTAATATATCCTTATTGGTTCTTTCATTTATTTTCCATGAACTCCATTAATGATGGGTGTATCCAAATAAAATCAGATGATCATTAAGATGAAAGGGATTTAATTAATTAATTAATTAATTAATGAAAGCATGTCTATCTTAAATAATAAATTAACAAATAATGAAATGAATGTTGGTAATTTACCTTTACATATTCATTTCATGTATGACCGTTCCTGAGCTTGAACAGGACTTGTGTATGTATTGGATGTTTTAATTTAATTTATTGCATGAGTTTTCAATTATTTAATATTAAATTAAATGATATCTTATGATTCATACCTCCCTTCATTATTATGTAGGACCTACATATCCAAGGATATTTTTTTAAACCTCATTAACAAAACCTTTGGTTCCCCTCACCTACATGTGAGTAAAAAATATTAGTAATTAATGGAGCATCCCAAGGAGTGTGGAGGCAGTTCAAGATAGAACCATAATGATGCCAACCTAGGTGATACCCAGCTGAATAGGTGGAATGTTGTAACTCAGGACAATACCGACAATCAAAGTTATTTCCCATAGTTCAAAGGTTGATTTAATATCCGCCTATTAAATCAACCTTTAGATAAATCTCATAAACAATTCATTTAATTAATTAATTATTTATATCTATGCAGTTATTTATTTTATGTATGCAAGGCTACGATCGCATAAACAATTGAATTAATGTGTAAAGATGAAAATTAAATAAATAAATTATGCGTAAATATTTCATCCAACATGGTTAATTAATTAAATAACATCCACTTAATTTTAACAAGACATGCAATTAATAAAATAAGATAAAATTTAATGCCTAATAAATTAAAATCCCTCAATTAAATATTAAGTCATACTAAGCTTTCCATTACTTGATTGGGAATGAAACCATAGAACTAAGTGCAGTACCTGGACAAAGTCTGGAGACTTACTTATATTGGGGAGTTCTCATGATAGTTTTGGGGTTACTTAACCAAAATTGTATTGAGTTTAATGATCAAAGTATTTTCAATAAGAATTTGGAGAAAATTCTTGGGGAAATCCAAGTTAGGATTTTAGGATAGGGGAATTAACTCAATGAATCAAGGAGCTACAAGTCCACAGTTGACAAGACCACATACCTAATTACTTTATTGTGGTTTTCAAGGACATAGTATAGATCATTATGGAAATTAATGAGGTTAATTTTCACTAGAATTTTAAATCAACTAGACATTCTGGGTTCAAGGGTGAGGAATTTTGAGACTTGATAAAATAGTGGGATATTTAAAATATATAAATAGATAAAAACATTTAGATTATTATATATTAGTTGTTTTGTAATCAAAAAAATTAATACTAATCTAAGATTTTTAATTATAGAATAAAATGAAAAATTCATCATCCACACTATCCCAATGATCAATATTGAAGAACAATAACCTTCTTAACTTATAGTAACTTCCAGAAGTGGTTTAAATGCCTTCAGGTTGTGCTACACCATGAATAGAAATCTTACATGCTATAATCCTCAATGCCTGATCCACCTACTAAAGAGGCGAGTGATGAAGAGTTCATTTTCTATGAAAAAAATTTGAGTGACGCAGTCTACATTCAATGTTTGATGCTTTCATCATGTCTAGTAGACAAATACAACCTCATGAAAACATGGATGCATATAGAATACATGATAACCTCCGTGGTCTTTACTCGGATAGAGCTTGATAGGAACCATTTGAGATTTTCAAGGCACTCATTTAGAGAGGGTTCCCCATATAGGCCTCATGTAGTCAATATCATTGGCTACATTTATCACTTAGAGGTTATAGGGTTTAATCTCCCTAAAGAAATGGGAATGGACTTCAATATAACATCACTCCCTTAGATATTCTCTAGTTTTTTGGTGAATTTTAATATAAAAAATATTGATAAGTCTCTATAAAATCTTTTTACTCTTCTTATCTAAGTAGATAACGATATGAAGCGTGAAAAACCTTCTGTACTTATGGTGAAAAAATGGAAAAGCAAAGAAAAGAGATTTAAGACCAAATATTCTTCCTACCATTCTAATAAGTGTATGATCAAGGGGAAATAAAGGGAACTTGATATTGTCTATTACACATGTGGAAATAAGGGACATTGGATAAAAAACTAAACCCATCTAAATAAGTAAGGGGACGCTTCTGTTGCATTTGTTATCAAGTGAAATTTATATGTTTCTACAAATTGGGAATTTGATACAGATTTTGGTGCTTACATATGTATTCAAATATAGAAACCAAGTAGATTTAGAAATATTGACTAAGGATAGGTAGATCTTTGAGAAAACAATAGAGTTAAATTTTTTTTTGTTGCTATTGGGGACTACTACCTCATGTTGCCAACCAAAATGATCTTGGTTTTAAAGGGTTGTAATTATGTGTCTTCAGTTACTGACAACATTATTTCTATATCCAGACTTGATAAAGATAGTTTTATTTTTAAATTTGGGAATAAATGTTTCTTTTTTATAAATATATCATTTGTTATGGTAAGATACATTTAAAAATGGTCTTTATATGTTGGATTACATGAACAAAATAGTTGAAATCAATAATGAAGTTACTTCACATGACTCATACCACACTCAACTTTTGAATCACTGGATATGTTATGTAAATGAAAAGTGCTTTCCAATTACATGAAGATGGATATTTATATTCTTTTTAACTAAAACTACTTGGTGTATGTCACATATTTTTATAAGGAAAAATAACCAAATCCTCATATAGTGGGAAAGGTGAATGGGCTAAAGATATTCTTGAATTAGTTCATAAAAATGTATAGTGGGAAAGGTGAATGGGCTAAAGATATTCTTGAATTAGTTCATAAAAATGTGCGTAGACCATTTCCTATTAAATCAAGGGGTGGGTACTCATACTTCATAAATTTTATTGATGATTTTAGTAGATATGGATATGTATACTTAATGAGGTATAAGTCATATTCTTTTGAAAAATTCTAGTAATATAAGAATGAAGTTGAGAGCCATCTTGGTAAGAAGATTAAGTAACCTCACTTATAACATGGTGTATAATATCTTAATTAATAATTCATTTATTATCTATAGAATTTTAGGATTTTATCTCAACCCACTTCTCCTTATACGCATCATTGGAATGCTGCAAGTGAAAGGAGGAACCACACCTTGTTGGACAAGGGGAGATCAATGATGAGTCATGTGAGTCTTCCATTATCCTTTTGTGGATACACATTTCAAATAGTAGCATACATACTAAATCGAGTTCCAACTAAAGAAACAGATGGTATACCATACCAATTATATAATGGAATGAAACTTGTGTTGTCATACTAACATGTGTGGGGTTTTAAAGTATTTGTTAAGGCCTCTTCAGGTAACAAAATTTCACCCCGAGGCATAAAGTGTATCTTTATAAGATATCCCAAAGAAAAAAGGGATACTTACTATATAATATTTCAAACTAAAAGGTATGGTTGATATAAATCACACACTTTTTAGGTGGATATTATCTCTAAAACAGATAGTGGGAGAGAGATAGACTTTGATAAAGTCCAGGTGCAAGATACACAAGAGTTGGCATGAGAAAAAATTCCACAAAGCCCCATGGAATTACAAATTGTTCCAGATACACAATTACTATGTAGAAGTACTAAAGAGGTTAGAGAACCAGAATGGTATGTTTTTATAGTCACCAAGGATGGAGACTCCTTATTAGTTGATAATAATGATCCTATAACCTACAAGGAAGCATCAACTAGCACAAATGTTTCCATGTGGTAAGAATCCATGAATTATGAAATGGATTCTATATACCAAAACCAAGTATAGATTTTAGTAGACCCTCCAGTAGATGTAAATTCTATTGGTTTCAAATGTATATTCAAGAAGAAACTAGACATGGAAGGACAATTTAGTACCTTTAAGGCACATATGGTTGAAAAAGGGTTTAAAAAACATCAAAGCATTGTCAACGAAAAGACCTTTTCACAAGTTAAAATACTGAAATCCATCAAAATTATACTTTCCAATGTATATTTACATGATTATGAGATTTGGAAAATGGATTTCAGAACAACATTCCTTAAAAGGAACCTCCAAGAAGATGTCGATATGATACAACCCGAAGGGTTTGTAAATCCAAAGGATTCGAACAAGGTATGCAAGTTTCAAATCAACATTTATGGATTAAATAAAGAATCCAGGTCATGGAAAATTCATTTTGATGAGTCTATAATAGAATTTGGTTTTATAAAGAATTAATAAGAGCCATGTATCTATAAAAAATTTAGTGGGAGTGAAATCGTTTTCTTAATAGTATATTTTGATGACATATTACTCATTGGAAATGGAATACCAGTCCTACTGTCAGCTAAGTCATGGTTAAATAAATGGTTCTCTATGAAGGGATTAGGTGAGGAAGCATATCTTATTGGGATCAAGATCCACCATGATAGATCAAACAGGTTTCTTGAACAAAGTCAAAGTATATATATTGACAAGATACTTTAGAGATTCAGTATGGGAAAATCCAAAAGGGATTGTTTCTAGAATCACATGACATTAATATATCTAAGAAAATGTGTCCTTAGTCACATGAGGAAAGAAATAGAATGAAAAGTATTCCATATGGATCAGTGATTGGTTCATTCATGTATGTTATTCTATGTACTAGGTTAGATGTTTCCTATACATTAAGTTCGGTAGTAAGATATCAAACTGATCAAGGTGACCACCATTGGATTTCATTCAAGACTAACCTTAAGTATCAAAGGTGTAATAAGGATATGTTCCTAGTTTACGGAGGAGATAAAGAACTAGTCATCAAAGGATATTCATATGCTAGTTTCTATACTGATCAAGATGACATGAAGTCACAAACGGGTTATATCTTACTTTGAATAGAGGTGTTGTGAGTTGGAAGAGCTCAAAGAAGGATATGATTTCAGATTCTAAAGTAGTGTCTGAGTATATTGTGGCTTTTGAGGAAGAAAAATGGATGTGAAACATCATCCAAGAGCTTGATGTGGTACCTAATAGTAAATTTACTATCATAATCTATTGTGATAATACTACAGTGGTGGATCTTTCAAAAAATCCAAGGTCACATCAGTGGATAAAGCATATACTTTAGAAGTATCATATCTTGAGGGATTTTCTTAGAGAGGTGAAGTTATAGTGAGAAATATATACATTGAAGGAAACATGTAATACCCATTGACTATATACTTAACTTTGTATAAACATGACTGTCATGTGTGGTATAGCGAACTAAAGGTCATAGACAGTTGACTCTAGCCAAAGTGGAATTTTTTTTGGAGTTGGTGTCCTAGGAAAAACTATTTATACTTTGATTACATGAATATTATATGTATTGAAAATTAATAAAACTTATTATTACATATTTTTTGTTGTTCTGAATAACTCTAATGTAATAATTTTTTAGATTATAAGTCACATTGATAAGGTCATATAATTTACCCACTATGATGAGAACCTTGATGTGCTTTGATGATATTCTCAAATAATGTTATGTGGTCGGATAACATACTATGATGGGACACATAGTACAAATACCATCAGGTTTGAGTACTTGTAAGTATATGAATCTTCTTCCCATGAAGTTTTCACTTGGAAATATCCAAGATGGGAGATTATGAGAGCAGTCTTTCCAGTAATAATTTTGCATGTTTTGGTGTCATTGGATATTTCTATCTATTAGAATGTGTAATGGTCCTTATAATTTAATATTATTATTAATGTATGTTATAACTCACGTACTTAGATGTATTTCATAAACAATGACAATAACAGTTCATGGAAAGGCTGGATACATTAGGTACATCATGAGTGACATGTCATTAATGAATAAGTCCTGGAAGGACTTTTTCCATTCCATATTTATGGAAGCTAATATCTCATCCCATTGATTAGAATATAACTATAGTAATAAATTCCATGGACATGGTGTAACAATGTGCTTATTTCAGATAGTCAAAGAAAGACATATTGAGAATATAGGTTAGTGATGTGGTAATCCAACCTTCTTGATTAGATATTGTGACAAAGGGATTATATTAAACAGTGAGTGTTTGTATGTGGTTTTCAAATTTGTGACATTAAGTTATTTCTCTTGGGTTCCTTGACCCGTTTCTAGACAGTAATCTTGGACTTTAGAAAAGTATTCCAAATTGTAATGATAAATAATCCCAGAGGCTCACACACTAAGTGTTTATGTTGATCTCAATTAAATTATATTTGAGTTTAATTAATGGAATAAATAATATTCTCATGTCCAAATAATAATTTTATTCATGTTATATTGATCACATACATTGAATAAATATTTACTCACTAGCTTGTGAATAAAATATTTATTTTATTTATTGAATATTTTAATAAATATTTATTCACTATATTGTGAATAAAATATTTATTTTATTTATTAAATATTTATTTGGTAGTTAATAAATAATATTGGAGTTTAAATGGAGCATGATTATGTCTAGTGACAAATATTAATTAACAAAACCATTACATAATATTTTTTATTGCGCAAGTTGGTGTCTGCCATAAGATTATAAAAATAAAATTATTATTATGTGGTATGGGGTTTATTAAAGGTAATAAATGTTATTCAATGGCCGATATGCAATTAAATAATATTTTAACTTAAATCCTAACTCTATAAATAGATGGCAATGTATATTGTGTAAAGAATCCAAAAATTGAGAATAGAGAACTATCGTGCCCAAAAAAAATTATCTCTCAACTCCTAATTCTCTCTCAATTTCAAGAACGATAAGTGCAAGAGATATTTATTAAAGACCGAAGAATGAGCAATCATGAATGAACAACACAAGAAATTTAACTCACCGCGCTTGTAGTAAGATATCAATTGGTGTTGCTCGGAGATTATAGGAGAACGTGTGGATCACTGCTTGAGGGATTCTATCCTTGGATCCTCATAGCACAATAAAGGTAATCTGAAAGGGTTATTTCAGATGATCAACATTCACCAAAGAATAATTTTCCTAAGCCCGAGTATTTATTTATTCAAATATTAAATAAATTAATTATAAAATTAACGTGCAAGATCCCCACTCTTGATTTTAGGCAATGATTATTTAAAGTATTTTATTAGTATATAACCCACCTATGGATTCTTCCACTACACTAGTAACCAAAAAATTTCATGTAGATAAAAAATCAAATAAATAATTATAAATTTAAATGTGACCACTCTGATACCACTTAAGGGTTCCGAGTAAAGTTGAAGCACACAGTGGGGGTAATGATAATTAAAATTTATTTTAATTTATATTTCTCAAAACCAAAATAGAGATTATTTCATGTTAATTTTATAGTTAATTTATTTATATTAGAATAAATAAATTACTCCATCTTATGTTTCTTTATATATAGTCAATGTTGATCATCTAAAAATAACCTTTCAGGTTGCCTTTATTATGCTTTTAAGTACCCAATCGTAGAATACATCCAGTGGTTATCCACATGTGCTCCAATGATCTCCAAGAAATGAAACTCAATATCTGGGTGCTACTATGGCAAATCAAATGTCTTGTGTTGTTCATTCATGGTCAATCATTATTCAGTTTTGAAGAAATATCTCTTACATTCTCACTCCTGAGAGGGAGAGAGATGGAGGATTTGACAAATAATTTTTTATGAAAAATAATTCTACCTATTTTGATTACCTAAAAAATATCCATAATGGGATATTTATAGAGTTAGGGTCTAAGTTATAATTTTTAATTATATTCTGACCCTTAAATAATATTAAAACCATTAATAAACCCCAACTATATAATACTAATATAATGTTTTTTTCACGTGCCATCTTGCGTAAATTATAGATAATATTTACTAGCTTGTAAATTATTATTTATCACCATACATGGTCTTGGTCGATTAGAACTCCTTAGTTTTTATTGAATACTAAAATAAATGTTTTTACTCAAAAATAAATATTTCATTCATGTGATAATAAATAAATATTTATCAAATATTAAATAACATAAATAAATATATTTTTATTCACATACTGTAAAATAAATATTTATTTAATTTATGCGATCAATATAACATGAATAAAATTATTCCCCAATCTTGAGAATAATATTTATTCCATTAATTAAATTCAAATAATATTTAATCACAGTTAATGAAAACACTTAGTGTGTGATCATATAGGATTCTTTCTCATTGGAATTAGTTGGGATTGCCTAAAATCCATGATTACTGTCTAGAAACAGGTTAAGAAACTCAAGAGAAAGAACTTAATTTCACAATGTTTCAAACCACATACGAATTCTAACTATGTAATATAATTCCATTTTCACAACATCTCATCAAGAAGGTTGCACATATGTGTCACCAACCTACATGCTCGATATTTCTTTTTTGACTATATTAAAAAAACATGTTGTTACACCATGGTAATGGAATTTAATGCACTGGTTCTATTCCAATAAAAGGGAAAAAATATCAACTTATATAAATATGTAAGGGATAAATCATTCCTCGACTTACCCATTAATGACATGCCACTAATGACACACCCAATATATCCAACTTCACTATGAAATGTTGTCATCATGGTTTATGAAATACATTTAAGTACAAGAGTCATAAAATGCTTTAATAATAATCTTAAAAGTATAAGTACCATTACATTCACTCACATATAGAAATATAATATGAGAACAAAACATTAAGAATTCCAACTGGCAGGTCTGTAATCATAATCTCCAATATTATAGATTACCAAGTGTGAACTTCATGAGAAGAAGTATCATCCACTTAAGATTACTCACACTTGACAGTCTATATATTATATTTCAATTATAATATGTTATCCAATCGTAGAACTATATTGATAATATTATCATATCACTTCAAGTTTATCATCATAGAGGGGAACTTCTATGACCTTATCAATATGAAAAATACTGCAGGAAATTATTACATTAAAGTCATGAAAAACAATGAAAAATCTGTAATAAGATGCTTAATTGATATTCAATACATTGAATATAAATGCAATCAAACTATAATCAATTGGTCTTAGGATACCAACTCCAACACTACAAGGGTTCGATAAAATAATGGGATACATTTAATAATTTAATTAATAAATAATGTCTAATTGTTAATCAATATAAAAGTAAAAATTAGATAGATTTGTTTTATATAAAATGGTACATAATACCACAAAATCACAGAAATTTATATTGGAAAAATTCAATTTCCTCACTATCACAAGATTACAAGAGTAATACAGGCATTTATGTACAATACTATGATATAGAAAATTCAAGGTTCTGAAGTCCCCAATACCTATTGAGCCACCTAATAAATTGAGGGTGTGGAAGATGAATACAAGAGACTCAAGTATGAAAAATTTTATGTTTAGATTGCAATGTTATCACAAACATCAAATATGAGTTTTTGATACAACATCGAGACATGGATGATATTACATGTTGTCTCATCTCTAAGAAGGTTTTAAGTAGAAAGTGAAGCAAGATATTAATAAGGTGATGTTTACAATGGATATGTATAAATTGAAATATGAATCATGATCTTTCAATTCACAACTTTATTATATTATTTCAACCAATTATTCTAGTTTTTTAAGATTACAAAATGAAAAATATGAATAGAACTGTCATTACCTTTTAGGTAAGGTTATCCAAGTATATAATAACTTAAATAAAATTTACAAAGTTCTTATGGAAGAAAGTTGAAAGAAAAGGTAAAAGGGCCAATGATAAGTGTGATGCCAAAGGAACCTTAATAATTCCCTTTAAAAATTTGAGGTTGATTATCACACAAGAGTCTATTCACTTTTCATTTAATGAAATAATTCTATATAATATTAATTGAAATAAAATGAATTGAAGATCAAAGTAGTTAATTATTATTCAAGTATATTCATCAATTATAGGTAATGATTATTTTATACTTCTTTGGGTATTAAATACAATATACCTATAACATAAGTTTATTGAAATACAATAACCAAGTAAGAAAATAAACAATTTATGAAGTAAGGTGTGTTCTCCAAGTGGCTAAGTAAGGGTGATTCCAAGGTCATTAGAGGGTATCACAAAACTTCTGATTACTAAGTAAATAGTTCTAGGGGATTTTTTATTGAGTATAACCATAATATTTATCTAATGTGAGGACTAGACATAGAGATACATAATTCTAGTTAAAGAATGAATATTTTACGGTATCTTATACTCAACTAAATTTTAGTAATTCTTGAATAATTGGAAATAACTGATGAATATAAAATTTAAGGCTTAAATTCCATTTTATAGAAAGATAAGTGTTTGTCTTGTAAAACTATGTAGTTGTAATGAATGTACCCAGTATGGTTTCAGACTCTTTAGAGTTAAATACCATAGGTATTATTGAAAAACTAATTTACTTAGTTTTAGATAAAGAAACCTTTGAAAATTAAAGTAAGTCACAAAGCTTTTGAAAATAGTTTAACCAGAGAGCATAAATTAAACCAAGGTAAAGCTTGTATTAAATATACTTTATAATATTCCTTTAAGAGTTTTTTAGGAATGTAAAAGAGAAGTATGAAATATGCATAGTTACAAGATATGAGTTTATTTAGGACCATGTGATGAAGAATATCTTGACTAAGAATTAATCGATCAATATAATGTAGTTCAAAGTAATTCCTAAATGATCATTTCCTTATACACATTAGTGTAATGATGTTAGTAATAGAATCATCGATGTTGAAATTCATATTCATTTTAGAAACTTCCATTTTTTTTCATAGCATTATTTGAAAATAGTGACATTTTCCCATAACTATATGCCAAATATAATGAAAAATTAATATCATACAGGTTATGGTCTGATATAAATCCATTATTTCATAAAAACATGTGTTTAGATGAATTTTTTTTGTTAATTATACAAAAAAACTTGCATCAAGAAAAATACAATGTGCATCTAATGTAATTATACTAATGTTTTCTGAGGATATTATCAAAATCCCCAGGATAGACAAGTTATAGTCAAGTGTTACACTATATTTCTATAAAATGGTGCACATATTTATTTGAGATAGTGGGAGAAATATTGACTTGGATTTACTCAATGCTAAATATGTGCAAATATTTTTCATAGAATCAAGTTAAAAAAGAGCTTATAGAAAAGGAATGTTCCAAAGACACATACTGCATAGGAAGGATAAAACTATGATAATGGTTTTACAATAACTGTGTCCAGTGAAAATTTATTCATTGGAAATAATGAATCATACAAGTAAGTAGTAAATGTAAACAAGCTAATATTCAAAATATTAATTAAAATTCAATTAGTGATTCCATATATCAAAGTACAGGGTATTATTATTTTAATAATGTAGTGGGTATTCAAGTGGGATGATACATGTGAGGTATATGTGTATTACCAATAAGGTTTGATTGGTTATACCAACTCATCATTCCTAAATCCATTATAATTTTACTTTTCATAACTACTTTATAGGATTGTTAAAGTAGGATATTGGATTTTAATCCCACAATCTTGGAAGGCATCTATACAACACAACCAGAAAGGGTTACCGACACCATAGAATGACAATATAGGGTGAAAGTTAATAAAATATAGTTATGGATTGAAATAAGTTTCAAGATAATATAATATGAATTTTTAATGAATATTTTACATGTGTTTATAAGAGGTTATCGGGAACAAAATTTTTTCCCTAGTAAAATATGTCTGATTATATATTGAAAACAAATATTGTTCTTACAATTAGTTAAGACCAGAATGGAATTAAATCCATAAATATTTAATTAAAGTAGAAACCTCATTCTAAGGAACAATATCCATCTAATTAAATCTAATGGTTTCTTAGATTTAGTCAATAATACATATACTAAAAAGGTATTAATAAATAAAAGTTGGAATAATTCGAGGGAGAATTGTTACTAGTGTCACATGGTATAAATATCTCCAAGAAGACAAGAATTTGGAATAGGTCGAGGTTAATGTGATATGTATAACTTCATATTATTTTTCTATGGATCATCACATATTCCATGCTATGTAAAAGACATGATATTTCCAACATATACTTTAATGTAGACAAATATATATTATATACAAGATAATTTCATGGGAATTAGTCATAAGTATCTAATTGTTCTTGGGAAATTACAAAGGATACATACCTTGTACTTAGAGAGTAAGGAACACTATTTTTTTATGGAACACCAACTAGTATTCTTTTGGATAAATATGATCTAATATCACATTTAGTCTAAGGTAAATAGCATGAGAAGATCATTCAAGCTAGTGGTAGTTATATCTTAGAATACCAAGTATGTTGTAGCTTTTGATGTAGTTTATAATATACAACAAGTTCTTCCAGTTATTAGAATCTAACCTAGTAAGTAAAGTTTGATCATAATATAAATTATTATTATCCTATTAATGGTACTAGCCAAGACGTCATGTTTTGAAAGTCAAAAAAGGGACATTATAGTAACCTAGGCTTAAGATAAATGGATATTACATTATTTTAGATGAATATTTAGTAAATTACCAAAATACATGCTCGAGGACCATAATAGTTTAGTAACTTTGTAAACTTAGAAAAAAATATTCTATACTAGTGAAAGATGTTCAACATATCTCATTAAGATCCACTTCTTTACTACTTATACCTAAAACCTTTATTCATAACCTGGGGAAAGGAAACACAAGAAAGGGGTGGGCTTAGATGCTCAGTAAGGGTAAATAAAGGAAATGTGTAATCATAACATGAAAAAAGTGTATGGAACATGTGAATAACATTTTAAGATCATACCCTAAATATTTTATATCATAATAAATATTTTAAGTTCATAAGTCATGAATCATAAGGAAATAAAGAACATAAGCCATGAAATCATAACATAGGAATAAAACATGGAATTTATTTCATACACATAACAATATAAAATCTTATGTCAAGGATATCTATGAAGGCCCTTATAACAATTTATGATTGGGCTATGACCCGTGTACCTGATTCAGGATAGGGATAACAACCCATGTGCCCTATTACTTTTAGGCTCAGTCCAAAACCCATTTTCCTTCTTGTTTTCAGGCTTGGGCTAAAACATGTGCAACCTCTTACTTTTAGGCTTGGGATATAACCCATGTACCTTCTTGTTTTTGGTCTTGGCCTAAAACCTTTGTTCCCTCTTACTTTTAGGATTGGGACGCAACCAATGTACCTTCTTGTTTTTAGGATTAAGATACAACCCATGTTTCCATTGATCTCATATACAACTCATCATTACCTAATTCATTGGAGGGAGCTATAAGTCTCACCCATCTCATAATAAAATCATTAATACATGTGCCACAAGATAATAAAACCTTTATCATATCATGAACAAAAAAATATATAGGTTTTATTAACATCAAATCATAACCCATGAAATAAAATGGTTATTATTAACATTTCATCACATCATAACCTATGATTAGAGATAGTTTTCATAATAACTTCATGAAATCATAACCTGTGAAAAGAAGCGGGTTTCAAAAGTATAAAATCCATGAAAGTGAAACGAGTGTCTTAAGAATCATTCCATCAAAAAATAAACCAATCAAGAAATAATATGAATGGAAACTCTGGATTATTTCCTAGAAGGGAATGAGTAATATCAGTAGATTTTATCTTAGATGGAAAATAACATGGAAATATATTTTGAAAAAATTTCTTGGGTAAAATATTATTTCTTCTTCGAAAAGTATTTTTAAATCATAAAACCTTTTTTAAATCTATTTTCTTTGAAAATACTTTGAAAACTTAGATAGAAGGCTTGAAATAATTTTGAAAACCTTTATCATTTAAAACTTGTAAAAGAAGATTGAAAACATTTTGAAAACATTTTTCCTTGAAAAGATATAAAATAAGCTTAAAAAGTTTAAAAACCTCTTTCATTGTTATTTTTTGAAAACTTATAAATAATTCTTGAATTTTTTTTGAAACCCATTTCATTGGCGATACTTTGAAAAGTTATAAAGAAAGCTTGAAAACGTTTTGAAAACTATTTATTTGAAAATAATATTGAAAAATTATAAAGAAATATTTTAAAAACAAAAAACATTTTTAAAATTCTTTTTACTTAAAAATTATCCTAAAATATCATTTTAAATCATTTTTGAAAACATTGTTTAAAATAAAATATATTTCTGACCGAAGAGAGAGATACAATCTTATTTTTCATAAAAAAATTTCTTAATTATATTAAGTACCAAAGAGTGAAAAATAGTACTAATAATTGGATATATCTTTAATAAAAAAGGATAAGAAATATTAGGAGTGTTCTTGAGATATGGATCATAATTTCATCAAGATAAGTATATTCATTAACAATCTCGAAAATCCATGCGATTGTTTCAATAAACCCTTACCACATGGTAACATGGAATCATAGTATTAATGTAATAAAATGAAATTAAATAAAGCATAATATATGATGAAAATAAGGATAATCATGATATAACATGTCGATTTTAATCATATACACCTTTTTAATGAACATATGTGAATAACAAAACATGTGTCTCGAAGAATGCAATTTGAGACAAACCTAATTTACCAATTTGGTAACATTTGAAACATTAACCCAATGAAATAGAGATAAAATAATGGATATATAAATAACCATAAATTGAAGTATAAGAGACATATAATACATTCATTTCTTGTACATACACTACACAAAATAGGTGAGTAGAGAATAAATCATGTATCTCATGGAAATAAAAAGTGAGATGATATCCCCTTACCTTGCGTCTTGAATCTCATCACACTCATTCAAATCACCAATATAATAAATATAAATTTATTATAAATATATCACAAAACCATATTATTACTTATAATACCATATATTTTTTGATTATGGATTTATATTACTATCTTGCTAACAATAATATTTTAAGGTTTCACTTCGGGTAATATCCTCTTTGTTTTTCATGTATGTATTAATTTGTTATATCTTTGGTCCTTATACTTATATAATTATTTCTAGAATGTGAACCACTATTTAAATATAATTTTTATTCAGTATATTTATATTATAATAATCCATAGAATATATAAGTATGAAATGGGATAAACTGTTCATGGAGATGGTAAGTCCTACGTGCACATGAACGCTATTTCTATTTAATTATCTTGTTGAAAATGAAGAAAGTAAAACACTTATTTGTGTGTGTGTGTGTTTGTGTATCGTTATTAAATTATTTTTATGATACCATATATATCATATATATTCACTAAAACCATCCTTAACACATTCCATGTAGTGTATGATAGAATCATATCATGTTGAGGGGGTTGTGGTCTACACTTCCTCAAATAAAATTATCGTATTAACAAAAATGGAAAGTAAAAAAGATACTTGTTATAAAAAGGAATAAAAAAGTTTAAATACATAATAAAGATAATATATGAAATATATAAACATAGTTTCCATTATATTTTCCTCCATGATATGTGGTAAAGAAAAAAATGAACAATCATCATTTAGTGTGGCGGTAGTTCACCGTACACATAAACAGTATGTTTGTTACCCATTAGATGGAGGCGTGTTTAAGTGTAGGTAAAATAATTAGAATTAAAAAATCCTATTATATTGAGGATACTAGTGTTATTATACAATAATTAAATAAATATAATGTACTTGGTGGAGAAAGAAAATAAAATAAAGGGTTTTGATAGAAGACATTACCTCTTAATCGAGTAACTCCTTTTGGTTTATGCTAAAAGGATTACATGGGTATATTTATTCCCAATATTATGATTTTATGAGGAATTTAGGGTTGTTGTTAATTGTATTGGGAACATATTTTCTGATCCTAAGTGGTTTTAGAAGAGTGAATAAGAGGGAGAGGTGGTGGCCTTTTATAAGGAAAGGAAATGACACAATTGACATTTTTGAAAAAAAGTTAGGTGTACCCAGGTTTTTATCTAAAAAAGTCATAAAAACATAAAAAACACAATAATTGAAGGTCCATGGACGAATAATTTCCATAAAATGGGTATTTCACACGTGTATAAGTCTTTTTGGGTCTTAAATTTAAGGTTTAGTCTTTAGTTAAGCTTAATTTTACCTTAACCTGTGTAATTAATTTTAATTAATTTCAAAAATAATTTTGGTAAAAAACTATGTTGAAATTATTAGACATTATAAATTATTATTATTCCAAATATGGAATCTATTTTTCAAAATTCTAATCACAAGAGTGGTAGAAATTAATTTAAAATTAATCACGGTGACATGACGACACTGCAGGTTTTTAAAGTACAAAATGTTCTAAAGTTTTCTCAATTTTTATATAAAATTGAAATGTGAAATTAGTTCCAATGAACTAAATTGGATTAATTTATAACAACATTATCTAATTAAACTTTTAAAAAAATTTAATATATAATTTTACCTTATAAATAAAATAGAAAAAGAAGAAATTTTAAATTAAAGTCCAATATTTTTATCTATTCATTAAAAAATGAAACCTTATAGAAAAATACCAAAAGTTTATCCTAACCTAATTTTTAGGATTATATTAAAAATATGGTGTTTATTTTTAAATATTAAATCTATAAAAGTTCCAAAAATTTTATTTGAAATTGGTTCTCTATTAAATGGTGGTAAAAATGCCTTTATAAAAAATATAGGGTTCTAAGCATAAAATTGGGTTTGTTCTTATCCTATGTCTATAAAATATATTGGATGAATATAAGAAATATTTCATTAAATATATAAAATATATAACTCATTAATATCACTAAAAAATTGTAATTAATTTAATTTATTTGGTTAAAACATCTTTATGACTATAGAAATAGTAATATTTTATTTTATAATCAATCAATTTTCATATCAATTTCTACTTAATTAGTAACCTATGAATTCATCATATAATTGTTTAAACCATAAATTTTACTAAATTATTTTATAATATTCAAAAATTCTAACTTAATTTCTAGGTTATATCTAATTATTTTAAATAATAACATTTTAATGATATACTATTGTTCAGTAAAAATTAGTCATGCATGTTACGCAAGCCATCAAGGAAAGTCATTGTTTCCTATAACACATGATAAACTTAGTGTTCTATGTAGATCAAGCTAAAATTTAGGTTTTGTGTAGTGCATGATTAACTTGATGTTTCATACAACGCAAGACAAGCATATTTATTTAATATAAAATAAACTATATTCAGTGTTGCATGAAATGGAAAATATCAAAAAGATTAAAGTAATTTTAAAAAAATAATTCACAAAGTCTTAGAATGTTACATTATACCCCCATTAAAATGAATTTCACCCTCAAAATTCTTCTGGGTTATAAAAGGTTTAATACTTTAAAGTTTCATTCATAGAATCTCACATCTTAAAAAAATATTAAAACTTACCTTAAATGGGAATGTTAGAAACAAAAAAGTTACCTAAAGTAATATATAACTAGGTTTCTAGATAAGGGAACATAGGTGGTATACAAAAACGTATACATGTAAAAAAATTAAAACTATCAAGTTTAGATAGAGGGTGATAAAGTTATAGGTTAGGTGAAAGTTAGCAACCATAAAGCCATAAATCTGTGATAAAATAAGGGGATATCTAATTCATCAGAAATGGATATACTGGTATAACATTTTTGGTTTCAAGATCCTTTTTCCTAAAGTTAAATAATTTTCATGAAAAGATATATTTTCATTATTTCAAGACAACCTCACCCTTTTTTGATCCGTGATCCACCTCACTTATTTATCTAAAAATGAAGATGAATTTTTCATTCCCAAAGTAGTAAAAAATCTTGAGATCCATGATATTTTATCCCATCTATCATCAGTTATAATCAACAACACGTTTTTATAACATGTTATAAAATATTCACAAATCCTCACGTGGTAAGATAATATTTTATTCTCAGAAATATCCCCAAAAGATTAACTTTATCTTTCCATAATTTTTTAACCTCAGAACCCATCCGAATGATGTAAATTAAAAGATATAGAAAGAAAGTCATAAAATCTTATTAACATTGATTCCCCATATATCACAAAGTACCACTTTGTTTCATATTCCAAACATGTGAATAACATCATCATATATTCCATTAAAACATGGTAATGACCTTAATTTCCATAAATCCTTTTGTAAAGCATGCATACATCCTTAATCCAATGATTACTATATATATTATTTAAATCCAATAATTTTTAAACTTCATCCTTGGCGACATAGAAAAGTTTGTCAACAATCAGTTCCAGGGTAATCTGTACCATCTAATTTACTTATAAATATCAAACATATCATTATCCAAAGATCATTATGTAAATTTTAGGCGTTAATTAAGGGTTACCTTCCATTAATACAAATATTACCTTTCATGAAATCACTTTTATATTCCTCTATCACAATTCAACATGTAATTTTCAATTCTTAATGAAAAATTATACTGAAAATACTTATACATTCCGTGATTCATATTACATAATTATTGAATTCCATAACATAAATACATCATTAATACCACATTATTCTTAACCAATTACTTAGTATTAATCAACTTATTTCTTAATACCTATTTTCTAGAATATGAAATATGAATCATGTCTTAAGTTTCCTCAACCTAAATCTAATTATGCTTTTTATGATCAATGTAAACAATACTGGAAGAAAATTACATACCTTTCACATGTTGTTTGCAGTCCCTTTATCTTGAGAAGTATAACCAATACTCATACAAAATTACTTATTCTCTTTATGAGATTTCCACTTGGGAAATAAATTTTCATAATGCCCATACTTTCCACATCTAAAACATTCAATGTTAACCATGCATCTTCTAGTTCTATCTGTTGACTAAAACCATAAAGAATAGGGTAAGAAACACCTATCATATAAGAAATCCATATAATCATGAAAAATTAATTATAGAATGTATGAATCATGACACCTAAATTTTAATCAATGACACCATAGGATTATCCTAGGTTATTAATCATCATATTCTATTCAAGTCATTCATAATAGATCATGAAGAGTTTGTGAATTTCCAAATCATATCCCTCAGAAGTGTCAAACTAGGTGTGCAGTAAAACCTATTTTCGTGTACCAGATTACCCCAAGTCTAGCCTAGGACATCTTGTTGGAGTTATCACCCCTAGGTACATCTGTTCTTGAGCCACACCCACTTGTAGTATCCAGACAGGGATGCATTTCTATGAAACCACTCACTCTATCCTTTACTAAAATTCCAAGATATTTTCCTAAATGTTGACTCATCCTTATACTTATCCTTAGTGGCATCCCTAGACATATCTTTAGAAATATACCTAGGGATCTCACTAAAGTTTTCTCATCCTAGTTTCCAAAGGTTAAATAAACATTTCTATTGATACCAACTATAGAGAGCTAGTCTTAAGATACATGGATATTACATTATATTAGATTAATATTCAGTAAATTACAAAAAATATATTCCCAAGGACCATAATAGTTTAGTGTCTTTGGAAACTTGAAAAAAAATCATCTATCATGGTGAAATATATTCAACATCTCCCATAAATATCTCCAATTTTATAACTTCAATCTAAAACCTTTCTTTATAACCTGAGGAAAAAAAACATGAGAAATGGGTGATATTAGATTCACACTAAGGGTAAATAAAGGAAATGCGTAAGCATAACATGAAAAATGGTTATAGAACATGTTCATAACATTTCAACATCATACCCTACATATTATAAATTATAATAAATATTTGCAGTTTATAAGTCTTGAATCATAACAAAAATAAAGAACATAAGCCATGAAAGCATAACGTAGGAATAAAACATAGAATTTGTGGCATCCATATAAGAATATAAAATATTATTCCAAGGCTACCTATGAAGAAATTTATAATATGTTAGTCTTGGGATAAAAAACATGTGCCTACATCTGGCTTGGCCTAACAACCCGTGTACCCTCTTACTTTTAGGCTATGGCTACAACCTATGTACCTTCTTATTTTTAGGCTTGGGCTACAACCCATGTACCCTCTTAATTTTAGGATTTTTGGCACATATTATCTCAAAAATAATTTATAATTTATGATTATTATGATGTTTCCAAATAATCTTGTTTGTTTTTTAATGAAGTTTTGTTGAGTGAGTTCTATAAGAATTTATATTCTATTTCAAGGAATTTAGCATTATGGGAATTAATCTAGAAACACTGTTATCAACCCTATGCTACACGAAGGAACCCTACACTATAAAAAGGAACCCTATGCTACACAAAAGAACCTTGTTCTACACAAATTAACCCTACACTATGAAAAGTAACCCAATTCTAGGAAAAGGAACCATATGCTAGAAAAGGAACAATACACTATGTATATCAATGCTCTGTTGTTTTCTCAACGGTGAAGTTTTTCAAGCCTTGTTTTCAATCCAAGATTGATGTAATGGTCAACTCAAAGTTAAAGACCTATTCAAGGATCATTTTTATTGTTTAAAAAATTATTTTCATCAGATAAAATCACTTCTATTTATATGGGAAGTTATAAATCCCCTAAAAAATTGGAATTTGAATTTAGGTGATTAATTAGGCTATTATTTTGGATCTATAATACTAAATAATGTTTTCTTTTCTATATATTATTTTAGAGTATCTCTTCAAATATATATTTGTGTGTGTGTGATAAGGGATTAACATATGTGACTATATTATTGAAGTTATCTTTCACAATGCTGCTGCAATGAATGATCGATTCTGAAAGAATCTACACTTTGGATATATATATATATATGTTCAATATTTTATTGTTTTTTTAAGTTACTACCTTATTGAATATCTTTTTGCAATAAGCATCTCTTCAGAATATTTAATTCTTGAAGATATTATGTTATGAAGAAAAATATCCATCAATTTTCATTTTTTTCTACTGAAACTATGAAGATAAACCTAATTCTTTTAAATAAAATCTTTTGATTTATTGGAGTTTCAACTGATTGTACTTAGTTATGGAAGAGTATCAGATTCTTGATTTAAGATGGGGATAACTGTTTCTCTATTAAAGAACAAGAAGAATTTGTTTTTAGTATTTTTATAAATGTGTCAACTACGTGCTATCAGTTTTGGATTCTTGGTCTTGTGATAAAACGACCATTCTAGTGAAATTTACCAAACTCACAGAGAGAGTGATTGGTAGAGTGGACTAGGGGATCTTTGTGCCCAAAACCACTATAAAAAGTTGTGTTCTTTATTTTTGTTTATCCACTGAAAATTTTCATATAGAAGAAAAACATTCTCTATCCACATAAATCATAGTGGGTGAAAAAAATCCAGAATTGTGTAATTTTTTTAAATGACATAATTCACCCCCTCTTGTGTTACTTTGTATATTCCGTCATAGAAATTAACAACAAAGCTTGGGTTTTGGATAAAGCTATAAAAAGATGAAAATATTAAGGTCTATAAAAATATGGAAATGGATGATCCAAGAGAAGGAATTTTAATGATATGAGACCTATATTTTAATGGTGAAAATTATGGATGATATAAATCTAGAATGATTATCTATCTTAAGAATATTGGATTCAAAGTCTACTAAAAAATTATTACTACTTATAAGATTCCTGAAAAACCCGAAACATGGGATACATCAACTGAAGCCAAATATGGTATGAATTCAAAGGAAATTAATGCTATTATTTATAGTCTTGGACTAGATTAATTCAACCATGTATCACAATGTCCAACTACCTATGAAATTTGTCAAACTATTGCAGTTGCTTATAAAGGAATAGAGAATTTCATATGTGTGAGATATGATACAACCAAGCTAGAATTAGACACATATAGAATGTTTGATGGTGAAAGAATCACACAGATGAATGGAAGGCTTATAAAAATTATCCAAAATACAAGATCCTTAGAAGAACCCCTTAAACAAGCTGATCATGCTTTAAAAGCACTCAAAGTACCACCTTCACAATGGAATGTCATATTTGCTAATATTTTCCAATCATCACCTATCAAAGACCTAATAATGAAAGAACTAATTGAGACACTGATGATGTATGAATTAAAAATTCAGGATAAAGATAAAGATCATAATATTATAGTAAAGAAATAAAATACTACTCTAAAAGTGACATCTTAGAAACATAGCAGAAGATTAAAAGAATAAGTAAAAGAAGAGAGAAAATTAGATTCCTTAGATTCTGAAATGGAATTCGATCAAATAGTTAGAAAATTTATCAAGTTATACAAGAATAAAAAAGGATTCAGAAAATAATTCAGGAAGGATGACAAAGACCCAAGAAAATTCATTTCTATTAATGAAAGAAATTGGGACATATAATACCAGATTTTCCTCAGCTGAAAGATGAAAGAAAAATGCCAAAAAATAGATATCATAAAATCCTGATTATGCGAACAGAAGTAAAAGAGAAATGAAATATATATGGAGTGTATCAAAAGACTTCATTTACCCTTCAAATTATGATTAGAAGGAGCAATAAAATCTAAAATCTAATAAGTGCTTTATAGATGAATAAAAAATGTACAAAATTATTACTCTTTGGATTCTGATACCAGTAGATTCTCAAATAATAAATTTTTTGCCTATTTCACAATACTAGATTAAAAGTATAATTCTCTAATAAAAAAGGAAAAGTATTTAAAAAACATTCATAATGCTGTTTTAGGTGAAAGAGATACCATGATAAAACAACATCAAGAGATAATTGAAAAATTCAATTCTTATGCATCAAATAGTATCAACAATGAAAAGAAAATCAAGGAATTATAGGATGAAGTATAATCCTTTAATAATTATTATCTTGTTTTTAATAAATAAGAAAATAATTTAAATTAAATTATTGGAAATAATTTCAAAAATAGGGAAATATTTGGCATAGGAAGTAAGTGTGAGAAATCAAAATTTTATAACAACTATTTTATGCCCAATTCTAAAAATGCAATCTATTATCATTGTGGGACAAAAAGAAATGTCACAAATAATTTCATTTTGAAAAATACTTGAATTAGTGGTATTAAAAGATCCTTTATTTCTAAAAGTTTTTCAGAATAAAGTGATATAAGTTGTGGGAACATAAATAAAATATGGATTCCTAGATCATTATTAGATAACACTGTTGGACCCAATAAGATATGGGTACCAAAGTAAACATTTTTATAAATTATTTTGAAGGAAAAAAGCCATTGCAACAAAAAATATATATGGTATATGAAAATTTTATTTTCTAGGAATATGAGTGGAGATCCATTAAACTTTACTAAACTAACTCAAATTAATGGAGTATTAGTCACTTTTGGTGAAAATTCCAAAGGAAAAAATAATTGGATTTGGAACTGTTGGAGATCCATAAACTATCTCAATAAAAAAAGTACTATGTGTGCAAGGGTTAAAGCATAATATGATAAGAATTTATCAACTTCGTGATGATAGTTTTTATGTTGATATTTCTAAAAATTTATTCTCTAAGTTTAAAGATAAGTTACTTAAATTCTGAGCACCTATAACTGACAATGTTTATACTATGTATTTAAATTCCTTATGTACACAGAAAGTGAATCATTTAAATGAAAAGATAAATGAATAATGGTTTTGGAACAAAAGGATTAGACACTGTAATATATATGCTTTATAGAAATTATCCAAAAAAATAGTTAGTTTCTGATTTTACTAGTCTTATGTTTGATAATGACAGATTATGTGATGCATTCCAAATTGGGAATTCAGACAAATATTATTTCAATTTTATTAACAAAATTAGTACATCTAAACATTTAGAACATATCCATATGGATTTTTTTGGACTATATAGGGTATAAATTTTGGATGGTAAATTATATTTTTATGTTTTAGTAGATGATTATTCTAGATTTACTTGGGTTTATTTTCTAAAATTAAAAAGTGAAGTTTTAACTTTTTTTGAATGTTTTTATAAAATTGTTCAAAATGAAAAATATTTAAAAATAATTTCATTAATAAGTGATAATGATGGATAATTTGAGAATCAATAATTCAATCATTTTTTCTCAAATTTGGGTACTAAACATACCTTCAATTCCCCAAGAATACCTCAAAAAAAAAATAGAATTGTTGAAAGGAGAAATCAAATTATTCAGGAAATGGAAATGACTATGATGAATAAATACAATCTTCCTACCTATATTTGGTTCGAAGCTATAAGAACAACCTAATATATCATGAATATTGTTTTAATAAGGACTATTTTCAAAAATAAACCTTATGATATTAGTAATAGCAGAAAACTTAAATTAAATTACTTTAATGTTTTGGGATGGATGGTGTAAATGTTGAATAATAAGGACAAACTTTGTAAGTTCAATCCAAAAGTTGATGAAAGAATATTTTTGGGACATTTTGCTACCTCTAAAGCTTAAAGAGTGTTTAACATAAAGTCAAGGATTATTGAAGAATCAGTTCTTTTGAAGTTTGATGAAACTAAACCTTTTATTAAAGAGACAGATCAAACTGATGAAGTTACTAACTCTTTTGATAACATGCGACTTAAATTCCTTAAAAATTATTTTGGAAATGATATTAATAAAATTCATTCCAGTTAATAAGAACATGATAGTGAATAATCAGAAAGTTTCTTTCCTAGAAAGTCTTGAACTATGAAAAACCATCCTTTAGAAACTAATATAGGAGAACTAGAAACATGAATTAGAACTAGAAGAAATGTATGAGACCTAGACGAATTCTCTGCATTTCTATATCAATTATAACCTAAGACTATTAAATAAGGATTAGAAGATAATATTTGGATATTAGTAATGAAAGAAGAGCTAAAACAGTTCAAAAGGAATGAAGTTTGGGAACTAGTAGAGAGACCAACCAATTATCCAGTTATAAGAACAACGTGGTTCTTTAGAAATAAACAGGACGATCAAGGGATCATAAACCAAAATAAATCTAGATTAGTATCTAAAGGATATAATAAGGAATAAGGTATAGATTTTGATGATATATTTTCCAAAGTAGCAAGATTAGAAGCTATTAGAATTATTTTAGTTTATACATATCATATAAATTTTAAATTATATCAGATAGATGTTAAGTATTAATTTTTAAATGGTTATTTAATGGAGGAATTTTATGTTTAATGACCCCCTGGTTTTTAAAATCCTTAAAAAGAAAACTATATTTTTAAACTTACTAAAGCTCTATATGGCCTTAAACAATCACCTAGAGATTGGTATGAAAGATTAAGTTATTTTCTTTTGAAAAATGGATTTATTGTTGGATTAGTAGATCCAAAACTTTTCAAGAAAACTGTTTGTTTTAATATTTTATTAGTTAAATTTTTTTTGATGATGTTATTTTTTCTTTAACAAATAAAAATCTTTTTCATAATTTTTTAAATTTAATGAAAAAATAATTTTAAATAAGTATGATGGGAGAACTAATTTTTTTTCGGATTTAAATTTTTTCAAAAAGATTATTTAAATGTTTTAAATCAAAGTAAGTATATTATTGATTTATTGAAAATGTTTGTACTTGAAAAAAACAAGACATAAACAACTGTTATGTGTACCAATATAAAACATAATTAGGATGAAATTGAAAAAAACAGTTGAAAAAATTATATAGAAGTATGATATGTAGTTTTTTATATGTTATTAATAGAAGACCATACATTATGTTTTTTTATGTATTTGTACTAGATTTAAATAAAATCCAAAAGAGTCACATCTTACTACTGTTAAAATAATTCTTATATATTTAAAAGGAACTATTTTTCAATCTCTTCCTTACCCCCAAAACTTATGATTTTAATTTAATTTCATATTAAGATGCTGAATTTAGAGGTTGTAGATTAGATAGAAAAAATTACCTCAGGAACATATTAATTTTTAGGAAAATATTTAGTTTCATGGTCTAGTAAGAAACAACACTCAGTTTCCTTTTCAACTGCTAAAGCAGAATATATATCTATTGGAAGTTTTTATGCACAAGTATTGTGGATGAAAAACACTCTACTCGGCATTTGACTAAATGTTAATAGTATACCTACTTTATGTTATAATAATAGTTCTATTAACATTTCTAATAATTCTATAAGTCATTATAGGACTAAGCACATTGATATAAGACATAATTTTCAAAGTGATCATGTCCTTAGAAAGGATATTTCTTTAAAATTTGTTAATACTAAATTTTAATTAGATGATATTTTTTTAACCACTTCCCAATTCTAGTTTTTATTTTATTAATAGAGAGATAAGAATATTTAATTTTAATTAAATGTTTATTAATTTATTTTTAGTCCCTCTATTTTTATTTTAGTAATATTTCTTTAATATTTTTTATTTTATTAGGTTTTAATTTAGAATTTTGTTTTGATTTTATTTTACATGTATTTTAAAAATTAAAAAGTAAAGAGTACATTCTCAATATGAATGAGCAAACCATTTTCCTTCTCCTTCTCTCTTTCTCCTCTCCTACACGTCTTTTCGGTTTATAGAGCTTATTTCAATTCTCATATTCCGAAACTATAAACCTTCAATCCCATCAATATTGAAACCTTTAGAGATGGAAACTTCATGAAGATCCATTGATGCTGAGTTAGACAAAGATGTCTATAATTTAGGGAAAGATATCAAGGTGTTAAAAGGAAAGGTAATTGATTTTGGCTATTTATATTCTAAAAATCGATTACTCAAGGAAGTAATGTGATTTCAAGGTTTAATTTATTCTTTTAGAGAAGATAACTTTCCAATGGTATATGGAATTTAATTAAAGGAAATTTGTAAAAATGTTTTATTTAGTCTTGTATTTTCAGAAGATTATGTTATCTTTAAGATTAAGGATATTGGGTTTTCTTTGTCTTCTATGGAAATGGATGAGATGCTTCGTTGTCTCCATGAGGGAGATTTACAGTTTGATTTAAGGAATATCTATAATGTATGATATTCCTCTGAGGAGAAATTGTTTTATTTTTTTAGAATAATAACTATCAAGAAGGTATTGATGAAAGAACATTCTCTTGATCACCGTGTGATGTTGAAGTTTATTCAATATGGGATTTTTCCTAGGACTACTGATCTTGAGAAAGTCCTTTACCTAGACATGTATATGATATTTTTTCTTATGATGAATATTAAGTTTAATTTATTTCAGTTTATGATTAGATATCTAAATCATTGCTTCCATGAGGAAGAGAAGATGGAATATAATCCCTATAGAAGGATCATTTCACTTTTTCTGTGAAGTATAAGAAATATTTTCAACAAGTTTTTTGGTAGATCTTGTCACCACAACAAACCTTTGAATGTTAGAACTATAAATAATATTGGTTTTTTTGGAGTAATTAATGCAAGAGATTGCTGCCAGTTGGTGTAGAACAACTGTAGAGGTTGATGGAAGATGATCAGGGGAGAAAGTGATTATTCTTTCAGTTGGATCTATTCGATAGAGGTCTGAAGAAAAATTAACTTCAAGTCTAGAAGAAACACTTATTTATAAAAAAAGAATAATTTCATTCAATGTTCCATAGACTGTTGTTTAAGAAGCTGTTGGAGGTGAGTTTGAGACTCATGTAGATGAGCATGTCGAGAAAGAGGCTCAAAGTCATGAATGTATCAAGGAAGATGTCCCTAATCCTGGAACTCTTATTGTTTTTTATTCTGGAAAAACTGGAGGATTTGTCTTAGGAAATATACCCTATGATAATGAAGATCCAAGTTTAGCCTTGGTAGAAGTTCAAAACAGAGAAGATATTGGTGACCCTGACACTCATTCTCCCAAATCTTCTGATTATGAGGCTAAATCCATAGTTTTAAATATTAATCTATTAGGGTCCCGATAATCATTTCTTAGATAATAGTTGGAATATGAGAAGAAAAATATTGAATAATGCAAGGTTACTTTAGTTCTGATATCATAGTTTGAAGCTCATAAGATTCACTTAAGATAATTCAAATAAAATCTCATTTCTGTTAGAGATCTTAGAGAACTTATGGACAAAATGTCAAGATACTTTTTTTCATTAAAGGATGAGTCTTTAAAGAGTGCATAGTTTGATGAGTTTAATCTAATGATTGGGAGATAATTTCTGTCTCTCAGGGAATGTAATCAAGCATCAACCTCTTCTCAACAGACATTTCTAGAACTACTTAGAAATATTAAAGATATTACCTCAGTACTGGATGAGTTCAAATATAGGATACATACTCTTTAGTGTGATATAATTCCTTTAAATGTTCTATTAGACAATTAGAGGCATATGATTAGTCAATTGACTTTAAGTGAATCATTGTTGGGACCAATGATTAATCAAGTTAATACCAAGTTGACCTCATTCATCTAGTCAGAAGAAGTTGTCAATGAGTTTGTAAATTTCAATCTGGTAGAGAATTTAAAGGTTGTAAATGATTCAAGGAATATTCTTTAGAAATGGTTTGAAGTATTCAACAACCATTTCTAGAGATTTCTTTTTAATCTCATTGATCTTTGTAGTGTTGTTTATTCCCTTTCTTATCCTGAAGAAACCTTTGTCCATACTAATACTAAACTCTATAAATTCAATTTTAAGACTCTATGATTGATTTTGTATTGTACTCTAACTTTAAAAAATTTGAATTTGTTTTAATTTCCATTAAACTCTTTATTTTGTTTTATTCTTTTTAATTTGAATTTAGATTTTTTGTTTAGATTTAGATTTATTTAATTTCAACACTTCACTACCAATCTAAAATTTATTTTTCTTATGCCAGTATTCATAACTATTCATTAATAGTTCAGTGCTACATTAAATGTGGTTTATATTGTTTAAACTTTCAAACCATATTTTTGATATCATAAAAGGGGGGATAAAATTAAGGAGTGAAATAAGGGAAAAATATCTATGAATACCCTTTGGGGAGAATATTTTTAAACAATAACATTTCATTAGAGAAAATATTTAATTTAAAAGTTTCTATTTTTCTTTAAAAAAATAAGAATTTTAAATCGAAATATTTGTGAAATTGAAATATCAAAAAAAAATTCTATATCTATTTTTGTATGTTTAAAAATCCTATATTCTCTTTACATTTTGTAATGAATTATGTTATGGGTTTTGCGATCATCGAAAAGGGGGAGATTATTGGGCATGTGTTCTCTTAACAATACTCTATAATTTATGATGATTTTGATGTTCATAAATAATCTTATTTGATTTCTAATGAAGTTTTGTTGAGTGATTTTTAAATGAATTTATATTATATTTTAAGGAATTTAGAATCACGAGAATGAATCTGGAAACATTGTTATCAACCCTACACTATGTAAAGGAACCCTACACTATACAAAGGAACCCTACGCTATTCAAAGGAACCTTATGTTACTAAAATGAACCCTACAATACAAAAAAGAACCCTACTCTATGAAAAATAAACCTATAATATGAAAATGGACCCTACTTTATACAAAGGAACCCTATGCTACGCTTATCAATCCTACATTGTGTTCTCTATGGTGATGTTTTTCAAGCCGCATTTTCAATCCGAGATTACAACAACGGTTGAGTTAGGATTAAAGACCGATTCGAGGATCATTTTTATTTTTTAAAAGAACTGTGATAATTAGATAAAGTCATTTCTATTTCTATGGGATGTTATAACTACCCTGGACATTTTGTATTTGAATTTACGTGATAAATCAGGCTATTATTTTGGATCTGGAATACCGAAGTAAGTTTTATGTTCTATATATTATTCATAGTATCTCTTAAGAAAATTATATGTGTGTGTGATAAGTGATTCACTTATGAAACTATATTATTGAAATTTTCTTTTACAATGATGTTTTGATGAATGATTGTTTCTAAAAGAAGATACACTTTAGAGATATATATGTTCAATGTTTTGTGACTATTTAAGTTTCCACTTATTAATGATCTTTTCTCAATAATGATCACTTCAGACTATTTCATTCTTGAAGACATTCTTTTATAAATAATATGATCCATCATTTTTCTATTGTTTACTGATGTAACTGTGAAGATCTACCTGAACCTTTCAAATAAATCTCTTTTGATTTATTGGAGTTTCAACTGCTTGTACTCAGTTGTGGAGAAATATCAACTTCCCGATCTAAGTTGTGGACAACTAGTTCACTATTAATTAACTAGAAGACTTTTTAGTCATTTTATAATGGTGTCATATTCCTACAATCAGTTGTGTATTATTGGTTTTAAGATAAGAATACCATTCTAGTGGAATTTACCAAGCTCACAGAGAGAGTGATTGGTAGAGTGAACTAGGGGATATTTTTGCCCTGAACCACTATGAAAAGTTGTGTTCTTTATTTATGATTATTTGTAACATATTTTCATACAGAAAAAAATCACTTCATATCTGTATAAATCATAGTGGGTGACAAAATCTAAAATTGTGGTTGATTTTTGAAAAGGCACAATTCACCCACCTCTTATGTTACATTGTATATTCTGACCTAACACAGGCTTGGCCTAAAACCCATGTAACTTCTTTTTTCAGGCTTGGGTTAAAAACTATACACCCTATTACTTTTAGGCTTAGGGAACAACCCATGTACCTCTTGTTTTTAGGATTGGGATATAACCCATGTACCTTTCTATTTCTGGGCTTGGGCTACAACCCGTGTACCATTTGATCTCATATAAAACTTATCATTACCCAATGCATTAGAGGGAGATATAGTTCACACCTATCTCATAATAAAATCATTCATATATGTTCCATAATACAATAAAACCTTTATTATACCGTGACACATAAAAAGAGATAGGTTTATAAACATAAAATCACAACCCATTAAATTAAATGGGTGTCATCAACATTTAATCACATCATAACCTATGAAAATATATAGGTTTCACAATTAATTCATGAAATCATAACCCATGCAATGAAGTGTATTTAAAATGCATAAAACCCTTGGAAGTGAAATTAGTGTCTTAAGCATCATTCCATCAAAACATAAACCATTCAAGAAAGAATATGAATGGATCCTTTGGATCATTTCGTAGAAGTACATGAGTAACATCAACAGATATTATCTTAGATAGAAAAAAACTTGGAAATATATTTTGAAAAAAATTCTTGAAGAAAATATCATTTATTATTTGAAAAAGTCTTTAAATCATAAAACGTTTTTGAAATCCATTTTCATTGAAAATACTTTGAAAACTTAGAAAGAAGACTTGAAATCATTTGGAAAACCTTTTTCATTGAAATCTTGTAAAATATTTTTGAAAACATTTTAAAAACTTTTTTCATTGGAAAATTATAAAATAATATTCAAAACATTTTAAAATCCACTTTCATTGAAATAAATTTGGAAAATTATAAAGAAAGTTTGAAATGTTTTGAAAACCATTTCATTAGAGATACTTTGAAAACTTATAAATAAATCTTGAAAACATTTTGAAAACCATTTCTTTGAAAATAACTTTTAAAACTTATAAAGAAAGATTTTAAAACTATAAAACATTTTTAAAATCCTTTTTCCTTTAAAATTATCTCTAAATATCATTTGAAAACATTTTTGAAAACATGGTTTTGAAATAAAACAGATTTCTGACCTAAAAGAGAGATATGATCAGATTTGTATTAAAAACATTTTCTTAATTATATTAAGTACCAAAGAGTGGGAAAATGATACTAATTAATGGATAATTATTTAATAAATAGAGTATAAGGAATATAATTAGTGTTATTAAGTTAAGGATCATAATATTTCATCAAAATAAGCATAATCATTAACTATCTCGAAAAGCGATGAGATTGTTTCAATAAACCCTTACCACTTGGTTACTTGGGATCATACTCTTCATGTAAGAAAATTAAATTACATGAACCATAAAATATCTTGAAAAAAATATATTCATGATATAAAATTTCAATTGGAAGCATATACACCTTGTTAAAGAATATAGGTTCATAAGAAAACTTGTGTCACAAATAAGACAATTTGAGAGAAAACTACTTTAATTATTTGGTAATAATTGGAACATTAACCCCATGAAATAAAGATAAAATAATGGATATGAAAATAAAAAAATTATATTATAATATAAATATAATACATTCATGGGTAGTTCATACACCACACAAAATAAGTGAGTGGTTAATAAAGCATGTCTCTCACAAAAATAAAAAGTGAGTTGAAATCAAATTACCTTGTATCTTGACTCTCATCATACTGATTCAAAATACCTGTATAATAAATTTAAATTTATTATACATATATAAAAAACCATATTATTACTTATAATACCATATAGTGTTTTATTACATCTTTATATTACCCACTTGTTAATAATTCTATGTTATGGTTTCACTTCATGTAATATCTGCTTTGTTTTTTGTATATGTATTAATTTGTTATGTCTTTTCTCCTTATACTTATATCATGATTTAAGGAATATAAAAAATTATTTAAATATAATTTTTATTTAGTGTATTTTTATTATAATAATCTATATAATATATAATTATGAAATCTAATACACAGTTCATGGAGATGGTAAGTCGTACGTACGCATGAACAATATTTCCATTTAATTGTCCTATTAAAAAAATAAAGTAAAATAAATATATGTATATATATTTATATATATAAAAATAATTATTAAATTATCTTTATGATATCATATATATCATATATATTCACTAAACACATTCTTAACACATTCCATGCAGTGTAATAATGAATCATATCACATTGAAGGGGCGGTAGTCCACACTTAAACGAAATTATCGTATTAACAAAAATGGAAAGTAAAAAATATATGTGTTGTAAGAAGGAATATAGAGAATTAATGAAATAATAAGTATAATACATGAAATTTATAAACATATTGTCCATAAGAATTTACACATGAGAGGTGGTAAAGGAAAAATGAACAATCATTGTTTAGTGAGGCAACAGTTCACCATACACATAAACAATATGTTCGTTACCTATTAGATGGAAAAGTGTGTAAGTGTAGGTATAATACTTATAATAAAAAAATCATTGTATATTGAAGATACTATTTTTTTACAATAATGGGATAAATATAGTGGAGGGGTGGAGAAATAAAATAAAAGAAAGATGTTTGAGTGAAGATGTTATCTCTTAATCAGGTAACTCCTTTTTGTTTGTGCCAAACGAATTCCTTGGATAGTTTTCTTCCCAAGGGGATTATTCTAGGAGTAAGTTAGGGATGTTGGAAAGTTTATTATTCAGATATTTTTTTGATCATAATTGGTTTTAGAGGTGTGAAGAAGAGGGAGAGGTGGTGGCCTTTTATAGGGAAGGGAAAGGATACACTTGGAATTTTTGGAAAAAAGTTAGGTGTACCTGCGTTTTTACCTAAAAAAGTATTAAAAAACCAAAAAAACTCAAAAATTGAATGTTAGGTTCTGTTTTACTTCCATATAATTTTTTTTACAAGTTTATAGTTTTTTGAGTCTTAAATTTAAGGTTAGTCCTTAGTTAAGCTTAATTTTACCTTAACCAATGTAATTAATTTTAATTACTTTTACTAATAATTTTGGCACAAAACTAAGTTGAACATATTATAAATTATAAATTATTATGATTCCAAATATGGAATCCATTTTTCCAAATTCAAATAATAGGAGTGGAAGAAATTAATTTAAAATTAATCCTGCTAACGGGACGACATTGCAGGTTTTCAAAATAAAAAATGATCAAAAGATTGTTATGTTTTTATATCCAATTTTAATGTTAAATTGGTTAAAATGACCTAAATTGAATTAAATGATGAAATTATTATCTAATTAAACATTTAAAACAATTTAAAATATAATATAACCTTATAACTAAATTATATGAAAAATAGTTTTGAATTAAAGTCCAGTATTTTTAATTATTCATTAAAAAATTAAACCTTACAGAAAAATACCAAAAGTTTATCCTAACCAAATTTTTCTGTTTTTCATCCAAATATTAATTTTATTTTTACATATTAAATCTATAAAAGTTCAAAAAATTGGATTTAAAATTTGTTCTCCATTAAATGGCGCTAAAAATACCATTATAAAAAATATGCGATTTTAAGCATAAAATAGGGTTTGTTCTTATATTTTATCTATAAAATATATTGGATGAATATTAAAAATATTTTATTTAATATATAACATATATTTTACTTTAATATCACTAATTAATTATAATTAATTTAATTTATTAAGTTAAAAAAGCTTTGTGTCTATAAAAATAATAATATTTTTATTTATATTCAATCACTTTCCATATTCATTCACAATTAATTGGTAACCTATAAACTCATATTCTATTTGTGTAAAGTATAAATTTTCATAAATTAGTTAATAATATTCGTAACCACTACTTTAATGTCTAGTTTATATCTTATTATTTTAAATAATAACATTTTAATGATATACTATTGTTCTGTAAAAACCGGTCATGTGTGTTACACAAGCCATTGAAGAAAGTCATTGTTGTGTGTAATGCAAGCTAACCTTGGTCTTCCATGTAGATAAATCTAAAATTCATGTTGTTTATTGTGTATGATTAACTCGGTGTTTCATATAATGAAAACCAATAATATTGATTTAATGTTAAATAAACTATTTTCAATGTTGTGTGAAATGAAAAATATCAAAAAGATTAAATTAATTCAAGAAAAATCACAAAATCTAGAGATGTTACATTTTACCCCCCTTAAAATGAATTTCAACCATTAAATTCATCTGGGTTGTCAAAGTTTTGATACTTGAAAGTTTCATTCATAGAAACCCACATCATTAAAATGAATATTAAAACTTCAATTGAAAATGGAATATTGGAACCATAACGGTTAACTAAAGTAACATATTACTAGGTTTCCACATAGGGGAACATAGGTGGGAAGTGAGTTCATAGAAATGAAATAAAAATATAACCATTAAGTTCTAATGGAGAGTGATTGAGAAAAAGGTTAAGAGAAAGTTAACATTCAGAAATCCATAAATCTGTGATGAACTAAGGGACCATATCATTCATCAGAAACATAGGTAATCAGATAATATATTTTTTTCATGATACTTTTCCCTAAAGCTAAAGAATTTTCATGAAAATATATACTTTCATGATTTCAAGAAAACCTCAACCTTTTTTGTTCCTTTATCCACTTCACCTCTTTCTCCAAAAAGGAAGGTAAAATTTTCATTCTTGAAGTAGCAAGAGATCATGAAATAAATGATACTCCATCACATATTTCATAAGTTATCATCAACACCACATTTTTATTACAGGTTATCCAATATGCATAAATCCTAATATGGTAAGATAATACTTTATTCTCACAAACTTTATCCAAATTCTATGTTAATCTTTACATAATTATTTAACCTCATAACCCTTCTGAAAGATATAAATTAAAGTATTTATAAATAATGTCATAAAACCTTCTTATCGTTGATCCACCATATATCACAAAGTACCACTAGTTTTTCACATTCCAAATATGTGAATAATTTCATTGTATATTCCCTTGAAACATGGTAATAACCTTAATTACCAAAAAGCCTTTTGGAAAACATGCATACTTTCTTATTACAATGATTATTGAATATATTCATTAAATCCAAGAAGTCTTAAACTTAATCCTTTATAACATAGACCATTTTGTCAATAATCAGTTCCATGATAATATGTACCATCCAATTTACTTATTCATATCCAACATATCATTATCCAAGATCATTATCTCAATTTCAGGCATTAATTAAGGGTTAGCATCCATTAATAAAAATATCACCTTACCATGAAATCAAATTTCTATGTCTTAATCACCATTCAATATGTCCTTTTCAATCCTTAATGAAAACTTATACTAAAAATACCTATACATTTAATGATTCATAAAACATAATCATTGAATTCCATAACATAAATACTTCATTAATCCAGCTTTATTCTTCGACCATTACTCAAGTTTCATCAACTTATTATTTAATACCTCTTTCATATAATGTAAAATATTAATCATGTATTAAGGTTCCTAAAACTAAATATATTCTTTATTCTTATTATTAATGTAAAAAATATTGGGAAAAAATCACATACCTTTCACATGTCTTTTGCAGTCCCTTTATCTTGAGATGTCTAACCAATACTCATACCACCTTTATAATTCTCTTTATGAGATTTCCATATGGGAAATAAATTTTCATAATTCATATACTTTCCACATATGAAGCATTCAATGTTAACCATGTTCCTTATAGTTCTCTCCATTGACTAAAACCAGAAAAAATAGGGTGAGAAACACATATCATATAATAAATCCACATAATCATGAAAAATAACTTATGGAATGTCTAAATCATGACACCTAAATTTTAATCTATGAAACCATAATTTTATTCAAGGTTATTCATAGTAATATTCTATTTAAATCCTTCATAAGTTTCATGAAGAGTTTTTAAATTTCCAAATCATATCCCCTAAGAGTTTCAAACCAAGTGTGTAGCAAGGCTCATTGTTGTATACCAGATTACCCCAAGTTAGACTTGGGACATCTTATCAGAGTTTTTACCCTAGGTATATATATTCTAAATCCAAATCCACTTTTAGCATCCTTACAGAGATGCATTTACATGAAACCACTCACTTTATCCTTTACCAAAATTCTAGGACATTTTCTTAAATGTTGACTCATATTCTTATAGACATCCCAAGACATATCCTTATTAATATACATAGGAATATTACTAAATTTTTCTCATACTAGTTTCCAATGTTTGAATAAACCTTTCCTTTGATACCAACTATAGAGACCTAGGCTTAAGATACATGAATATTATATCATTTTAGTTGAATATTTAGTACGTTACAAAAATAGATGCTTGAGGACCATAATAGTTTACTGTATTTTGAAATACGGAAACAAAATCTTATATCTTAGTGAAAGATCTTAAACATCTCCCATAAAGATATCCTCCTTTATTACAACTACCTAAAACCTTTCTTAATAACCAGGGGAAAGGAAATATAAGAACGAGGAGAGTGTCGATGCTCAGTAAGGGTAAATAAAAAAAATTGCGTAAGCATAACATACCCAAAAGGGTATGGAAATTGTGCATGACATTTGATGATCATACCCTACATATTATAGATCATAATAAATATTTTTCAGTTCATAAGTCATGAATCATAAGGAAATAAATAACATAATCTATGAAATCATAACATAGGAATAAAACATGGAATTTGTGGCTTACATAAAAGAATATAAAATCTTATGTCATGGCTAACTACAAAGACCATCATAACATATTAGTCTAGCACTATGACCCATGTACCTACTTTGGTCTTGGGCTAACAACCAGTATACCTTCTTAATTTTAGGATCAGGCTACAAACCACATACCTTCTTGTTTTCGGTATTGGGATACAACCCGCGTACCCTTTTACTTTTAGGCTTGGGATCCAACCCATGTACCTTATTTTTTTAAAACTTAGGCTAAAAATCATGGACCCAATTACTTTTAGTCTTGTGCTATAACCCATGTACCTTCTTGTTTTAAGGAATGGGCTACAACCCATGTACCTTCTTTTTTTTGGGCTTCAGCTTCAACCAATATACCCTTTGATCTCATATACAACTTATAATTACCAAATGCATTATAGGGAGATATAGGTCTCAAAAATCTTATAATAAAATCATTAATACATGTGATACATGATATAAGACCATAATCATATCATGAACCATAACTAGAGATATTTTTTATAAACATCAAATCATAACCCATGAAGTGAAATGGGTATCATTAACATTTCATCACATCATAGCCTATGAAAAGAGATAGTTTTCATAATCACTTTATGAAAGAATAAACCATGAAAAGAATCATGTTTCAAAAGAAAAAAACCCATGGAAGTGAAATGAGTGTATTAAAAATAATTTCATCAAAACATATACCACTCAGGAAAGAATATTAATGGAATATTTGGATTATTTCCTATTAGGGAATGAGTGACATCAACTGATGTTATCTTAGACGGAAAATAACTTCGAAAGATATTTTGAAAATATTTCTTGAGTAAAATATCCTTTATTTTTTAAAAAAGTTTTTTTAAATCACAAAACCTTTTAAAAATCCATTTTCTTTTAAAATAATTTATAAATATAGAAATAAGGGTTGAAATTATTTTGAAAAACTTTTTACTTGAAAACTTGTAAAAGAAGCTTGAAATCATTTTGACAAAAATATTCCTTGAAAACTTATAAAATAAGAATCAAAACATTTTAAAAACCTCTTTCATTTAATACACTTTGAAAACTTGTAATTAAATCTTGAAAATGTTTTGAAAACCATTTCATTAATAATACTTTAAAAACTTATAAATAAATATTGAAAATGTTTTGAAAACCATTTATTTCAAAATAACTTTTAAAACTTATAAAGAAAAATTTTAAAATCATAAAATATTTTTAAAATACTTTTTCCTTGAAAATTATCTTCAAATATCATTATAAAATATTTTTAATACATGGTTTTGAAATAAAATAGATTTTCGACCAATGAGAGAGATACAATCATATTTTTCTTTAAAGTATTTTCATAATTATATTAAGCACCAAAGAGTGAAAAAATGGTACTAACACATGTATATATATTGAATAAATAGAGGATAAGTAACATCATGAGTGTTATTGAGATATGGATCATAAGATTTCATCAAAACAAGCATAATCACTAATAATCTCTAAAATTGATGAGATTGTTTCAATAAGCCCTTACTACCTAGTTACATGGGATTATAATCTTTATATAAGAAAATGAGATTACATTAAGTATAAAATATCATGAAATGAAGGATATTCATGATATAATATGTAAATTATACACCTAGTTAAAGAACATAGGTTCATAACAAAACTTGTGTGTCAAAGAAGGAAATTTGAGACAAAACTACTTTACTGATTTGGTAACATTTGAAACATTAATCCCATGAATTGAAGATCAAAGAATGGATATTTAAATACCCATATATTTAAGTACAATATACATATAATATATTCATGGGTAGTATATAAAACACACAAAATAAGTGAGTGGTGAATAAATCATGTATCTCATGGAAATAAAAAGTGAGATGAAATCCCCATACCTTATGTCTTGACTCTCATCGTACTATATAAAACCACCTGTAGAATAAATATAAATTTATTATGAATCTATAATAGAACCATATTATTACTTATAATACCATATAGGGTTTTATTATGGATTTATATTACCTACTTGTTGTAAATTCTATGTTAAAGTTTCACTTCAGGTAATTTCTGATTTGTTTTTTGTATATTTCTTAATTTGTTATATCTTTGGTCCTTATACTTATATCATGATTTATAGAATTTAAAAAATGATTTAAATATAATTTTTATTCATTATATGTGTATTATAATAATCTATATGATATATAAGTATTAAACAGAATACCGTTAATGGAGACGGTAAGTCGTACATACACAAGAAAGCAATTTCCATTTAATTATTGTGTTGAGAAAAAAAAGTGAAAGAAAAATAAGTATACATTTTTATATATATATCATTATTAAATTTGATTAATTATATCATATATATCATATATACTCACAAAACACATATTTAATACATTTCATGTAGTATATGAACGAATTATATCACGTTGAGGGGGTGGTAGTCCACACTTCCTCAAACGAAATTATCGTATTAACAAAAAATGGAAAGTAAAAAATATATGTGCTGTAAAAATTAATAAATAATATTAAATACATAATAAATATAATATATTATATATAAAGATATTTTCCATTATAATGTTCACCATGAGAGGTGATAAAGGAAAAATGAACAATCATCGTTTAGTGAGGCGGTAGTTCGCTGTACACATAAACAATATGTTTGTTACCCATTGGATGGAGGTGTGTGTAAGTGCAGGTCTAAAATTTTTCCTAAAAACATCATATAATATTTAGGATACTACTGTTTTAATACAATAATAGAATAAATATATTGGAGGGGTGGAGAAAGAGAATATAAGAAAGAATCTTGAGAGAAGACGTTACCACTTAATCGGGCAACTCCTTTTGCTTTGTGAAAAAGGCTTACTTGGATAGCTTTATTTCCAAGGTAATTATTATATAAGTAAGGGAGGGATATTGGGAAGTGGATTTAGAAGATATTGGCCGGACATAAGTTGTTTGAGAGGTGTCAAGAAGAGGGAGATGTGGTGGCCTTTTATAGGGATGGGAAGGGACACACTTGACATTTTTGAAAACAAGTTAGGTGTACCCACATTTTTACCTAAAAAAGTCATAAAAAACAAAAAAAAACTAAATAATGGAATTTTAATGACTGAATAATTTCTATATAATGGTTGTGGACAAGTTTCTTGGTCATTTTGGGTATTAAATTTAAGGTTTAGTCCTCAGTTAAGCTTAATTTTACCTTAACCGATGTAATTAATTTTAATTGCTTTCACTAATCATTTTTGTAAAAAATAATTTGACCTTATTATACATTATAAATTATTATTATTCCAAATATGGAATATAGTTTTCAAAATTTAAATAATTGGGGTGGTAGAAATTAATTTAAAATTAATCCCATTGACGAGAAGACACTGCGAGTTTTTAATGTAAAAAATGATAAACAATTTGCTATGTTTTTAGATCCAATTTCAATATAAAATTGGTTATAATAAACTAAAATGAATTAATTGATAAAATTATTATCTAATTAAACTTTTAAAAAAATTTAAAATATAATTTAATCTTATAAAAAAATTTGTTGAAAAAATAGTTTTGAATTAAAATCCAGTATTTGTAACTATTCATTAAAAAATTAAACCTTAAAGAAAAATACCAAAGGTTTATCCAAACCTAATTTTTAAGTTTAAATTCCAAAAAAATAAGTTTATTTTGACTTATTAAATCTATAAAAGTTCCAAAAAATTGATTTAAAATGGGTTCTCTATTAAATTGAGGTAAAAATAACTTTATAAAAATATAGATTTTAAGCATAAAAATTGGTTTGTTATTATATTAATTCTATCGAATTTATTGGATGAATATACAAAATATTTTATTGAATATATAACATATATTTTACAATAATATCATTCAATAATTTTAAATAATTTAATTTATGAGGTTAAAATATCCTTGTGACTATAAAAATAATAATATTTTCTATTATATTCAATCGGTTCTCATATTCATTTCTAATTAATTAGTAACCTATGAATTCATCTTATATTTGTGTAAAGAATAAATTTTCATAAATTAGTTAATATTATTAATAATTTCTAATTTAATGGATAGGTTATATCTTATTATTTTAAATAATAACATTTTAATGATATGCTATTTTCGGTAAAAATCAGTCATGCATGTTACACAAGCCATCAAGGAAATTCATTGTTGCGTGTAATGAAACATGACCTCAGTGTTCCATGTAGAGAAAGCTAAAATTTATGTTGCATGTAGTGCACGATTAACTTTCACTACTACAAATATGACCATTAAAATTACTAGAAAATGGAATTTAAAGTGCTAACAAGTGATGTTAAACTCAATTAAGATGGGGGTCCCTTTTATCAGTGCTCAAAAAAGCATTGATAAAGACCCCTTTTATCAGTGCTAAAAAAAGCGCTGATAAATTTCAAGAAAATTAAAATAACATATTTGAATTAGAGACACCTTTTAACAGTTCTTGACCCCCCTAACAGCATTACCCCTCATATACCCACCCGAGCCCCCGCCACCCCCTTTAACAGCGCTAGCCCCCCACCCTGCACCCACTCATGCACATCTTCCTCCCCTGAGATTTGAACTTAAGACCTCTCCCCCGCACTCTTGGACCCTTTACCACTCCCCCATGTTGATTTGTTCTCCATTTAATGATATAGATTTTTATTTATATATATTTACTTACATTTTTTCATATATTAATATATATATATATATATATATTCGTATATTAATATATACTTATATCTATTTATTAATATATATATATATATATATATATTTAGTTATATTTTTTATCTGTTTATTTATTCTTATATTAATATATATTTATAAGGTTAGTTTTAAATACATTTATAAAATATATTTGTGTGTGTGTGTTTATAAATAAATAAATACATACATATATAGAACATACATACACTTGTATATATTAAATATATATGTGTATATGTAAGTATAATTATACATACATATATATATATATATATATATATATTTAAATATATTATATATTCATATGTATATTTATATGTATATTCACATGTATATTCATATGTTAGAATTTATAGGAAATATATATCAGTTTGTTAATATAGACACACATTAATATATATGTATATATATACACACACACACACACACACATTACATTGGTATATAAATGTACATATTTTTTTTTATTTTAAATAAAATGGATACTATAAGGCTTATATATTGAGAATTCTTTTATATGTAAATATTTTTAATTATTTATTTATAAAATCAAACTTTTATGTGTGGATATATAAAAAATATGTATATATTGTTATATATTTGATTATAAATTGCATTAAATTATGAAAATGATAAAATTTCAAAGCCATAATATCAATATGAATGTAATCCCTCAGAATAAATTTATTTCTTCCTAAAAAGGAAAAAAACCCCCTGAAATGAGGCTAAAATTCAATCAAATGTTAAAAAATATGGGTATCCCGATTAAAAAATCAGTTTTAGAGTTTTTATGGGACATTTTTTTCTTTGAAAAATTGTTGAACGGGATTTCCCAAGTTATAACGGTGTAGAGCTCATGGTAGGGTTCTATTTGATATGCTGTAGAGTTCAAACAGACACCCGGATCAAAAGTTATGTCTGTTTGAAGTTTGAGTTACGTTTTCAACTTTTTTTTGGGTTTTTATTAATTTTTTGATTTTTTGTGTCTTCAAATTGTTATTAAATGGTTATTATTTGATGATAATTATAAAATTATTAATTAATAATACTTTTTAAAATATTTTAAAGCCATTTTCACTAAATTTATTATATATTAAATTTAAATGTCTATTTATACTTATCTGAAACATATTTAAAAATTATATATTATATTTATACCGATATAAATATATTTATATATTTATATATTAATATTTTTCAATGTTTTTTTGAAATATACCATTTAATAGTGATAGTAAAAAAGCACTGATAAAGAACCCATTTTATCAACGCTATCAAAAAAAATCTGATAAAGGGGTTACCTTTATCAGTGCTAAAAAAGAACTGATAAATGTGTACTTTTAACAACATTTTTTAGATCCTCTAAATGTACCCTTTATCATTTCTTTTTTTAGAGCTAATAAAGGTACCCCCTTTATCATCATTTTTATCTCTGTTAAAGGGTGGCGCTGCAAAAACCCCATTCTGTGGTAGTGTTGGTGTTTCTTATAACGCAAGCCAAGCATATTGCTTTAATATAAAATAAACTGTTTTCAATGTTGTGTGAAATGAAAAAAATAAAAAATAATAAATTAATTCCGAATAAAATAATTCACAAAATCTCGATATGTTACATATATACTTGGGGATATCATCTCTTGAAGAGTCTTAATCAAGGTGGTAAAGTAATAGATATCATAATACCCATGTAGCAGAGACATGGTAGGACCATGAGTAAATCCATAACTCGGGAGAAAAATGATTTTATCATTTGAGAGATAATAAAGTAAGTTAGCAAGTTGGATCTAGTGAAAGTGAGAGTGTTGTAATAATGGGGGCCCTAAACCAACTGAACTAGAACTTTTCAATTATCATATCATGTATACATTGATTTATGCATTACGTACATTTACCATAATAGTGTTGATATTTCCTCAACTAATGTTTTATATGGTAACATCCATAGATTATTTTTCATATCAAAAGGTTATAGAATTTCTCATACTATAATGAGAACCTCAAAATACTATGAAATTAATATTAAACATATATCTTATGGTATAGATACATCATTTAGACTGGACATAGATGATGTTTGATTGTCAGGTATTGGGGGCTCATATGCATTGAAACTTCTACTCATGAATTTTGAACTAGATAATCTCGAGTAGATGAGATCATGAGGACTGACCCCCTCCCCAATAATAACACCACATGTTTCAAGTGGCATTATTTATTCCAATTTTCAAACACATGTAATGTTATCTTGAATTGAGATTATTATCAGTGCATACCATTTTATAACATACTTTGATGTAAAAAAATATGGAATTAAAGTTGTCGAGAGGTTTCTTGTGTTGGATGTGTCATTGGTGGTATGTCATTGATTAGACAGTCAAGAAAGAATTTTTCACTTCTGATAAGAAGAGATATAATGGGCCTTGTTGATCATAATGACGGTACCTTCAATAAATCAACAACCATAGTTAAAGAAGGAAAGCTTTTCTAGTAAGGAAAATGAACAATAAACCAATAAATGACGATGACACAAGTGTGAGTCTTTCTTTATGAGATATCACAATAAAAAGAGATTATATTACACAGAGTTTAATTATTGAAAAGGTTGTCGTTTCTATGAATTTTTCTTATCTCTTTAGGGGACCATATGGGTTGCTAGACTCCACCCTAGGTCTTTGAATAGTATTAACTACTATCGAGATAAGGGAATAAATGGTCACATATTAAGCATATTTAAATGTCTTTATGATTTTAATGAATAAGAGTTTCATACATGGTGGGCATCACCATAGTGTCTGAGATATGTACGAGGATATAAAATCGCCAAGTAATAAATAAATTAATTCTTATTTGACTCTAAAATAATTTGTAATAAATTTAATGTATTTACAAGTAGTAATGTAACTATATGAGAATATTATTAAAATAAATGTTATTACAATATTCAAGATTTGTTTAATATTTGTGAGAATATTGAGTCGAGTTAGTGGCTTAGTTTTATCACGTAATATATTTATAATATTACAAGTAAATTATAAAAATATATATGATTTTTATGACTTAGTAAGATAGTTATAAAATATCATTTATAGTTTATTTAGTGGGTTATCAATGATCGGGGGTTTGGGATCATATTCTAGGTATTTTTATAACTACACTATATACGTGAGGAGAGGTGTTCATTCCATGTACTATTCATCACACAACAGATGAGAGCTCATCTCTCCTATCCCACTTCCTAGAGACAGAATAAGATTATCCAATACTTTGATTGAAGTTATAATTTACGGATCGATGGATCATTGATACAGTGATCATTGGGGCATCTAAGATTTAGTTATATTTTCACACTAGCACCTAGAATTCTACAATTGACACTTCGGTAGACTTTCAAAGCTCGTGTTGATAATCTAGAGAGATTCATCTTTTTATCCTTTGAGCATCAATCTCCGGTGATGAGTAGATGTTGATAGTGGCTTTAGATCGAAGAACTAGTTGTTTGATTTAATTCTGTGATTGAAATTCATCATGAGAAGATCTTTGGGCCTTTACTAGGGCTTCAGTTTGTGGGTGATGATGTAGTTATGTCGATCGTCAGAAAAAAATTTAAATCTTTGACCTATTGACTTCTGTTGTGCAGCCTGGTATGAAAAATTGGTATAAGAGCAATGCATGAAAATTTTAACCCAATGAAAATTAAATTGACATTAAATTTTTAAGTGAGATTCATTCTGATCCCAACACCACAAAAGAAATTTCAATCTGAAATTGTATAACTAGATTGCTATCATTAAAAGTTTTTATTACAAATTTAAATCTAAATCTGCTGGTAATTAAATTTGATGAACATATTTATATATGTTATCAGAATTCTGATGGTCCAATTGAAACTCAGAGGCTAAGTGCTGGTAGTTTCCAGTGAGCTATACCAGTATTGAAATAGTATTTATTATGGGGTGTTTCCAACAATATTTTTTTAAAAAAAATTATATAATAATTGTTTTTTATTTTTTTCAAAAACCAATTAACAAAAAAAAAATGATTTTTTTAGCAAGTGGGGGTGGGTGTGTAGGGTAGGATAAGTCAAAAAATCTAAAAAAATAATGTTGTTATTGACATCCATTTAAAAAAATTAAAAAAGAAGGATTCCTTTGGAAGCTTTCTCTATCCTGACCCCATTATGAGCAGCTTCCACCACCCCATCTCCACCCGGTGGCCCTCCTATTTCCATTTTTTTCTCCCACCAACTACATCACACTCACCGCATGGAATCACTTCCCTGAGCAGCACCGTCTCTGACCAGATCAAAGCCTCCCATCATACGTTCTCCCATATGACTATCCTCCCTCGCATTCGCACTCCCATAATCCCGGTTGGACCCCCTCCTTCTAAATGATCCCTGATAGCCTAGTCTAGCCACCTTTCGACCATCCACTTCACATCTACTGATTCCTTCACTAGCACATGCTCCGCTATTCGGCCGGTCCATCCATCCCTATGCCAGCCTCGTACCATGCATTGTGTACCTCCTTCCTCGTGATCCTCTGGAAAACCGGTTTGGGACCTACCCAACCTAGGCCATTTCGTACTTGAATATTATTTATTGCATATTTAATTTTTTCATGCATTTAATTTATTTATGTGATTTAATGCACACTGAATGATCATGAGTCATAAACCGACCAATGCATGTATAATATTTTTTAATTAATTAATTAATTATTTCAATGTGTGGTTTGTAATAAATATTTTATAATGGATGATCAGTGTATCATATTTTGTGTCATTATAAGTTTACAAGGGTCAGAGCACACATATTAAAAAAATATTTATCTGTATTCAATTTTCCTGAGCTCCTCTCATTAGCGTATAAGTATTTTTGTATAATGACAGAGGCAATAAGTTATGTACTTCATGACGGGATTTCATGGTTTACTAGATATAAGTTTGATGCATTAGATATGTGAGTGCTACAACTCAAGTCATATACGTAATGACTCAAGGAGTTACCCATAAGGTCTAGGTTAATCCATTATTCACTTGATGGATCTTCCATTAGTATTTAAATCATGATCACATCATTTAATTTTTTTCATGTATGGTTTATTATTTTTATATATGTGTAGTTTTACATGTGACCACCTAAAATAATAAACAAAGATGCACAACTAAAATGAACATGATGTGAGGAATGATTTCTATTTATTGCGTGGTTAGTTGTGAGTGTGATCACATAGTATGTGATTATTAGATTGAAAATGATTTCATTTATTTAATTAATAATTGAAAACCTCAACAAAATATTAAGTCATTATGCCTTCTATCATTTGAATTTGAACAAAACTGGGTGTATAGGGCACTCATCAGCCAATGTTGAGGGTGTCTCTGTCTCTAATGAAAATCATGTGTCACACTTTCTTCCTAATTGTTGATTATAAGAGGTTGAAATTTTCACAATAATTCATGTCAAATTCACCATTTTCAAGTGTATTCAAACGAGTTTTGTTCATGGATCCAGAAACACCAAACAGTTCCCTTATTTTAGATGTTTGACAAACCTACTTTCTAAAGGTAGGTGGTCATTGGGAAATAGATCCAATGATTCTTTAGGACTTACATTGTTTGAGAGTATGGGAGGTCAGGATCATCACACCCTTTTGGGTGAATTATTTCCTACCTCGAGACTCTTTTAAATATTTAATTCATATTCACAAATCCTTTATTAAATCCCAAATATGACACGAGGTTCCCTTAAGAAAACAATCAATTATTTACATGTATTGACTCTATAATCATATGTATGTATCTACAATTTTACATTAATGGGGATATTAGTATGTATTTGAGGTTCTCCATCGATGGTACCATTTTTTAAATTGATTAGAGATTCATATGTAGTTAATTATTATGATGTTGCTTTTAAGACACATAGTGGGGTGCTCTAGAATTTAGCATCATCAAGGGATATAGGATTTGTTTTGATGTCAAGATCATTCCCATGAAATGGGCTTCCTATGTATCCTTGTGAATGGAATCATAATCTATATAGTTCAGTGCCACTTAATGGGACACACCATACATTTTAAGATCATGTGATAAGGACCAAACTCTGTAGTTTAAATTAATTTAGCAAAAAAATCTAGGCAAAAGGTTCCCTACCAAATTTTATTGTGGGACTTAAGTCGGAGAGGCCCAATGAACCTAGAAGGAATGTTAGCTCTGAGGTTGGATGTGAACCTACTAGTATTGTGGACAAGAGAAGATTAGGGTTGATTTGGGGTGATGGGTTTGAACCTCAAGGATTCTTCCTATGTATCCTATTTGGATGAGAATAAAAGCCCACTTATTTTAACTTTCTTGAGGACCCACTTCTACGGAGGACCTCAAAATGTTTTTCTCACAGGGGATATGAACCTTTGAGATGGATACATGGCTTTGAGGACCCATGCCTAAGGAGGACCTATGAAGTCTCTCTGGTAATGTCTCCCTTTGACAATGATACGTGGCTTTGAGAACCCATGACTATGGAGGCCCTCAGGGAAGGCTAGAGGAAGATCCATAAAATAGATCCTCTTACAAGACATGTAATTTATCACGTGATTTTATGATCATCACTAACCTCTATGCCCATGTGATTCAGGATTGGTGTGAGAAATAATAGGAATTGGAAGATCTGACAAACCCCCAAACCTCCTTCATCCTCTAGTGGATGGGGTTGGGGGTACGAGAGATATAAAGGGATATGATATACCTGTCCCCTCTTTTTTTTCATAAATAGGTTAGACAAAAGACAAGAGGGGTATGACCTTATATAATAAAGACTTGGGGAATACATTAGGAGGGATTCCTTTTTCCCAGTTTCATATACTATGAGATAAGGATAAGGCACAATCCCTCATCAAAGGGAAATGATAGTGTCCCCCCTCAATGTCTGAAATGGTAGGGTCCCTGTTTCTGATAAAATGATAGAAGAAAAAGGTAGTATCCCTCATGTATTAAATATGGAAGTCCCTATAACTTCCCCTATGGTTTGGGTCCTCATTACCAAGGGGATGGAAAACTATGAACACCTCAATGTCCCGACCCATCACACCAGACAAGTGCGAGACAAATCATACCAAGGGAATGCACTACCAAATGGGAGACATGCTGCTGTGTCTTTCTCCATGATTGTGAAAATATAGAGGCCTAGGTGAAGATTTTAATTTGGCCTCCCTTATATGGTATTTATAAGGGAATATGTATGATTCCATTGGGGGCATGACAAATGGGTGGAGAGGATGGATCACACGTGTAATTATTGGGGGAACAAAATGTGGATTGTGTTGGTGAGGGTTATGCTAGATGAGGATGGCTCACATAAGTCAGGGATGGGTGAGCTAAAGGGTTATTGCATAGGGTGGACCTTGGAAGACTAATAGATCCCTGGGTGATGTAAAACATGGGTGAAAACACTTGGGATAATCCATGATGTAGGATTCAAGGGCCTCTACAGGTGTCTTTGGATGGCCGTCACTAAAGTCCAAGGCTTGCAAAGGGGACTTCACTATAGTGTGCTTGAATTAGGGGAGGTGGGTCACATAGGTGTTCTGTTTTTAAAAAACTAGAGTAACATTAATACTACTACCCCCTTAATTCCCTCTTTTTTTGAGGATTGAAAATTTACTTGACAGGTTCTAAGGGTCCGGGGAAAGGACTAAGGCTAGCAGAGATTTGAGGTTTCTCTAGTTTTTCTATTCATTTTTGAAACCATGATGGAGATCTCAAATCATTGTAATTTAGAGGTTTGGTTGGGGATTACACCTTAAAGGATACCCATATTTATGGAACCATGAAGTGTATCTCATGTAATAGTGATTTGGTGTAATGCCCCAACCCCAGCTTCCTAGAGTCGGTGCATTACTTCGTAACATTGGCATGATCACAAAAGATCACGTCTCGAAAGACCGATTAGTTTAGTAGCCTTGAAAAAACTAGATACATTCATAAATGTTACATTACATCATAAGGTGAAAAACTAATAACAAAGTCTTCATAGTCCACACTCATATCCTCTTCTGACTATCCCTGCAGGTCATTCATAAAATACTTCTTCACATCCTGGATAATATTAAAACATTGAAAGGGGTGAGCTCAGATGCTCAGTAATGATAACAATATTGCGGAAGCTTTCATAAATAAACATAAAAATTTAAGGCAATGTATAACTAAAACAAAAGCCTTTTAAACTTGAACATCAACATAATATGGAAAAAGTAAAATGAGATAATTCCATTCACTTCTTCACATGGATATCCTACTGGTCGAATAATCACATGCAATATCAATAACCACTTTCATAATGAGGGAATGTATAATGCCAGACATTCTGAAACATTTTGTCAAGGCCTCGCCCAATACGTCTAAAATGATTAAGACCTCGGCCAAAACCATAAATCAAATTGGGAAAGGGCCTCGGCCAATTCCACGTCTAGTTGTCTCATGAGACCTACCGATTCATCGAGAAGCTATAGCGGGCTCCACCCGTCACTTATTAAGTCCAATACATTCCTCATATGAATAGGTTTAAACATATCATAAACCATAACATAATCGTATCACATAAAACATGCATAAAGGAAACATAACATTTCCACATTTCAATCACAAGATATCAATACAACACATTGATATAATAAAAACGCTTTCAAAACCATTTTCAATACCAAAATAAAATAAAGTTAAAACTTTGTATTTATTTTTCATTAAAAAAATGATGGCTTGTAGAGGAAGCCGAAACTCAAATAATGATCACGGCGGCGGAGAATTCGTTGTCACCGCATAAGTAAGGAAAGAAAAACATTCCCTTTTGTCGTTTAGTAAAATGCTTCGTATAAAAAAGATTCCTTTTGAATAAACGTAAAAGTCAAAGGGGTTTATACACCGTATAAAAGAAAGTTGTATATAAAACCAAATATGCCTCAATGAAAGGAGATTGAGACGAAGTCCTTAAAAAGATCATTTTTAAAATAAAATAGATCTATTATGTGTATTCACTATAGGTACACATAAAGAATACAAAACAAGACATAATAATATCATGACATAATTTGAGAGTAGGAGATTAACCCAAAGAATGGAAATTGGGTTAAGAAGTTCCCTTACCTCGTGTCTGACTTGACTCAACCGTTCTTTAACCTCCTGAATAATAAACTAGAGTTAATATATACCTTATTAAGAACCATTTTTAATTTCATTATCCTTTTTATATCACTTATTACAATGTTATGAACATTATGTAATTATTTAAGTTAATAACGGTCGTTTTGTCGATCATTGGTACTTGAGTCAACAATAAACTTCTTATAATTACAAGTTGTTTATGTGGTAGAATATCCATTATCTCCAGAATTATATTCATGATTTAGATGTCATATATATCATATATATCTAGTATATATATTCATTTATAATATTACGTAACATTTAGAGGTAAGAAATGAAATGCACCGTTCATGGAGATGGTAAGCCGTACGTACGCATGAACGCTACTTTCATTTATATTTCATATTTAATGGAATGAAATCATAATGATATAAATGTATAATATAATTCCAGTATAATATAGTGTATAATACCATTTACTCCATCCTTTATACATCCCACATATGGCATTAACGATTCAAATCACTTTGAGGGGGCCGTAGTCCGCACTTCCTAAAATGAAATTATCGCGTTTTACCCATAATGGAAATAATAAAGTATTCCATAAATGAGAAATACAGAAGCATAAGTAAAACATAAACATATTATATATCATATATAAATATAGTGACATCTTAATGGCCACCTTTGAAGGTGTTATATGAGTGTTGAACAATCATCGTTTTGTGAGGCAGAAATTCGCCATCCACAGAAACCGTATGCTCTTTAACCATTAGATGTAGGTGTGTGTAAGTGTAGCTCTAATACTTATTATAACAACATCATATTATATTTAGGATACTGGTGTTGTTACAAAAGAAATGAATAAAAAGTGTTTATGGGGTTGGAGAAGAAAAATAAAACAAAACAACATTAGAGAAGACATTACCTTAAAATCGGGTAACTCTTTTTGATTTGAGCCAAAGGCTTCCTTGGGAAGAGTTATGCCCAATGTGAAGAATCTAGGAGTAAGGGGGGGGGGGGGAAGTTGGGAGAGTATTTGGGCAGAGTTTTGCCGAACCAAAAGGTTTGAAAGTGTGAATGAGGTGGTAGAGGTGGGGGCCTTTTATAAGTGGAGAGGAGGGGCTCTTTTGGAAAGATTGAAATGTTACATTATTATACAATGCTTTTCGGATTCTAAAGGTCCAACACTTATATAATTCGTGGATAAGGTGATAAGGGTTCGAAATATACCCATCCAATAGTCTTTGGACAAGTGTAAGCCTTGGATTTTACATTATCTTTTCATTTTATTAAAATCGTTAAATAATGAGGTCATCGCTGCATCATAATGATGTCATAAATAATTTAATTCATTTAATGTCTAAAAATTATAAAAAAAATACTATGATGTAGGAAATCTTTTTAGATTTATAATGAATATTTATAGTCAAAATTTGGACTTGTGTAACCCCACTTAAAAACTGATTTAGTAAAACACTCATGTTTGTGTCAATTTAATTTTAACATTAAATAAATATATATTAATGTCATTTTCCAACTAAAGTGGCTCCATGGGGTCCCCAAGTTGACCCATGGGTTGTCCTGGTAGGCCAAGACTCATCCAATTTGAGTAGGACAAGTGTCAAGCTCATCTCATATTATTAAAACATTATTTTTACCTTAAACTACACTAATTACCTCTAATCGCGATTAAGAACTTAAAAGTTACTATTCACCAAAAATTATTTTAATCTCATTGAACCAAATTTTACTTCTTAATGACAACCATGTATGTCGGATTTTTGAAAATCAAATCACAGAAGTGGTAATATTTCATTTTAACGAAAAATCAGTTTTTAACAAGCACTTAGTGGTTTCACTATTCATCAAAAATTGAAGTTTTTCAGAATAAGGCCAAAATTTCACCCTAAGCTATAATTGATATTCCAAATTCAAAAATGATGTCTATTTTACAAAATTCCAAAAATATAAGTTGCATTAATTAATTTTATAATTAATTCCCGCTGTCACAACAAATAGCGTGTTTTTAAGAAACAATTTATATCAAAAGATTGACAATTGTTCATGCCCAACTTCAATGTTAAGTTAATTCTAATGACCACCATTGGATAAAATGGTAAAAATATATTCTAATTATACTCTAAAACCACTAAATAGTATAATTTATCACTATAAATTATTTTTATTAAAAAAGTTGTTTTTAAGTATTTTTCATTATTCATAAAAAAATGGAAGTTCTCAGAAAAATACCAAAAATTCAACATAGGCTAATTTCGATATTCCGAATCCAAAAATGAAGTCCATTTTGAAATATAAAATTTATATAATTTTATAAAGTGGGTATTACTATTCATAACGGCTACTTTGATTAGTCGCGGTGCGTTAGAACTCGAAGTTGCGTACAATGCAAGCTATTGCATTATTGAATGAGAAGCGTATCATGGAAGCTCGGGGTGTTACATTCTCCCCTCCTTCAATAAATTGCGTCCTCGCAATTTGAAATTTTTCTTTGAAAACAAAAGGTTAAAAATAGAAAATACCTTTGTGGAAAACCCACATCGGAAATAAGTTTAATAAATATATAACATTAAAAGAAAGCAAGATAAGTACAAAGGTCACCCGATATAGCCCATTCTAGGATTCTATGAAAATATGGATATGGAGGAGAAACAAACCATCAAGGTCTGATGGAGAGTTATAGAAAACAGGATTAGGAGAAAGTTTAACTACAAGAAAATCACAAACTTGTGATTGGTTAAACAGTCATTGAATCCCCAGTTGGAAAAGTTAACAGACAACATTTTTGTTTTAAGTTACCTTTTATAATGTTGAGGAATTTATTTAGGATATTTACTAAGAATGTAAGGGAATATACATACTTGTTATGTATACTTTCATTCGTTAATAAATTTTTACCACAAACCCATCTTTTACTCTAAATGGTAACAGAACTCAAAAATATTCTATTTATCCTAATTGTATAAGGTTCCAAATATTAACACATACCATTTAGATTAGTAAAACTATTTTGTAATAACCAGGGACTTCCTGTAGGCTAGTGGTAGGTAATAAAGGCCTGTCGCACTATGGTTGTGGGTTCGATTCCTGCAGCTTTGTCCGACGCGATGGGTTATGCCCCACCCTGCAGGTTGTCCTTTTCCTAAAACTATAGTATTATAATATTCCAAAAATAATCTTCATAAATTTTTTAACCTTAAACAACACTATCAAAAGATCAACTTAATCTACTCCAACCTTTATAGTTATCCAAAATACCTCTGTCCAGACTTTCTCTAAAAGGTCTCTTAATTCCAAAATCAATTTATCAGATTCCCCAAACAAAGTAGAGTTTATCTTATTGTAACATAATAAAAATATAATTACCTTCATCATATTAAAACCTTACTGAAACAACAAGTACTGCAGTACAATCCTTATATATATATCACATTATTCTAATAACCAGAATATAATCCATGAGTCCAAAAGCACCAATACATTAGTTATTCTGCTTCAACTGTAGTAACAGCATAAGAATGCCCTTGATCCCTTGGACTTTTCTGAGGTAAGTTTCCCTGACGCTTAGGACATTCATTTGCATAATGCCCCATTTCCCTACAATTGTAGCATTCAACATTTATAGCCTCTTTCTTTCCCTTGCAATCACACGCCTGGTGACCTTTTTCCCCACATTTATAACAAACTCCCATTCCTTTTAGGCAAGTACCAGGGTGATTCTTCCCACAATTATCACATAATGGAAAATCCTTCTTTCCCTTTTTCCCTTTATCCGTCTCTTGTTCCACCGTTCTCTTCTTTTCTTGCTTTGCATTAAAGTCATGAGACTTAGAAAATTCCTTTTCCGTCTTGATTGCAAACGAGACAATATCTTTGTATGTTGAGAAAGATTGTGATACTAAATCTCAATGGAGAAATGGTTTTAACCCATCAAAGAAATGATCAGTCTTACTTCTCGGGTTACGTATATAATCTACAGCATACCTCGATAACCTTGTAAAGTTGGCCTCATACTTTGTGACATTCTCATCCTCCTTTTGTCTCAGAATCAGAAATTGCCTTTCCATATCTGCTCGATGGTCATGTGGAAAGTATTTTTCTAAGAAAAGCTCTTTGAAATCCCTCCATTCCATATTCGATACGTCATCATCTTCCTGTGTGTTTTGAATCAGTGACCACCACTGATCGGCATCTCCAGTGAGGCGGTAAACTGCCATGACAACCTTCTCCCTTTCGCTACTCCCCAAGGCATAGAATATTTTCTCTAAGGAGTTTATCCATTGCTCAGCTACTAACGGATTTGTACCCCCATTAAATGTTGGTGGTTATTGCCTCATGAAGCGGTCTAACATTGATCCTCCATGTTGTGGATCAGGGTGATCCATACGAGTAAGGTTATTATTCATAACTTGAGTGAGTTGTCCCAGTATGGTAATAAGTTGATCAGCACCGGTTGTATCTCCAGATCCACAATAATTATCTTGAGCAGGAGGGAAATCCCTACACGGAGTGCGTGCATTGATACAGTTTCCATTCCTTCCACTAGGTGCCATTTCTAAACAATGGCATAAACTAGATTAGTTTATGAATCAAAATACATAATTCCATAATTGTAAAATACTTAACATAAATTGAACTATTTATGGATATAATCCATAATCATAAAAATGTTTTCTTTGAGGAAGTATATACTCATAACCCTTCATAGTGGTTTGTAAAGAAAACGAGAATTATCCTAAGCATATCCCCCAGGAGTGTCGCAACCAAGAGTGCAGCAAGGCCCATTGTCATGCACCAGTTCCCGTTCGAGTCTAGCTCAAAGCAGTGTTTTTGAGTTTTACCCCTAGGTACATCTGTGCCAGAGCCGCCTCTACCTGCTCGTATCCAGACAGGGATGTATTGGTCGGAATACTCACAAAATCTCTATAATACCAAAATTCTAGGAAGTTCTTCTATACTAATCCTCAAAGTCTATCTTCGGGTTATGTGCTCTAATCAGAGTTTATCTAAATCTAGCTTCCAAGGTTAGTACTAAACTGCCTCTGATACCAACTGTAACGCCCCAACCCCAGCTTCCCAGAGTCGGTGCATTACTTCGTAACATTGGCATGATCACAAAAGATCATGTCTCGAAAGAATGATTAGTTTAGTAGCCTTAGAAACACTAGATACAATCATAAATGTTACATTACATCATAAGGTGAAAAACTAATAACAAAGTCTTCACAGTTCACACTCATATCCTCTTCTGACTATCCCTGCAGGTCATTCATAAAATACTTCTTCACATCCTGGATAATATTAAAACATTGAAAGGGGTGAGCTCAGATGCTCAGTAAGGATAACAATATTGCGGAAGCTTTCATAAATAAACATAAAAATTTAAGGCAATGTATAACTAAAACAAAAGCCTTTTAAACTTGAACATCAACATGATATGGAAAAATTAAAATGAGATAATGCCATTCACTTCTTCACATGGATATCCTACTGGTCGAATAATCACATGCAATATCAATAACCACTTTCATAATGAGGGAATGTATAATGCCAGACATTCTGAAACATTTTGTCAAGGCCTCGGCCAAGACGTCTAAAATGATTAAGGCCTCGGCCAAAACCATAAATCAAATTGGGAAAGGGCCTTGGACAATTCCACGTCTAGTTGTCTCATGAGACCTACCGATGCATCGAGGAGCTATAGCGGGCTCCACCCGTCACTTATTAAGTCCAATACATTCCTCATATGAATAGGTTTAGACATATCATAAACCATAACATAATCGTATCACATAAAACATGCATAAAGGAAACATAACATTTCCACATTTCAATCACAAGATATCAATACAACACATTGATATAATAAAAACGCTTTCAAAACCATTTTCAATACCAAAATAAAAGAAAGTTAAAACTTTGTATTTATTTTTCATTAAAAAAAATGATGGCTTGTAGAGGAAGCCGAAACTCAAATAATGATCACGGCGGAGGAGAAGTCATTGTCGCCGCATAAGTAAGGAAAGAAAAACATTCCATTTTGTCGTTTAGTAAAACGCTTCGTATAAAAAAGATTCCTTTTGAATAAACGTAAAAGTCAAAGGGGTTTATACACCGTATAAAAGAAAGTTGTGTATAAAACCAAATATGCCTCAATGAAAGGAGATTGAGACGAAGTCCTTAAAAAGATCATTTTTAAAATAAAATAGATCTATTACGTGTATTCACTATAGGTACACATATAGAATACAAAATAAGACATAATAATATCATGACATAATTTGAAAGTAGGAGATTAACCCAAAGAATGGAAATTTGGTTAAGAAGTTCCCTTACCTCGTGTCTGACTTGACTCAACCGTTATTTAACCTCCTGAATAATAAACTAGAATTAATATATACCTTATTAAGAACCTTTTTTAATTTCATTATCCTTTTTATATCACTTATTACAATGTTATGAACATTATGTAATTATTTAAGTTAATAACGGTCGTTTTGTCGATCTTTGGTACTTGAGTCAACAATAAACTTCTTATAATTACAAGTTGTTTATGTGGTAGAATATCCATTATCTCCAGAATTATATTCATGATTTAGATGTCATATATATCATATATATCCAGTATATACATTCATTTATAATATTACATAACATTTAGAGGTAAGAAATGAAATGCACCGTTCATGGAGACGGTAAGCCGTACGTACGCATGAACGCTACTTTCATTTCTATTTCGTATTTAATGGAATGAAATCATAATGATATAAATGTATAATATAATTCCAGTATAATATAGTGTATAATACCATTTACTCCATCCTTTATACATCCCACATATGGCATTAACGATTCAAATCACTTTGAGGGGGCGGTAGTCCGCACTTCCTAAAATGAAATTATCGCGTTTTACCCATAATGGAAATCATAAAGTATGCCAAAAATGAGAAATATAGAAGCATAAGTAAAACATAAACATATTATATATCATATATAAATATAGTGACATCTTAATGGCCACCTTTTAAGGTGTTATATGAGTGTTGAACAATCATCGTTTTGTGAGGCAGAAATTCGCCATCCACAGAAACCGTATGCTCTTTAACCATTAGATGTAGGTGTGTGTAAGTGTAGCTCAGATAATTCTTATAACAACATCCTAGTATATTGAGGATACTGGTGTTGTTACAAAAGAAATGAATAAAAAGTGTTTATGGGGTTGGAGAGGAAAAATAAAACAAAACAACATTAGAGAAGACATTACCTTAAAATCGGGTAACTCTTTTTGATTTGAGCCAAAGGATTCCTTGGGAAGAGTTCTGCCCAATGTGAGGATTCTCGGAGTAAGGGAGGGAAGTTGGGAGAGTATTTGGGCAGAGTTTTGCCGAACCAAAAGGCTTCAAAGTGTGAATGAGGTGGTAGAGGTGGGAGCCTTTTATAAGTGGAGAGGAGGGGATCTTTTGGAAAGATTGAAATGTTACATTATTATACAATGATTTTCGGATTCTAAAGGTCCCACACTTATATAATTCGTGGATAAGGTGATAAGGGTTAGAAATCTACCCATCCAATAGTCTTTGGACAAGTGTAAGCCTTGGATTTTACATTATCTTTTCATTTTATTAAAATCGTTAAATAATGAGATCATCGCTGCGTCATAATGATGTCATAAATAATTTAATTTATTTAATGTCTAAAAATTATAAAAAAATACGATGATGTAGGAAATATTTTTATATTTATAATGAATATTTATAGTCAAAATTTGGACTTATGTAACCCCACTTAAAAACCGATTTAGTAAAACAACTCATGTTTGTGTCAATTTAATTTTAACATTAAATAAATATATATTAATGTCATTTTCCAACTAAAGTGGCTCCATGGGGTCCCCAAGTTGACACATGGGTTGTATTGGTCGGACATGACTCATCAAATAGGAGTAGGACAAGTTTCAAGCTCATCTCATATTATTAAAACATTATTTTTACCTTAAACTACACTAATTACCTCTAATCGCGATTAAGAACTTAAAAGTTACTATTCACCAAATATTATTTTAATCTCATTGAACCACATTTTACTTCTTAATGACAACCATGTATGTCGGATTTTTTAAAATCAAATCACAGAAGTGGTAATATTTCATTTTAACGAAAAATCAGTTTTTAACAACCACTTAGTGGTTTCACTATTCATCAAAAATTGAAATTTTTCAGAATAAGGCCAAAATTTCACCCTAAGCTATAATTGATATTCCGAATTCAAAAATGATGTCTATTTTACAAAATTCCAAACATATAAGTTGCATTAATTAATTTTATAATTAATTCCCACTGTCACAAAAAATAGCGTGTTTTTAAGAAACAATTTATATCAAAAGATTGACAATTGTTCATGCCCAATTTCAATGTTAAGTTAATTATAATGACCACCATTGGATAAAATGGTAAAAATATATTCTAATTATACTATAAAACCACTAAATAGTATAATTTATCACTATAAATTATTTTGATTAAAAAAGTTGTTTTTAAGTATTTTTCATTATTCATAAAAAAATGGAAGGTCTTAGAAAAATACCAAAAATTAAAAATAGGCTAATTTCGATATTCCGAATCCAAAAATGAAGTCCATTTTGAAATATAGAATTTCTATAATTTTATAAAGTGGGTATTACTATTCATAACAGCTACTTTGATTAGTCGCGGTGCGTTAGAACTCGAAGTTGCGTACAATGCAAGCTATTGCATTATTGAATGAGAAGCATATCATGGAAGCTCAGGGTGTTACATTTGGAATGAGAGGCAGGGTTTGTATACATCACAAACCAAAACATACTCTCCCAATTAGTTATCCTAGATGGGGGCTCACCCAAGTGGTTTGACTAGGTAGGGGATAATCTAGGTATGGGTCACCCAGGTATCTCTCTCCCATGTGTGGGTCACCTAGGTGTGGTTTATCCATGTGTGGGTTACCTAGGTATGGTTTACTCAGGTGTAGGTCACCCAAGTAATTCTACTAGGTGTGGTCTCTTTCGGGTGGGGGCCCCATGCACATAAAGGGCTGAACATTATAGTTCTCCCAAGTAGGGATAGAATACATGGGAAAAGGGGCTATGCGACCATAGATCTCACCCTACTTCACCTCTTGGGGGATTATCCGTCCTTTTAAAATTTGAGGTATAAGGGTCTATTTATAGACTAAATGATGGACCCTCAAAATGAACTGGTGTGTGGACCTTGCACGAAGTGTCTTGCACAAAGGGGTTGTGTGAGGGCATTTTGCAAAAGGGGAAATGAAAATAGCTTGAGTGAGGGCCTTTCACGAGAGCTCTAATTCCATCATAAAATTTTCTCATCTTCCAATAGCCATAAATTTTGATATGTAAGTCTATTTGAGCTATATGACAAGTAAAATTGACTCTTATGAAGAGAACTATTCCCCACTACAGGGTGTATACACCAAAAAGTTTCCATAAGACACTCAAAAATGATTTTTAATGCATTGAAACATTTTTATCATCAATTTTATGAATCCATAGCCTAACCATAAATGGGTTTGTCTCCACTAAGACACCAAAATTGGATGAATTTATAAGTAATCCTAATCCCTCATTGTGGAGTAATCTTATGGAACATGGGAATACAACATGCTTCTTCTTTCATCATGGAGACACATCTCTACTCAAACTTGACATTTGTTTCCTAAGTGAGGATAACATCATCAATTGTTCATAAAATTCCATGGAATGAATTTTTTAGTGTCAAAAAATCCCCCCATTAGAATTAGATTCATTAAAAATGAAAAAATATGACTCTAAGAAAAATTTAGGGTGCTTTAATGCATTCCCAAAATCATTTGGTGGGATTTGGAGCTATCTCAATTATAGGAGGATGCTCTATTTTTTTACTAATACATAATTCCTAGTGATCATAGTTCGACTTTGTCTAAGGTCATATGATAGACCCTACGAACTTTTTGTATTTTTTTTCATAGCCATTATTTTTTCCTAAGTAAAATGTGCATAAGAATTAATGGGTGAGACTTGAATTTTTCTTAGGCTTCCCTTTGTGGGTTTTCAAACTAAAAAGTTTTACTCATTTTTCTTTGTAATTGATAAATTTATTTAAACCATGAGGGTGAGTGTTTGGTGAGATGAAAATCAACATTTATCCAGGGTTCCCTTTGTGGGATTTCATTCCTATGAGTACTGTATATCCTTTCGTGGGCATTTTAAGGTCTTTAAATCTGGAATAATACAACTGGTGTTTTAGGTCAAACATATTTGACCATGAGTTATGGAATGATGATCCAATAAGGGATTTATATCTAATAATTTTATAAAATTATTCAGATACACAAAGGGGAGTTTTGAGTCATGAATTTCGGATTTCTAGATCTAAAAATTGATGTAAAACAAGTATTCAAGTGACGACTAGGGACCATATTCAAAAAGTGATTCCAAGTATGATGTTGTCAAGTCTACAAAAATAGAAATGTTATCTCCTAAGGATAAATGCCACTTTGATTGACAAGCCCTGTTGGTGGGTGACCTATACGAAGCTAGAATGGGGCTTATCAATGCATTGCCAAACAATTTTTTTATGAATGATAGGTCCTTTTTGAGAGACGTATACAAAGTCAAACTGGGCCATATCAATGCATATTCAATCAAAGGAATACTCAGGAATATGAAATTCTATTACCAATGGCCAGAGAGTTTATAAAGATCTAGATTTATCAAGACTAGATATGGTGGTCTGTGAGGGGAATGTGAGAATGAAGGGAGTATTTATGTTGGAACTGTTGGGAATAGGTTGTGTTTTTGTTGTATTTTCTTTAATAGATAAAAATGAAGAAATATGTAAGTTTTAATCCAAATTTTTTTAGTTAAAGAAATTAATTTTGTCAATGTTTTCCAATCGGGAATTCCATCAGATTCTAACCATCAGACTCAGTCTATCGGCATGAGTCATTTGATATATTAGTTTGGGATTTTGATAGAAATTGATAAGCTACTAGAAATATTTAGTCCAGAATAATTGTTTTGATCATAATGAGAGGTTGTATTAGAGTCTACATTCGATACTAAATCTAATTATGTTTTTTGTTTGATTAGTTCTAAACTATCATAATTTCATTAAAATAATTATTATGCAAGTGTTATAAAATAAAGGAGAAAAGATATGTTTAGAAGAATGTTATGAAAGAATGGTGTAAAAATGTGTTTGAAAGGAGTTATATAAACTGGTACATTGGACTTGTTCTGACATATATACATTAGATTTAGTTTTTGTTTGAAAGATAGATTTGCACTAAGAAGTAAGAATGAGAGATTCCAACCACATCCACCGAATCATCATATGGGAACTGACACCGGTCCATTAGATGCAGTGTGGAACTGATCCATAGCGATGGGTCTAACAATGATTCATTTTATAAATTATTGGTATCATTAAGGAATCAAATATATAATTCTATTGGAGGAAGAATGGTTATTAAATATTGAGTCATTAGGATTGATGAATAAGAATAGTTCAAAGACCTACACATCGGATGCTGACCAAAAATTTAGTCAACCATTTTAATTAGAATTTATTAGTCTACAATTGGGTAAATATTCCTCAGAAAAGGTGTGGTTCTAATTAACCGGACAACATTTCACACGGATTCATCAAATATAAATATAGAACAAACCATTAGTCTAATGATTATACTGATAAGTCATCAGATGCTGGACTTCATCAGAAGAAGGATCATCGGTATGAAGAATTATTAAACACTTTAAGAAAATAATATTTTTCGAAAGAGTTTTTCTAAAGTATTTCCTAAGGGGGGGGATGATATATTTAGAAATTACAACAATTTTTATGGAATAATTGCTCTAAATTTTCAACTGGTATGGAGTATTGAAGCATGAAATAATTTTTTTTTGATTTCATCAAGTGGTTCAAGAATAAATGAAATTAATATGTTTTAATTAAGTTAAGAGAACAGGCTATAGAGTTTTGAAGAGGTGAAGATATGTTCCATCAGATGATCTTTCCATAAGAAAGTACACAAGATTATTTATTTTTAATAAAGTTCATCTTACTAATACTGAGGCCGAAACATCAATAAGAGTCCCAAGAAAAAGAATGTTCAGACTCAATTAATCAGACTACAAAATTGTTTACAAAGATAAAGAAGTCTAATGTTTTGATATGAATCAAGAAGATTCAATAATCACCTATAAGTATTGAGAAGAGTAGAAGAAGTCAAATCTGAAGACTTAAATTAATGTAAAATTCAGGATTTTTTAATTTCTTTTAAAAAGAAGTAGAATTAGTTTTCTCACCTTTACCATTCTAGGATACCTATAAATAGATAGAAAAGTACATTGTACATTCCAACAATGGATTATTCTTATTGTATGCTTCCTTCACATTATATTTGTTTTATAGGAAAGGTACGGTTGAGAAGTTACAATTTAGTGGATCATAACTATAAAGAGTTTTAGTGGTTAATAAAGGTTTTTAAAATAGTTAATAAACTTTATTATAAAAAGAAATAGGAACCACTGATTCACCCCCCTCTTAGTGGTCTCGATTCTATATGGGAACAATAAGTGGTATCAGAGGGATGTTCCCTCTAAAATATCCATCTCTAAGAATGCATAAGTTCAATTCAGAGAACAATAGGGGTGTTCCTATTTTTTATGGAAAAAAATAGCATAATTGGAAGAATATGATGAAACCCTATCTTCTATCTCTAGTCTTTTAAGTTAGTGATGAAACAATAGATATATTTCCTCCCATAAATGAAGCTGATATGACACCTGCTGATAAGAGAAGTATAGAATCTAATGGAAAATATTAGGATGCTTTGTTGATGGCCATTAATAATAGTTCTTATGAAAAGATTATGAGGGTTACAACAGCTAAATAGATTTGGGATATATTGAGAAATGGTTACTAAAGAAATGAGAAAATTAATGAAGGAAAGTTATAATTATATAGAAGTAATTTTTGGGATATGAAAATATCTGATAATGAAATTATTGATAGTTACATTTCAAGAGTAAATGAAATTGTGAGTAACATCAGAAGTTTTGGTGAGAATATGGAAGATTATACAATCATTAAAAAACATTTGAGAAACATTCCAGATATATTTGATTCCAATGCTTCATAATTAAAAGATCATGAAGATTTATATTTAGATGAACTTCATAATATCCTTATGGAATATGAAATGATAAATACCCTACTTTCAAGAAAAAGATAGATAGATAAAGATTTCAAAATAATTATTTTCATCTTCTTTAAGAAATAAAATAAGGGAAAATAGAAAAGTTAAACTCTCAAATATTAGAATTGTGAAGGAAAAGGAAATTTTGTACAGAATTATCGAAGGAATAAAGTTCAAGATTATGAGTTTGAAGAAGATGATAAGAAATATCAAAAACAAAAGTGGAAGAAACATACAGATATAATTCCTTATGATAAGAAGAATAAAATTTGTCTGACTAGAATTAAGTAGGATGATTATTCATCCAATGATGAATATAATCATAAAATCAACTTCATTGCTCAAGTTAGAAATGAAATTAATTATTCATATAGTGATGATGATGGGGAATATATTAATAATATGGAGTTTATTCTTAAAACAAATTTGGAAAAAGTAATTAAGAATAATACTAAACTCAATAAATAAAGAAATTAAAAAAAGATGCTACAATCATATCTTTTGAGAATGATAATCAGATGAAGAAAGAGGGAAAATAATCAATTTTATTAGAGCTTAAAAAATGAAGATCAATGATATTGAAAAAAATTGGAAAGCTATGAAGAAATATCAAATGTAAATGAGAATCTCAGCATGATACAATTTATAATTATTAAAGAGAGAAACCAAAACATATTGAAGATACCAAATCCAAAAATATGATAGATATTCTAAAAAATATGTTAAATGAGAAATAAGAAGAGTTTTTAGAAACACCATCAATGTTTCTTATATCATAAAGTTAAATAATAAAGATGAGAGAAAAATTAGACATGAAATTTTTGTTAAATTTGAAACTTATAAAGATAGTGAAAATAAGGGTATACAGAAGAAGGTTTGTGAGAAAACATGTTTAACCAATAAAGAGAATAATTATTTAGTAAAGTATCTCTCTAAATAAACTGGTCCATGATTTATTAATAAATAACCAAAAAAAAGTTCTGAACAATTTTTCTATTTGTTTGAAAAATAAATCTTCAAAGGTCATTGTTGGTGTTGTATATTTTTTTGATATAGAGGATACTCATGTTGGTATAACATGTCTCCACTAAGAAACATGTATGAATCAAGTGGGAGATATGATTGGTAAAGAATATAAAATATTCCAAAAAAATATGGCACTAAAAAAGGGAACTTAGAAGATGAAGAAATCAGAATAAGTTAAAAAATTCAAGAAAATAAAACATGCTAAGTCTAAAAAAAGAATGCTTAGTTATTTTTATGGAAAAATTTTAAATGGATATAAATTTATGAGAATAAAAAAAATCAACTAAATAAAAGAGAAATAAAAAGGTTTCTAAATATGAGAAAAAAGTTGATAACAACATTTCAACATAATGTGAATTGAATATTCTAAAAATATGTAAGATACGTGAGAAATATGGTCATGTTTCTAAAAGTAATTTGACTATATTACCAGAATAAGAGGAAGGAATGAAGAAGTTATTATAATCTCACTACAACAAAAAGGTTACTAAAGTGGAAGAGAAGTTGATTGCCACATTTGAAGATTCTACAAATGAGAAGAAACTTTCTAAAAAATATGAGAAGAATGATTAGAAGGAAGAAAACACATCCAATGAAAAATCCAAGAAAAAGTCTAGACCGAGAGAATATTTTTATTTTGAATGAAAATTCTGAGAAACTATGTGGTTCTTTCTTATTACCAAAACATTTTTATATTTTTACTAACATTAATGTAATTTAAGGAGTTTATGTTTGGAATTTGAGAACTGAGTCTCTTACTTGTATAAGAAACTCATGTTATACTTATGTTCTCTTAAATAAGAGTTAAAATATATTGAGATGAAATGTTCCAAACATTATAAATGAGACAATTTTCAATAAGGGGGGAGACTTTTTAGTATAGACCCTTTGAATTTAATTTTCAATAATGGGATGAAGTTATATTAATGGGTAAAAGTTTGTGATATGTGGATAAGAAATGTAGTGGGAGAAAGAGTTTAGGGGAAGAAGATATGAAGAATACATAATTATTGAAAACAAAAAAATGAATTCAGATATTTTTAGTATTAAGTTGTGTTTTTTTTTTGTATTTTTTGTCAATAGTTAAAAATAAAAAATATGAAAGTTTAGATCCAAAATTTGTTTGTGAGAGGTTACTAAAAAGTTGGTTGACGTTTGTAAATTTTTCAAAGTTTTCCAATCAGATTCTCCATTAGATTCAGACCATCATACTCGGCCCATTTTTCTATATTATTGGATATAACAATTTTGAATTTTGATATAATGTCATATGCTACTTGAAATTGTTTTGAGTATGGAATGAAAGTTTTGATTTTAATGAGAATTTTTATAAGTGTCTTCATTTGATAATAAATCTAACGATTCTTTTCTGTTCAATTATTTCTCAACTATCATAAGTTTTATAAAACACTTGTGATGAAAGGCTTATGAAAGAAAAGGGAAAATATATGTTTGGAAGGATCTTATGAAAGAGGGGTGAATATGTGTTTGGTCAGAGTTGCATAAAATAGTCCATCAGACGTGTTATGACACTGATACATAGAATTTAGTTTCTGTTCAAATGATAGATATTCATTGAGAAGTAATAATGAATGATTTCAAGAATATCCACTAATTCATCAGATGGGGACTGAAACCATTCCCCCAGACATGGTCTGGAACCAATCCATCGTAATGGATCCTGACACCGATTCATTTTTTAAATTGTTGATATATTTAAGGTATTAGATACATAATTTTATTAGATCCAAAATGGTTAAGAATGTTTGATTCATTGGGATGGATGGATGAGAAGAGATCAGTGACCTATCCATCATATGTTGCTCAACAAAGTAGTCAAACATTCTAATCAGGTGGTATTGTTATAAAAGTGGGTCAAGAGTCATTATAAAAGATGTGGTGCTGATTAATTGGAAAACATTTAACACAGATTCATCGAATGGAAATAGATACTGATCCATCAGACGCATGATGACACCGATAAGTCCTCAGATTTTGGAACTTACCAGATATACGATCACTGGTTTTAGGAAGTGTTGAACACTTTAAGATCATAATATTTGTTTTGAAGAGTTTTTTTGAAGTATTTACAAAAGGGGAGCTGATATCTTAATAAGTTTCAACAATGTTTATGGAAGAATTATTTTAAAGTTTCAAATGGTATGGAGAATCGAAGAAGGAAATAATTTATTTGATTTCTTCAAGTTGGTCAAGAGAAAATGAAATGAGTTTTTTTAATTGAGTTAAGAGAAAAGGTGGCAGAGTTTTGAAGAGGTGAAGATATGTTCCATTTGATGATATTTCCACAAGAAATTACATCAGACACATTTTCTATAAGAAATTCCATCAGGCTGAGACTGAGGTAGAAACATAAATCAGAGTCAGAAAACAAAGAATAATCAGACTCAATTAATCAGACTGAATAATTGTTTGTAAAGATGAATAAGCCTAATGTTTTATGAAGATTCAAGAAGATTAGAGAATCTCCCATAAGTATTGTGAAGAGTTAAAGAAGTCAAAGATGAAAAATTAAATGAATTTAAAATTTAGGATTTTTTCATTTTGTTGAGAAAGAAGTATAATTAGTTTTTCACCATTACCATTCAATGATACCTATAAATAGCGAGAAAAGTACATTGTACTTTACAAATATGGATTACTATTTTCATGTGCTACCTTCTCTTTACATTTTACGTATACAACAAGTAAGTTTGATAAGTTATATTCGAGTGAAACGTAACTCAATCAAGTTTTAAAGTTTAAGAAAGGTTTCTCAAATAGTTAAGAAACTATCTTATAAAAAGAAATAGGAACTACTGATTCACCCCCTCTTAGTGGTCTTGATCCTATCTGGGAAAAATAGGAACTATCCATGAATGGGAAACTGATCCTACACAGATTTGGTTTGTGTAAAGGAGAGGGAATTCTATTTCGTTCATGATCTTGTAGGGAGGGGGGGTCTTAGAAGAAGTCTAGAACATCTTTCCTAGATGAGGGCGATGTCCATGATTGGAGGAACACACAATTTTTGGTTGTTGTGGAAACTAGGCCTAGAATGGAGAATCTAGGAATCACTATGTGACTTGATAGAATAAACATCAGGTTGTACGTAGTTCATTGAGGTGATGTGGTGGATGACCAACATCATTAGAAAAGGATTCTCTCTGAAAAGAGTTAAAGCATCATGTAGTATAATGCTGTGCGATTAAGACATGGACTGTACGGTTTAATTTCTTATGGAAAGGATATTGAGGGGTATAATTTAAGGTTTTTTAGCATTGAGTGAAGGATTATCGTTTTTCCATTTCTGGTAATCTATCCAAGAATGTTCCATCATCTTCATGCATGAAGGGGGAAGATTGTAAGCTGTACGGGAAAAAGAACCATTTGCGACAGGCTATTTGCGATGGGAAATACTCTCGTGGCAAATAGTCTGGTCCAGAGATTATTTGTGACAGGGGGGTTATCCCGTCGCAAATAACTTATTATTTACGACGGGCTTTGGTGTCCCGTCGCAAAAAAGTTGGTTCGGTTTGCGCGCCAAATCATGAGAAGGTTATTTGCGATGGAAGGAATATTCCCATCGCAAATAGTTTGTCGCTCGAAGGTATTTGCGATGGGTCCCGTCGCAAATACTCGGTGGCGGTAAATGGGTTTTTGGGACGTGAAGACTATTTACGACAGGGGAATTCCCCCATCGCAAATAGTTTGTCGCTCAGAGGGTATTTGCGACGGGACCTGTCGCAAATACCCGGCCGCGGTAAATGAGTTTTTGCGACGAGATGTTGCCCCGTCGCAAAAGGTGTGTCGGCATGTACCTTTTGTGAAGGGCCCCATTGCAAATACGCTTTTAACCGCCATCATCAATCAATGCGGGCAAAGGTATTTGCGATGGGCCTCGTCGCAACAAAGACCTTTTGCAATGGTATTTCCGTCGCAAAAGGTCCCGTCGCCACTAATCTAACCTATATATACCCCCATCCGTTTTTTCAAATCCTCCTCTCAATTCTCACTTTCTCACTCAAATCTATTTTTAGAGTGAAAATTTGTTTGAGTTAGTTTTTTTTGATGAAAATTTTTTGTAGCCGTCTACATCAATAGAAGATCAAGTTAAAAGGTATTCATATTTTATTTAATTTAATATTTATTTTATTTTTTTATGTTAATTTTAATTATTTTTTATTAGATTTAATTTAATTAGATTTAAATTGTTTTGTTAACAGTATTTATTTGAAATTAATAAATTGAAATTGTTAGTACTAATTTTTAATAAATAATAATAATTAGTAATAAATATGAATAATTAGTAATAAATAAGAATAATTAGTAATAAATTGGAATAATTAGTAATAAATAGCAATAATTAATAATAAATAGAAATGATTAGTAATAAATAGGAAAAATTAGTAATAAATAGGAATAATTAGTAATTATTAGGAACAAATATTTATAATTAGAAATAAATAGGAATAATTAGAAATAAATAGGCATAATTAGCAATAAATAAGAATAATTTGTAACAATTAGGAACAATTAGAAATAAATAGTAATAAATAGTAATAATTAGGAATAAATAGTAATTAATAGGAATAAATAGTAATAAATAGAAATAATTAGTAATAAATAGGAATAATTACTAATAAATAGGAATAAATAATAATAAATAGGAATAAATAATAATAAATACTAATAAATAGGAATAATTAGTAATAAATAGGAATAATTAGTAAGAAATAGGAATAATTAGTAATAAATAAGAATAATTAGTAATAAATAAGAATAATTAGTAATAAATAGGGATAATTAGTAATAAATAGAAATAATTAGTAATAATTAGTAATAAATTGTAATAATTAGGAATAATTAGGAATAATTAGTACTAATTAGGAATAATTAGTAGTAATTAGTACTAATTAAGAATAATTAGAAATAAATAGTAATAAATAGTAATAATTAGAAATAAATAGGAATAAATAGGAATAATTAGTAATAAATAGGAATAATTAGTAATAAATAGTAATAAATAGTAATAAATCGGAATAATTAGTAATAAATCAGATTAATTAGTAATAAATAGAAAGAATTAGTAATAAATTAGAAGAATTAGTAATTATTAGGAACAAATATTTATAATTAGCAATAAATAGTAATAATTAGAAAAAATAGGTATAATTAGCAATAAATAGGAATAATTAGCAATAAATAAAAATAATTAGCAATAAATAGTAATAAATAAGAATAACCAGTAATAAATAGGAATAATTAATTAAAAATAGGAATAATTAGTAATAAATAGGATTAATTAGGAATCATTAGAAATAATTAAGAATAATTAGCAGTAATTAGGAATAATTAGTAATACATAGGAATAATTAGTAATAAATATGAATAATTAGAAATAAATAGGAATAATTAGAAGTAAATAGTAATAAATAGTAACAATTAGTAATAAATAGGATTAATTAGTAATAAATAGGAATAAATAAGAATAAATAGCAATAAATAGGAATAATTAGTAATAAATAGTAATAATTAGCAATAAATAGTAATAAATAGTAATCAATAAAAATAAATAAAAATAAATAGTAATAAATAGTAATAAATAGTAATAAATATGAATAAATTGTAATAAATAGGAATAAATAATAATAAATACTAATAAATAGGAACACAAAATAATAAATAATAATAAATAGGAATAATTAGTAATAAATAGGAATAATTAGCAATAATTAGTAATAAATAGCAATAATTAGGAATAATTAGCAATAAATAATAAATTGAAATACATAACAATAAATAGTAATAAATAGGTATAAATAGTAATAAATAGTAATAAATAGAAATAAATAGGAATAAATAGTAATAAATAGTAATAAATACTATTAAATTGGAATAAATAATAATAAATAATAGTAAATTGGAATAATTAGTAATAAATTGGAATAATTAGCAATAATTAGGAATAAAGAGGAATAAATGACAATAATTTAGAATAATTAGCAATAAATAATAAATAGGAATTATTATCAATAACTACGAATAATTAGCAATAATTAGGAATAATTAGTAATAAATAGAAATAATTAGTAATAAATATGAATAATCAGTAATAAATTGGAATAAATAGTAATAACTAGCGATAAATAGTAATAATTAGGAATAAATAGTAATAAATAGGAATAATTAGGAATAATTAGAAATAAATAGCATTAAATAGAAATAAATAGTAATAAATATGAATAAATAGTAATAAACAGGAATAAATAATAATAAATATGAACAAATAATAATAAATAGGAATAATTAATAACAAATAGGAATAATTAATAATAAATAGGAATAAATAATAATAAATAATAATAAATACGAATAAATAAGAATAAATACTAACAAATAGGGAAAAATAATAATAAATAGGAATAATTAGTAATAAATAGAAATTATTAGTAATAAATAGGAATAATTAGTAATAAATAGAAATTATTAGTAATAAATAGGAATAATTAGTAATAAATAATATTAATTAGTAATAAATAGTAATAAATAGGAATAAATAGTAATAAATAGGAATAATTAGTAATAAATAGGAATAAATAATAATAAATAAGGATAAATAACAATAAATAGGAATAATTAATAATAAATAGGAATAAATAATAATAAATAGAAATAAATAGGAATAAATACTAATAAATACTAATAAATAGGACTAAATAATAATAAATAGGAATAATAGGTAATAAATAAGAATAATTAGGAATAAATAGGAATAATTAGTAATAAATAGGAATAATTAGTAATAAATATGAATAATTAGTAACAAATAGAAATAAATAGTAATAAATAGTAATAATTAGGAATAAATAAGAATAATTAAGAATAATTAGTTCTAATTAGTAATAATTAGTAATAATTAGTAGTACCAGGAAAGTTCAGGACTCGAGCAAGCTCAGTCCTAAAAATTTATTTAAGAAAATATAAGTATAGTGGAGCACACCAAACACGCGAAAAAAAAACACCACCAAATCAATACACATACACAAAAGTAACCCCAAAACACCAAAATTTCAAAAACCCACACACTAAAAGACCCTCAAACAATAGCTATAAGGCTCTGCATCCTCTAGAAACCCAAATATTCAGCCCAGGCAATGATCGCGACATAGAAGGCAATCCGCATGCCTGATCTGCATCACCTGGATCTTGTTCAACATCAACTACACAGGCCGTGGTCAGATCTCAATGCATCCTCAAACGCCGCAAATAATGACTCCTCGCTGTCACAAATGCTTTGACACCAAAGTCATTGTAAATCCCGAGGTCAACAACAACCCAAGAAGAAACACGCTCCAAGGAAAAACGCGCTCTAACTGTAAGCTAACCCACGTGCCTCCACAATAAAGTTCTCCTTCTCAACACAACACATCCATCTGCAGTTCACTCTGGCCAAGGATAACTGGTCCTCCACCGCACAGAGTGCTGATCCACCTCCCAGCACCCCACAGGTCTCTATCATCATCCACCCATCATCCATGACATGCCTCTCTCCAAGTGACGTCGCCAGTGACCCCAATGCCTCCAACTAATCCCAACCATCATTCTGAACAAGCAGCGGGAATCTTTCATCGCGATGTAATATCTGAAAAAAAGTCATCCAGCTTTTCGAATCACCATCACAGGCCTCCGTTTCCATCCTCGCTGTGCCACCATCTTGCTCCCACCCTGCGAAGCAGGCGCCACCACGTTGTGACCCCTCCTCCGAAGTCGTCCGCAAAAAACACCTAGGATTATCCCTGTGCATAAACCTAGATCCACAATGGCGGGAAACCAGTGAGTCGTTGCCAACAACACCCGCCCTCCTGCCTCGCGCTCCTTCACCACCGCCACGAAGCAACCCCAACCGTTTATATCAATGGCTTGATCCATAGAAACAAAACCACCACCGGGGTCCCAAGATCTCTGCAAAACACCTCTATCCAGATCTCGATCCACACCATAATTAGTAGTAATTAGTAATAATTATGAATAATTAGTAGTAATTAGTAATAATTATTAATAATTAGTACTAATTAGGAATAATTAGAAATAAATAGTAATAAATAGGAATAATTAGAAATAAATATCAATAAATAGGAATAATTAGTAATAAACATGAATAATTAGAAATAAATAGTAATAAATAGTAATAAATAGGAATAATTAGTAATAAATAGGAATAATTAGAAATAAATAGGAATAAATAATAATAAATTGGAATAAATAATAATAAATTAGAATAGTTAATAATAAATAGGAATAAATAATAATAAATACTAATAAATTGGAATAAATAATAATATATAGGAATAAATAGTGATAAATTAGAATAAATAATAATAAATAGGAATAATTAATAATAAATATGAATAATTAATAATAAATAGGAATAAATAATAATAAATACTAATAAATAGGAATAAATAATAAGAAATAGTAATAAATTGTAATAATTAGTAATATATAGAAATAATTAGTAATAAATAGGAATAATTAGTAATAAATAGTAATAATTAGTAATAAATAAGAATAATTAAGAATAAATAGGAATAATTAGCAATAAATAGTAAAAAATAGGAATTATTAGTAATAAATAGGAATAATTAGTAATAAACAGTAATAATTAGAAATAAATAGTAACAAATTGGAATAATTAGTAATAAATAGGAATAAATAGTAATAAATAGAAATAATTAATAATAAATTGGAATAAATAGAAATAATTAGGAATAATTAGGAGTAATGGGGAATAATTAGGAGTTAATAAGAGTAATTAAAAGTTAACAGGAGTAATTAAGAGTTAACATGAGTAATTAGGATTTAACATGAGTAATTAAGAGTTAACAGGAGTAATTAGGAATTAACAGGAGTAATTAGGAATTAACAGGAGTAATTAGGAATTAGTAGGAGTAATTTGAAATAAATAAGAATAAATAGGAATAAATAAGAATAAATTCTAATAACTTGTAATAACTTGGCACAATTTCCAGTGGATTGATGACACTCCATTTGCTCAATGACTCTTCTTCTTTCAACTTTCACCGACTCAAAACATTATGAAAATAGGCTTCTATGTATGCATATCCAATCTCGTATGCATGAGTTTGAATTTGCATTCATAGGACCACATTTTTTATAATGTTTTCTGGTGGTGATAGTTGCAAGAAGATGATTCATCAACAAAAAGGGTGCTCTTTTGTCCGATGGCTCATTTACTTGTATCTTTCTCAAACTGAAATCACAATGAAGAAACTACTCAGAGGTATTCTTATACATTCTCATATGCACAAGAATGAATAAGCGTACCTTTGAGCAGATTATTCATTGTGATTTTAGGGTGATAAAGATGCAAGTAAATGAGCTGTCGGACAAAAGAGTAGCCATAAATCCACTGGAAATTATGTCCCCTAAATTTAATGGTAATTATTAAGAAGTAGTTGTAATTATTTATCTTCTTTTTTTAGATAGTGTTTTCATAATTTCAAATTATTCAAAAATAGTGATGATTTATATTTTTTAGAAAAATATGGAATAAGGAAATCTAAATAAGTCATTATTAGATGATCGCGCTTGGATAAATCAACATAGAAATCCAAATGGTTCTGGTTTAAATCTTGTATATATTGAAGGTGTTGAAGTTTTATTTTAATTTGAATCATCAAAACCAGAATATATTTCAGAAAGAACAATTAAGTGTCCTTGTAAAAAATGTACTCTGAGAACGTTTGTCACATTTGACAAGGTTGGGGGACATCTCTTGCAGTTTGGTTTTCAACCAGATTCTGTTTTTTGGTATCAACACGGTGAACACAGTTCTAGAGAAGATACTAATAACATGATTCTGGATCCATAACCATTTCAAAATTTAGTACATGATGTTGTAGGTCCATATGTTCAACAAGCTAAAACTCAATATGATCGTGATTTAACTCCTGAGTTGGCACCATCTGAATTTTATGAGTTGTTGAGGTCTGCTGAGGATGCATTATATCTTGGTTGTAAGATAAAAAAATTAGAAGCGGTTGAAAAATATATGGCTATTAAATCAGATAATGAAATATCAAACAACTGTTTTGATCAGATATTTTCTTTGGTTAAAACACTGTTACCTGAAGCAAATGTGTTGCCTGCAAATTACTATGAGAGCAAGAGGCTGGTTCGTAATCTGGGTCTTAGTTATCAGAAGATTCATGCATGTCCAAATGATTGCATCTTACATTTTGGTGAAAACGAGTCATTGGATAGATGTCCCACATGTGGACAATCGAGGTATAAAGAAGCTCAACCAGGGAAGTCTGGATCGATTCCAGTAAAATAGTTGAGATATTTCTCCCTTACACCTAGATTGAAGCATTTATTTATGTCTCAAAACACATCATCAATTCTGTCATGGCACCAAACCAAGATTTAAACTGATAAAATCTTGAATCATCCATTTGATGGTGATTCATGGAAACATTTTGACCGTCTGCATCCATCTTTTTCTTTAGAAGCCCGAAACGTGCGATTGGGCCTTTCTACTGATTGTTTTTTTCTGTTTGGTTCTTATGGTAGTCAATATTCATGTTGGCATGTCCTTATAACTCTGTAAAATTTACCTCCATGGATGTTGATGAAGGATCCCTATATCGTTTTGACTCTATTAATCCTAGGACATCCAAAAAATAATATTTATTTTTATTTGAATCCATTGATTGATGAGTTAAATGCATTGTGGAGTGATGGTGTTAGTATATATGATATTGCTATGAAACAAAATTTCATATTAAAAGCTGCATTGATGTGGATGATTAGTGAATTTTCGGCATATGACATGTTATCTGGCTGGAGTACACATGGTCCGAAATCATGTCCTTACTGTATGAAAGACAACAAATCCTTTATGCTCATTAATGGAAAAAAACCTTGCTATTATGACTTTCACCGTAGATTTTTTTCCAACTGATCATCCTTTTCAAAGGAACAAATCTCATTTTGGAAATGGTAAAACTGAAAGGGATGAACCTACAAAGATGATCTCAGGTACAGAGTTAAAATCGGTTGTATTTTCATTACCTCCCATCACTTTTAGCCAATAGTAAACCAACAGAAAATTTATGGCTTTGGGAAATAACATAATTGGATAAAACGAATCATTTTTTTGGGATCTTCCATATTGGTCTAATTTGTTGGTCCGCCAAATTTTGGATTTCATACATATTGAGAAGAACTGTTTTGATAATTTATTTCATACAGTTTTGGATACACTAGGTAAGACCAAAGATACTGTAAAGAAATGATTAGATATTGCCCAAATTTGAAGGCGACAAGAACTTGAACTATTTGAAAATGTTAGATCATAGAGGTTAATGAAGCCAAAAGAATCTTATACACTGTCCAAAGATATTCGCTTAATATTTTGTCAGTGGATTGTAGATTTAAGACTTCTATATGGTTGTGCTTCTAATTTGGGAAGATGTGTTAGGAATGGTTATATTACTGGATTAAAAAGTCATGATTGTCATGTTATAATGGAAAGACTTATGCCGATTGGATTTGAAGGTTTGTTGAATTATATGATTTGGGATTCGATAAAAAACATATCTTATTTTTTTCAAGACATTTTTGTAGCGACAACAGACTACGATGCCCTAAGAAAACTTGAAGAAGATGTTGCTATAATTATATGTAAACTGGAAAAAATCATTCCACTGGATTTATTTGACTCAATGGAACATTTGATATTACATTTTCCACATAAAGCTAAATGTGGAGGTCACATATAGTTTCGGTGGATGTACCCATTCAAGGGATGCAAGCAAAAATTGAAGAAAAAATTCCGTAATAAAGTATCAGTTGAAGGCTCAATTGCTAAAGATTATTTTCAAGAGGAAATTGCTTTTTCTACTCTCATTATTTTGAATCTCAATATACCTCAAAACATAATAACATGGGACAAAATGAGGGGAATGTTAATGATGAAATGGACATTCAATTATTAGTTTTTAATTAGCCAAATCTTGGTTTTGGTGGAGTTCATGAATGGTGGATTTTAGATGACGAACATCACAGAGCTCATACATATGTTCTGCTCAACTGTGAAGAAATGAATTCAATTGTGCTGTGAGTGCTTCTATCACATATTCTATAATTTATGTTGTAGTATGTAAAATTATAATATTTGTAGGTTATATGATAATCATATCAAGAAATAAATTCCAAAAATTACAGCAGATGCTCTTGAAGAATGCAGACAAATTTTTTTTCTCAATGGTTTCAAAAACTGGTAACATAAATTATTGATGGTTTAATATAAATTCTATTTATTATTTATCATATTGATAATTGTTTTACAAATTTTCAGGTGTCTCAACATGCTGATAAAATTTATAAGCGACTATGTATATTGAGTAACCCACCATCCAAAATGGGTAAATCTTATAATGCATATGTGGTGAATGGTTATCGATTTCATACACATGCATACGAGGAATCAAAAAAAAAACAAAGAACAATGGAGTTTTCTTGAGAGGATCACATCACAAAGAAACTGAAGTTGACTTTTATAGCATTCTGGAAGAAATTATTGAGCTCTGTTATCTAGGACATAATTACGTAATGAGGTTTAAATGTTAGTAGTTGGATACTGAGAGGGGATTTCATGTTCATCAGACTCATGGAATCATCGATATTAAATATAAAAGTCTTCTTGCAGTAAATGAACCATTTTTACTGGATCAACAGGAACATCAAATTTATTATGCAAATTAATGTGCTACTTTAAGATACTTGGGTGATTAGTAGAGCATAATAAAAATAAAATCTCAAGAAAATCAGTTTAGTCAAACTGAATGTGGTTCCGCTGAAGTGGAAGGAATAGAAATTTTTTAAGAGACTTCTCAAAATCCATATTTTTCACAAAGATACGTGAATATCGATGATGAAACCTCACAATTAAGGATCTATGATGATGAAGATGTTAATGATGTTACAAATTAATTTTAAATGACAAGAGATGATGAAACTAAAACTCATATGGATATTGATGATGCTGAAAAGGAAGATAAAGACATTGACATGGATAGCTATGAAGATGAGGATGAAGATAGACATTGAAATAGTTAAATGCTGGTTATAATCATAACTAATATATATCTATATATAATAGTTATATACAACTATTTGTTAACAACAATCATTTTGTGTTTCAGATGGTTCCTGATATATTTTGTGAGTTGCAGGAGGTTGATCTACCTTTGGATGAGGGAGATTTTGGATCATCTGACCCTCAGCCTACTAGCAGTTCAGGGGGTATGCGGCGGGGGCGCGGTCTTGGGCAATTTATGATTCCTGACCCTATCCATGAGCGACGTCCACACCTTGGCTTCGATCCATGCACATGGAGGTATGGCAACCTGTATATTTTAGTTAGATTTCATTAATTTATTTATATATATACTAACTGTTTGATTATTTATTACTTTTTCACAGTTTTTCTCATGTAGCTATTGGAAAGGGGAGTGCTATCAGGTAAAATTATTTTTCTCAGCCATGGATCACATGGGAACGGATTCCCGTTGATTTGCAGTGTGACATGTTTGATCATTGGCTGGTACATAAATAAAGAATATTTATTTTGAAATTTATTTTATTGATAACTTGATATTAAAAATTATTTGTAGGGTTTATGGTATCCCATCGATGATAGAATGTGTGACACTATCCACGCGGCATGGAAAGTGTCTGTGTGTGACAGTTTCCGTCAGTTTTTGTAAATTTTGAGAAGAACAACCATTAAGAAAGTAGGAGTGACAGAATTTGATGACTCGTGTAGAGCCCACCGACCAAAGTACATTTCATCTCACGTTTGGGATAGATTATGTTTACACTAGTTGGGTGGTGGATTTTAGAGGAGATCTTCAGTGGGACAACAGAATCAGGGGAGAGAGGAGGTGACACATAGAGCTGGTATCCATACATTCAGTACACATAGAGAGCATCTGGTAAGTATATTTTTTAAATATTTTATATAACTTTAAATATAACCAGTTTATTTTATATTTCTGTAGGCAGTCGAGCATCCCGATATTACGGAGTTCGACATTTATCGGAGGATGTACAGTGATCCAGTCACTGGAGATATTATAGGTGATCTCCAGCGTCAGATTGTGGTTAGTATTTTTTTTTTCAGTTTGACAATTAACTGCATATAATATTTTCACCATTTTAATTTCAAATTAGAATTGAATGACTTATATGAGGCTGCGACCTCTTAGACACAGGTTGAGAGTTAGGACGAGACAACTGAGTAGACCAGTGCCCATCATTTAGATGAGGTGGAATGGATGCAGGAAAATCTGTATGTCTTTGAGAAGGGCCGAGTAGTTGGTATCAGCTCTCATTTGACTCCTGGTACTTATTATGGTACTGCTGCGATGTCAGCGTCCAGCTCGAGAGGAGCTCATAGAGAGGCATCATCTTCTACCTCACAGTATCAGGAGTAGTTGTGAACTAAGGCTGAGCTTATAGAGAGTTTGCAGAAGCAGCACGAAGAGATGTGCAGGCGGTGATAGCAGCAACAACAACATGAGGAGGAGATGCATCGATGGGAGCAGCAATGGCAGTAACAACATCATGAGTAGATGGATTACATGCGCTGTCTGACTCATAGTTTAGGGATGAAGTTTCCTCCACCATCTTCTCCACCTCCTCCACCTCCTCTTGAAGATGAACCCCAATGACTTGTTTTTTATGTTAAAAACATTTGAATTTAAGATTTATTGTAATATGAACTATTTACAGTTTCTATCTTTTATATTGGTACAAATATTATATATATATTTTTAATATTTTAATATTTATTATTATTATTATTATATTTTTTAATATTTTTTTTATTTTACTAATAATAATAACATTTTATGATTTTTTTATATTTTTTGTAAATATTGAGAATTGTAATAATTTTTTATTTTTTTATTATTTTAATAAAATTAATATTAATTTTTTTATTAATCATAATTTTATTAAATATATTTTTTTAGTATTATATTTTTTAATGTCAGTTTATTTTACTAATAATAATTTTTTTTTATTTTTTCATTATTTTAATAATATTAATATAATTTTTTCATTAATCATAATTTTATTAAATATTTTTTTTCATTAATTTTAGTATTTGTGATGGGACTTTTTACGACGGTCTCCTGTCGCAAAAAATCTAAATATAATTTTTTATTAATTGTATTTGCGACGGGGGGACGGGTCCGTCGCGAATACTATTTGTGACGGGCCCATCAAAAAAAGTTTTTATATATAATGTATATAATCGAAGGATTAGTTGCGACAAGAAACTACCCCGTCCCAAATAGTATTTGTGATGGTCCATCGCAAAAAGGTTTATTTATATATATAATGTATATAATTGGAGGATTATTTGAGACGGGGCCCTTTCCCATCGCAAATACTATTTTTTGCGACGAACTAGTTTCAAAAAAATAATATTTGCGACGTCATTTTCTACAATGAGCTATTTGCGACGGGAACCCGTCACAAATATCCCATTTTCCAGTAGTGGGTTTTCGGTTCCAAAGAGTGTTATAGGGAAAGTACACAATGAATGAACATAGTCCATGTTCAAAAAGAGGTTTCCAACATAATGTTGTTAGGGATTATGGAGATAGAAGAGATCTCTATGGAGAATGAGTGTTCCTCTAGTTGAAAATCCATTTTGGTGGTCAAATTATGCAAATCTAGACTGAAGCGTATTAATTCATAGTTAAACAATGATATCCTCTAATTTACAGGACCTTTTCTGGGTAACTTTTGAAAAGCCAAACTAGGGTGTATAAATGCATAGTTAAACAAAGTTGTCCTCTGGCATATGAAATTATATTACTGATTCCCAAGAAATCATATAGAGATTCATATTTCCCTAGACAAAGAATTTGGTTTGTGTATGGAAGGTGCCTGAGTGTGGAAGGAACATTTAATGTAAAATCACCCAAGAATGGGGGAAAAGTGTTTCCTGTGTAGGTTTGACCCATATACAGGGATGTGGGATTTTTTTATTATGGATGGGCCCATGGCATGGGATTTGGGTATCACTGCATACATTATTAAAGAGAGAATCTAGCCACATGTATTTCTAGAAATATTCTACACACTTATCAAATTATTATGTAGAGAAGTGAATTTTTCTTAAAACTAACTCATGAATGGGGTGAGAACATGTATTGAACCCCCTTATTTAGATCTGGATCATATATAGAAGAGTCATGGAATTTCCTATATTGTGGCTGGACAAAGATGTAGGATATGAGTGTCACTACATATCTTGTCAAAGTGAGAATAAAGACACATGTAATTCTTGGATTTATGTCATGATAGATACATCAAATGTGCCGTTTAATGTCATTCGGTAATGATTTTTGGTGTATCTTTTACGGTCTTGCATCATATACCATGTTAACCCTGACATGAACTGATATGCTGTGACCGTTCAGGGAATCCTGTACCAAAACTCATAAGACCATGTGAGCCATGCACTATGTAGTAAACATGGAGTGGAGAAGGTTTCCTTCACCACATAGAGGTGATTAAAATAAAGGACATGTAAATTTTAATCTTGTGGTTTCAAGACAAGGACATAGGATATATGTATCAATACATATCACATGGGAATGAGATTCAAGAAATATGTAGTTTTGGGAAACCATGTATTTTATTTTTGATGCATAAAAGAAGAATGTGTCTTGTAGTTTCAGGTCATACTACTAGGAAAATACATTATGGAAATGATTATTAATATAAGGATTATTAGGCCAAGGATGTCCCGACATACTTAGGACATGATAAAGGAAATAGTAAACCATGATATTGGGGGTTCTTGGATCAGGAGAAGTGATATGATGAAAAAAATCAAGGAATGACCACAAAACTTGTTCAAAAATAGGTTTATAGCATGGTGTTTTTAGGGATTATAGAGATAGAAGAGGTCTCTCCTAAGGATGAATACTTCTTTGGTTGACATTCCCTTTTGGTGGGCATCTTATGTAAAGCTAGATTGGGGCACATCAATGTATAATAGAAAAAGGTGTCCTATGAAATTTGAATTCCTATTATTGATGGATAAGGAAACATTTTTGAGAAATTAAATTACCTAGGATATAGAGTATGATGTGTTTAAGGAATGTATCTGAGCACAAACGGAGCATTTGCACTAACATTGGCTATTAAGTGTGAATTCCCCTGTATAGATATTTTTTTGTATGCAGTATAGGGGGATTTTTTTCTATGTGAATGGTCCAAGGACATGATATTTAGGCATCACTATGTATCCCATTGATATTAGAATCAATCCACATGTAGTTTTAGAATGGAGGTGTGGTGGGTGACTATCACTGAGGATCATGATCCACCCAATAATTAACCAAAATGTTATATGGTTTTACATTGTATAAAAAGGATGAAAACAATTAAGTTTTACATCATGTGATAAGGATGTTGTTTTACATTTTAATGTATTATGACTAGAAGGTTAGGATATATAGTTTAATGTATTACAGATTGGATTATAGTGTCTTGTAGTTTTAGTTCATATGATTAGGACTATATTCCACGCCTTTTAAGGCTATGCGATGAAGACCATGTGGTGTGCCATTTAATGTTTTGAATCTAGGAACTATGATGATATGTAGTTTAATGTCACGAAACATAGATAATGTGTCATGAATTTTATCATCTTTCAATGCGAATAACTTATGATTGATCACATGAAGTATTTCTTGAGAAATATTTCATTAATAGGGTCCGTAACAAGCTCTACATCCATTGATATCAAGGAATAAGCTCATTAGAGTGAACCTTATGTATAAAATAGGGTCCTTTCCCCTTGAGCTCAAGATTTGGAGGTTTCTTCCATGGTATCATCAAAGTCTTGAGGATCAGTAATGGCTTTCCATGGAGGAATGAGCGACGACATGATTTCTTTTTAAAATCCTATACTATCCAATCTTGGCAGACCTTTAAGTTATAAAAGGTATGTAGAACTGTAACATCCCCAAATGATATAGGGTTAAATGACTAAATGATATGAATCATGTAAACAAGGTGCACCTTCCTTTTTGGGATACTGTATGATTAGAACTCCATAATTAAGAGTGCTTGGCCTGGAGTAGTGATCAGGATGGGTGACCTTCTGGGATGTTTCCCAGGGTGTGTGTGAGTGAGGAAAAAACACACTGGAAATGACATGTGTTGGCCTGTGGGAACTATCATTAGTCAGATGACCTGTTCATGCCCATTGGTGGGCCCCAGGGTGGGGACCACATATCTGCGGGGTAACTAGGGTATTTGGAAGGCTGGGACTCGAAAACCATGTTAAGGCGGGGTGGTTATGCCATCACCAGGAGCCAGCTGTCACATTTGGTATTAGAGGTGGTACCCAGCCCTAAGTGTGGTGCACTTCCTGGGCCAACAACGATGATGTTTTGTGCTAAAGGGGGGTGATTTTAATATCCCAAAATGATAAATGGTTAAATGAATAAATGATATGACTCATTTCAACAAGGTGCACATTCATTTTTGGGATCATACCTGATTAGAACTCCATAGTTAAGCATGCTTGTCCGGAAGTAGTGATCAGGATGGGTGACCTTCTAGGAAGTTTCCCTGGGTGTGTGCGAGTGAGGAAAAAGCACACTGGAAAGGAAAATTTTTGGGGATTGTTTATTTGTGGATAGTTGGTCCCAGATGGATACACCGATTAAGAAAAATTGGACCTCAATAGACATGAACACTTCTATTATGTATATCAATGAATACAGGTTTTCCCATGTGGAAGTGAGGGTTATAGTCTCTTAGGAAAAAGGCATGAAATATATTGTTAAGAAAATACTTTTTATATTTATGCACCATTTTCTAGAGTATTTTTGACAGGGTCTTGTTTAATGCCTCTATTTCTCTATTATTCAATTCATGATAGTGAGATGAATGGTTGTATTTGATATTATACTCCTGATATAGCTTTTATAACTCAACAGAACAAAAATCAGTTCCATTGTATGTTAGAATTGTATGAGGGAATCGAAATATGGTAATTATGTTAGATTTCATTATTTTGACAATGATTTTGTTCCTGAATTTTTTGAAGGGTATGTCTTCAGCCCATGTTAAGGAGGGGTGGTTGTACCGTCACTAGGACCCAATTATCACATTTGGTATCAGAGGTAGTACCCAACCTCAAATTTGGTTCACTGACTGGGCCCACAATGAGGATGTTGTGCTCTAAATGGGGGGGGGGTGATTGTAACATCCCCAAATGATAAATGGTTAATTGACTAAATGATATGACTCATGTCAACAAAGTGAACATTACATTTCGGGAGCCTACATGATTAGAACTCCACAGTTAAGCGTGTTTGGCCTGAAGTAGTGATCAGGATTGTGACCTTTTGGGATGTTTCCCAGGGTGTGTGCGAGTGAGGAAAAAGCACACTGAAAGGAAATTTTTTGGGGATTATTTATTTGTGGATAGTTGGTCCCATATGGATACACAGTGTAAGAAAAATTAGACCTCAATAGACATGACAACTTATATTATGTATATTAATGAATAAAGGGTTTCCCCTACGGAAGTGAGGGTTATAGTCTCTTAGGAAAAAAGTTATGAAATATATTGTTAAGAAAATATTTTTTTATATTTATGCACCATATTCAAGAGTATTTTTGATAGGGTCTTGTTGAATGCCTCTATTTTTCCATTATCCATTGCATGATAGTGAGATGAATGGTTGTATTTGATATTATACTCCTGATATAGCTTCTCCAACTCAACAAAACAAAAATAAATTCCATTGTATGTTAGAATTGTTTGAGAGAAACAAAATATGGTAATTATGTTGGATTTCATTATATTGACAATGATTTTGTTCCTAACTTTTTTGAAGGGTATTTCTTCAGTCCATGTTAAGGCGAGGGGGGGGGGGGGCAGTGCCATCACCAGGACCCAGTTGTCACATTTGGTATCAGAGGTGGTACCCAACCATAAGTGTGGTGCACTGCCTGGGTTAAGTTGTAGGTCCCACAACAAGGATGTTGTGCTCCAAGGGGGGGGGGGAAGTGATTGTAACATCCCCAAATGATAAAGGGTTAAATGACTAAGTGATATGACTCATGTAAACAAGGTGCACATTCCTTTTCAAGAGCCTACCTGATTATAACTCCACAGTTAAGCATGCTTGGCCTTATGTAGTGATCAGGATGGGTAACCTTCTGGGAAGTTTACCAGGGTGTGTGTGAGTGAGGACAAAGCACACTAGAAAGGATAACTTTTGGGGATTGTTTATTTGTGGATAGTTGGTCCCTGATGGATACACAAAGTAAGAAAAATTATAACTAAATAGAAGGTGAAACTTCTATTATATATATCAATGAATACAAAGTTTCCAATTTTGAAGTGAGGGTTATAGTCTCTTAGAACAAAAAGGAATGAAATATATTGTTAAGAAAATAATTTTTCTATTTATGCACCATATTCTAGAGTATTTTTGATATGGTCTGGTTGAATGACTTTATTTTTCCATTATCCATTTCATGATAGTGAGATTAATGGTTTTATTTGATATTATACTCCTGATATAGCTTCTCCAACTCAACAAAACAAAAATCAGTTTCATTGTATGTTAGAATTGTATGAGGGAAAAAATATGGTAATTATGTTGGATTTCATTATGTTGACAATAATTTTGTTCCTGATTTTTTTGAAGGGTATTTCATCAGACGATTTGGAGAAGAATTCAGGATTAGTGTGTCTCTATTTGAACTGATTGGCCATAACTGGAGGATATGGTCCCACAACTTCTATTCCCCATATGGTACATGTTCATGATTATTTGGATATGTGTAGAAACTTTTGGGTCAATGGATAATGTTGGAATGAACTTTTAAGGAATGACACATCTTGGTGAATTTTGTAAAATCCTATGTCATTGAAGGCCAGAAGTATCCAAGCCTATGAATCTGATTAGAAATCCAGAACCCTGAATGGTGGGAATCACAGGCTCATTTATGTACTTCTTTCATGACAAAAATATTTTCTTCTCTATCAATTCACTTTAGAGGGAATCCATCAAAGCCACATTTATATAGAATAATCTGGTGATTTGGATCATCATAAAGAGTAATGTTGGTCACTCATCCTCAGATTTTTTCTTTTTTAGATATTTCCAATGAGAGAACTCCATTTTAAGGTAGTACACAATGGGTATCATCTAACTAATTTTACAAACATCTTATTTGAGGATAGATTTTACCTAATTTATTTCTTCCATACTGACATGAACAAAAGGTGAAACCATTTAGCGGTGAGCAATACAGATTACTATTTCATCCCAATACGAATATGTCAAAGTTGTGGCTACACACACCAATGCATATACCTAGGCATTCTATGATCATGGGGAATGATTCAATGTCATATCCAAGGTAAATTCTTCCATTAGTCCTCAGAAATAGTCATGTAAGGGGATTAACTCTTCTTTTCTGATGGAATAATCACCATTGATCTGCTTGATTACCAACCCTGAATCGCCTTTCACCTTCAAGTGGTTCACTGTTATTTAAAGTTCCAATTCTATCCCTATAATGAGGTTCTGATATTATTCCTCATTTTTTGTACAACCTTATGACAACAAGGAGTAATGCAATAATGCCTTTTTTGGAGAGATGAGAATGACTCCCAACCAAAATTTATTGAGCTTATGGTAATCCCTTATGTTTCCTATTGGGCATATGGATGTGTCATAAAAATACATCTCACATATATGGGGGACCTCTTTAAAATATAATATCCCTTCATTGGGAAATTTCCGATTCAATTATGTTGTTTTTAGATGGATTTTTTGCAAGTAATTTTTTTAAATCCTATCATTTTACCACATTCTGTGGAACAAACTGAATGTCAAACTACTGTAAGATAACCACCCACCATGAAAAACGTCCTGTAAACATAGGACGACTAAGGATGTATTTGAGAGGTTTATTATGATAGACCAAATGGACCTCATAGTGTTATAGGTAGTGCCTTGGATTCTAAACCATGAAGATTAATGCGATAAAACTATTCACTGTATCTGAATAATGAGTCCTGGTATTGATCATAGATTTTTTGAGATAATAAAGGTTGTTTTAAATATCAACACAATTCTTTTTTGTGAGGAATGAACCTAGTTATCTTTCCAGGGTTATCACATAAAAAATGAGTGGATTCCCCCTCAAAAGGTGGAATTAACATTGGTGAACTGAAAATATATTTATTGTGGATGTAAAAGGATTCCTAAAAGTCATCATTAAACTGATATGTGACCCCCTTTTCATCAATATAGTAAAGTTAAAACACATGACTAGGAGGTTTTCTATAAATCACTAAATGTATCCAAGGTTTTCTTGTAAACCCCTATATTCTTTGAGGTTATGAGGAAGTGACATATTTAGGATAACCTTTTTCTTCTTAGGGTAAACTTCAATTCCACAATAGTGTATGATAAAACTAAGAAATTTCCCTAAGGTAACACCAAAATTACATTTTAAGGGGATTATCATAAGGATATGATATCATATTTGTGGAAGATTATATCAAGATCATCCAAGCTGTTAGAACACTATTGAAACTTAACCACTAGATCAACATACCTTCCCAATAAGGGTTTGAAGATGTGATGCATGACATATTGATGTCTATAACCAACATAATTTAAGCAAAATATAATTACCTAATTGAAAAATAATCCATAATAGGGCCTGAAGAAAGTGGATTATTCATCTTTTTGGACAATTCAGATTTTATTATACCATGAATATCCATACATGAAGAAGATGGATTGATAGCTACTTGTAGCATCAATTAGTAGCTCTGTGACTGGAACTGGGAAATCATTATTCAGAGAGTGCCAGTTGAGATATCTGATGTTGATAAAGACAATGATTTTCCAACTCTTCTTCTTTTTCAAGACTATGCTAGTTAGATATTTTAGATACTATACTTCCCAAATGAAATTGGACTCGATAATCATTTTAAATTCAGACTGAATTTTGGTGGTGTGAGTTGGTTGTGTCCTTTTGACTATCTATTTGTATCCCCGATGGTATTTAGAGAAGCTAGAGAGGTGAGTGTACACCTTGGGATCAAGTCCTGTAATTTCTATGTAATTCATGGTAAACATATCCCGTTGTTTCTTCAGAAAGGTGGTATATAACTCTTGTTCTTTGGAAGACATGGACACACTAATCAGTGTGGGTTGAGGTTACTCCTATGTAAAAAGATTTATTTTTCTGAGTTCATTAATGGTGGTAGAGAAACCTTCCTCAAATACTGGATGGGTATCCTTGAGGTCCTCCTACTCTTCTTATCCCTCTCTCTCTTTCTCTTCCTTTTCCACTTTTAACTTACTCTTAGTGGGAGTGGGAGGTGAAGGAAGTTTCTCAGAGTTATAAGAGGGGATAATACATTTTCACTGAGAGGATAAAGGAACTTACCCAACTAATGATGTTGGGTCTCTTTGATGCTATGTTGGGGATGTAATGAGGAATATATAATGGGAATATTCACCCTCTATTAGTTATATGACAAAATATTCTGACTCAAATAATCATTTAGGGAGCTGTTGAATCTCAGGGGATGGAATGATGTAATTTTCACCCAAGATTATACCATTGTATAGAGATTTAATGAACTTCTCCATTTTTTTTCGGCTCAATTTTCAGGGCTGATATCATGAATCATTCTGAATATGTGCCTTAATTTAGGCCTATTCCTTTGATCTAACAGATGTTCATCACATATTCTTTACTGATTTATTTTAATATATTGGTTAGGGTCATTTCAAGACCATTCAAGGTAGTGAATCAAGTGACACCATCAATCATGGGTTGTTTCCCTTTCCTATGGTAAAATATTGCAACAATTTAGTGTGTTTCATAGGATTAAAATGAGTATTTCTCACCATGAAACATCCCAATTTGACCACTAATTTAATATTTGAGGCATTGGTGGTATGATGAATGGACTTTTGCATGCTTATCCAACCTAAGCCTTCCTAATCAAATGTTTAAATCCATATCTTTCTAAACAAATAAAAGTTTTGAGTCAGATATGAGTTTCCAAAACTAGGACCTGAGCTTGATTCTATTTATAGGGCCTATATTTCTCTTATCATAACACTATAGTGTTAGAGTTGAATGAGATAAGTGGTCCTTACTGTAATAAAGTCAAAGAAGTGTCCGAACTAGAATGATATTAACTCCTAATCAATTGTTAATGAAATCCCATTGATATCAACACCATTTATCCTATAAGATGGTTACAAGGGTATAATGTATCCTTGTGCGACAACATCTTTGTCTTGTTCTATGAAAGTTATTATACTGTTTCATTTTTGTAGATTTTTCTCTTGATGATAAACTTTAGTAGTGTAAACTTCAGCTTCAAACTCCTAAGGAATTAGAAAATCCTCCATGAGCACTTCCCTGAGGACTTTTGATAGACTTTGAGCATTTAGGATAGACAACATGGCTGGTTCTAGGGATAATTTAATTAGAATGTCATACTTATGAGCTAAATTTTCCTGATTCCTAGTGTGAGGCTCCAGTTTAATAGGTGATTTAGGAATTGAGTCACTTGAAATTTGTATATTTTTCCTTGAAATATGATTTTAAGGTTTTAATGTCCTTGGTGGATTAGGTTGGGACAATTTTCCTATGTGCTGAGGTTGATTTGATGATGAATACCCCTCTAATCAATATTTCAGGATGATCAGGAAAGGGAAACCCCTAGCATATGCAGGGGAACTTTCCTACTATCGCTGGGCCCACTAGAGGTCTCTCCCACAATATTTGGAAGTATAGACGGTTTGAGCAGGGACATGGTTGAAGTATTGATTTCTTCTATGACTGCATCTTACCCTATATACTCAACCTATGTGGCCTCTTCCCTTGATTCCCCAATCAAAATCAATGAAATAGGGTTTATATCCATACTCATCATCAAAGAATGGATCCATTAAGTGAACGAAATTAATTGAACCGAAGATCAATTCTTTATTTGATTAGGATCCTATCTCATCGGTCAAATCTTATAGTACCATTTGGTGGGGTAGTGCCTATACTTTTGGGAATAATGTAATGAAGTTAAAGAGAGAAAAATATAACTTTGTACTTGGTGTAGGTTCATCTTCCTATGTTTGTTTCCTTCCCTTCCAAACATGTCATTTTTTAGAATATTGGATTTTGGAGGACCACTGTGTCAACGAAATCAGTTGTGCCATAATAAAAGTGGATGGGGGAATAGTTGGTTACATAAACTATGCTCAAATTATAGCATGATTCTGATTGATTTATTCCTAATCATATAATCACTGAACTTATACACACTCATGTTGGTAACATCCTTCTATTCACCCTCTTTATCTGTATTGGTGGAAGAAACACATGCTACCTGTGCAAGTTGTTTTCCCAGTTTCACATACCTAGAGTCCACTATTTTTTTTAGGATTTCATTGAAAATAAATAATTCCTAGATAGTGTTCCCCAATGTCTAGTGAAAGGGGAAATAGTTTGGTAAATCTTTGAGAGCATCCTGATCGAACCTCTTGGGATTTGGTAATTTGATCAAGTTATTCTCCAAAGTTGCTATGAAGTAGCCATGAACTTACTCATATCAAGATGAATAAACTTTTTTATTTGATTCCTAAAAATAGATTCACATGTTATCCTTTTTCTCATACTAATGAGGTATACTAACACTCATGAGGGAGTGCCTCATGATATGGTGCATGATTTGAAGATTGAGTTGGTGTTGGGGATAGCTTAAGCATGACAACGACATCCTATTCATTACCTATTCTCTTCACTTGAACTAATGAAATTACTCAAGACATGGACTTGGTTCATAATATATAATATTACAATATTTGAGAAACTATAGAAAGATCCCAAAACCCTCCTATATATTTCACAGGGGTGACCAGTGTGCACAACTCATCATGAATATTTTTTATGTAGTTGTACAACAAATATTCTTGGGGACACTGTAGGTTTTGAGACCAGGTTAACCCCTTCCACCAAAAAATGAAATCCAAGACCCTCTAATTCTACCACTATCTTCATTTTGATATTTCAAGGATTATTTTCTTCTATAGTGTTAAGTTAAATTGAAAGAGAAACTAACAACATAGGTCTTCCCATCCCGCGATTGATCGAGCCAAAATACTAGTGTACCATACAAAGACTACACCTAGGAGTTTTTTCATAAATAAAATAAGTTTAATTGATTCTAATTTTGTAGGGGTCCCCATATTGGGATCACTATAGGAAAAAAATGCACCAAATTCTTCTTCAAGTCTCCCGAGCTATTAAAAATTGGAAATGTAGGGTTCCCAAAGATTGTTGGGAGAGGGGTCAGATTCACGTTTTTCGGGTAAGGGATCCTTTTTGGATGTACTAGTGAACACCATTCATTTATATCTTTCAATTGAGTTTTCAATGACTCATTGGTATTGATAATTCCTTGAGGGATGACTGGTTGAAGAAGAGCTTGAATAGGGGCATCAACATGTAAGAACATTTGTGGAAGCTCTGTTTATATATGTGGTGGGTAGACTATAGGTAATGGACCTTGAGGATGTGTCTGAGCTAGCCCTAGTTGTGTACCCAAGGGATTGAACTCTTGATATCATGTTTTCTTGGGGTCTAAGTATATTGGTAGTCAGTACCTCATGTTGAGGAGATGATCTGGATCCATTTCAACAACTAGGAAAAATCTTCTTTGTTGAGGTGCATCAGATGAGATCACTTGGTTAGGATCTACTTATAGAACATATCTAGTAGGGATGTTTTCTCATATTAGTTCTATATTGAATCTTGTCAAATACTTCATTTAATCCTCCAATGGATAACATATTTACTTTAGTGTGAGGAATTAAACTTCTTCAGGAGGTGGGTGGTGTGTAGCCTTACCTTTACCCATTTCTTTGGCAGATGCTCATTAAGGAGCTTGTATGGAGTAGTCTAAGGAATCCCAAAACTCATATAAAGCCTCTAGTTTTAGTAACACACACCTTATTTATCCATTTATATTTGGACCATATTATGAACAAAATATTCCTCCTCCTGTTACTCTATATCATCCTCATGTTCTATAGATTTTTCAAGGGGGTTCTAATGATGTTTATTGATACATAATTCATTATAGTCATTTCATCATCTTTTTTGAGATACTACTTTTTTTTTCACCCACCAAGAGGCCTCTTCTTCTCCTTCGTTAGTCCTCTTAGAACCATTTGATGAAGGGTAATCTAAAGGGAATCTCAAAATAATTTTTTTGCACATGTTATGAGTGAGGCAACTGGGTCATAGGATAAGATGAACTATAAGGATCCATTTTGCAGTGTTCCCCATAATTAAGAGAAGACTAACTTCTATTGAGGAGGATTCTGAGGTAAAAAAGTTCCCAAATCTATGGGATAGGGCTTCTTTAGGTCCATTTCTACAACCATTCGAGCATATCTTGTTGACCTAGAAGGTTGTGTTAAAAAAACCCAACCCTATGGGATTGGGTATCTCCAGGATTTTCATGGTTGCTTCTTCCATGTATTTTTTTATTGATTTTATGGAGTTTTGTTCAAACATGGGATGTGTAAATTGTATGTTTTTACCTAAGTCACAGGCTTCCAAATATATTTTCAATTATTTATTTCTGGACTTCATTAGACATGATGATTGCTCAATATTTTTTGATATTTTATGCATGAGTTTTTTGATGGATCTCTCTCTTCTGGACTGATGTCTTCAAGATTCAGTTAGGTCCAATTTTTGCTTATCACAACATATGTTTCAAACATAGCTCATTTATTGAATCTAGTATGAGGATATGACATTAAATGATGTCAAATATGGAGGTATTTTTTGATTAGGAATTGAAGTGAAATGCAACAAAACATGTTATACCCATTCTATAATATAAACACCAGATGGGGCTTTATTGATTAGCTGACACAACTCTATTAATGCGTTGAGACATGTGCATTGAAGGACTCTTTGTTGTTTCCCCAATTTCATGTTTTATGGAGCTAGGAGGGTTGTGAAATTTATTTGATGGTGTATCCATTATATTAACATAACAGTGCTTGGATATTTTTTTTATAAAGGAATACTTTTTCTTTTAAGTGATGAGGAGTGGTGCATATATGAAGGCAAATGTCATGCACATAATCTTCTAACAATGCCTCTATAATGCTGTATTAGGGAGTTCCTAAATCCAAGAACATGATTGGTATATTGTTTTCAGAAAACTACCTCTTCATTAGAAGCATTTATTCTTTGTATTTTTAAGAGGCTCCTCAACCTAGCCTATCTAGAGTGGACATTTCCATACTAATTTATAGTAAAAAATATGATTTATGGGGATTCCCTCTATCATATTGAAAGGTAAGATATACAGGGGTGGTTCAAAGAATGATCATTTCATTGGGTTGTCTTGCAGTTGATAAAGTATGTGACTTGTTAATGATGAGGCATCATTCATGACTGTCCTTATTTACCAAGTTCATCATGATTGGAGGGATTTATCATAGTTAAATTAGTAAGGGAAGGAATTACTTGATGAAGTTAATTCCCACTATAGGGAGGACCTTCACAATGAATTAAATTATAGGGAGTACTAACATCATGTATTGAAATCCAAATTCAAGGAAGATTCATTGAGCATATACTTTGGGGATGACCTTCATGATAGATAATAGAAAGGGGAGATCCTCCTTGCAATTTGATCTTCTGGACACATAGAGGGTTTTTTGGCAACTCATCATGAGATGGTCTATTAGGATCTATTAGTTTCTAGACATGAAGCAATCCTTCATGGTAAGATGTCTAGGTAGGATCTTCAAAACTTCTAGCATCAATATTGCTAGGAGGATCTTCATATTTGAGTCTACTATTTTCTTAATTTGGTAATAGAAGAGTAGGACCCTGATCTACCACTGATAAATATCTATGGTCTTCAAGAACTCCATCATTGAGCAGAGTGGTGTTGTAGACCAATTATTTATTTTATAATAAACTTTTTTGTGGATTCTCTTTGGATTCCTTCTTGTGGGAAATTGGGGATGATTTCTATTGATAATAACTTTTACATATGGAATCTAGTTTGATTAGATCCCATATAGCTTCCAAAATTTTCTGAAAGGTATCTGGAATTTTGATAGGGGGGTTTACCTACCCTGGAATAGAAAATGGGGTAGATTGATGACCTATAGTTATAATAGGGATATTGGCCTGATTTGTTTTTCCTTGTATCATGGGGAAATTTGGCCCATGACCCTCTTGAATAAGAGAAGAGATGCATGTATACTCTAAAGTGACCCTCTTTTTGTGTTGGTGACTTACCCCAATTGACTGAAAAGTAATTTTTTATTTTATTTTCAAAACCGCTTTTTGGATAAGCGGTAACATATGAAACAAGCGAGAACCAAATTAACCAAATACAAAATCAATGTTTTAAATTAAAAAAACACCCACAGGTCACCACCAGAGTCATCTCCATCTAGCATACCATCACCATCATTGAGTCAAGCAGATCACTGAACCACACCAAAAACCCCAAATACACAAATGAAATTCAAATTTCCAAAAATAGACAATAAATTCTTTGAGCCCTATGTCTTACGCGAAACAAGGTCGCATGATGCCCGAGACATCATTGTCACCCCTACATGCTGGAGTTATCACCATCGTTGCCAGAATCTCCATTGACACAACACCACACCATCATCAATGAATCCATGAACCATCACCGAATAAATAGAAGGGTTGTCAGAAGCCGCAATCCACAAATAAAGGGAAACCAGAGATCAACATTATCGATAGAGGGAATGAAACTATTTCCACGAACCAGCAGATAGAAAATATGAAGACCAACAACATATAACATCAACATCACCAAACAATGTGAGATCCTGGAACACCTCTGACCACATTAACTCACCTTCCAAGACACTTTTAGAGCCACAAAGTGGATCTGACTAGGAGTAGTGGTGGAATATTATAGCAATAGCAGAGTAAGAATAGACTCCAGTGAGAAGAGACACCAAAACCTAGTACATCTATTGTCTATGAGGATGATAATAGTGATAAAAACAAAAACAAAAAGGTCAAACAATAATCATGACTGAAAAACACAACCAATATCAAAATACCTCCATAGAAGAGAAATGACCAAAACACAACCAAAACGGGAACTGAAAACCCTAAGGTAAGAGAAAAGAAACATGAACTGTGATTGTAGGCCTCAGAAGCGAGCTACAGTCATGGAGAGACACCCTATTATAATGGGTAAAAATATCACAGGGGAGACATCAACAGACCACATGAAGAGAGAGGCCTCAGAGAATAGCGAGGTCACCAGAGAAGTGAAACTCGTCTGAAAAGGAGAAGGAAAAACCTACAATGTAATGAACAAGTGGCTGAAGAAATCAGAATTTATGGAGATGAGAGGGGAGAAAAGGATGCTAGAAGAGGATGAGTGATCGCCATGGGGAGAAACCAAAGATGAATGAGAGGAGCGGCACTCTCGGGAGAGAAATTCCAGGAGAGAAGGGAGCCATCCCAAGTCACCCCAATTGTGAAGATGGAGTTTTGTGTCCACCCCTCTACCACTAACACTTCCATTATTATATACTTTATAGTATTTAGTATGTGGGAAAGAATTATCACCCATCATTTCACCATTTTTAGGATATTTTGGGTGACTTCAATGGACAGAAAGGGGATATATACCCATTTTGTTGCTAGAGCAGGGGTATGTTCCTAACCCAGCCCTCTATTTCCTATTATTATATACCAAAATTACTCAGGAGAAAGGTTATATATATGGGTACTGCCCCGGTTTGTATTTGGGTCCTTTTGGGGGTTTCTTAAAATGTTTCTAGATTGGGCTGTCGGGCTTGATAGATGCGGGAAGGTGTACTTGTCTACTCACGATTTTCTACCAAATTTAACTAGAGTGATTCTATGGATGATAACATTTTTTTTATAAGTATTTATTGATCCAGGTAGGTTTTTATTACTTCTCATCTCTTTCCACTGAATTTTATTGGAAAGATTCTTTGGAAGGAATAAAGGTATTTACTTATTCCCTCTTGTCTGGTCGCTGTCCTCGGCAGGCCATCTTGTGTGCCTAGGTCTAGGAAACCTAGGCCGAACACCTAAGGGAAACACCCTCATCATGTTGAGGATTTTTACTATACATCGTTAGAGGTGGAGGCTACTGGAAGGATCCATTTTGAGGGAAACCTATTCTATCTAGATGAGGTCGTCAGTGTCCTCTTGATCTACCTCCCTAAGATAAGGGACGAGCTTGTTGCTGTGTTCCAAGGGAAAAAAATCCTAAAATGATTTGACAAGGAAATTGGTGAAATATTCTTCTGGGATTCTAGCCATCATATAGTAGATGGTTGGTGGGGCTTCATAAGATGAAGGTCTTATAGATCATCCTCTAGGGTTGGGATGATACCATTTAGGTGGTACTCTTGAACTAGTGCATTTGAGACCCGATGTTGAAGATGATGGGTCGATGATGATGTACTCTATTTAATTGGAGACCTAGATTGTGTAGTGGGAAAATAATATATTATCTGGAATAAGTAAGACACCATTTGGATGTAAGTGAGTTCTGGTTGAAATTTTCTGGATACATATGAAAAACACAAATAAGAAAAGAAGCATTACCTCAATAAATGAGCACATGAATAATTGATTTTTATGGATCCATGTTTTTCTATATTTCATTTTTCTCTATTAAAGGGGCCTGAAATGTGGGTTACATAGTCATATTGGTTGAGTATTCACATAAGTTACACCATTATTGTTTTTGACGAAAATCGGGCGTGTCGTGTTATGCTTTCGAAAATTGATCACAGGGGTGGAATTTTTCCCAATTATTCCCATCGGGGTCATAATTTTCGAGTATACTCTAATAGGTTCTATTCATAGATCCATAAATACCCAAAAATTCCTTTATTTGATATTTTTATTGAACCTTATTTATAAAGGTAGGTGGTCATTGGTAAATGGCTCCAATGACACTTAGTGACTCATATTGGTCAAGAGGATGGTGGGTTGAACTCATCACACCCTTTTGGGTGGAATTACTACCTACTTTATGAATATCATAGATATTTAAGACATTTTTGAGATTACTTTTTTAAATCCAAAATATTACATGAGTTTCCCAAAGTTAACAATCAATTATCAGCATGTATTGAATTTATAATCATTTATATGTATCCATATTTCAACATTGATGGGGTATTTATATGTATATAAGGTTCTCCATTGATGGTAACCTTTTATAAATAGATTACAGATTCATATTTTTTTTATTATTATGAAGCTTGTTTAAATCCACACAATGGGGTGCTCTATAATTTATTATCATCATGGGAGATGGGATTTATTTTATTGTCTAGATCGGTCCCAAGAGATGGCCATCCTACATATCTGTAGAGACCTAGTTTTTTTTTACTTATAATACTTTGAAATATTTCTATATATATTTGTAGATATAGGCACTAAGACGGTGTCTGATTCCAAGTCCTGGTGTTCTTGGAATTGATTTTATAAAAAAGTTAAAAATATTTTATATTGTACGCATTAGGCTTCTTAAAGAAAATGAGATAACTCTTAAAAAGGATTTAAAATCAGGAATCTGAGACTATGCTTGAGTCCGAAACGTAATATTTACCCTAGACATGATATAAAATGGGTTGACACGGGGTGTTCAGACTCCTCACCCATTGGCAGTACATTCAGTTAAATAAATAAATAAATAAATAAATACATAAATAAATAAATAAATAAATAAATAAATAAATAATTAATTATTTCATTTTAACACTACAAAATTTTATATAACAATACTACCATGTAGAGTTCTCTAGGGTTAGCTGTATAAACTCTAAGAGAATTCCAAAGCTCATCCTTCCTCCTTTTTTGGTGAATCACCTCAGACAATGATGAAATTCCAAAGAGGAGTAGATCAGAGCGCAATGAACACAACTAAGTCCTTCAATCGTTGGCGAGTGTATTATTTGATGAACGGTCCAATAATCAAGTAGGACTCATCAATTTGTGTTTTATGCCCTATTTGATTAAATATATTGAGCATATCGATCCTTATTATTGGATCTGTTCCAATTATTGTCAATTGTTTGCATCCGTGTACATAAACTTAATTATCTTCAATTGTTTTCTAACCCCTGATTCCCATTCTAGATTGTTGGCCAAGAATTATTGGAAAAGTATGATTAAAAAATTTTCTTTGTGAATTTATCCCCTGTTTTATTTTCATTCTTTACTAGTAGGACTCCATGATCTAGTTTTGACATTGTCAGGCGGTACTAAGCTCGATCGGACTCCAAGAATTGCGACAGAATCATGTGCGATGGATGGACCTAAGAAATGAGCCTGGATATGAGATTTTTGTGAGATGAGGATGGTATATTTTATGATTGGTGAACAAATTTATATTTAATGAAGGCACAATAGCATAAAAGATGTGCGATGATCCTCTAGAAAACAACAGAGACTAATTTTCAGTGAACGATGACTGAAAACAATGATATATGACCAGATCTACTATTATCAGGTGGAGATAAGGCTGGATCTAAAGGTGGGAAACTAGACTCAACACGTGGATCATGTATTTGTATTTCTATTAGAAAACCAACCACATTCAATGTACAAGGATAAACACAAAACATGTATCCCCTTAAGTATGATTACTTGGGTTTTGGAGATTTATAAGTATGATATGGCGTGTCACCCTTATACATGCTGTGTATCCCTTGACCTAGATGGGAAACCAATGTGGTGGATCACATGGGTAGGATTCCATGTAGAAGTACATGTTTAGGTATAAGGACATGTACCCAATTACACAAACATGGCTAGATCACATGAGGACACCCCGTGTGAAGAAACACACCATGTACCAGAGTATATAGAAACGAGGTCAGTATATGGAAATGACCAGAAAGAAACAAACCAATACGAGGTAGATTGAACACACCATGTAGTCCACCTTCATGGAATATACTTATACATGACCAGGAACTATGTGATGGACAGGGACACGAGCAGATGGTGGAGTGGGACCACACACCGTGTGGCTCCCCTCACCTGTCGTGTACCACTTATTTAATTTTTAGGAAACTTTAAGGTTCTGTATCTCCTCCATTTAGAATTGTATTTTGGCCCATTAGTAGCCTATACTGAGTGTTTTTCCATTTACAATGTAATGGTTCCATTTTTTTGGCTTTCAAGATATGATGTGATTTTTTTGGGCATAACTCTTACTGAGGTGATGCCTAATGAATGATGTGATCAGGCAGGATCACTAGAGGCTTCATCTGAGTGGAACTATTATATATACTAGGGTGTAGATCCTAAATTACTAGAGTGTAACCCCTATCACACTAGTGCATAGTTCTTCAACCACTATATTTGAACCTCCCATCAGCATGGGTGCAGGTCCTCCAAAGATTTCTCCAGAGTGGAACCCCCCAAACATAATTGGGTGTAGTTCTTGGATGACGAGAGTGGATCCCACCTATGGTACCAAGGCATGGGTCCTCAACTTCTTAGTGGAACCCCCCTATCAGATATGGTTATATGGTTTAGGTCCTCAATGACTATAGTGGAACCCCCATACCACACCAAGTTGCGGGTCCTCGAACTATAGAGTGGAACCCCACATCAGCATGGGTGAGGGTCCTCTATCTAATAAGTAGAACCCCCTATCAACATAGGGTGTAGGTCCTCATGAAACCAGAGTAGAACCCATCATCATAAAGGGTATGGGTCCTATATGGTTACTTATAGAGTGTAACCCCCCTAACATACTAGGAAGTGTGTCCTCTAATTTGAGTTTGTGGCCCCTCAACTTTGAGACATAGTGGAGAGATGCGACATGACATGCACAATTACTTCTGGGAAGATGATTGAGATGTTGGGGATTATTGATGGAATTTTGGAACTATTGGTGACTCTTCTTTATAGGCTAGTATATGAGATAGATATCTCATTCCTCTCTCATTTTGGCTTCTTTTATTGAGTATATACATATATATTCTTCTGTATCCACACCTTGGATTTGGTTACTCTCTTTCCATGAGAGGTAAAGATGCATTGGGTGTGAAAAATGTTTTCCATGTTTATCTTCTCATGATTAGATGAGTCTACTCTCCTACTATATGTGGAAAATACTTGACATGTAGTTCATCTACTCACTGTGTTGATCCCCTAGTGTTTGGATGAGGTTACTTCTACTCTTGGTTTGGGTTAAGATGACATCTTTGACTATATATTTCATCTACTATATTTCTATTCCTATTTTATCAATTAATGTCCCCCTTCATATTTTGGGGTTTCCTACTGGGTATGTATATACTCACCATTGTATGGGATTTTCCAACATTTTTTGTGTCTTATGCAGATGATAGATAGGTCAACAGTGACTTTAGAGGAGCTTAGGGATACCTTGTACTTTGGCTCACGTACGGTGGTCACAACTTGGGATTCAGAAGCTGGTCTCTCTCAATAGTTTACTTTTTTTCTTATGTTGGGACATATTTCTGGTTGGGTGTGTATTTTTCTCCTTTACTTTTTAGTTTTCACCATCATACTCTTGTACACCTAAGAGGTTATGTATGCATGGTTTACTTTCTAGTTGTGTTTCATCTTTTACTCTTTCTTTATGAACTTTTGCATCGAGATGGCTATGTGTGTGAATATAGGTACTTATCCAAAGGCTTAACCATGTTAGTTATTCCTTTGGCACTTTTCTCCACCCCATGGCCTATGGAGGTAGGCTTAGGGTAGTTGTGGCCTGATCTCCAGCTTGGTTCAGGTCATGATAGTTTAGTATTAGAGTAAGATCATTCATTGAAACGTTGATTGGAATAGTCCCCTTAATAGGATTTGGTTGGGATTTAGGGAAATAGTGTCAAAGTGTCTTGAGTGTAGATATCAATCTAGGGAATGTAATGACGATGTGGGATACCAATATGTCTATTCACTTGGACCGTGAATACCTTCTTGTCATATCGACATATCAGGACATTGGTTGTAGGGTTTAATGGTACATTCATATTATCGGATGGAGTCTTTGATTGTAATTCTTGTGTTATCTCCCCATTGTTTTTGTGTGTATATATATATATATATATTTTCTTATTTGACTATTGTAAATCTTGATAAATCTCAATATGCCTCTATGATGAAAACCAACCAGGATACCAGTTCCAGATCGTGGTGATGATGCAATGAGCGATGAGGCCTCAGTTCAGGGTCCATCTCATGATTTTATCCCTCTAAGTGGAAAAGTGACATCATATACACATATTGAGTAGAATATCTTCCAAGAATATATGTATGAGGATGTGAAAAATCATAGAGAACTTTATGAGTTACAATGCTAGAGGTTTTTGAGGTTCCATAGTGAGCTAGATCCTCAAGCAGTAGAGGATTGGCTAGATTTTGTGGTCAATATCTTTAGGCTTGTTTGGACCCTGACAGATGAGGTTGTTTCACTAACATCATTCTTTTTTAATGGAGGATTTGGGAACTTGTGAATCATTTTTACACAGATGCATGATGATTTGACACTCTCAGGGCCTGACATCTAGTAGCTATTCCATGAGGCGTACTACCCTTCCTATTTGTGCTTAGTTTTGATCTAGGAGATTTTGGAGTTACAATAGTGGGGGATGATGGTGAATAAGTATGAAATAGGTTCACCAACCTTACACCGTACTCCCTTGACATGGTATAAGATGGATAATTATGAGCATGAAAGATTGATTTGGGACTTTACAGAGAGATATGTGATAGTGTGGTGACCTTGTGTATCTCCACCTATTCCAGGTGCAAGAGTAGACACTAGTGACAAAAATATTTCTGTCCGAAGGAATCCATAAAACTAGAGATAAAATGGGAATCATAGGGATGATTCATATATAATAGATAGAAAATTATAGGTGTTATAATCTTGATGTAGGAGACCTCCCCATTATCGGACTCAGGAACATGTTTAGGGGAGTTGTAGAGGACTAGTGTAGCCTCAAGAGGGGTAGTTCTTCACTTGTGATGGGAAAGGTCACATAGTGCAAGACTACTTGACCAAATGTGCCGAGCATTAAAAGAAGATAGCTAATGGACCACCATGACAGAGGCAACACTATAATCAGGGATCTACCAGGCATTGGTAGTGATGTACCTAGGGAGGTAGAGTTGGAAAAGGAGAAGTAGGAGTTATGTGTAGTGGATGACACTATGAGATCCTTCCACCACCACTACTAGGCAGACCACATCAGGCTCAAGGAGTTGGTGGATGCCATTGTGGACAATTGCATGTTTTGGAGGGTTATGATACCATAATGCATGAGATGACTAGAGTTATGATCTGTGTTTATTCTACTCTTTATTCTGTATTAGTAGACCTAGTTTCCAACCATTAATTCACCTCTTTACTCCTAGTGTGAGATTTAGAGCACCTAGTTGTGGTGCTATCCCAACAGATTTATTTTTAGGTTCTTATATGGAATGATTCTTCTATATATTTTATCTGCCAATAGTTTAAGCTATCATTTAGTGGAGTGAGGTTCATGTGGGAACTTTTGGTTTCCATGATGGAACCTTATGATGTAATCTTGGGTATGTATTGGTTATCCATAGTCTGATACCATATTGATGATCACCATAGACAAGTTAGATTCCTACACACTGATGAGATGATATTATTCTTTTCTGGTGAGATAGATCTCAGGTCAAGACAAGTGGGTTCTGCATGTAGGAGGCTGCAACCCATCCCACATCATTTAGCGAGTATAGACCTTGGCGAAGCAAGATCTGCATGAATCTAGTTTCCTAATGTTATTGAGAATTATATGGATATCTTCCCCAAGTATGTTCTGGGACAACCTCTAAGGTGGGAGATGAAGTTTTGCATCAAATTGAATCCCAGTACCTCTCAAATGTCTTCTATAGCATATCATATGTCCCCCATTGAGCTCTGGGAGCTACGGTGGAATTTTGTGGACATTTGAGAGAAGGGTTTTAGAAGACCCAGTGTGTCCCCTAGGATATATCTGGTGTTGTTAGTGAAAAATGCAGATGAGAGTTTTTGGATTTTCCTAGATTATCATTTCTTAAACCCAACCACAATAAAGAAAAAGAACCCCTTGATGAGGATTCATGAACTTTTTGACTAGTTTCAAGGTGAAAGATAGTTCTTAAGGATCTATCTTAGGTTTGACTACCACCAGTTGAGAGTTCACGTAAATGATATTAAAAATCTATAATTCCAATGTCGCTATGGAAACTATTAGTTTATAGTGACGACCTTTGGTATAACCAATTACCCCACCATGTTTATGGATTTGATGAACCAGGTTTTCTATCCGTACTCAGACTAGTTTTTTGTCGTCTTCATCGACAAAAAACTCATATAATCTGCATCCAAGGAAGAACATGAAGAGAAATTGAGGTTGGTTCTAGACTTTATTCGAGAGAACTAACTTTATGTAACGATCTTGAAGTTCTATTTATAGATTAATGAGGTTCACTTTCTGGGGTATGTCATTTTTGTGTATCGTTTAGCCATGGACCAAGTGAACATTGATGCACTGCTTTCTTAGGATCCACCAAGAGTTTGTCAGAGTTTCAGAGCTTTCTTAGAATGGTGGGGGTACTGCATGAGGTTTGTGGTAGACTTATATAGAATTACTGTCCCTTTGACCACCTTAACATGGAAAGGGTATCCATTTACATGGTCTAAGCAGTTCTAAAGGGCCTTTGAGGAGTTTAGGCTAAGGCTAATGAGTGATCCAATGTTGAGACTACTAGAGGAATACATAGAGTTTGTAGTGTATTGTGATGCCTTAAGAACTAGGATTGGACATGTGTTGAGAATTGACATTTATTTATCACATATGGGTCAAGGTAGTTGAGACCCCATGAGTAGAACTACACAACTCATGACCTAGAGTTAGTAGTAGTAGTATTATACCTAGGGATGTGGAGGCACTACCTTCCGAGGGAGCACTTTGGGGTTTACTCATACCACCAGAGTTTTTGGTACTTCTACACACAAAGAGACCCAAACCTGAGATAGCGATGGAAGTTGGAGTTCATGTAGGATGATGAATTTTAGATAGTCTATATTCTAGGGAAGAAAAACATAGGATCAGATTCCATTAGATGGAATTACTAGGCTCACTTATTGTATGAGACTTCAGAGCAGTTGGTCTCCCTATAGATGACCTTGGTAAAGCAAGAGGGCACAAATTTTCTACAATCGATGGTGTTGACTCCTCAAATTATTGATCATGTGAGAGAGTCCAAGTTGGGAGACATTTACTACGAGGTCTTACATGACCATATATCTATAGGTGACTCACTAAATGGATATTCTGAAGGAGGGAATCATGTCATATTATTATAGGGGAGGGAAGTGGTTCCAGTCATGATGCCATAAGAGGTGATGAATGAGTTCCCCACTTCTCCTATAGTTGTATATCCGGATGTGGGAAATATGTTCAAATACCTTCTATGGATTTTTTGGTGGTCCAACATGAGATAAAGTGTTGCTAAGGTTTTCTCTCAGTGCCTCACTTGTCAGCAGGTGAAGGATGAGCACCAAGTCCCAATAGGTTTTTTTTATCCCTTTAGATCCCAAATTGAGAATGGGAAAAAAATATCTATGGACTTTGTGACATGACTTACATACCTAGAAAAGGTCCATGATTCCATCTGGGTGATAGTTTAAAATCTCACAGAGTCAGCAAACTTCCTTGCTATTAGGGATTAGAGTTCTATTGAGATTTAGTGGTATATGTATGTATATGATATCGTTCTCCTTAATGGGGTTCCCTCATTAATTTTCTCTAATCGTGAAACATGGTTTACATCACGGTTGTGGAGAGGTCTATAAGATGAATTCTGGACCCAAATAAGGATGAGTACAACCATTCAACCCCAAACCAATGGGTAGACTGAGCACACTATCCAGGTGTTGGAGGATATTCTTAGGGATTTCATGTTATAATTTGACAAGATCTAGGACTATCACTTTACCTTGGTATAGTTTGTTTATGAAAACAAATACCGCTCCACCATTGTAATTGAACATTTTGAGTCCCTGTATATGAGACCCTACAAATCACTCATGTGCTTGACATAGACTAGTGATACATCTATTGTGGGCCCATAGATTGTGTAGGTGATGATGGAGAAGGTCCATATTATCTATGAACAGATGAGGACATCCAAGAGTGGACACAAATCTTACTCAGATCTCCATCGTAGGCCCTTAGAGTTCAAGCAGGGAGAACATATTTTCTTGAGAGTATCTCTGTGATGAGGATTAAAAAGTTTTGTTTAGGGTGGAAAGTTATCCCTGAGGTTCATTGGGACATTTGTGATCATGCAGAGGGTTGGTGAGGTTTCTTACTACCTCTCATAACCCCCATAACTGGAGTGGGTGTATGAAATCTGCCACATGTCACAGATGAGGAGATATATGCAAGACCCTATTAACATCATGAACATGGGTGAGGTGGACATCAAAGATGGATCCACATTTATGGAGCACTTGGTGGAGATTGAGGATCAACATGAGAGGACCATGTGTGTATGGACCATCCCTTTGGGTCATGTGTTTTGGGGGGATTAGAACATTAATAATAGTTTTTAGGAGTGAGATATCCAAGTGTGGGATCACTATCCCAAGATATTTTCTTAGTTTTTCTTTTCGGGGATGAAAATATTTAAGGAGGGAATAATGTTGAGAACTTGTGTTTTCCATGAAATTCTTTTAAATATATATATATATATATTTATAAAGTTAGGTACTAAGACGACATGAGATTTTGAGGCCCAATGTTCCTAGAATTAATTTTATAAAAATATGAAATATATTTTATATTTAATGCACACAAATTCTTAATAAAACCAGGTAACTCTTAAATGGAAGCTTGGATAAAAAATATGAGACTAAAGTTGAGTCTGGAACATGGTTTTTACTCCATATATGACATCAAATACGTCATTGTAGAGTGTTCAGACTCTTTTCTCATTGGCGGTATGTTCAGTGAAATAAATAAATAATTATTTCATTTTAATTCAGTGAAATGTTATATAATTATAATTCCATTGAGAATTATTCAAGGTTATCCACATAAACCCTAGGATAATTCTAGAGCTCCTCTTTCCCACTTCATTGGAAAATCACCTTGGACGATAATGAAACACCAAATCAGAGCTAATCGGAGTGATGAAAATGCAATAAAATGCTTAAATCATTGGATAGAATGTTATTTGATGAAGAGAGATCCATTTTATAGGTTAGACTCATCAATATGTGGTTTATGTCCTCTTTGATTAAATATATTGAGAAGACCGATCCGTATTCTTGGATCTGTGCCAACTGTGTCTAATTGCATGTGCCTGTATAGAGAAACCTAATTATCTTCAATTGTTTTCTAACCCTAGATGATTGTTCTTTATCGTTGGAAAAGAAAAATTGAACAATGATGACAAAAACTTTGGTTTTTTTCTTCTTTTCTCCCTCCGTTTCTTTGTTTTCTTCACTGGTAGGACCCTGTGGTCCCGGTTCGACATTTCTTAGTGGTACTGAGCCTAATTGAACCCCATGAATCACGATGAAATCATGTGTCAGGGAAAAATCAATGAAATTAGCATGAATTTGGGATCTTTATGAGATGAAGATGATCATTTTTATTTTCGGTGAACAAATCAATGTTGAATGAAGGTACAATGGCATGTGGGACATGTGATATACCTATAAAGAACAACATAGACTGAAAACTGGTGAACGGAGGCTGGAAACCAAGATATATGGCTAGAATCACTATTCCTGGGTGGAGATAGGGCCAGATCTAAAGGCGGAAGACTAGATTCAACATGTGTATTATGGATCATTATTTCTGTGAAAAAACTAACCGTACACCATATTAAAGGATGAACACATGGAGTGTACCCCATAAGAACAATGACTAGGGTTTTATAGATTTATAAGTATGACATGGCGTGAAGCTCTCCTACACACCGTGTAACCTTTCCCTCAGATAGGAAACATTTTTGGCGGATCACTTGGATAGGATTCCATGTGGACGTACATGACTAGGTACATGGACACGTACCTAATTACATAGACACAAATATATCACAGGGGAAGCATCTCGTGTGAAGAAACATGACATGTACCAATGTACATGGACACAAGGTCCTTACACAGACACTACTAGAAGGACATGGCCTGGTCCCTAGTATCTTGGACCTGCCATGTAGTCCACATACACAATGTGTAATATTACACAGTTAGGAGCCATGTGCTATCCAGGGAAATGTCTTGGTTGTGGAGCAGGACAAAATGCAATGTGGGTCCCATCACACTCTGTGATCCCTTTGTTTCTTTTTTAGGAAACTTCAACGTTTTGTATCTCCTTCATATGGACTTATATTTTGTCCCATGAGTATCCTATCCTGAGTTTTTTTCTGCATAGAATGCGATACATACCTCACTTTTTTATTTTGATATTTGATGTGAAATTTTTTGGTTATGAATTTTATGGAAGCGATGCTCGATGAAAACATTGATCAGGCAGGATCACCAGAGGCTTATTTCCAGTGTAACCCCTTGATGTACTAAGGAGTGGAACCTCGATGACTAGAGTTGAACCCCCTCTATCACACTAGGGTGTGATTCCTCAACCACTAGAGTGGAACCCACCATCATCATGGGTGTGAGTCCTCTATAGATACCTCCTGAGTGGAATCCCCTGACGTACTAGTGTTTGAGTTCTCGATGATTAGATTAGAACCACTTGTGGTACCAGGGTGCGGGTCCTCAACTTCTAAGTGGAACCCTCTATTGTATAGGGAATAGGTCCTCGATGACTAGAGTGGAACCCCCTACCACACCAGGTCTTGGGTCCTTGACCTAGAGAGTGGAAACCCCCATCAACATGGGCACATGTCCTCTTTTGTAATGCCCCGGCCCCAATAGCCAGGAGCTGATGCATTATTTTATTACATTGGCATGATGAAAAGGAATCAAATCCCAAAGTACCAAATAGTTTAGTAGTCTTGGAATTCCATATAACATTCATGATACCCATAATAAATTGGGAAAAGAAAATATAACATGATACAATAAATTGCATCATTGAAATATTATAAAATAATTTCTTCTTCATAACATGGGGAAAAGAAACATAAGAAAGGGGTGAGATCAGATTCTTAGTAAGTGTAAGCAATAAATATAAACACTAGTCATGGTGTATAAAAGTACACATGCCATTAAAAAAACATGAACACAATATGGTAGGAATAAGAGCTGAATAAGTAATTCCACAATAAAACATAATAATGGGTATTCTAATAGTAGAATAACCACATAAACTATCAATCAATGGCTTCATAATGAGGGAATTCATAATTCCAGACATCATAGCCATACTTTCAAGGCCTCATTCCAAGACCATAAATAACCATATTGTCAAGGCCTCGTTCTAAGACTCTAGTTTGTCTCATGAGACCTACCGATGAATCGAGGGATTATAATAGGCCCCACCCGTCACTTACTAAGTCCAATTCATTCCTCATATGAAAGGGGTGAACACAATCAAAATATACATTCATATTGAAACTAACATATGAAATGTAAATAACATTCCCCAATTATTAAACATAAACACTAATAATTCTGTGTAATATGATGAATGGTATCAAGATAGCACATACACAGTCAAACTAATCAGAAACCCTTCAAAAATGTATTATAGATGATTCCATAAGAGATTAACCTCCATTAACTACAATATTCAAAAAATTATGTTGACATAGATGAAGATACTTTTTAATGATACCATTGCAAAATTATTGAGGAAATAATCATTAAACATTCCCAAGTGTCCCATACAACCTTGAAACATTCAACTAATAATACATTATAATATCATTAGAATAAGGAGATTATTGATATGGTATACAAAAGGGTTGTACCTACACCACATTCAAGGAATAAGTGGTGAAAAAGACATATATCTCATAAAAGTTAATGTGAGATGAGAAAAATCCTTTTTTTACTTTGTAAAGAAGAGTTATTTTGGAAACATAATTTATATTTTTAATGAAATCAGATTGTAAACATGTATATCTAAGAAAATAAAAGGTAAGGACATTAAAATTATTTTATTGGTATAAATTTTGTCCCACTAAAGTTAAATCATGTAAAATAGTTTTTAAAGAAGTTTAAGAAAAAAATATTTTAGTGTAGTTTAAAGAAAATATTAAAATGCTTTTAAAGAGGAAGTGTATGTTTGTTTTCCTAAAAATAAAAATGAACCAAGATAATTTTTAATGATAATTTTTTAAAAAAAAATAATTATGGCTTAAAATATATTATATAGTTCAGTTGAAAATGGGTATGAATTCAAGAAGTTCCCTTGAATCGGGCTTGTTTATCGAGAAGAATTAAGAAGGGGACCATTTTAAAACATATAATCAGATTAAAATATAAATAAAATGTACTAAATATATGATTTTGGAAAATAAAAACTTAATATAGAATATCTATAGAAATATAAATAAGCATTACATTTGGGTAAGGATAGTGAAGGAATAACCCGGAGGAAAAATGACGATTTGGGTGGAATCCCTTACCACCTATAATCAATCGAATCATATGCCAAAAAATTAATAATCATAAAATAATATATTTAATACCATAAAAATAAATATATTTATGATATTATACATCAATGGGTTGTATAAATACACCATACAAAAGTTATTGTGTTGAATAATGGAAATATCACGAAAATAAAAGTGAGATGAGAAACCCCTTATCGTATGTCCGAATGTATTTTTCACTTGATCTTAATGTCCTGAATAATCAAATTAGATTCATTAATTAATAATAAAAGAAACTTATCTTCATGTAATTGATTTATTATATCTTTATTATGTTGAGTCAAAAGTTATCTTTTGACTTATATATCTTGTTTTGGAAATCACAAATGTCTTTTTAATCGTACTGACTTTATCAATAGTATTGTACTGACCTTGTCAATCGTATCGTACTGACCTTGTCAATCGTATCGTACTAACCTTGTCAATCATATCGTACTGACTCTGTAAATCGTATCGTACTGAATCTGTCAATCGTATCATACTGACTCTGTCAATCGTATCGTACTGACTCTGTCAATCGTATCGTACTGACTCTGTCAATCGTATCATACTTACTCTATCAATCATATCGTACTGACTCTATCAATTGTATCGTACTAACTCTATTATTCTTACTTTCATTGCTTGCTTGTTTTGGTACTTATTCAAAAACACATGTTTCATATTAATCGTACTCTTGTTTATCATCTTCATATATCTTGTTTTAACTAATACGATGTCGTTGAGTTAGTTACAAACTAATCAAAATGATGTCATGCTTTCTGTTTCAATATGACCGTTATAATGCCAGGTGTCCAAGTCCCTCCGAGTTTTTCGGAGAAATATGACTGTTGGAGAAAATGTGACCGTTGGAACCTGAGGCCTATAAATAGGAGGTCATTTGAATCCAAGAAATATGAACCGTGAACGTGTGTGAACAACTGTCATACTTTGCTTCTACCAAGTTCTAGAGAGAGATGCTGTGACTTCTCTCATGATTTGTGCTTTGTGCGTCCGATCATTGTATCGAGGGCTTTAAATTAATTGAAATACAGAGGTTCCGATTACCTACAAAATCGAGGGCTGCCGGGGATAGGCAGATAGACGTTCCGATCATCGTATCGAGGGCTGCCGGGTATAGGCCAACAGACGAACTGATCATCGTATCGAGGGCTGCCGGGGATAGGCAGACGGACAAACCGATCATCGTATCGAGGGCTTACTAAGGTGGTGGTAAGACCGACCTCTTATCCTAGGTGAAAGGATAAACCTTCTCTTTGGGTCAAAATAATTGTAATACTTTTTACTTTTCCGCTGCTGTTGGTATTCGGAAGGAATTTGTATTGTTTCATTTCTTCTTTATACTTTCAATTGTAATTGTTTCTATTACAATTATTCTATTACATATTGTATTAATAGATTCTATACGCTTTATGGTAGAATATCTCACACTTATATTACTCTAATTATTGTATTCGTCTTGAATACAATTACTTTACTTTTCTGATAGTATTACATTTCTTAATACCTTTATACTTAATACAATTGTGGTTGTTTGAAATGTATTAGTTTAATATCTTTTAAACTAATCTCTTTAAGTGTTTAAACTCAAAGTTTTTAAGCATACAATTCACCCCAACTTGTATTGTTCCATATAATATACATATAAATCTACATATTCGATCCAAAAATTGGTATCAGAGGATGTTTTTCCACTGATTTGTATTACTAGCTTTATTACTTTCAAACTTTCGTTTTAACTACTTACTACACTAACGTGTGGAGTGGAAAAGATATTGTTTCTTTAGATGGAAGGAATAAATATTGGATCAATTGACAACCTAAATCCTTATAGACCACCAATATTTTATGGGAATGATTATGAGTACTGGAGAGATCGTATGAATACTTTTTTGATCAATACTGGTGTAGACAATTTTATTATGCTTACTGGAGGTTTCAAAATTCTTGACAAAGAAGTCAGTACTTTTAATAACCAAGAGAAGAGAGAATATCAACTAAATTACAAGGTATGAAATAATTTATAATACTCTATGATAAGGAATATATACAGTCAGATATCTTCATGTGAAGCAGGAAACTATATTTGGAAGAAATTTGAAGTCACTCATTTCGGTATATCCAAGGTTATAGAAACAAGAAGAGCAATGCTTCGAGAAGAGTATCATGGTTTATTTTTCCTTATGGAGAGACAGTATGTAAAGTGCAACAAATATTTATGAAAATTGTCAACAGTTTACAATCTATGGGAGAAAAAGTCCTTAATGATGAAGCTCTAGTAGATAAGATTATAGATATAATTCCAAATGAATGGGAGTCAAAAAGGACAACTATTGATGAAAACATAAAAGTTTCCCAGATTAATCTTGATGAACTATTTGGAACTCTTCTATAGCACGAGACAAGAATGAAAAGAGATGCTGATCTCAACAAGAAGTGGAATGGTAATGGAAGTGTAGCCTTTACATCTAAATCTAAAACAGCTGAAAGGCTTACAAGATCCAAATCCAAGAAAGTTGTTTTATTAGAATCAAGTGATAGTGATCACTCAGATAATGAGTTAGCCAATCTTGCTCGAAGGATGAACAAGATTGTGGGAAAGGAAGACTTACAATATAGATTCAAAAAGAAAGATATGAAGGATAAGAAAGATTCAGAGGTAACTTTTTATGAATGTAAGAAAGTAGGACATATAAGGCATGATTGTCCTTTACTAAAGAGAAAAGACAGAAAGGAGAAACACTCTGAAAGAAACAAGAAAAAGTATTATAAGACAAAGAAAGTCTTTAAAGCAAATGATACTTGGAGTGCAAGTGGTAGTGATTCTTCAGACAATTCTTCAGAATATGAGTCTTCAGGTCAAAGGAATATTGGACTTATAACCAAACTACCAATTAAGGATCACTGTCTCATGGCTATTGTACACAATGCTAAAGCTATTACAAATGTCTCTTTAAATGAAAATTATATTGATGATAAATATTATGAATCTTCAAATGATGAATCTTCATCATCAGAAGATGATACATTACGTTCTTTTGAATAAGTATCTAGATTTTCTAAATTACTTGAAAATGAAAATTCTAAACTCAAGAAGAAGCTTGAGAAAGCAAACTCTAGAATTTCAGTTTTAACTAAATAAGTATCAGATCTTTCTAATGATCTTGATGTGAAAACTTCTGATTTTGAAATTATTTTAAAAATCCTTGAGAAAGTCAAATCTGATAAGGATAAAATTTCTATGGATCTAGAAAATGTGATTTGAAAGAAAAATGTTTTAGAGCCTAACTCTAGTTTAAAATTAGATGTTTTGGAAGATAAAAACATAGTTTTAAAACTAAACTCAGAAATCTTATCCTTAAAGAAATGTTTGTCAAACTTTACTGGTGGCAAAGAAAATTTTGACAAAATTTATTCCCAAATCCGGCCTTTGAAAAATCATTCTGGACTTGGATATACACATTCCAAACCTGTTTTTAGTAATAACTATTTTGTTCCACAAAAAACCTCTTTTTGTTCGAAGTGCCAATGTGGTGGACACTGGAGAAGAGAGTGTTCTCTCAATAAAACTCAATCTTTAGGATTTCATAAAGCTCATTTTTTAAAACAAATGTGGATTCCTAAAATTTTGTTATCTAACCATTCTGGATCCAAACAAGTTTGGATTCCGAAGAACTAATTGTTTCTTTTTCCGGAAAATGTGAAGTTTACCAACAAGAATATTTGGTACATGGATAGTGGTTGTTCTCGACACATGACTAGAAACAAAGATCTCTTTGAAAATGTTATCAAAACAAAATGTGGAAAGGTTACCTTCGATAAAATGCTAAAGGAAAGATTGTTGGTATAGGTAATATTGTTTTTCTTGGAAAAGTTCTTATCTCAAATGTTTTGTTTGTTAAAGTTATTAGGCACAATCTCATCAGCATAAGTCAATTATGTGATGAAGGTTACCTTGTGAATTTTAGGAATGATAAGTGTCTAGCTCACAATTCCAAGGATGAGTTCATTCTATCTACCCATAGGCAAGAGAATGTATACACTATTAACTTATAAGACCTTAGGATCCAAAATTTACCCTGCTTAAGTGCAATAGAAGACCATTCATGGATATGGCATAGAAGACTAGGACACTGTAATCTAAGAAAACTTTGTAAACTCTCAAAGAAAATACTTGTAAAGGTAATACCTGACCTTAGATATGATTCTTCAAAAGTCTTTGATCCTTGTCAATTTGGAAAGCAACATAAAACTAGCTTTAAATCAATTAATGAAGTTTCAACTTATAATGCATTACAACTAGTGCACATGGATCTTTTTGGTCCTTCACAAACTGGAAGCATTGGAGGAAAATACTATGTATTTGGTTTAGTTGATGACTTTACAAGATACACATGGGTCTATTTTCTCACAAATAAATCTGATGCCTTTTCCTATTTCAAAACTTTTAGATCCCATGTTAAAAATGAGAAAAACCTACCATTGATAACTATTCATAGAGATCATGGTAATGGATTTCTTTTCCATCATATCAACTGATCATGGTAATGAATTTCTTTTCCATCATATCGACAGATCATGGTAATTAATTTCTTTTCCATCGTATCGACAGATCATGGTAATGAATGTCTTTTCCATCGTATCGACAGATCATGGTAATGAATTTCTTTTCCATCGTATCGACCTATCATGGTAATGAATTTCTTTTCCATCATATCGATCGATCATGGTAATGAATTTATTTTCCATCGTATCGACCGATCATGGTAATGAATTTCTTTTCCATCGTATCGACTGATCATGGTAATGAATTTCTTTTCCATCATATTGTCAGTTAATGGTAACAAGTTTGTTTTCCATCGGCTCTTCAGTTAATGGTAATGACTTTGTTTTCCATCGGCTTGTCAGTTAATGGTAATGATTTTGTTTTCCATCGGCTTTTCAGTTCATGGTAACAAGATTGTTTTCCATCGTCTCGTCAGTTAATGGCAACGACTTTGTTTTCCATCGGTATGAAGATTGATAGTATTCTTTTACTTTGTATGATTGTGTTTTTCTTTAATACTATCTTGAACCAACAATTACCTTACGATATCTGGCAGGTACATTTTTTTAAATTTCTTTTGTTTGTTTTAATCCTATCCGTTGATCTTATTTCTTCTAATATCAACTGTAGAAGATCAACGGTCACCATTTTGCCGCACATAAATAGACCCCCCTCCCCAAACCCACATTGGTTTTTCAGGTTTTGAGGCGAAGCGCTGCCCCACTATTTTTAAGTCATCTTACGATCTTTCATCAGAAACACCTATATGTCTCAGTCCTCTGCCAATACTCCTGCCGAAATGTCTTCAAAGACTTTTACAGAGAAATATTTTTTTAGAGAAAGGTTATTTTCTCGGGACTTTTTTGATTCATATGATTCCATATTCAGAAGAATCATTTTGTTTCAAAGATGGGAGAATTTATGTGTTGAAAGACCTATTTCTCAAGATCCGGTTCTCTTTGATGAAGTCAGTCAGTTCTATAACACCATATCTTTCGACAAAGACATGACTATCAATTTTTCTATGTACGATAGAAAGTTGTCTATGTTTGTGAAACAAGCAGCTCGTTTTCTGAATTTCCTAATAGAAGGTGATTCATTCTGTCCATCTCATAAACTACCAGAGGAGGTCAGTACATTTAATAGAGAAAGTGCTGAGAAGTATTTGTTTGTTATAAATGAAGAGAAGAGAAAAGTGGCTCATCTTTCTCTGGACAATAGGTTTGTGACTTTATGGATGCAAGGTTTTCTTATCCCAAGGAAAGGAGATAGAGAAACTCTGAAATTTTCTGATATTTTTATGCTTGACTATCTTGTAAATATGAGAAAAGTAAATCTCATGGGATATGTTTTTGAAACTATCAATAATATCAAGACAGAAAGAATTAAGTCCCAAATGATTATGTATCCAGCCATCCTTACAAAGTTTATTCTCGAGAGCATGAAGTTTTGAAACATTACTTTGAAAGGAAAGATGATAGATCTAAAGCCATCCTGGATTAGTAAGAGTACGATGAAAAAGTTGAATGTTTGTTTTGATCCAAATTAAAAACTTTTTATAAGAGATATAGAAGCTGAATCAGCTCAGAATCAATCAACATCTATGCCAGCCAAAGACATTCCTTCTATTGGTGTTACTCAAAAGTCTGATCCGCAAACCAGCTCAAAGCCAAAGAAGAAGCCTAAGTACAGTAACAAGGTTGTAGCCAAATGGAGAAAGGATAAGGAACAGAGAAAGGTAGGTGATCCAAAGTTTGGACTTGATCCAGTTGAAGCCTTTGCTGAGAGATTAAGGTTTGAGGATACCCTTCAGGCTGAAAATAAGAAGAAGGTTCTTTTGAAAAGAAAATCACAGGAATTTGATGTTTCAAATCTCTGGAAAGTAGTTGAGCATGCTAGTGCTCAACTTACCACAGAAGTGCATCAAGAGCCCATCGTACAGATCCTTCCTAAGAAAGAAAAAGGAAAACAAATGATGGAAGAGATAGAAGAAGTTGAAGAAGAGGAAGGAGATTTTCTTTTAGAATTCCTTCAGAGTTCGAAAAAGAGTAGAGAAGAATCTTATAAAAAGCAGAATAAAGGTATTCAACAAGTTCCTCATATCGATCAAGAACCTTTTGAAACTTCTGAAACTCCGGATAAAACACCCCCTCAAGAAAATCAAGGTGCTCAATCCTCTCATACTAAAAAAGTTATTGTCATCAGTGAAAAAGTAGAATAAATAAGGGAGAAAGAAAAATAAAAAGGAAAATAACCAGTTGTTGACTCAAGCCGATCAAATGAATTGCCTCCGTACGATGAGGATACTGATTCAGAACACACAATCTCTCTCAAGAAGAGTGATTATATTGTTCATGTTTTAAGAAGGGTTGAAAAGACCATTCCTTACTTTCCCAGGATGGAAGGGAAAATTGATTTCATTACTGACAATCAGAAAAAGAAGTTTGGTTCTGTAAGAGAGTTGAGAAAGAATGTTTTGTGAGTTGAAGATGATTTGAAAGTTCTATTTGAAACTTCAGCTGCTCATAAGAAAGCTTGCAACAGGATGACCAAGTGGTCATATAAAATAGAAAGCTCGGTGAATGACTATGAGATAGCAATTGAAGATATAAGGAGATTGTCAAATGATCTTGATATTTATTTTAATAATCTTGACAAAGAAACCATTGAAAGGATGAATTAGATAACTCATGGAGCTGGTATTCCTTCAGTGAAAGAATTTCAAGAGAGAATGAATGCTTTTCAGTCTGAATTCTCGAAGGTTTCATCCTTCAAAGATGAAATGGTTTTGTTGAAGAAAAAAAATTCTGTGTTATCCAAAGATAACAAGAATCTGCAAGACAAAATTGATACCCTTGGGGAAGTAATCAGAGTCTAGGAGGAGACTATTAAGAATCAAGATCATATTTTTGCAGACCAACAAGAGCTTCTCAGAGCTCAGGGTCATTCAATTTCTGAAGACAAGAAATAAATCAAAAAGATGAAAGCTATTCTTCATGATCTGATAAAGAAGGAGAAGGAAAGAGAAAACAAATGACTGTTGTATTTTTCTTTTCTTTTCTTATAGAACCTATATGTTTTGTAATAACATTTATGTTACTCTTTCTTTTGTCCTGCAATTCTTTTCTCTAACCCTTTCAGGCAACTCAAAGTGACCCCATTTGTTTTATAAACCACAAAGGGGGAGAATGTTTTATAAAGGGGGAGAATGTTTTACAAAGGGAGAATGATTTAATCAAATAATTAGAAACCAAGGAAAATATGTGAATACAATACTTAGGAAAGTATACACCCAAGGGGGAGTTAGTTGTATTCAAATTCATATTCAGAAGAGTTTCAATAACTTAGGAGGAGATAAGTATTTCTTGTTGTCTTTACTTTATGTGTTGTGATTTCCAAAAAGGGGTATATTGTTGAGTCAAAAGTTCTCTTTTGACTTATATATCTTGTTTTGGAAATCACAAATGTCTTTTTAATCATACTGACTTTATCAACAGTATTGTACTGACCTTGTCAATCATATCGCACTAACCTTGTCAATCGTATCGTACTAACCTTGTCAATCGTATCATACTAACCCTGTCAATCGTATCGTACTAACTATGTCAATCATATCATACTGACTCTGTCAATTGTATCATACTGACTCTGTCAATCGTATCGTATTGACTCTGTCAATCGTATCGTACTGACTCTGTCAATTGTATCGTACTGACTCTTCTATTCATACTTTCATTACTTGCTTGTTTTGGTACTTAGTCAAAAAAAACATGTTTCATATTAATCGTACTCTTGTTTATCATCTTCATATACCTTGTTTTAACTAATACGATGTCATTGAGTTAGTTACAAACTAATCAAAACGATGTCGTGATTTCTGTTTCAATATGACCGTTATAATGCCAGGTGTCCAAGTCCCTCTGTGTTTTTCGGAGAAATATGACCGTTGGAGGAAATGTGACCGTTGGAACCTGAGGCCTATAAATAGGTGGTCATTTGAAGCCGAGAAAGATGAACCATGAACGTGTGTGAACAACTGTGATACTTTTCTTCTAACAAGTTCTAGAGAGAGATGCTGAGACTTCTCTCATGCTTTGTGCTTTGTGCGTCCGATCATCGTATTGAGGGCTTTCAAGTAATTGAAAGACAGAGGTGTTGATTACCTACAAAATCAAGGGCTGCTGAGGATAGGTAGATAGACGTTCTGATCATCGTATCGAGGGCTATCGGGGATAGGCAGACAGATGAACCGATCATCATATCGAGGGCTACCAGGGATAGGTAGACGGACGAATCGATCATCGTATCGAGGGCTTACCAAGGTGGTGGTAAGACATACCTCTTATCCTAGGTGAAAGGATAACCCTTCTCTTTGGGTCAAAATAATTATAATACTTTTACTTTTCTGCTACTGTTTGTATTAGGAAGGAATTTGTATTGTTTCCTTTCTTATTTATACTTTCAATTGTAATTGTTTCAATTACAATTATTCTATTACATATTGTATTAATAGATTCTATATGCTTTATGGTAGAATCTCTCACACTTATATTACTCTGATTATTATATTCATCTTGAATAAAATTACTTTACTTTTTTGATAGTATTACATTACTTCATACATTTATACTCAATACAATTGTGGTTGTTTGAATTGTATTAGTTTAATATCTTGTAAACTAATATCTTTAAGTGTTTAAACTCAAAGTTTTTAAACATACAATTCACCCCCATCTTGTATTGTTCCATCTAATATACATATACATCTACATATTCGATCCAACATATTAAGTTCATTTATATCCTTTTATATGGGTTAAGAGATTCAATTTCATCATTTGGGAGTGCACATTTTCTTAGTTTTAATGATTGGTCTTCTTGTATAAGAGTATGGAAGTTCGTGTAAAATAGAAATTTAAATACAGAATTTATGTTATGATTTCTTATTGACCATATATAATGTAAAACTATCATAAATATCCTTTGGTTATTTTGGGGGAGGATGAATCATTAGATTAAATTTTAATGATGAACGCTTGGATTAATTTGGTTTTTTTTATCACCACAAACTCATTTTGTTTTATAATTTAATAAAATGTGTTAAAACTGATTAAAAAAAATTAAATAGGATATAATAAATTTATTATTATCTTTTGAAACCATAAACATGGTTTCATTACCATAATTCAATATGTTAATAGAAATTGAAAACCCATCATCCTTGAGTGTGATAATTTAACATATCTCAGACGGTGTTTTCATTTTTAGTATAAGAGGAGGGGGAAAGAGATATGGTGATGAAATATTACATTAGAATAATATCATTATAGTACATGTTTTTTTAGTGTAATTATATTTAATTTGTATGTTCGGAGGTGAGTAGAGAGAAATAATAGAATGGAACTTGTAAAAGAAATTGATAGAAAAGGGAAGAGAGGTTTACCTCTTGAGTAATCCTACTTGAGGACCTCTTTAAGGACTTTAGTTTTGGACTATTTTTGAGAAAAAAAGGTATTTTATTTGAGTAATGGGATTGGTAATATTATTTGATAGAACTTAGGGATGTCTCAAACTTGAGTGGTTTGAGAGGAAAAGGGGGTGAAGGGTGTTTTTATAGTGGAAGAGGGGAGGGTTTTTCCATTATTTTAATCATTTTTTAATTATTTTAGCTCAAGAATATGAATAATCTAGATTTTAGTGAATAAAAATAGTAATAAGTGCATTTTAGTTTGAACCAAGTGTTCTTACATCATCCTTACATAACTTATAACTTAATAAATAATTTATTTAGCATTTATCGTAAATTATTGTATTTTCACCATTCACAAAAAATTCAATTATTTCAGAAAAATAAAACAAATAAAACAAAACCATTTATCAATGTGTAGAATCAAAAAATTAAATCCATTTTATGAAATTAATTTTTTAAATATGATTAATTTAATTTTTTATTACAATCTCCATTTACTCAAAAAATACAGTTTTAAAATTAAAACTATTTTTATAATACCATGATAAATTAACTAAGGTCTCATTAAATTATCCCAAAATCATAGGATAATAAAATATTGAAATATGAATACATTTTATGAAAAATTAATTGTCTTTTAAATTAATTCATTAATTATAACATTTTAATTAAATATTAATTGCTCACAAAAATACCAACACTAAATTATTAATGTTTAAAATATTCACTTTCATTTATAAGGTGCCTCAATTTTGTTTATACTTATAAGGGAGATGTTACTATTCATAAGGGAACATTAATATTCATACGGTTCATGTTACAACTCATAATATTACATTACTATTCATAAGGGTGATGTTACTATTCAACAAAAAATTAAGTTGATTCTATCAGACTCTAAATATCTTACTGAACGCAACTGAGTTTGTTCATTTTTTAAAATTAAAAAGACAAAAGTAGAAAAATTAAGTTTAATGTCTATGTTATAACTATAAAAAAGTGTTGTTTTGTAGTGACTCAATGTTGTGTGCATATAAGTTTTTTAATGAATTGAAATTATTTATGAAGAATCATACCATAAAATCATGGGCTATTATAATAATATTTAATATATGCATAAAATAATTTAGTATTTATCAAAATCATTATAATATTAAATATTTATACATATTATAATCTATTGATAAAAAATTAATTTTTTAATAATCAAATACACTTATTCATATTAAGATATTCGATCACACAAAATAATACTGTAAAATAGTATTTGTTTTTAAAATTAATTTGAAATATATAAATTTGAAATATAAGTATTATTAATTAAAAAACATAATTTTAAATTATAATTTTCATAATTTAATGTATTTAAAAATATAAAACAAATTACTAGGTTGTTACATTACCCCCCCTCAATATAATTACATCCTCACAATTCAAAATTACACTTCAAAAGATAAATGTTGATACTTAAAAATTCTCTTGTGAGAAACCCACATTGGAAAGAGGGTTAAAAAATATTCTCTTAATAAGGGGGAAGGTGAAATTCATAGGTTACCCCAAATATATGCATTCGAATAGGATAACATTAGTGTAAAGAGAAAATATGGACATGGAAGAATAATCTAACCCTCACGTTCTAATGGAACATGATAGATAACATGTTCAGATGAAACTTGAATACCACAAAACCATAAACTAAAATTATGAAAAGTTCATTGATATAATTCAAAATTTTGATATTAGGACACCATTTTTAAGGACCCTTTTCCTAGAGTTGTGGAATTATTCCACTCTATAGAAGTATAAATATACCCAAACTTATCCTTTGATTGCACATTGAACTATCTATAATTCATCACATAGCAAAGGTTTCACCATGTGGTGAAGTAATACATAAACCTCCAAAAGATCATACAATGATCAACTAAAACCATTCATAAATGGTTAAACTTTCTTTAATGATTCAATAATTTAGAAAAATGGTCTCTGAATTTTAATGATGAACTCGTCATCAACCCTTAATCAACATGAATTAGATCTAAGTTTTCACATTCCAAACATGTGAATAACTTCATCATGTATCCTATTTAAATATGGAAAAAACTCTAATTACCATAAAACCTTTTTAGAAACATTCATTCTTTCCTATTCCTTATGTATGATACATGTTGTTGGATTTATTACTTAAATCCAAAAGTGTTGTAAAATCCATTAATGATAGCATATACAACTTGTCGAAAAGTAAATATTCAGTTCCAAGGTAGTCATTACTTATCCAAATTAATCATTTCTTCATAATTATATCAACATTAGGAATATATTTAGGGTTTTCCTTCCATCAATCATGCGTTTTCAAAAACTTTAAACTTTCAACTGAATATCTTTTTTTGTACCATTCGACTTATGATTTCAAATATTTAATGAAAAAGTACTACATTACAATCCTCATATATTCCCTAATTCTTATAACCAGTAAATTACTAAATCAATATTCAAATGACATTATCCTTGTCTATGCATATTAATCATTCTACTTCATCTGTAGTGACATCCTAACATGATCATTATCCAATAACAACATTTGGGGTGTATTCCATTGATGCTTGAGACATTGATTCACATAGTTTCCCTAATTATCCACTAAAATTGGATAATATTAATTATTTATATTATAATATTTATGTGATTCATTATTCAGAAACACCATTTTAGTTCATTTTATACTTTGAACATCATTTCACATTATGATTTCAATTCTTCCTTAAAATGCACTATTACAAGGTACATTTTTGAATACCATATAAAATACACAATGGTTTAGATTTTATTTTCAATTATCCCATGCTATAATGAACAATTCATTTTTTATAGAACTTCAATATTCCATTTGGAAGACCACCAAAGTGGGTCTTGAACCAAGAACATTCTAGGCGAAGTGAATTGGAAAATATCCTAATAAAAGAACTGTAGAGGAAAATATCCAAGGAAAATTATTCTAAAAATTGAAATGCATAAATAAAACATCATGGGGAACATTTCATTAAAAAATTTCCCAAGATAATTTGGATGTTCTAATGGAGTTCCAGGTGGTCCAAGTTGAAGATGAAATTCTGGGCCAGATTTTGCGACCTAGAAAAATAGCTCACAATTTAAATCATATCTTGAAAACTAGATACTATTTTGGGGTAAAAACTTACAGACAGTAAGGGGACATCTGTATATTAATATTTTGTTTATATTCCCCACCCAAATTCATCCATATAGATGCTCGTTTAGGCACACCTGTCCGAGGCATGCAAGTTGGCTCATATTTTTTGTTAAGGGTGGAAAAGTCCAACCTACCTTAAAATTACACCCAAACTGGACTACCACTATTAATTAATGAGACATGGAATATTAGGGGATCGAACCAAGGATTCCAAAATTTAAATTTAAGGTAGTGTTTTTTGAGGATTTAGAAATCTTTGGGGCTTTGTTTCATTGTAATGTTATGCTATGATTTAGTTGTCTTAAGTTATTCTTTCAATTGTATGTTACTCAAATCACATTATAATCTTTATGAAGCATATTCTTCTTACTATCACTTTATATTATTTTTATTAACACATTGATATATTTTATCAAGGTGTGAACTTATTTGTACAGTGAAGAGAGAAATCCCTAAGACCTTCGGGTCATGTAATATACTAAGCCTACGAGCCTTGTAATCTCTGAGCATTTGGGCCTTGCAAGGGTTCCCCCTCATCCCTTGAAAAGGGGGTTATCAAAAATCAATAAAAATGAAGTCCTTCGTTCCATTAAGGCTAAGAGAGAAATCCTTCACACAACGGTGGAGTGTTCTTTATTTCATTGCTTTTCACCTCTTTAATTTCTCCCTCATCAGTCTACTTACCACTTCCATTGAAATCAATGAATAAATAAAGGGATAAAACAATTATGGGTTTATCCAAGTGAGTATAAAGGGGCTGTATTGGATGTTATTTCTCACTCCATTAATTTCCACTCACTTCTTTTAATTGATAATTTTGTTTGAAAATCTTTAAAATCCTTCGTCCTTGTTGAATTTAAGGCCACACAATTCATGTGATAATATGAACCTTTACCTTGGAATTCTCATAATACGACCTTCTAAGTTTATAGGTGATTGTTATTAGGGTGTGTAGGTATTAAACCATTAAGTTATGATGTTGTTTTATCTTCTTAAATGAACCCATCTCAAAGATAAGAAATTTAAATAGTCAAAAAAGGAATGCATCCAATCCATCCCAAGTGATAACCTAGGATCAATTAATTCTTTTAAATTGAATCCACTTAATTCTCTCTGTGTTCAATTAAACCTATCTAAAATCAATCCAAATTTAACTAATTCATAACCAAAAACTATCCATAGAATGTATGGGTCTATTGGTTTCTTCTTAAGTCTCTGAGGATTCGACAACCCAAGCTACAATACAAGCGACTGCTTAACCCTAAAAACATGGTTAAATTTGGGCTAGACCAAATTTTTTCACCATTGTCAGGGACCCAAGTAATTAATCTCGACACTAATTATATACTCTCCCATTTCTCTTTTCTCACCTCAACATCTCTTATATTTTCCCCTTTCTTTTTTTTTCATTTTTCTTGGTGCGTGTCCGCCTATACCTTTGACCAATCTAACTATCTAGTTAGGGTGGATAATACTGGGGTTGGGGAGTCAAATACACCCAGAGAAATATTTCCATTAGATCGTAATATTCTAAATACTCCAATGTAAAAAATTGATCCCATTTAAATAGTGTATTCAAATAAACCAACTCATAAACTCGGGTGAGAACTAAAATGTCACGACCCGTCCTCGGGGCCCGTGCCGTGACTACCCCAAGCCCGCCTTCCATAGGCCAGGGGCTAGTGACTAGCACCAAAGGCATAAATCCCAATAATTGGGAAGGCATTGCCTTTATAAAAGTAAACAAAACACTACAGAGTACAAGCGGAAGCAAAACACTAAGTACAAAAGAAAGTGCTGAAAAGTAAATGGGCCAAAATACAAACCCAAATGAAAGTACAACTACAACTGAACAAGTACAACAGAAAAAGACCACAGCTGGAACAACGGAAGTGACTCTTGGGTCGTCCTCCTCGGATCCTACCTGAAGGGTAGGTACAGATGGCGCATCTCCTGGATCGTCCACCACGGATCCTACCTGAAGGGTAGGTACAGATAGCCTCCACAATGATCTCGCCCGCCAACCTCCTCCGTGTGTCGTCTCTCCGTGAAGTCCACCTCCAGATACTGACTCGTCGTATAGTCCACCTCCAGGTACCGTCCTGTCCTCGAACACTCGGCCTCCGTCAGCACTGCCCGTCGTCTGCAACCAACACAACGAGGTGCGGGCATAGCCCGTGCAGGGGTGAGTATAACGATACTCAATAGGGACCCCGAGACCCTCAAGGTCTCACTAAAACCAACATGGATAACCACAAAGAAGATCTCAACAGATAACCTCTACTTAGGTATATGCCCATGCATATACCTAAGTTATCAAGTAACCCATCTCAATCATGAGGAAAACACCAAGATCATGAAATAAACAGATAACCACTACCCAGGTATATGCCCATACATATACCTAAGTTATCAAGTGACCCATCTCAATCATGAGGAAAACACAAAGGTCAAAAGACTCAGCTCAAACTAGGATTTTCATTATCGAAACCGTAACTGCTGAAGAGCCCCGTCTCTGAAGTGTGAAGTGGTCCTGTCACGACTCTGAGGTACTGCTCACTAACCTAAGACTGCTAAGGTACTCCTCCTGTCGAGTACTGCGGGTCTGCGGCCTACTACCAGGCGCTTCGTCCACTGTGGGTCTGTCACCAAATACCGGGCGCTCCGTCCACTGGGCTAGTCGACTCGCTCCAAGTCGAGTCGATCAAGCAGTCGTCAGGTCTCAGCCGGCTACACGGTCTCCGTACTCCGTACGCTCGTCTTCGGGAGGGTCTGCTCCACGAGCTACAGGTCGATACTCCAAGTATCAAAAAGTCCCATGAAGAAGTATCTCAAAGGACCTCCTCGTCATAGGGGTCTCAACGCAATAGTCGGCGCGTCAATCGGACACCCAGTCTGTGAGTTACTAGCCTTTTCGTCCCCGGGGCCTGGTTGGTTTCGTGTGTGAACCAATCCGGCCGTAACTCAACTATACCCCGAACACTCATAGGGTATACTCATAGGGACCGTTTCTCAACGTGATCACCAACGCCGCTGACGGTTCGTCAAACAGACGTTTGGTCTGAGAGTTGTTGGCTTTTTCGTTCCAGGGGCCTGGTTGGTTTCATGAGCAACGAGACAAACGGCTCGTCAATCGGACGCCCGGTCTGTGAGTTATTGGCTTTTTCGTTCCAGGGGCCCAGTTGGTTTCACGAGCGAACCAACCCGATCGCACTCCGACGACATCCAAACCTCGAGCGGAGTAAGCCAAAAGATCCGTCTCACTTAGAGGAATCCAACAAAGTTGACGACATGTCAATCAGACGTCCAGAGCTCAAGATATAAGCGTTTCCGCTCCGAGGGCCCGGTTGGTTTCGTATTCGAACCAACCCGGCCAAAACCAAATTATTCTAAAACCTTGAGTGCGATATACCGAAACGACCGTCTCGTTCCAAGGATCGCGTCGCCACTGACATCGCACCGTTCGGAGGCCCGTAGCCCCAGTTATGAGCGTTTGAACGGAAAAGTCCGAGTACGGGGGGTCTGGGCCCGGCCCGGCCTGACCCAGTACCCCCTAGGCCTACCCGAACCGGGTCGACCCGGCCCGATGGCCTGACCCGGCCGGCGGCGCGGCCAGCATGCTGGCACAGCGGTGTGACCAGCACGGCCAGCGCGGCCTTTGCGCCGCACATGCGCCAAGGGAGGGGTGTTACCCCTCCTTTATGAAAATGGCGACCCCCATTAAGGGGGCCGCGCCTTGTAACACTGGGGGGGTGTAACCCCCCCAGAGTTCTGCCAGTAACGGCCGGCCAGCGCGGGGCCGACCGGTTTCTCACCGCGGGACCCCGCGGTCCCGCGTCTTCCGGTGCCGGCGGCCGGGGTTCCGACCGCCTCCTTCGTGTTCTCTGGCGGCCGGTTTTTCCGGCCGCCACTTCCAAGATGGCCGCGAATCCATCCGTCATGGCGTGACGGCACCGTGCCCTTCCGCCACGGCCCGACTCCGGCCGCGGCCTTGTTTGCAATCCTTGGCGCGGTGCGACGACACCACGTTTCTTGATCTTGGCCTGCTTCTACCGCGTTTCCTCCCGTTCATGCGCGGTGCAACGATACAATGTCATCTTTGCTATTCAACCAAGGATAAAAAAAGGGGTGGGTAATCGGCCATGTTCATGCGGTCCGATCCCCTCCCATTAAAATGATAGCAATCAGCCAAATCGTTTAACCGTCTCAATTTTTAATTTAAATAAAAATTAGAACATGGTCGACAGATTTTTCTTTCATATTCGAAGGAAAGAATCACCAACTTAAAATAGTCGAACCCCTACCTTGGGTATAAGCCGATTGGAAGGAGGCGTCATCGTTCGAGGGTCGTCGCGGTATGGCATCGCAAGGATGACGACGTCGAAGGGGGACGTCGGCGTTCGTCCAACTCGAGGGAAGGCGAAGCCGTCATCGCTCGCTACCCGATTCCATTTCCGAGCTTGTTCGTCGATCCGTTGACGATGAATGGGAAGAAGAAGATCCGTTGAAGAGTCTCACCGCGGAAGGGGAAAAATTCCGTGGAAGGAAAATGAGCGTTCTTCGTCAGAGGTGGCGCGTTCTTTGCGTTCTTCGTGAAGGAGGAGGAGGAGAGGAAAACTCAGCGCAACGCTTCCCAACCCAAAAAAATAAAATGAGGCTAAGGCCTTATTTTATTGATTTCCGCCAACGATTTGAAAATTCAAACGATGTAACCCACACAATTAATTTCAAAGAATTAATTGTAAAACTTAAATTCCCAATTAAATAGAGGCATTAAGAAATTAAGGAAACACGTCGGTTTACTTCGTTTAATAGGGGGTGCAGGTGCGTTACTTAAGAAGAAAAGAAACGGTGGGGCTCGTGTGAGTCCCACCTCACAAATATCCTACCAAGTGGGTAGGATATTTTGAATTGCACCCTATCTGCTTCAACCCAGCTTAAGTAGCTTAAAGTGGTATTTAATCCGCTTTAAGTGAAATGAAATAAAATTGTCGTACAACTTTATTTTATTTCTTAACTTAAACCCCAAAAATTAAAAAGCACAACCGAGAAAACGCAACTCCGAAGGAGGCGTTTCTAAGCAAAAACCGGCGCTACGATTCCATCAGTGCCCTCAGAATTCGATTCCGAGCACCGGTTTAAAAGTTAGAAAAACCCGCTCATTCGTTCACTGAACGTACCCGATCCAAACTTCGACAAATGATTCCGGGAACACCGGGCCTCAAAATCAGGTGCCGTCAGAAACTGCGTTCTTTTAAAATTCCAAATAAAATTAAGAAAAAAAATTTTCCTTGAAATTTCCGGGTCTTTACATTACTCCCACCTCTGGGCTTTACGTCCCCATAAAGCTTCAACACAAACTAGGGTCACAAAAGCGGTATTGAGCACGCATCTGAGCCTCCCGCTCTCATGTGCTCACCTGGAGGTTCCCGTACTTCCAGAGAAAGTGAACTCGAGGAATCGATCGTCCTTGTAGGATCCTCTCCTTTCGATCCTCGATCCCCACTGGAACCTCCGTGAAAGACACCCCATCGCCATCGTCCAGCTCCTCATGGTCGATGATATGCGAAGGGTCGAGCACCTATATCCTCAGTTGAGATACGTGGAAGTCGTCGTGCACCTGGTGCAACTACGGTGGATGGGTCAAGCGGTAAACCACCCCGCCTACCCAGCTGAGGACCTAGAAAGGTCCGTTGAACCATGGAGATAACTTGCCGCCTTGGCCACTCTCCGTAAACCTTGTCGAGGTGAGACCCGTATATGGACATGATCGTCATCCTCGAACTCTAGAGGCCTCCAAGTCCTGTCAGCATAAGGCTTCTGTCGGCCCTGTGTTGTCCTCATCCGCTCTTGGATGACCTGGACCTTCTCTAGTCTCACAAGAGCTGCTATGATTTCTTCTTTGCCGATAAGAGAAATCCGGTCTCATCCCCTGGATGAACCACATTCATTGCCTAATACAGTCAATCTTGACATGAATGATGCATTCATACCATGGATGACGTCTTAAGGCCTCGACGTAACTACCAAGAGATCCAACTGTCACTCTCACCTCCAAAGTCTGAGTCACACTGTCAGCATCAATGTGAGGTCACTAGGTCTCCCCCAGTAGAAATCTAGAAAGTGAGGGTCAAGTCAATAGTTTTAACCAGGACCACTCAGTATCAACCAAACAAAAGGACAAGAAATCAAACATCACAAAGATAAGTGTCTTTTTATTATTGCAGCTCATAGAACAAAGACACGAAGCAACTACAGACAAACATCAACAAAACTAGAAGCAACAGGATCAATAGCCTCCAGGTCTAGAGCTAGTCCCGCTCCTGTCCATCTGCTTCCGGAGCTCCATGACCATAGGCCTGAGCTGCCTGAAGCTGAGCTCTCCCATGTCCTCCTGTCCCCTACGATCGGGGTGGGCCTCCTGGTGGTGGGGGTGGCAACACCCAGAAGCGTTGTCCACCTCCAGCTGCACGACCAGCTCCTCTTCCATGGTTGCCTGCTCCTTGCGGTCTGCCCTGATCGAACCTCTGACTATGGCTGGGAGGTTCTTCATTTAACTGCTTGTCATCTGCATGGCAGGTCGGACAGTCACGTGCCATGTGACCAATTCCGCCGCAGGAGTAACACTGTCCACTCTCGGCACGTTTGGCTCTGACTCCACCCCGGTTTCCCCGCACAACTGAACCTGAGTCGTGCAGTCGGCCACCGGTAGGTCTGGTCCTCTTGGACCTCTGTGTCATTTATCTACTACCTGCTACAGAAGACTCTGTCGCAAGCCGGCTAGTGGTGGGTCCTACTGCTGGAGACTGCTCAGCAAGGAAACTCTCCACTAATAGGGCTCTCTCCAACACCCCTGTCTGGGTCGGAATGCTGTGAGAAACAAAAGAATCTCTAATCTCTCGCCTGATCCCCTGCTCGAAGGTTTGGGCCCTGAAGAACGGGTCCCGTACCATATCTGTGGAGTAGCGCGAGAGGTCTGTGAACCTCGCGGAATACTGTGCCACTGTCATGCTGCCCTACTGCAGCTGAAGTAGCTCCTGTATATGCACCGCTCGAAGGGTGGCTGGTACAAACTCTGCCCGGAACAGGCTCTCGAAGTCTGCCCAAAGAAGTGTCGCCTCATCATGCATTTGGAGCATCAGGATCCACCATCTGCCGGCTGCTGCCTGAAGAAGGATGGCATCAAGGATCACCATGAAGTCTGCCGGCATCCCCACTAGCCTGAAAACTCTCACCACAGCCTCCAGCCAATCCTCAGCCGCCTGCGGGTCCATCCCTCCCTGGAACCTGGGTGGTCTATGGCGCTAGAACTCGTCTAGTGAACTCAAGCGACGTGCAACCTCTGCTGCTGGGGCTAGTGGCATCGGTGGCCCAACGGGTAGTAGTACCGCTGGTGCCTCAACTGTGAAAGGGCCCTGTACTGAGGCCACGTTGCTCGGCGGGCTGTCAGTACGTACCACTCTCGGGGCTCTAGCTGGTCATCCACGGGGGGGCATCCGAAAAGGAACAAACATGAAACAGTCAAAAGACTTATACCTAGTGAGCTGACCTGGTTTGAGCTGATATTTAAATAAAACTTCTGGAAACACACACGCAATTAGTGTTTTCATTCACAAAGTCGGAAATCAGTTGTCAGGATCCTGGTGTATGGATACATCGGCCGCCCGCACCAACACTGGATTCCCTGAACTGAAGACCACACTCGGTACCCTTAACACTATTGCTTCACAGAAAGAAAACATCAGAGTTATAAGTTCTGCGGTAGAACCGACTCCTCTGATACCAATTTTTCACGACCCGTTCTCGGGGCCCATGTCGTGACTACCCCAAGCCCGCCTTCCATAGGCCAGGGGCTGGCGACTAGCACCAAAGGCGTAAATCCTGATAACTGGGAAGGCATTGCCTTTATAAAAGTAAACAAAACACTACAGAGTACAAGTGGAAGCAAAACACTAAGTACAAAAGAAAGTGCTGAAAAGTAAATGGGCGAAAATACAAACCCAAATGAAAGTACAACTACAACTGAACAAGTACAACAGAAAAAGACAACAACTGGAACAACAGAAGTGACTCCTGGGTTGTCCTCCTCAGATCCTACCTGAAGGGTAGGTACAGATGGCGCATCTCCTGGATCGTCCACTACGGATCCTACCTGAAGGGTAGGTATAGATAGCCTCCACAATTTTCTCGCCTGCCAACCTCCTCCATGTGTTGTCTTGCCGTGAAGTCCACCTCCAGATACTGACTCGTCATGTAGTCCACCTCCGGGTACCGTCCAGTCCTCGAACACTCGGCCTCCGTCAGCACTGCCCGTCGTCTGCAACCAACACAACGAGGTGCGGGCATAGCCCGTGCATGGGTGAGTATAACGATACTCAATAGGGACCCCGAGAACCTCAAGGTCTCACTAAAACCAACATGGATAACCACAAAGAAGATCTCAATAGATAACCTCTACTTAGGTATATGCCCATGCATATACCTAAGTTATCAAGTAACCCATCTCAATCATGAGGAAAACACCAAGATTATGAAATCAACGGATAACCACTACCCAGGTATATACCCATACATATACCTAAGTTATCAAGTGACCCATCTCAATCACGAGGAAAATAAAAAGGTCAAAAGACTCAGCTCAAACTAGGATTTTCATTATCGAAACCGTAACTGCTGAAGAGCCCCGTCTCTGAAGTGGGCAGTGGTCCTGTCATGACTCCGAGGTAATGCTCACTAACCTAAGACTGCTGAGGTACTCCTCCTGTCGAGTACTGCGGGTCTGCGGCCTACTACCAGGCGCTCCGTCCGCTGTGGGTCTGTCGCCAAATACCGGGCGCTCCGTCCACTGGGCTAGTCGACTCGCTCCAAGTCGAGTCGGTCAAGCAGTTGTCAGGTCTCAGCCGGCTACACGGTCTCCATACTCCGTACGCTCATCTCTGGGAGGGTCTGCTCCACGAGCTACAGGTCGATACTCCAAGTATCACAAAGTCCCACGAAGAAGTATCTCAAAGGACCTCCTCGTCATAGGGGTCTCAACGCAATAGTCGGCGTGTCAATCAGACTCCCGGTCTGTGAGTTACTAGCCTTTTTGTCCCCGGGGCCCGGTTGGTTTCGTGTGCGAACCAATCCGGCCGTAACTCAACTATACCCCGAACACTCATAGGGTATACTCATAGGGACCGTTTCTCAATGTGATCACCAATGCCGCTGACGGTTCGTCAAACGGACGTCTGTTCTGAAAGATATCAAATTTTCCGTTCCAGGGGCTCAGTTGGATTTCGGGTACAATCCAACCCGGCCACTATCCAACATCAACCAAAATTCGGGCGAATTATGCCAAAATTTCCGTCTCATCAAGAGGAAAGCAACGAGATAGACGACACGTCAATCAGACGCCCAGTCTATGAGTTATTGGCCTTTTCGTTCCAGGGGCCCGGTTGGTTTCATGAGCGAACCAACCTGACCGCACTCCGATGGCATCCAAACCTCGAGCGGAGTAAGCCAAAAGATCCGTATCACTTAGAGGAATCCAAAAAAGTTGACGACACGTCAATCGGACGTCCGGAGCTCAAGATATAAGCATTTCCGCTCCGAGGGCCCAGTTGGTTTCGTATCCGAACCTACCCAGCCGAACCCAAATTATTCTAAAACCTTGAGTGCGATATACCGAAACGACCGTCTCGTTCCAAGGATCGCATCGCCGCTGACGGCGTGCCGTTCGGAGGCCCGTATCCCCAATTATGAGCGTTTGAACGGAAAAGTTCGAGTACGGGGGGTCTGGGCCCGGCCCGGCCCGGCCCAGTACCCCCTGGGCTGACCCGAACCAGGTCGACCCGGCCCGACGACCCGACCCGGACGGCGGCGCGGATAGCGTGGCGACACGATGGTGCGACCAGCACGGCCAGCGCGGCCTTTATGCTGCACATGCGCCAAGGGAGGTGTGTTACCCCTCCTTTATGAAAACGGCTGCCCCCATTAAGGGGGCCGCGCCTTGTAACACCGGGGGGTGTAACCCCCCCGGAGTTCTGCCAGTAACGGCCGGCCAGCGCGGGGCCGACCGGTTTCTCGCCGCGGGACCCCGCGGTCCCGCGTCTTCCGGTGCCGGCGGCCGGGGTTCCGGCCACCTCCTTTGTGTTCTCTGGCGGCCGGTTTTTCCGGCCACCACTTCCAAGATGGCCGCGAATCCGTCCGACATGGCGTGACGGCACCATGCCCTTCCGCCGCGGCCCGACTCCGGCAGCGGCCTTGTTCACAATCCTCGGCACGGTGTGACGGTGCTGCGTTTCTTCATCTTGGCCCGCTTCTACCGCGTTTCCTCCCGTTCATGCGCGGTGCGACGGTACAATGTCGTCTTTGCTATTCAACCAAGGATAAAAAAGGGGTGGGGAATCGGCCGTGTTCGTGCGGTCCGATCCCCTCCCATTAAAATGATAGCAATCGACCAAATCGTTTAACCTTCACAATTTTTAATTTAAATAAAAATTGGAACATGGTCGACAGATTTATCTTTCATATTCGAAGGAAAGAATCACCAACTTAAAATAGTCAAACCCCTACCTTGGGTATAAGCCGATTGTAAGGAGGCATCGTCGTTCGAGGTTCGTCGCGGTATGGCGTCGCGAGGATGACGACGTCGAAGGGGGATGTCAGCGTTCGTCCAACTCGAGGGAAGGCGAAGCCTTCGTTGCTCTCTACCCGATTCCGTTTCTGAGCTTGTTCGTCGATCCGTTGACGATGAAGGGGAAGAAGAAGATCCGTTGAAGAGTCTCACCGCGAAAGGGGAAAAATTCCGTGGAAGGAAAATGAGCATTCTTCATCATAGGTGGGGCGTTCTTCGCGTTCTTCGTGAAGGAGGAGGAGGAGAGGAAAACTCAGTGCAACGCTTCCCAACCCAAAAAATAAAATGAGGCTAAGGCCTTATTTTATTGATTTCCGCCAACGATTTCAAAATTCAAATGACGTAACCCACAAAATTAATTTCAAAGAATTAATTTTAAAACTTAACTGCCCAATTAAATAGAGGCGTTAAGAAATTAAGGAAACACGTCGGTTGACTTCGTTTAATGGGGGGTTCGGGTGCGTTACTTAAGAAGAAAAGAAATGGTGGGGCTCATGTGAGTCCCACCTCACAAATATCCTACCAAGTGGGTATGATATTTTGAATTTCACCCTATCCGCTTCAACCCAGCTTAAGTAGCTTAAAGTGGTCTTTAACCGGCTTTAATTGAAATGAAATAAAATTGTCGTACAACTTTATTTTATTTCTTAACTTAAACCCCAAAAATTAAAAAGCACAACTGAGCAAACACATCTCCGAAGGAGGCGTTTCTAAGAAAAAATCGGCGCTGTGATTCCATCGGTGCCCTCAAAATTCGATTCCGAGCACCGGTTTAAAAGTTAGAAAAACCCGCTCGTTCCTTCACTGAACATACCTGAGCCAAACTTTGACAAATGATTTCGGGCACACCGGGCCTCAGAATCAGGTGCCGTCAGAAACTGCGTTCTTGTAAAATTCCAAAGAAAATTAAGAAAAAAAATTTTCCTTGAAATTTCCAGGTCTTTACATAAAATGGAAATCCAAATAAGGGATCCCCAAACTTGGGGAATGTAGTAGATCAAACCATGAATGACTACCTCCCTCCTCCCTGGACCAATACAACCTCTTACATTAGGCATTTTGACCCAGGATAAGCCCACTATGTCTTCAAACCTCATGTCTTAAACCACCTTCCAACCTTCCTTGGGATGGAGTCATAAATGCCATACCTTCATGTCAAAGAGGTCAATGACATTATGGAAACCATGTTACCACCACATCAAATCTAGTCATTTAAGATGATGTTATTTCATTTATCACTAAAGGATCAATCAAATATTTGGTTAAAAATTTTGATACCTATATAAATCCACTACTAAGACCAATTTAAAAGAGAGTTCTACAAAAAATACACCCCCATCACAAAACAATTTCACTTAAAAAGAGAATCCAAAACTTTTTTAAAAATGAAGGGGATTAATTTTATGAAACATGGGAAAGGTTCAAATATACACTCAATATGTTACCTTACCTTTTATTTTAGATCCTAGATTAATTTTGAATCTTATATAAAGGGTTGGATCTGGGAAACAAACAATTCTTTGACATTATTTGTAATGGAACCTTCAAAAACAAATCCCCAAATGATGATTACGAGTATCGATAAGGAATGTTTGAACAAAACAAAACATGGGGAACATCACATTACTAGGAGAAGCCACTGAAATATGGTGTAATTCACACTCTTAAGGATGAAGAAAATTTCAAGTCAAAACTTTCTACACTCACTAGAAAGGTTGGGGAGATCAATCTTAGGAAGGTCCTTAAAATTCAAAATGTTGACCTTGTTTATACCATTTGTGACAAAAATGAACACAAGATCGACAAATTCCCAACCATCCATTCCATTAAAGATGTTTTTAGGAGAAACACTACCAGAGGTCAATGCTTTAAAATTTAAAAATCCATAGTAGAAAAACACTTTCAATCCAAGGTACAATGACCATCCAAGATTCCATTGGAAAGATAACTAGCAACCCAACCAATAACCTAGATATCCACAAGGACCAAACCCCTACCCTCCAAAAAAATTTCAAAACCATAACTAGTTCCATGAATGACCAGTCCAATACCAACACCCTATTATCCAAAACCAAAAACCCATCCAACAACCCATTTAATAACCAATTCAATAACCAAAGTATCCTATTAGGATAAACCAACCAGAACAATCCCCTACCCAATATGTCCCTCTATAAATAATTGAACAGCTTGGTAAGAAAATGGAGAAAATGATATTTGAAGTCTCATACCTTAAACATGAATTTCAAACCATTAAAACAGGTAAGGTACCCATGCCTACTCAGGTGGTACCATACTCAACCTTAAGGGGGAGAATCCAGTTACACACAACCCTCTAATGAACAACTAAAAGAAGTGACTATTTTAAGAAGTTTGAAATCCATAGATAAACCTAAACAAACCATTCCAGAACTATTAAACGCTCAAAAAACACATGAAAATGTTGAATAACCACCAACAGTTTCTGAAAAACCCCTATGAGAATGATAAGTAGCCACAACCACACCAAACACTCAAACAACCTGCTTTTTTCCCTCAACATGTGAGAGTAAAAACCAAATTATAAATGAATGAGACTTTGAGGGAAATATTATCTAAATTTAAGTTGAACATTACCCATCTTGATGAAATCAAAACTATTACTACCTACACAAAGTACCTTAAGGGATTGTGCACTTTTAAAAGGGAAATTTCACATAAAAACAAAGTCTTTTTGGCTGCTAATGTATGTACCACCATTCAAGGGACCATTCATCCAAAATTTAAAGATCTATGATGTCCATACATCAATGTTGAGTTAGGAGAGAACAAAGTTGTCAAAGCCCTCTATGATCTAGGGGAAAGTTTAACCTCATTCTATATGCCATGTACATTTAGTTAGGGCTCAGAGAACTCCAAACCACGTCTGTCACTATTCAACTTTCTGATCACAGTGTTCGAGTTCCTAAGGGGATCTTAAAGAAAGTTTTGTTGAATGTTAAAAATTTCATTTAACCAAATGAATTCATTATACTTGAAAATATCCCAATCATAGGACCTAGGGAGAAAACCACCATCATCCTTTTTCATCCCTTCTTAGAAACAATCAACCCAGTCATTCAAGTTAGAAATGTGAACATGATTACAACCTTTAGAAACATGAGTCTCAATCTGAAAATCTACAATGGAAATTTCCAAATTACAGATGATGAAGATATCTACGAGGTCAATGGGATTAGTAGTGTTAACAGTGAACTAGAGTAATATAAATTAATTATTGAATGATGTTCATGTGAATAATAGATTGATTTAATTTGTTCACATGAGGTAAATTTGTCCCCTTGGCTTGAATCTCTTTCAGATATCTCTATTGATGATTTTCTTGAATCACCAATCAATGATACCATTGGTAAAATCAATAAAATTGAGTCCATAACCATTCATGAAATTGATCTATCCAACTTGGTGGCTGAAACTTCTGATCAAAAGGAACTAATTATATCAAGAAATTTTGAAAAAGAAATATTGTTCGATCCAAAGTATCATACTTCTTTCTAAAGTGTTAACCAATCTGATCTTTAATTTAAGGCACTACCTTCATCACTCAAGTATTCATTTTTAGGGGATAATCAGAACTTTTCTATTTTAATTTATTCATATCTTAAGGTTAATCAAGAGATGATGCTTCTTGATGTCCTAATAAAGAATAAGAATGAAATTTGATGGACCCTTTCTGATATTCCTGGGATTAGCCCACTCATTGGAACTCATAGGATTTTTCATGAATCTGAATCCAAACTATATCATCCACATCAGCATAGAATCAATCCCAATCTTATGGATGTGGTAAGAAAATAACTTCTTATGTTCTTGAAAATGGGTATCATCTACCCCATTGCTGAAAGTGAGTGGGTAAGCCTAATTAAAGTCATTTCAAAGAAAGAAGGAATCACTGTGATCACTAATGGTGATGGTAACCTTCTCCCTACAAGGGTTAGTAGTGGATGGAGAGTCTATATTGGCTATAGTAATATCAACTCATGTACCAAGAAAGACCATTTCCCATTCCCATTTATTGATCAAGTCCTAGAGAAAGTGGCGGGTCATCAATTATACTACTTCCTAGATAGATTATTCAGGGTATAATCAAATCGATTTCTCCTTAGAGGATCAAGGAAAACAACATTCACTTTACCATTCAAGACTTTTTCCTTCAAGAGCATGCCCTTTGGGTTATGTAATACCCCTGGTACCTTCCAGAGGTGCATGATGGGAATCTTCTTAGACATGGTGGGGGATTATTTAGAGGTATTTATGGATGACTTCTCAATTTTTGGGGATACTGTTGAAATATTATTTCTAAATTTTTAAATGGGGTTTTCAAGATAGTAGGATCAGAATCTCATCCTAAACTGGGAAAAATGCTATTTCATCATAAAGGAAAGACTTGTTTTGGGATATCTGGTCTATATTAGAGGTATTGAAGTTGATAAATCTAATTTCAGTATCATTCGTCACCTTACCTATCCTAAAAATATCAATGAAGTGAGGTCCTTCTTAGTACATTCTAGTGTCTATTGAAGGTTCATTATGAAATTTAGCTCCATTTACTGACCACTTTGTGCTCTTGTGGTGAAAGATGATCAATTTTTATGGTTAGAAAGCTATGATGAATAATTCTCTATACTCAAGTCAGTTGTTATCTCTCCACCTATCATGAAATATCCCAATTAGAAACTTCTATTCGAGCTCAAATGTGATGCGAGTAACTTTTCTTTAGGAGAACTCTTTGAAAAATAGCGTGATAAAACCCTTTGTGTGATTGATTATGCGAGAAAACATTTAAACGATGCACTAATAAACTACACCACCACTAAGAATGTGTTTCTTGATGTAGTATTTTCCTTAGTGAAATTCAGGTCCTATATCTTAGGATCACCCATCATTGTATTCACTAACCATTTAACCCTAAAATACCTTTTCCAAAAATAAGATTCCAAGGCTAGATTTATTAGGTGTTTCCTTATTCTTCAAGAGTTTTATTTAACCATTAATTATAAAAAGTGTGTTGAAAATGTTATAGCTTATTATCTATCTAGGATAGAATTCAAAGACAACTCACATCACCTTTCTATGTCTGATTCATTTCCTAATGAGCTCCTCTATTTTGTGAGTGATTACCATGGTATGCTGAAAAAACAAACCATTTAGTGATGGGTGACATTCAAAAATATATAGGGACCCAAGCTAAGAGGAAATTACTTTATTATGTCAAAAAATATGTGATTGATGATCCATACCTCTTTAAGTTCTATCCAGATCCAATCATTAGGAGATGTCTTCCCTACTCTAAGAAAGATTCCATTCTAAAATTCTGTCATGGAGAGGCATGTGGAGGCCACTTTTCCATAAATAAAACCTCTAAAAGGTCCTCCAAAGTGGTTTCTACTAGCCTAACCTCACTAAGGATTCCTACAAATTCTACCAAAGTTGTCCTCAATGTCAACAATTATGATACATTACCAAAAGGAATCAAATTCCCATCACTCCCATCCAGGTCATCAAAATATTCGATTATTGGGGAATTGATTTAATGATACCCTTCCCAAACACTATGGGATACCTATAAATCCTCTTATATGTTGATTACGTCTTGAAATGTGTTGAGTAAATTTCAACCAAGTCCAACAACCACCATGCTGTGATCCGATTTCTGAATGAGCACATATTTTCTCAATTAGAAGTTCCTAGGGAAAAAATCAGTGATCAAGGAACCCATTTATACAACCAACCATTATCTTAAATAATGTCTTAGTATGGGATTTCTTATAAAGTTTACACTACATATCATCCTAAAACCAATGGTCAACTTGAGTTAGAAAATAGAGAGATTAAAAAAATTCTTGAAAAAAATGTCAACCCCTCTAGGGAATATTTGTCTGAGAAACTTTTGGAAGCCCTTTGGGAATATCATAATACATTCAAAAACATCCTAGGAATGTCACCATATAGGTTGTTTTATGGAAAATAATTCCATTTAACTTTTAAAATTGAGCATAAGGCCTTTTGGGTAATAAAAAAAAATGAACTTTGACATTTCTTTGGTCAAAGAAAATAAGAAATTAGATCTTAATGAACTTGAGGAACTTAGGATGGAGGATTTTAAAAATTTGAGGATAAATAAAGCTAGATTTAAAGCCTACAAATCTCGGAATCTCAAAGTAAAACACTTTGAACCAGGAAAATTCGTGCTCTTGTATTGTTCAAAACTTCATTTAAAACCATGAAAGTTAAGGTCAAGATGGTCAGGTCCATACTAGTGCATCACACGTACCTTCATGGGGTAGAATAGATTTAGGAACCCATAAGTGGTCTTGTCTTAAAAGTCAATGGTCATAGGTTAAAACCATTCATTGAATCATTAAATAAACAAGAAACAAAGGAGGAGTTAACCAAACCAACCTATGAACCAGAAAAAAGTTGATTGATTTAGGGTCCATACTGGGATAAAGACATTAAAAAAATTCTTTTTAGGAGGAAACCAAGCCTTTACCTGTACCTTTACTCAAGTTTTGAGTTTCAAAGTAAATAAGTATTTTTTACTTTCCTTTTGTTTTGTTTTTTTAGATAAGGTAACTTCAAGGGGTTCCCATTGTGTTCTAATTGTGTTGGTGTGTAATATTTAGGGTTAAATGAGATTGATTTATTTTTAGGCAATTCATATTTCTTCCAGGTGTATAAATGCAAACTGTCATCATTAATGAGACTTCTCCAAGTGACATGGATATCAAAGGAGTAATAAAGAGTGTTATAAACTTCCACTTCAAAAACCAGGTTACTTGGTTCTACGTTTCTTATATCAATTTTTTTTAGAACTCATATCCCCTATCTCTACCCCCTTCTAATTGTTTTTCTTTAACCACCGGGGACAATTTTTTTAGGTTGGGGGAAGATAAAATAAATAAATTTCTTTTATGTGCATAATAAAATTTGAGGAAGGAAAAATTACTTTAACCTTGAACATGATAACACACAGTGAACACTTTGAAATTGAATATCAAATAATTTTTCATGCCTTGATTATGATTTTAATGCATGTTTAAGTTCACATGCATAGATTTTGGAAAGTGCGGTTGTCTGATATGATTTTTCACCATTTATATTTTCATCCATTTAATAAAAAAAATTCATATCATTTTGATTATGGGGTATTAGTTTTAGTTGTAGGAGTCCCATAATAAATGGAATAGGTTTGGTGATTGTTTTAATTTTTACAAGAGTCTTCAAAAAAAATAAAATAAAATAAAATAAAAAATTCAATTGCACGTAGAGCAATGGAATGACCTAACGTGTAGCTTTTGGAACTTAGGGATCATGTCTCCATAGTTTTATGGCATATAGTTGGGAATTTTATCTCTATTTGTGGTAATTTGATTTTATTTTATTGAGTATACTCGAGATGATGTCCGTGTATGTGTGATTCACTTTGTTCCTTAAGGTCTTTGAGCTTGGGAGTCATCAGCAAAGTATCAACACATGGGATGACTCGATTGAGTTCAATTTCAATTATAATGGACAAATTTCAACAAAAAAAACACAAAAAAATATATACTCATCCTAATATTGAAATGTGATTCCACCTAGTGCTTCCATAGTTTCTCTCTTCAATAATTATAAACCCCCATGTCTATTATGGTGCACAACACGTCATCATGTTTAATTGAAATTGGATGAAATGTGGTGATGAATTTGAAAAAAGTAATGAGCATGAGAATGGGATATGCCTTTGGACCTAGTTTGTTTTAAATTATTTTTATGGGTTTAATAATTATTTGGTATGAGGTCTTTTGGTGAGAATTGTGTATTATAATGTTTTTGGAAAGGGGAATTCAAATTTCCTATTTTTGAGATATATTTTGCTTAGGATTAGAAAAACTCAAGTTGAGAGGTGTTATTATCCACTAAAAGTGTCTAATATTCATTATTAATATTATAATATTCATGTTCTTCATTATTCATAAACACAATTTTAGTGAATTTTATACTTTGAACATCATTTCACATCATGATTGCAATTCATTCTTAAAATTCACTATTACATGGTGCATTTTTGAACACCACATAAAATACACAATTGTATTTATTTTATTTTTATATTTTATTTTCAGATTTTTCATGCTATAAGTAACAATTAATTATTTTATAGAACTTGAATATTCTATTTTGAAGACCAAAAAAGTGGGTCTTGAACCAAGAACATTCTGGCGAAGTGAACTGGACAACAACCAAATAAAAGTATTATATCGGCCAAGATCCAAGCCCAATGATTCTAAAAATTGAAAATCAGATATAAAAAATCATTTTAATCATTTAATTAAACATTTTACCAAGATAATTTGGGTGTTTTAATTGTGTGTTTGTCAGCCCAAGTTGAAGATGAAATTCTAACCCAGATTCTGAGGCCCAGAAAAATTGACCACCATTTAAATCATATCACGAAAACCAGATACTATTCTGGGATTAAATTTACATTATGTCAGGGGACATCAGTATATTCATATTTTTATTCTATGGACCACCCAAATTCATCTAAATATATATTCTCTTTTAGACTCACCTATCCGAGGAATGCAAGTTGGATTGGATTTTTTGTCAAGGGTGGAAAACTCCACTCTCCCATAACTTTCCACCAACCTTGGCCTACCAATATTAATTTAGGAGACTTGGAATATTGGGGGATCAAACCAAGTATTCCAAGATTAAAATTTAAGGTAGTTTTTTTTTATTATTTAGGCATATTTGGTGCTTTGTTTCATTGTATTGTCATGCTGCAATTTTGTTTTCTTATGTTATTCTATCAATTTTAAGTTGCTCGAATCACATTAGCTTCTTTATAAAACATATTATTCTTATTATTATCACTTTATATTCTATTTATTAACAAAATGATACCATTTTATCAAGGTGTGAATTTATTCACACAAAAAAGAGGGAAATCCTTCACACAATGGTGGAGTGTTTTTTATTTCATTGATTTTAACCTCTTCAATTCCTCACTCATGAGTCTATATCCCCTTCAATTGAAATAATAATATCAATGGGATTCTAACCCAATTATGGGTTGATACAAGGGTGAATAAAGGATATGTATTGGATGCTATTTTTCAATACAATAATGTCTAATCACTTCTTTTAATTGATAATTTTGTTTGATTATCTTTAAACTCCTTTGTCCTTGTTGAATTTAAGGCCGCACACTTCAAGTGATAATACAAAAATTTTCCATGGAGTTCTCATAAATATGAGCCTCCAAGTGTATATGTGATTAGTATTAGGGTGTATATGTATTAAACTATTAAGTGATGATGTTTTTTTATCTTTTTAAATGAAACCATCCCAAATATAATAAATTGAAATAGTCAAAAAAGGAATGCATCCAATCCACCCTAAGTGATAACACAGAATCTACACATTATTTTAAATAGAATTCACTTAAGTATATTAGTGTTCACTTAATCCTATCTAAAATAAACCCAAAGTTGGACACTTCATATCCTAAAACAATCCATAGAATTTATGTGTCTGTAGTTTTCTTCTTAGGTATATGAGGAATTGACAACCCAAGCTACACTATAAGCGACCGAATAACCCTAAAAACTTGGTTAAATTTGGGAGAGACCAGTCCCATATCATTGAAGTTAAATAATTGTACATTGGAAACCTTTTTCATACCCTTGAAATCATGAACTTGGTGTACTTTTTCTCCACACTTATAGTAAACTACCATTCCCTTCAAGTATTTACCAAGGAGATTCTTTCCACAGTTATAAAATTTAAGAAAAACCTTCTTTCCCTTATTCCATTTATCCATATTTTCCTCTTACATCCTATTCTTATTTTGATTCTATTAAAATCCATAGGACTAAAATGATTATTTACATACCTTGTTAACACATGATATTATTTCCTCATATGATGAGGATACTTGGGATACTATCTTCCTTTGAAATGTCGGCTTAAGACCATATAAGATATGAGCCTTCTTACAATTTTCGTCACATGCATTGGTGTAGTTCTCATTCCTTATACTAGGTGACATTTATAATCAATTACATATACTATATTATCTCATAAGATTATGAACATTATATAACTCTAAACATGTTATAACACATAACATAAATTTATACATTGAAAATCCTAGAACCATATACTTTGGTTAATTTGGGATCATAAATCCTTCATTATTTCTTGTAAAGAAAATGTGAATTATCCTAATCATATCCCCCAGGAGTGTCAAACTAGGTGCATAGTAAGGCCTATTTTTGTGTACCGGGTTACCTCGAGTCAAGCCTGAGACACCTTTTTGGATTTGTTACTCCTAGGTACATATGTGCCAGAAACAAATCCACTAGTAGTATCTAGAAATGGATGTATTTTATAGGAATATACACATAACATATAACATACCGACATTATAGTATGTTCTTGTATTCTTATCCTCAATGTCTATCTTAGGGTTTTGTTCACTAAGCTACATTTTCGAAATCTAGTTTCTATATTTTCTACTAAACTTACTCTGATACCAACTGTAATGCGTGACCCAAGTAGCCCGAAGCTGGTGCATTGTTTTATTAAATTGGAATGATTACAAGGAATCAAATCCCAAAGGACCTAATAGTTTAGTATTCTTGTAAGGCCTGATTACATTCATGAAAAACATAATAAATTGTGAAAATAAAATATAACATGATACAATAAATTGAATCCTTGAATGATTCATAACCTTGGGAGAAGAAACAAAATAAAGGGGTGAGATCATATTCTCAGTAAGGGTAATAAATAAACATAAACACTAGGCATGGTGAAAAAAGTACACATTCCATTAAAAATATACTTGAACATAATATGGAAGGAATAAGAGCTGAATAAATAATTCCACAATTAAACATAATCATGGGTATTCTAATACTTTAATAACTACATGAAATATCAATTAATAGCTTCATAATGAAGGAATTCATAATACCAGACATCATAACTATACTGTCAAGGCCTTGTGCGAAGACCATAAATAACCATACTAGTAAGGCCTCATGCCAAGTCTCTAGTTTGTCTTGTGATACCTACTAATTCATAGAGGGTCTATAGCAGGCCTCACCCATTAATTACTAAGTCCAATGAATTAATCTGATCAAAGGGGTGAACATAATAAATATATACATCCATATTGAAATTATCATATTAAATTTAAATAACTTTCCACAATCATTAAACATAAACACAAACCATTCAGAGTAATATGGTGAATGGTATTGAGATAACACATACACCACAAAACTATTTAGAAACCCTTAAAAAAAATATTTTAGATAATTCCATAAGAGATAAACCTCCATGAAGTACAAGATTCAACAAAGGATGTTTAAATAGATAAAGACACTTTTAAATGATACCGTTGAAAAATTCTTGAGGAAATAATCATTAAACATTCCAATGTGTCCCATTCCACCTTGAAAATTTAAAATCCTAATCCCTTAGAATATAATGATAATAAAGAGAATATTGATATGATATACCAAATAGAGGTACATAAACCACATGAAACTAATATGTGGTGGACAAGGCATATACTTCATAAAAGTTAAAGTGAGATTCGAAAAATCTTTTTTTTATATTGGAAAGAAGAGTTCTTGTGAAAGAATCATTTATATTTTCATGAAATCATATAGTAAACATGTATATCCCAGAAAAGAAAAGGGAAGGAAATTGAAATTATATTTTAGATATAAATGTTGTCCCACTAAAGTGAAATCATGTAAAATAGTTTTTAAATAAGCTTTAGAAATAAAACATTTTAGTGCGGTTAAAGGAAAATATTAAAGAGATTTTAAAGCAGAAGGGTATGTTTTTTCTCAACAAACCATAAATGAACCAATATAATTTTTCATCATAAATTTTTTTATTTTTAAGATATAATTATGGGTTAAAAGAGATTATATAGTGCACTTGAAAATGGGTATGAATTCGAGAATTTCCATTGAATAGATCTTGTTAATCGGGAAGAATTAGGAAGGGAACCATTTTAAAACATATAATAACCATAAAATAAAGATGAAATTATATGAATATATGATTTTAGGACATAAAAATATAATATATAATATGTACACAAAAATGAATAATCATTACATTTTGGTAAGGATAGTAAAGGAATAACCCGAAGGAAAAAATGAAGGTTCAAGTGGAATCCCTTACCACTTGTAATCAATCGAATCACATGACCCAAAATAATAATAATAAAATGATACATTTAAAACCATTAAAATAAATAGATTAATGATATGATACATCAATGGCTAGTATAAATCCACCATACACATTAGATAGTGGTGAATAATGGAAATCTCACAAAAATAAAAGTGAGATGAGAAAACCCCTTACCTTATGTGTGAATGTATTCTGAACTTGATCTTAAAGTCCTGAATAATAAAATTAGATTCATTAATTAATAATACCATAACATTTTCTATATTTAATTTAGTTATTATATCTTTATTAATTTCATTTATATAGTTTTATATGGGTTAATAGATTCAATTTCTTCAATTGGGAGTGCGCATTTTCTTAGTTTTAATGATCAACTTTCTTGTATAAGAGTATGTCAGCTCATGTAAAATGGAAATTGAAATACAAAATTTATGATTTGAGTTATTATTGATCATATATAAGGTTAAATTATCAAATAAATACTTTTTTTTTATTTTGGGAGAGGATGGATCATTTGATAAAATTTTAATGATAAATTCTTGGATTAATTTGGTGGTTTTTCGATCACCACGAACTCATTTTGTTTTATAATTTAATAGAATGTGTAAAAAGTGATTCAAAAACATTAAATTGGATATATAAAATATATTATGATCTTTTTCAACAATAAAAATGGTTTCATGACTATAATTGAATATGGTAATAGAAATTGAAAACCCATCATCATAGAGTGTGATAATTTAACACATCTTAGACGGTGTTTTCATTTTTAGTATAAGAGGAGGTGGAAAGAGAGATTATGATGAAATATTCCATTATAAGAATATTATTCTAGTACTTTTATTGTAATATAATTATCATATAATTTTTATTAGGTTAGGTGATGAGAGAGAAACAATATAATGGAACTTATAAAAGAAATTGAAAGAAAAAGGAAGGGACGTTTACATCTTGATTACTCCTCCTTGAGAACCCCCTTAAGGCCTTCGATTATGAACTTTTTGGGAGAAAAAAGTCTTGGAAATGATTAAGGAGATTAGGAAGATTATTTGTCAGAAATATTGCAAGGCTCAAAGGTTGAGTGGTGTGAGAGGAATAGGGGGCGATGGGTGGTTTTTATAGTGGAGGAGAGAAGGGTTTTTCCATTATTTAATCATTATTTAATTATTTTGGATCAATAATATGAAAAGTATTGATTATTGAGACTAAAAATAGTAATAAGTTCATTTGAGTTTGAACCATGTGTGCCTACATCTGCCTTACATCACTTATGACTCAATAAATCATGTATTTAACATTTATTGTAAATTAATGTATTTTCATTAATCACAAAAAATTCAAGTATTTCAAAAAAATCCCAATAATTCACTCATACCATTTATCAATGTTTAGAATCCAAAAATTCACTCCATTTTATGAAAATAAATTTAAAAATATTATAAATTTAATTTTTTATTACAATTACCATTTACTAAAAAAATACAGTTTTTAAAATTATAACTGTTTTTATAATACCCTGAAAAATTAACTATGGTCTATTTAAATTATCCCAAAATCATAGGGGAAAATATATTGATTTATGAATACATTTTATGAATATTTAATAATATTTTTATTTTATAAATTAATTATAAAATTTTAATTAAATATTTATTTCTCACAAAAATACCAACACTTAATTATTAATATATAAAATATTCACTTCATTTATAAGGTGACTAAATTTTATTTATACTTAAATGGGTGGGGCTACTATTCATAAGGGTAAATTAATATTCATATGGATCATGTTACTATTCTTAAGGGTACATTACTATTCATAAGGGTCAGGTTACTATTCATTAAATATTATGTTAATTCTATCAGACTCTAAATATCTTAATGAACACAACTGTGTATATCCATTTTTTGAAATTAAAAAAATGGAAAAATTAATTTTAACATCTTGGTTATAACTATAAAAAAGTGTCATTTTGCGGTGACTCAGAGTTGTGTGCATATAAGCTATCAAATAAATTGAAATTATTTATGAGGAAACATACCATAAAATCTTGGGGGTGTCATAATAATTGTGAATATATTCATAACATAATTTAGTATTTATGATAATAATTATAATAGTCAATATATATTATAATCTATTGATAAAAAACGAATTTTTTATAAATAAAATACACAAATTCATATTAAAATATTCTTTTGCACAAACTAATACTGTAAAATAGTATTTTTTTAAATTAATTTGAAAGATATAAATTTAAATATAAGTATTATTAATTAAAAAACATAATTTTAAATTATTATTTTTCATAACTTAATGTATTTAAAATTATAAATCAAATTACTAGGGTGTTACATCTTCCTACTGAGTGGAACCCACTATCAACATAGGGTGAAGGTCCTCATGAAACCAGAGTATAACCCCCCACCAGCAAGGGTATGAGTCATCTAAGGTTACCTACAGAGTGGTAACCCCCTGACATACTAGGGTGAGGGTCCTCTATTTTGAGTTTGTGGCCCGTCGACTATGCATCATAATGGAGAGGCATGACTTGACTTGCATGGTTATTTCTGGGTATATGTGTGAGATGTTGGGCATCATTGATGGAATTTTGGAACTATTGGAGACTCATATTCTTGGGTTGGGCTATGTTATGGATATCCCCTTACTCTCTCATTTGAGATTCTTTTACTAAGTATATATATATATATATATTCTTCTATATACACACCTTGGATTTGATTACTCTCTTTATATAAGAGGTGAAGAAATGTGGTGCATGCCACTTGATTTCTGTGTTTAGATTCTTATGGTTGGATGAGTCTACTCTCCTACTATAGGTGATGAAGACTCGACACATAGTTCATCAACTCATTGTGTCGAGCCCCTTATTTTTGAATAAGGTTACTTCCACTCTAGGTTTGGGTTGTGATGATCTCTTTGATTGTATCTTGAATCTATTTCTTATTGTATCTCCCACTATGCCACCTTTATATTTTATGGTATCCCACTGGGTATTTATATACACACCCATGCATAGGATTTTCCCACACCTGTCATGTCTTATGCAGATGATAGACAGGTCGACATTGATTTTAGATGAGTTTAGGGATACCTGTTACATTAGAATGTGTACACTGGTTTCATATTGGAATTCATAAGTAGGGTTTTCTGAATAATTTACCTTTCTAGTTTTTTCAGGTTGGGACATATTTCTAGTTTGGTGTGTATTTTTTCCATTTACTATTTAGTTTGCACTATCGTACTCTTGTAGACCTTAGAGGTTTTGCATGCTTGGTTTACTTTCTAGATTTGTTTCATCTCTTAATCTTTTCCTCTACACTTCCACATTTATATGAATTTGTATTTGCATACAGGTACTTTGGAAAATGTCTCCCATTGTTAGTTATTCTTTCAACGCTTGTCGCTTCCCCTGGCCTATGGAGGCGGGCTTTGGGAAGTTGAGGCTTGATCCCCGACATGGGTTGGGTTGTGGAAATATCTTTATGAAAGGAATCAGAACCAACATAGTTTTATTCTACTTAATAGGACACATATTACCTTTTAAGGTCATGTGATGAGTACCAAACTATGTAGTTTAACACTATGCAGACATGGCGTTTAGGCGAAAGGTTCATAACCAATGTTTCTTGTGGGGACTTATCTAAAAGAGGATGCGGGAACCTATAAGGGATGTGGTATCCTAGGATAAATGTGAACATACTGGGAATGTTCCCTAAAGAATATTATGGTTGATTTAGGGTGCAGGGTTTTAACATAAATGATGCTTCATATGTATCCCATTTGGATTGGAATCAAAGTACATGTAGTTCAATTTTGTTGAGGACCAACTTCTATAGAGGCCCTATGAAGGTTTGTCTAGTAGGGTATATGGACCTTTGAGATGGATACATTGTTTTGATGACCCACACATATGGAGTCCCTCAAAATTGTCATAGGGAATGTGGTCCTTTTAGATGGATATATATATATTTAAAGACCCATGCCTACGGAGGCTTTCAAGGAAGGTGATAAAAAACATATTAAAGGGATCCTATACCAAAAAATGTATTGGATCATGTGTATTTCATGATGTTAATGAACCTATAAGACCACATGAGTTATACTCGGAGTGGGAAAAAAGAGGAAGTAAAATATCTGAAAAACCACCTGATCTCCTTCATCCGCTAGTGGACGAGTTTGAGGCAACATGAGAGAGAATGGGATATGATATGCCCCTCTCTTGTTTTTGTAACCAGGGTTGATGAAAGATAGGATAGGTATAACCTCCTATAAGAAATACTAGGGGTTTAATCCATGAGATATTACCTTTTCATGGTTTTAGAGATGATGAGAGAAGAATAAGGAACTGGACCTCATCAAAGGGAAAGGAAAGTGTCTCCATCACTGTCTGAAATAGAAGGGCCCATATTTTAGAGATGATGAGGGAATGAAAAGGAACTATCCCTCATGTATGAAACAAGGAAGTCTTTGAGACTACCCCTAATGTTGAGTTCCTTGTTACTAAGGGTATGAAGAACTATAAACACATCGAGGACCCTACCCCTCATGTAGGAAAAGTGTTAGAAAACTCTTTCTGAGGGAATTCATAACGAAATGGGAGACACATTGGTGTTTCTTTCACCATGATCATGAAAATATGGAGGCCTTGGTGGAGTTTTTTATTTGGTATTCCTCAGATGGGTGTTCAAAGAGAAGTGGTTCCCTTCCATTGATGAAATGATAAAAAGGGATAAAGGATGGATTGTGTAGGTGATTCATAGGCATAAAGAAGGTGGATTGAATATGTGAGGGTTGAGAGAGCTGAGGATTTCACACATAGGTGAGGGATGGCTTAGATGAAGGGTTCTTGTGTAGGGTCAACCTGGGTGAGCTAAAGTGATCCATGGGTAATGAAAAACCTGGGAAAAAATACTTGGGAAAGGCCTTGATCTATGTTACAAGGGCCTCCTAAGGTTTTTTTATATGACTGGCACTAAAGTCCTGAGCTTGAGAAGGGAAATTCTTCCTAGTGTGCTTGAATTAGGGGAGGTGTCTCACAGAAGTGTTTTGTGTTAAAAATACAAGGGAAAATATCATCATACCACCCCTCTTAATTCCACATTATTTTGAGGATTAAAAATTTACCTAAAATGTTTTGAGGACCCAAGTGAAGGACTAGGGTAAGTAGAACTTTGAGGATTCTAAGGGTTTTCTATTCATTTTGGGAACCATGAGGAGGATCTTGAATCATGGTGATTTAGAGGTTTTGTTAGGGAATACACCTAATGACCATATTTCTAGAACCACTAGGATTATCTAAAGTCACAGTAATTTATAATGAGAGGTGGGGGTTATATGTGTTGCAACCCAAAAATTCCTTTCCCAAGTATTTCTCCCATATAGGGGATCACCCAAGTGGTTCAAACAAGTGGGAGATTACTTGGGTTTAGGTCACATAGGTATTGCTCTCCCATATGTGGGTTTACCAGGAATGGGTTTTTTAGGTTTGGGTTTCCCAGGTATGGGTGACATAGGTATGGGTCTCCTTGGTAGTTCATATAGGTGGGGACCTCATCCACATATAGGGTTAAAAATCATAGTTCTCCCAAGTATGGATGGACTACTTGGGCTATTGAGTTGCACGACCAGAGCTTTCACCCTGCTTCACTGTCTAGGAGAACACATCTGTCATTTTAAAATTGGAGGTGAAGGGATCTATTTGTCTAACAGTTGGGGGACCTATATGAATGGACTAGCTTTAGATCCGTGTGAGAAGTGGATTGCATTAAGAGCTTTATGAGGGACTTGTGTGAAATGGGTTGCGTGAAAGGATTGTGTGAAGGCCTTTTGTGGGATCTCAAATTCTTTTATAAATTTTTTTAGACTTATAAAAACCATATTTATTGATCTGTAAGTTTGTTTGGGATAAATGACCAATAAAATCCAAGATTTTTAAGAGAAATATACCCCCCAATTGGTTGAATACACAAAAAGTTCCCAAAATACACCCAAAAATGAATTTTTAATGCCTTGAAACCTTTTTATCATCTATTTTAGGAATCCATGACATACACCTGGAGGGGGTATCTACACTAAGACATGAGCTTGAGAAGAATTTAAAAGGAATCCTAATCCATCATTATGAAATAGTCTTATGGAACATGGTAATGCAACCTGATTCTTATTTTGGCATGGAGACACATCTCAAATAAAACTCTACATTTGTTTCCTAAGTGAGGATAATATCACCGGTCGTGAAAACAAGTGAATGACATGAATTTTTAGATGTTGATAATATCCTAATTCTAGGGAGTTATTATGAGAATGATGGGATGAACTAAATAAACATGGAAGCAAATAAGTAGTCATAGCTATAATTTTTAATTTTAGAGGAATAGAATTGAGAAAACCGGGTTTATGATTTTGAGAATTTGGGACTTCAATCAATAGATCAAGGAGCTATGAGTTAATGCAGTTGTCCAAAAATCCATCTACCATGAAAATATTTGAGTAGTAGTGTAGCCATAGCTTGGATTATGATGAGAGGTTTCATGGATCATTTCCAATATAATACTCTAAATACCAAGTGTTATAAATTTATTAGTAAGGGATAATAGTCTTTGATAAAATAGTTTTATACATTTAATGATTTAATTAATCAATAATATTTATCGGAAATCAAGATAAAAGTATTAATCTGATAGTTTTTTTATTTTTGTAGAAAATGAAACATAATAAAAAAAATCACTACGATTTATATAGAATAAATTCAATGACTTCACCAGATTGAGTTTCAAAGAGTAATAAATGTGTTTGCACACAATATTACGATATAGTAAATTCAAAGTATTAGAGGAACCAATACCTATAGAGCCACCTCCAGAAGAAAGTTTGTGAAATATTCTTACAAGAGACTCATGTATGATGCATTTGATGTTTACATCATAATTCTATCGTCAACGTATGATGTGAGTTGGGGATAAAACATCAGGTCATGGATGATATTACATGTTGTCTAATCTCTAAGAAGGTTGTAAGGATAAATTAATTCTAGATATGAGTAACGTGATTTTGACAATGTATATTTATAAATTAAAAGATGAATCATGATCTTTAAATGAATCCATTTCATATATAATTTTCACCCAATTAATCCATTTTCATCAAATATTACAAAATTAACCGTATGAATAAAAAACATTTTTATATTTTAGATAAGGCTCACTAAGTTGATAAAAACTTAAAGAAAGTTTAATCTTAAGTTATTATGTTGAACATGTTAAAAGACAAGGAAAAAGGCCAATAGAAAGTGTGATTCCAAAGTAACCTTCTCAAAATCATTCAAATATCTAAGGTTGATTATCATATAGGATTCTATTCACATCACATTTCAGGAAATAATTCTATGGAAGATTAAATGCAATGAACTGAATTAAAGAGTAAATTAGTCACTTCATCATTAGGTATAATCATCAATTATAAGTAATATTTATGTTATAATTATTTGGTTTTTAATAAAATATTCCCTACACATATGTATATTTAAATAAAGTAATAGAGTAAGTAAACAAACAATATAAGAAGTAAGATGTGTTCTCCAAGAAACTGAGAATGGGTGATTCCTAATTTAATGAAGAGAAGCTCACAACTTCTAATTTCAAATTAAATGGTTCTAGTTGAACTTTTATTAAGTGTAACCAAAAAAATTAACTCATGTGAGCACTAGAAAAAAAGGATAAATTATTCCAGTTATGAAATGAATGTTTTTTATGATGTCTTATACTCAAATAATGTTTATAAATGCTTGAATCATTGAAAATAACTAATGAATATAAAATGTAAGACTCGAATATCCATTTTTGGAAAGTTAATTATTTTAAAGTAAAACTAAGTATTTTTCAAGGATGAAAACAAGATGGTTTTAGAATCTTTGTTGCTAAGTAACTTAGGTATTATCAACTCACTTACATACTTAATTTTAAACAAAAACACATTTAGAAATAAAGTAATGTCACAAGTATTTCAGAATTAGTTCAGCTAGAAAGCATGGACCACTCCAAGGTAAAGATAGTGGAAAATATACTTCCTAAGATTCTTTTAAGGGTTTTTTAGAAATTTAAAACTAAATTATGAAATATTGATAGTTTAAAGATATGATTTTCTTAAGGCCTGTGTGCCAAAGAATATCTTGACCAAGTATTCATCGATCAATATAATGTAGCCTAGAGTAATTATTAAATTCACATTACCTTAGAAACATAAAAACCATGATATTGGTAAATAGGAAAAATGATGAGTCTTACACACAAAAATTGATCAATAAAATTATAGCATGGATTAATTATTAAGCACACATTTTCTTATAAAAATAAGTGTCATGATGTTAGTTAAAGGAGAATCTATGTTGAAATTATTATGTATTGCAGAAACTTCCATTATTTTTCATGAAACACTTAGAAAATATCAGCATTATCCCATAAACATCTTCCAAATATTTTGAGAAATGAATGTCATATGATTTATAGTATGATATAAATATATTATTTCATAAAAACATGTGTTTAGATTCAAATCTTTTGTTATTGATATAAATAAACTTGCATCAAGAAAAACACAATGTGAATAAAATGTAATTATCCTAATGTTTTCTAAGGATATTCGAGAAATATCTATGATTGAAAAGTTATAGTTAAGTTCTAGACTATATTTCTATTAAAGTTTGTAGATATTTATTTGATATAGTCTAATCTAGATGGACTTATATTTTGTCAATGTAGAATATCTACAAATAGTTGGCATAGGAATAAATTCTATAGGAGCTCGTGGAAAAGAAATGATATAGAGACCCATAATGCGTAGGATGGATAAAACTATAGTAATGGTTTAACATTAACCATGGCTAGTAAAACTATATTAATTGAGAATAATTAATCCTATAATTAAGAATTGAATGGGAACACACTAATATTGACGAGATTAATTAAAATTAAATAATCGATTTTATGTATCAAAGTAAATGGGCTTATTATTTGGAATACTATGGTGGGTATTCTAGTGATACAATACATGAGTGGTATATGTGTGGTACCAATAAGGATCAATTGGTTATACCAAGTCATCATTCCTAAATCCATTAGAATTTTACTTTTCATAGTTATGTTCAATGATCATTTAATTTAGACATTAGATATCAAGACCACCAATATTAGAAGGCTCCTATACATTGAAACTAGAAAGGGTTAGTGACACTATAGAACTCCAATAAGGGGTCAAAGTTACTAAAATCTAGTTATGAATTAAATTAACCAACAATATCATAGAATATTTATTTGTAATGGATTTTTTCCATTTGTCTAAAAGAGGTTAGTGGGAGAACCACTATTTTCCTTGTAAAATATGTTTGATAGCATATAAAAAACAACTATTGGTCATATAATTAGTTAAAACTAGAATGAAAGTAACTCTCCAAAGATTGAATTGAAGTAGTAACTTAATTATAGGGAAAGATATATATCAAATTATATTTAATGGTTAATTTTATCTAGTCAATATTATAAATACTAACAAGGTATTGGAAAATAAAAGTTGTAATAATTTGAGAGAGAATTATTACAATTGTCACATTGCATAAATCTATCGAAGAAAACATGAATGGTGAATATGTTCAGATTAATGTGATAAGTAGAATTTCATATGATTCTTTGATAGATAAATCACATATGTTGTGCTATATAATAGATATGATAATTTCAACGTATAATTTATGGATGTAAAATATTAGTTATATCTTGGAGAACTGCACAAGAAGCAGTCAGAACTATCTAATTTTTCTTGAGAAATTAAAAATGATATATGCTTGGTACAAGGAAAGTAAGGAACACTATTTTTTGAGGAGACACAAAATATTATTCCTTTAGATCAATATAATCTAATATCATAGTAAGGATAAGGTAATGAGGATGATAATATCATTTAAGCATGTGGTATCCATATCTAAAAATACTAAGTACATTGCAGCTTTTGATGCATCTTAAAAAGTAGTTTATAACATGAAATGATTTTCTATAGTTCTAGGAATCACACTTAGGGAATAGAGTTTTATCATAATATAAATTATGATAATCATATCACTAGAACTAGCCAAGAGGTCTTGTTTTGACAGTAGAAAAAGGGGATATTATTTGGGATATGATCTCTTAAGGAGTATTACTCAAGGAGGTAATGTCACAGATAATAGAATATCCATATAGTGGAGACTTGGAAGGACCTTTAATAAATCAATAACTCAGTAGAAACACGATTTTATCATGTGAGATATAACAAGGTTAGTTAAAAAGTTGAATCCAGTACAAGTGGGAGTGTTGTAATAGTGGGCACCTGAGACCCAACTTAAACAATACTTTTTTATTAAAATATCATGTATACAATGATTTATATAGATTTTAAAATACCATAATAGTATTGATATTTCTATGTCCACTATTTTATATGGTAATGACTATAGATTATTTTTCATATCAAAAGGCTGTATCAGTTTCCATGCTATAATGAGAACCTTGAGATACCATGACGTTAATATTAAATATATGTCATTTAACTACTACAGTTTGTGTTTTATATGACAAAATAGTATCTATGGACTCTTGTCTCAAAACATTATTTGCAATGGAAGTCCGTATCTAATGAGGAATCAGAGAAAAATAACATCACAATTGAGTTTTTTTCAATAGAATGTCGCAAATACTTGTTTTGTACATTGGCTAATACACCAATCATAAATAATTTGTGAAATAAAGTAAATAAGAAACTGTGACAGGTCCATCAAAAATAACTAATTGCAATGAATAAATTGATCTATCATAATTACTAATTTTATGAAATAAAAAAATAAAAAAATGAAAGAAATATTTTTGGAATATTTAAAATAATTAGGAAAACTATAAAATATACTATTAATACATTATATCATATATAATATGTTTATCACCCAAAAATATAGAAAAATCATAAAATATCACACAACATAAATTAGTATTAGGAGGAGGAGGATCACTTGAAGTATCAGTTAGAGGAAACTCCATACCAATTCCACATGCAAGACATCACATATACTCCAATATCTAATCATCTCTCTGACATTATTTCTCATGTTACTCCCCCCTCTCTACATCTGCTATATCATATCATTCTGAGATCTCAACCTACCCTGAGATTGTTCAGCAGAAGATGACATCGATGAAGACACTCCATAAGCTCCATTTTATCTCATTGATGACATCAAAGAAGTACCATAATAACTTGTAGGTGTCATTCGAGAACCAATACTGATCACCCGACCTTTCCCGACACCATGAAAAGTCCCCTATATCCAGGACCCTCATCAAAACCCAAATCACCAGTGGCATAAAATTTTCACTTGTATTGAATCTATTATGAATGAGAAGTCACTACCTCATATGTTTCCCTCAAATATAATTAGAAATTAGAATAATAATAAAATTAATGTTAGTGAAATTTTCAAAAAATTACTGACCACAATATAGTGTTGTTAGTCTCTTATAAGTTATCATGTATGGGTATCAATATACATATTATTATAAAATTTAAACTCTATAATATAGGGTTAATTAGAGGCTTATATAATATTAAAAAAAAATATTTAAAGTATATATACATTAATAAATAATATCACTTAACATATGTCGTCGATGTATGCCAAATGTATGACTTATGGCCCTATGTGTGACTTCATGCCTCCCCTGGATCTAACATCCAAATGTTTGACTCCTCCTAAAAGTCTTTATTATCTAGTAATAGAAAAATCCATCACATAATTGAGTTGAGATATTTTCCAGTCGATGGGAGATACAAGACTGGTAAAAAATAGTAGAATAAGTATTATCTATAGATCACTTTTTAAGGTTGTGTAGAAATGGAAAAATGATCACATATACAAATATCCGATGCTACAAAAATAGGATCTCTTAGGTTATCATCAATCAAAGATCATAAATTCTACAAGACAATTAAAAACAATATGTCTGTAATTAAATAAATTTCAAAAATTATATATTGTTTATTACATACAATTCATTGTTTGGACATCTGATGATGAACATCAATGGGAACCTAATCCCATGAGACCTATGGCTCAAAAAAATAATATCTTAGAACTTCATTGGCCTTCCCAATTACAAAATGTAAAAAACTATGAAAATAAAAACAAATAATATGAATATTATTTTCAAATTGAATACAAAAACATAATATAAAATAAACATCTTAAACAATTAAACAATCCTCCCTAAGTAAGGATCAAAATCAAGAGATGGGCGTATCTATGAAATAAGGTTCATATTCATCAATAAAGTAAGACCCCAAATCATCCTAATAGGTACAAAATATCATGGAATATATGAATCATGATTATCATCAGAAATTCTGACATCATTGAGAGAACAAAATAGATCTCCATGAGAATATCCACCATCTAAAACAAATAATATTACCCGTAAAAAAATATTAATAAAAATATCAAATATAAAAAACTAATAAATACTATAATATAATAATATTACTTGTAATAAATTTTAAATAAAAATATCAAATGTATAAAACTAATAAATACTAGAATATAGAAATTTCCTATAAATAAATATGTGAAAATAATAATTTAACCTATAAATATTTGAGAATATCGATATAAAATATAAAAACTAATAAATACCATGAAAAATATAATATTCCTACCCATAAATTATTGTTAATACAAATTTAAAATATAGAAAACTAATAATTATTAGAATCAGTGTTGGAATAGAATAGATGTTCAAGTCCAACAATATGAAATAAACAATCTTACTTATAAATAATTTCTAATACACATTTAAAATGTAAAAAAATAACAAATACCTAAATATAATACATCAATCATCATATTCTTCATCATTTTTATTGAATAATTTTTTTTTCAACCTCATATTTAGAATCTTTATCTTCTATACGACTTTCAGTTTCATCATCCCTTATTACCTCATCAACATTATCAATATCATCTTCCCTTAAATAGGGGGGGGGGGGTTCATCATTGATATTTACATCTCATCAGGTAAGAGATATATCTGGGATGTTTATTGAAAAATTTAAATATGTTTCACTTCAATAGAACCATTTTCATTTTCAATAAACTGATTATCAAGTAATTTTATTTTTATTAAACTCCACCTGTCTTCAAATCTCTCGAACAATTATAGTAATTAACATAATAAACTTGATATTCATTATTTTCCAAAATAAATGGTTCATTTGATTCAAGAATATTGTTATATTTAATATCAATGAATCCATGTCATGGATGAACTCAAAACCCATGATCAATATCAAAGAAATGACATTTAAAAATTATTACATAATTTGATTCGAGATAACATAACTCAATTATTTCATCTGACATACCATAAAAGTAAAATTCACTTTCTTTATGAAGATATCCTTTCAAATAAACACTTATATTCATTTATTTTTTGAGTCACCATATATGCATGTATGAAAAAAATCCATTAACCACATACCTATTATAAGATTTTACCTATCTTCATAGAGGGTTTTTGAGCACACATAGTCGACTATCAATTTTATTTTCATATTGTGTTTCTTGTAAAAACTGAAAATTATTTATAATAGATATCCTTAGAAAATGGAATTATTATTCCATCAAAAGAAACTTCACATACCATTCTTTGAAACCAATATGGTAAATTTTGGTGACAACATTATTCAAGAGTGGTAGATGTAATTGGTATTTTTTTGATATCGCCAACAAATAGTCTACACAAAATTATTATTAAAAAATTAATCTATTTTAAAAATTTAATTAAATAAAAAAAATATTACTTACTTCACAAATTTTATCATTTCTTTACTATTTTCTAGAATATATGTATGAGCTCTTTAAATTTTTTTATTTTATATCCATTATTCACGATAACCATCAAAACCAAGCTCGAGCTAATTAAAACCTGAAAATTGATGGTCTATGATATCATCAAAATATTTCTCATTATAATCAATATAGTAATGTTTTGTAAGATATTCTAATTATAAATAATAAGCACAAAAGTTTTAAATTTCCTTTTGAATGTATGATTCTGTAATTGACCCTTCAACAGAGGATTTGTTACATATTTTATTATTTAACCTTCTCATACATCTATAAAATGGGTATATCGATTATAATTGTACCTACCCTCTATATCTATATTCATATAACCATTGAAATATTTAACGTTCTATTGAGTCAAATAATCATAAAGAGAATATTTTCTATGATTTATATAAAATTAAAACAACATCCATTTATAGAATACTCAATGCGTCAAAATTATTTGTCTCCACCCAAATATATCAAATGAAATATGATATTTCAATCAACATGTCCCAAATTGATGAATTAAATTGCCCTATAAAACCAACATGAAGTAATCTTTGCATTATGAAATGAAATTCATGACTTTTTAAATTAGTTAAATTCCCATTTATGAAACAATGAGACAAATTATAAGCATAACCATATGGGAACCTAAAATATCTAATCTATTTATTTAATAATAATCAAATTTCTGTATAAAGTTTATAAGCTAATTTTAGATTTATTAAATTATGCGATTTTTCATCTTCAAATATTCATGTTATGAGCATCTATATATTTGGGAAAGATCTAACTATGATCTTTGATCTTACTAGGTGTGTCCAACAAGTTATTTAATATGTTATCAAAAAATTTCTTCTCAATATGAATTATATCTAATACATAACGAAACAAAAAATTAGTGCAATTTGAAATGTTCCAAAAAATACTTAGCTTTATCCAATTATGATCTATCCCAAACCACTAATTTTTTATTCATTTATAGTTGTTCCAAAAGTAACATGAGGTAATGTAGAGATGATATATTTTACCTAAATACCTAAGTTCACTGATGAAGGTTCATCTCTTTCAATTATAACTTTTGTTAAATTATTTTCGTTCCATCATAAAGGGTGATCCACAGGAAGAAATATCAGATGGAAGTAAAAATAACTAGTATTTCTCCCATTACCAAGCATAAACAATTTATTCTTATCCATGTAGAACAAGCATGATTTTAGACCATGTATACTCCATACAGATAATATGCCACACATTTTAAAGTCACTGATCATCCACATTAATATAGCCTTCAATGTAAAATCATGATATGAAACTATATCAAATATAGTCACACTATTGTATCATAATGAAAATAACCCATCAATTAGTGGCTTCAAATAAAATTCAATATTCTTCTTTGGATATCTTGTAAATAATAAAGCCAAATATATATATGATTATTTTATCAACATTCAAGGAGGAAAGTTGTACGGAGTAATGAAAATAGTCCAAAAAGAGTATTCGCTGTCGTAAGGACCAAATAGAGAAAAACTATCATTAGAAAGATCCAACTATATATTATGAGGTTATGAAGAAAATGTAGGATGTATCTGATCAAATTTTTTTCATGAATCACCATCACATGGATGATTTAATATTTTACTAATAGAAATATTTGATTTATTCCATGTCAACAATTAATATGTGTTTTGAGACATAAATAAGATTTGTAAATAGGAAGTAATTAGAAAATACCTCAATAGTTTGACAGGAAATCTGGACATTACTTATTGTGTCACTTTATTCCTCAGTTATCCATATGTTATAAAATTAACTAATGATTCATAATCATTATAATATAATATTTATTCATTTAAACATGTGTGAATCTTATGATAACAAAGACCCAAAATATGGACCAACACTTAATTTCATAGAAACTTACAGGTAAGGAATTTCTTCTAGGAAACAAAAATTTAACTAAAGATAAAATATGATCACAAAAAATATTTAACATTCCAAAATATTAGCTATACATTTTTGTAACTACTTCACGTTTACTCATTTGGAATCCTAGATATAAGTCCACCTATGTAGATTTCTACAAATTATAAAATTGAGATTGTTTTGATTCAGGATTTGGAATATCATTATGAGTTTTTTCTTGAATAGACTAGTCAATTTCCTTTCATAATAAATTCTAAAATGATTTTTCTATAACAAAAAAAATTGTATTGTCTACTGAATTATGTTCACCATGTTGATACCAAAAAATATAATCTTTTCAAAAACCAAAATTTAGTAGATTAAGTCCAACATTTTCAAATGTCTCGAATCTTCTAAGATTACATTTATTATATGAACATTTAATTGTTCCTTAAGAAAAAAATTATAAATTTGATAATTCAAATGATATAATTGTTTTAACACCCTCATTGTAGACAAGATTTATACCATATACATTAAGATTTTTTGAAGATTTATCCATTCATGACCGTTTAATAGAAAGTATGTCTACTTCTTGAATCCATAGTTATTTAAAAGCAACATAAATTAAAAAATTATTACTCATTTTTACTAATTGAAAATTATTATTATATTTTAACACCTTATAATATTATATCACATGCATGATTTTTTTTTCTGAAAATAATGGAATATCTCTTGAATAATGTCACATATGGGAAATATAAGACCATAGTTAGGTCTAGGATATGGGGTTTATCCTAGGCATGAAATAACACTTATGTGTGTCGAGTGTATGGTTAAATTTCATGTGAAGGTAATTCATTTAATATTTTTGTTACACTTTTTTATAAAAAAATATATGTATATCTAAAACCATGCATCTTATGAAAAATCAAAGACCATCATTAGGTCTAGAATGCAGAGTTTATCATATAAGGGATTTAAGAATTATGCGTATTGGGAGTTTGGTAACATCACACATGATGGTAATTCATTTAATATTTATATTTTAAAAAAATGAAGTATCTCTATAATAGTGTATCATATCAGAAATATGAGACCACAATTAGGTTGGGGATTGTTGGTTTACCATAAGTAAGACATAACAATTTTTGTGCATTGGGTATTTGGTAACATCACACGTGCGAGAAACCTTTTTAATATTTTATTAGTATATATATATATATATTTACAAAATTTATACTAATTATTAATACTAATTATTTTAATTAATACAACATTTGTAAGAATTATTGTGAAATTCTAATAGTCATTGTTTTTATATTTTTTCAAGGTATAACAAAATTTTTAGTATTTATCAAAAATATTTTTTAATGTTTACCTAGTGATAAAATTTTTATTAAGTAATACTAATTATTTATTATTTACAATTTAATTTAAAATAAATAGTACTAATTTTTAACAATTACTAGTATTTCATATTTCTTCTTTTACAACATATTACAAATTATTTTAATTTCCTCAAATTTTGAAATTATTAATAATTTTTTGTAATTAACACTAATATTTTCTATTTATTAATAATATTGACTAATTAATTATTAATTATTATAAATTATTTAATTATTATTACTAATTATTGAAATTATTGAAATTATTATATCATTTTTAATAATATATATATATATATATATATCACAATTTCTTAATTAATATAAATACATCAGATTTATTGTGACTCTTATTTAAAAAAAATATGCATATCAAATCTGTATAATCACACACACATAGATATATATATATATATATAACCTTACATGATATATATATATATATATATATATATGAAAAACCTTAATTTTTTTAAATGTTTATATATGTATATTCATAAGGTAATATATATATAAAGATTTCTTAATTAATAGAAATACATCAAATATGTTCTAACACTTTCTCTTTAAAAAATATACCTATCAAATCTATACATACATACATACAAACATACATACAAACACATATATATAAAATCTTACATGTTTTATTAAAAATATCTATATATGTATATATTCACTTGCTAATATATATATATATATTTACCCACACACACATATATCCAAATATTTACAAAAAAATATTCAAATTAATTATAAAAAATTATAATCAATCCTAATATAACAATCAAACATCATTTAATATCTCTTCCAAAATTAAAGTATTATTACAATTCATCCAAAACGATATCAACATAAAAATGAAATACAATTAACCAATTAAATAGATTTATATACACTATGTCAATATCAGATATTCCTAAATAATTTTCATAATAAACATATTTATAATAATAACCTCAAATAATATATGTGCATTAACTTAAAATATCCATTAGAAAAGTATGTTAAATCTAAAAATTAAAAAATGATAAAATACCTAAAAATTAATTGAAATAACTCATTTGAACCTGATAACACACAAATAGGGAATACAATTTTTTCAACAACCCTAAATACCATATAAACCACAAAAATTGGATAAATTTATTATCCTAGGGCTTTCCCAAACTAAATCATGTACGATAAAATGAAAAAGGTGCAAAAAGATCGAAAGTAGAGACAAGGGGAATCTATACAAAAAAATTCAAACCTGAATCTAAAAAATTCGACTTTAACAGTGTTTTTTGGGTGGAGGATACCCATCATGTGTCATGTACTATTCGGAGGAAGAAGAAAACCCTAAGGGAGAGGAAGAAGGGAGGTCATAGGTTTTAACTTATTATTAATTGTGAGGGGTTTATTGCAACATAATTAACTTCATGGAAAAAAGTATTTCACCAAAATTATTTTTGATGTAAAATAATTTCCATTGAAAATAATTTATACACAAGGAATATTAGAGATGAAATTCTGCATCCATCACTATTAGTTGTCGTAATATATTTTTGCGCAAGGCAGAGGGCATTCTCGCCAATAGTATTTGCGATAGAACATTTTTTCCATCACAAAATGATGACTTTTTGTGATGGAATAAATGTTTTGTTCGAAATAATTCCCATCTAGGGACTGTTTTTCATATCCCTATTACAACCTAAGATGGGAGGGTTGAATCAAGTTGTCAAATTTTTCTTTTAAAGTGATAGATCTTATTTCTATATTCGTAGAAACTTGTTAAACCTGTTTAATGGAATCATGCAATAATCAAATAATCACATGCTGAGAGACAAATAAACATTTTTACTTAGTTCACCACTAAATACTAGTCTATGGATAATATGATGACAATGTGTTGGTGAAAACTAAATCTACTAATCTTCACTAGTTGTGGAATTTAGACATTCATGCACAGTCACTCTATGCCAAACATAGTCCCTTTACAAGATTTTCAGGACATCACACTACCTCCCTCAGAACACTTATATCAAATCCCCTAGTCTTAATCAGTTTAAAAACATGAGGGTCTCTTCAGTATATTTTCATTTAAGTCTTTGTCCCTGACTAGTATGAGACTCTTCCTACACCATAGTCCTGAGTTGATGTACTTGAAAGTGCAGTTCACTTAAACCAGATGTACAATGCTACTATTAATGAATCTCCCAACATATATGAAAATCCCATTATGTTTCAAAGAAATACCAGCCTTCATAAACCCACACACTTTTGTGAATCTACTAACCTTTTTTTAGCTCAAAACATTCACAGATTACACAGCCTTCACAGAACTCACTAGCTTCGCCGAACAAACTGCCTTCAATAAGCTCACTACCTTCATGGAACACTAAGTCTTCAGAAATCCCACATAACTCAAAATCATTAGAATTAATTAATACTTAACCAGAATTTTTTTGATGATCAATATCACATATAATTCTATATTAAAAAATCTCATTTCCTTCTCAAAATCAGAGATATTCATCCTTTTCAACAATTCCTTTTTGTGTAAAGTGAAGTTGGTTTGGCCGCCTATTTATGTGCACAACCATTCATTAAGATCACATCTTACCAATGGAATTTTAGCAAATATCTTCATTCACACTCTTAAAGCTCCTATATTTGTGAAACATTAGTGAAATTTAACCCATTCATGAAGCTTCTCATTATCTCAAAGATCACCATCTTCCCATCATGCATTCACAAAGCTCCATACATTCACGATGCTCAACATTTTTCGTAACCCAGTATTTAAAAAACCTAATCATCATGAAAATCATTCCTTTACCATATTTGAGAAGAGAAAAGCCCAAAAAACCTCCTTTCGTAAAGAATTATCCTTTTGATGTTGAGCCCAAAAATTTGGCACACACTGGGAAATGAAGCCACCCTCAACACTGTAGCCATATTTTACTATAAAAATACTTGAAATGAAACTCCCTAATCAACCCCATGTGGATTGAAAAAAAAACACAAACTAGAAACTATTTCCAGCTGTGAAAGGCCTTATTTCCAACATATTTATGATGGGTTAATTTCCCATTACAATTTACTTGTCGCAAATAGCCTATTTTCTAGTAGTGTATGGTCTATATACATCATTCTAATTGGACATTGATGATGTATGAATATCAGGATTTGGGGACTCATATGTATTGATACTTCTTCTCATGAAGCTCTAACTTGGTGGTCTTGAGTAGATGAGATAATGAGGACTGACCCACCAATAATAATACCACATGTTTCAGGTGTCACTAGTTGTTCTTATTTGAGAACACATGAAATGGTCTCTTTACTTGAGATTATTATCATTGAATACCATTTTATAATTTACATTGATTCAAGGAAAAAACTATGGAATTGAATTTCTATCGAGGTAGATTGCATTGGGAGTTTAATTGGTGGTATTACATTGATTGAATAATCCAGAAAGATTTTTTCACTTCCAATAGGAAGATATATATTAGACATAGTTGATCGGGATGGTAGTACCTTCACTAAATCCATGGCCATGGTAGAAAAAGGAATGCCCATCTTGTAATTTCAAAGAACAATAAATCAAGAAAGGATGGTGAAACAAGTGTGCATCCTGCTTTATGAGATAATGTGAGACAAAGAGATTATATTAAATGACGTGTGTTTGTCGGAAAGGTAGTCATTTCCATGACTTTTTCTTATCTCTATAGGGGACATTATGGGTTTCTAGACTCTACCCCTAGTCTATAAATTACATCGATTGATATAGAGAAAATGTTCTATAGCTTCACACACTAATCATATTCAAATGTTTGGAATAATCTAGTGAATATGAGTTTAGGACATGAAGGTCCCCACCATAGGGTCCAAGATATTTCCGAAGATATACAATAAAAAAGTAATAAATAAATTCATTATTATTCAGTTATATAATAATTAGAACTAAATTTATTTATTTAATGTATTTATAAGTATTAAAGTAAATAAAGGAGTATATTATTCGAACTAATATAATTATAATATTAAAGTTTAATTTAATATTTGTGGTAATATAGATTCGAGTTAATGGATTGATTTTATCGTGTAATATATTTATTAAATTACAAGTAAGTGATAAAAATATAAATGATATTTATAACTCAGTAAAATATTTATAAAATGTCATTTATAACTTCTTGAGTGGGTTATAAATGATCAAGGGTGGGGATCCAATTCTGGGTATTTTTATATCTACATTATATAAGTGAAGATAGGCACTCATTCCATTTAATATTCATCACACAACATATAATAAATTCTATATCTTATCCCTATTCCTAGAGAGAGAAGAAAACAATCCAATATTTTGATCAAATTTTTTTTCCTTAGGGATTGATGGATCATCGATGTGGTTGTGACATGTAGACCTAGGTGCCACTCAAGGGTACCTCGAAGTCAGTTGGCCACATGGACTCAAGTGTGCCTACATGTACACCATAGGCTTCTGACTATTAGCAAGGGCCTAGGGTTTGGCCATGGAGAGACTATTCCCTCATGTTAGAGTGGAGCACAATGGATAAGTAATAATAGATCAAAAGAAAAATAATTTGTAAATAGCTGGCACAAGAAAATCACTATAACAACATGACTAGTAACCCATCATATCGAAAGCATACATAAACATCGAAGAAAAAAATAGTAATCCAAAGTCAAAAATTGAATCATATACGAAAGTTAATGATAATGTATTTCTTGTATCTAAAAAAATAAAAACATGTATACATGACCAAAGGCATTAAATGCTATAAAAAAATGAAAAAGATGCCAAAAAATATATAGCATCCTGATCACTGTCCTGGTCATCTGCTACCAAGGTCGATCCTAAAGAAACTAATCAAGATTAGGTGTCCAAAGTGGGAAGATTCCATTTGTCTACACTTACATTCATATAATCTACCCAGGTACAAATGGAGGCCCATATAGTGTGTGAGATAAATCTCGGTAGACCACCACCAATGGCGTCTATACCATACAATATGTGTATATAAACTAGAAGAATATGCAGGTATATTTAAATTCAAATTGTTATATAAATGTATATATACCAATACCTTCTTCAGACTCATCTGGTGTCTGAACATGTAATTATTTCATTAATTATTTAATTTGAGTTCATTTTATATAAATAAGTCATGTGAGATATAACAAAACTAACAATTTATCATGATAATAATGATAATAAAGGATCCAAGGTGTAAAAAGGCATCACATAATGATGATAATGATAAGAAGATCCAAGGTAATAACCAAGGTATCCTATGATGATGATAGTAAGAGGATCCAAGATAATAATCAAGGCAACCTTGACCTCATGGGTCTGGACAACTCAGTAATAACATGTATCCTAGCTGTAAGGTGTCTAAGAATAATCTAAGGGGTATCAACCAAGGTATTCTACTGAAAACAGTATAATCGAGTCCAGGGATATCATCCAAGGTAAAATAGGCTAAGCATGATTGGGCCCAATGGGGTGTATCCATGGCGCCATGTTTTCAAATAAATCAGTTAGGATCTAAGGATTATATCCAAGGCGTCCTAATATCTTAAAGATAGTGAAGGGATCCTATAGTGTCATTCTAGGCATCCTCTATTAGACAAGGACCATGTATCAAGGTGGGTATCTTCCTCAGAAATAAAATCCTTGAATCTCAACTGTGCCATCTATGTTATCAAGGAATCCCATCAAGAATACAAGTCATAGATCAAGTCTTAACACTCTTATAAAGATGAAAATATCCATATACAATAGGCACCATATATATAATTCATTATTTAATTTATGGCATGTAATAGTCATTCTATTTAATAATTTAGAAGGTTCATTCCATTTCCTTTTATACTAGGTGAAAAGGATAAACATGACATGAAACAATTTATTACTTTAATCATATAATCATTTATTAGGCTCATTCCATTACCTTTCATAATCATGATAAGGTAGGATATGGACATTTAAAAAATTACCATTCGATTATAATTAAATAGGAAATGTGATATTTTTAGATATACATTCCAATTAAAATATTACCAGTCATTTATTAATTTGGAACACTTAACATAGAAGGGCCGAGTGGAAAATACAAAAGTTTAAGAAATTTCCATTCATTCATTTAATTAAATCATTTACCCTAGAAGGTCCAAGTGATAACACACTCGAATGGTGGAACAGACAGTCATAACAAACCATTTAATGCATAATAAATAGCATGCACAACATAGGGTGTAAGGTGTTGAGGAAATAACCTCCAACTATGATGAAAATTTATAGAAGTGGATCTATAATACGATCATGATGATTATAATAATGGAGTGTAAATTAAAAAGGAAAAGGTCAATGAAATCAGCATGCACACAATAACGACAGTTTATAAAATGGCGAGACTTGAGGGATGAGCCATAGACCAAATACTGTATACCCACAGAACGATCCTCATAAAATATTGCCCCTTATTTTGGATCAAATTAAGAGAAAATGGAAGAAAAAATCAATGAAATGAAAATAGGTCATATGATACTCCATCTAAATAACACTGTTGAGGAGAAGAAAAATAATGAATGTCACAACATGAATATATATCTTACCAACACACATCTAATGAGACCGACCAGGGAATATTTAGAGTCCAGATCGTAGAGACCTATAAGAACATATGTATTTTCTTCCTTGGGTGCCTCTACACGAGATAAGAGAGAATATTTATGGGTTTATATCAAAAATAGAGTCCATGCCTCCTATTTTTAGAACTAATGTTAGGCATTTACATGGAATGTAAATGGTTAACACATCATGTAAATCTTGTAGTCATCCTCTATAGGAAAAATCCTTTATGCATTGTGAGTTGGACATCCTAGGAAATTACATGTAATGTATTGAATACACATCATGTTTTAAAATTAAACAAAATTTAATTAGTCTGAAGATAATCTACAACCCTCCTGCCCATTCAATTCCAAAACCACCCAATTGGCCCATGACCTGACTTTAGGGTCTAATCCAAAAAGATAACTTTTTAAGATCTTAAAGAAAAAATTATAAGGATTCATATCTAATGGAAAACCAAGATCTTATAGTATTTTCCCTTAAAGGAAATCATCCACGAGTTCAACATCCAATGGTAGTGATACACTGTCTGAGAACAACTCCATCCACTGAGCTTGTATGTAGGCCTCCCTCTCCCAAGTATCATCTTATACATGTCCGTATTTCCATAGAACCCATACTAAAGGGATATAAAAACCTCATAGATACTTCATTCCCCACTAAATGATGCATTTAGGATACTCCTAAAACTAAGCATCAACATCTAACTAAACCTCCTTCGTATCAAAAGCATGTGATAGGTTTACATGAAAATAATAAAGCTTTGAAACATGGTAGACATCGTGTGTGGAACAATACCTGTAATATAGAAGAAACTAATAAGATAACATACCAAATTTTTCTATAATCTAAAATGGACTGAAATAACATGGATATAACTTCCTTTGACTATGTATCCATATATTCCCAAGCTTTCACATGATCCTCAGCCTGATTGGTGAGGACACAACAAGTGAATCCAAGAGACCCGAGATCCAATATGGGTGGAGATATATTTCTAGGTTACTATATAAGTACTGTATCAGGTATGGTTTGGTACTATATTAGCTACAAATATTAATCCATCTAGGCCTTTGGTCCACTAGTTTGGTCCTCGGGTCTTGCAAGGCTTTTGGGCCACCCAAGGTTTGGAATCCCTCCCTTTTATTACATAACTTTTCATTGCATTTTCCAAATAGAGGATCTTTAATGTTAGTGTCTTGGATATAAGGATAATAAAACATGAAAACCTAAAACATTATTATCATACACTTGTAATGATTCATCATAGGTTCATACTAATTATAATTACTACATATCATAACCTTGAGACATACATCAAATTAAAGTTTGGGAAGAAGGTCCAGTAAGGAAAGCAAGTGAAACAATTTACATGTGGACTTGAGTGATACCATAATAACATGTAGATAAAAAGGCATATAAAGATAATAACATGAAATATATGTTTAAAATTTGGTTACAACATTTAATTTAGACATTCAAGAACATATCACCAAGGTCCAACCCCAAAATGTCATAAAAATTACCAAGGTTATTAACCAAGGTATCATAAAACTTGTCATCTCCGGAGATTAAATTCTTTACCCAATGCATTGAAGAACTATCAGATCTCACCATTAATATACCTTTAGTTTAATGTGATACACATATATCATAATAAAAAATTTCTTAAATAACCCAAATAGAATAAAAGAATTGGGTTTCTTATCAAAATCATGACATTTTAAAAAGTGCTTTAAAACAAGATCATTAGGCCATTTATAACCCATGGAAAGGGAATGAGGGTTCCATGTATTTAAATTACAAAATAAAATATAAAATATTTATGTATTTATGAATACACCATTAAATTACATAGGTTTGGTTATTCACATAAATAAAATAAAAAAATTTCATGAGAAAAAAGAGAGAGATTTTGAGACGAAACTTCGGAAGCATAACAGCTATATAACATTGTTTTAGAAAACATTAAAAAGAGAGGGAAAAGGTCACCCAATCATAAATGACTAATAATAATGTATAGTGACATAGTAAAAAATAAATAATATCATGGTACAAATATTTTAAGGACATACCACATGAAAACTAAACTTGAAAGAAAAGAGAAGAAGCCATTTCTTTTACGAAAATTCGACAGGCTAACAATGTCACTTAAAAATTCAGAAAATTAGTTGATGAGAGTGGAAATGGTATCTAATCATTTTCAAATAAAAATTAAATTAATAAGTATAAATAATAACATAACCCCATAATAAAATGGAAAATATAAGTCATAACATAAATGAAGTTATGACTAAAAGAGGAGGGTGAAAGGTTCCCTTACCTTGAAGAGTAACTTTAAAAAATCAATGGTTGGGACCCTGGGGATCTTGAGGGAACCTTGGGAGGACTCCTTGGGAGGAATACTTGGAAGGTAAACAGACCATATCTTTGTTGAGAAGGAATTTGGAATGAAAGGAATGAAGGAATGGGTTGTATTTATAACAAAAGTGAGGGAATATATTTTTTAATTTCCAAGGGACACCTCATTAGTGGTATTTACAAAACCATGGGATTTACCAAAGTATTTTCCCATGGTATTGGTCACTTGGGACACCTCATAATATATCGTACTAAACACAAGTCTTCCAGAATTATTACATCATTAATGATGTCATTAAACACACAGAAACTCAAAACTGTATTCTTACTATTCACCGAAAAACAAAACATTTTATAAAAATCTCATAAATTCACCCTAAACTAATATCGATGATTTGAATTCAAAAATTAACTCCATTTTATGAATATAATTGTCTAATTATGATATATTTAATTTTTAAGTAAAAACACTATTTACTCCAAAAAAACTCATACTTAACTAATAATTTCTAAAATAGTTATTTAGTTATACCATTATATCACTTCACCATTAAGGAAGCCTAAATTATATTTATAATTTATTATGCAAGGTTACTATTCCATTGGTCACATTACTATTCGTGAGGGAAATATTACTATTCATAATTTACTATTCACTAAAAATTGTGTTGATCTTATTAGAATATAAATTTCTTAATGATTCAAATTGTAAAATACAATTTATTGAAAATAATTCCACAATATTAATTATTTTAAGTATAAGATATATTTTTAAATACCCTTTTTCCAATATTCATCAATCATATTGAACTTCTATAAATTCATCCTATATTTATCTGGACATTTGAAATTCACAAATTTTACAATAATAAAAAATAAATTTTTTATTTATTCAAAAGGATTACACAAAATAACTAAGGCCTCATTAAATAGCCCTTATAAGACCTACATAGGACCTAATAATAAGGTGTGCAATGGTGATAGAATCTTGGGGTGACTCAGACAAAATTTCTAGAGTGGTGATTTTTCTCAACTTGAACTTCTCTCATAAATGATTCCATTCAAACATAATGTATTAGAGTTTGGATTAGGCTTGGTCCAGATAAAATATCAATGAATCTCCCTCTTTCCCAAGCTTTGATAGATGGGATTCGTATGGCCCGAGTCTACTGTCTTCTTTCTATATTAATTAACCATGAGCATTGGTATTTATAAACAATAATCATAATGTTAAGAGTATAGTTTCTAATTTTTATTTGTCATACAGCAGTCGAAACCCAAAATTCTCATTTTAATTATAGTCACTTCATTCATTAAAGGATATAGTTTTGTTGAGTATAAAATAAAATAACACACATAATTAGAAAACCAATATTATTCAAAAGTTTTGGTCTTTACATTCTTTCTCCCTGAAGAAATTTTATCCCTAAAATTTTAAGTCATACCCTATGAAGAGAAAAGGTGTTGGTACTTCCACCTCATAGACTCCCCTAGTTCCTATGTGGCTTCTTCACATTTTTAGTTTCTTGACAACACCTCAACAAGGTGGGTAATCTTGTTTCATAGAACCTTGTCTCTACGATCCAAGAACTCCACCGGCTGATTCTCATATGATAGGTCACATTCTAGTTGTACCACCTTTGGATTTATTACCTGTGAAGGGTCGGGTATGTATTTCTTCAAGAGGGATACATGGAAGACATCATGAACTTGTGCTAGATTTGGAGGAAGTGCAAGCCGATAGGCCACTGCTCCTAGACGATCAAGGATTTTTATAGGGGTCAATGTACCTAGGACCAAGCTTCCCTTTATTCCCAAACCTCTTGAATCTCTTACAAGGTGAAATTCAAAGAAATACCTTGTCACCAACATCAAACTCCATCTCCCTTCAACAGTTGTCGGCATAACTCTTTTTCTGACTCTAAACATTCTTAACGTGTTGCTGGATAACATGGACCTTTTCTATCATATTTTTCACAAGATTAGGCCCATGAATATTTCTATCACCAGCTTCATCCCAACAAGTATGAGTTCTACATCACTTACCATATAGAGATTCATAAGGTTCTGTTTGAATGATCAAGTGGTAGCTGTTTTTGTAAGAGAACTCAAATAATGGGAGATATTAGTCCCATCAACCTTTAAATTACATTGATCATGTTATCAGCATGTCCTTGAGTGTTTTAATAGTCCTTTCTGATTGGACATAGGTTTGGGGGTGATAGGACATACACAATTCAAATTTGGTACTCATGTCATGTTGAAGACTTTTCTTGAATTTTGATGTGAACCTTGGATCATGATATGATATGATAGAATGTGCAACTCCATGCCGCCATACCACTTCCTTCACATAAATCCTGGAAATGTTACCAAGAGAGAAATCTTCCTGAATAGATATAAAATCAGATGTCTTGGTGAGACAGTCCACAATAACCCATATCTCATTGTTTCCTTAGGATGTTCTTGGGAGACCAGTCACAAAGTCCATAGTGATATTATCCCAATTCCATGCTGGAATGGGTTGTGGTTGCAATAACCCATTAGAAATTTGTCGCTCTTACTTCACTTGCTAACATACAAGGCACCATGATGTGTAGTCAATAATATCCATTTTCATATTATCCCACCAACAATTATCCTGAAGGTCCCTATACATTTTTGTGCTTCCCGGATTTATAGATAAAGTAGATCTATGAGATTTATCTATCATCCCCTTTATTATTTTTGGAATAGATGGAACACATAGTCTTTTACAAAATTTTAGTACAAATTCTTGATCAATACTGAACTAAAGAAACTTCCCATCCTTCATATCCTCAAAATTATTTTGTAACAAAGGGTCTTCTTTCTAAGCCTTCTTGATCTTCTATAGTAATGATGGTTGGGAAATCATTTTGTATAGGGTTGATGATGTCCCTTCCCTTATAATTTCCATTTCCATATTTACTAGTTCATTGATCGAAGGATCTCTTTTAATCCTCATCATGGATAGAACTACTGGGTATTTCTAACTTAATGCATCAGTGACTTTGGTTTCTCTTCCAGGATGATAATCAATTTAGAAATCATAGTATTTAAGAAGTTCTAACCATCTCCTCTGTATCATGTTCAATTCCTTTTGTGTGAAAATATACTTCAAACATTGATGGTATGTGTATATATCAAATATCTCCCCATAAAGATAGTGCCTCCATATCTTTAGAGAAAAAACAACTACAACTAGCTCAAGATCATGTGTAGGATAGTTCTGGTCACAAGTGTTCAACCGTCGAGATGCATAAGCAACAAATTTTTCATTTTGCATGAGGAGGCACCCAATCCCTTCTGTAGATGAATCACTAAATATAATGAATCCTTCTCCACTTGAGGGTAGAGTTAACATGGGTGCAGTAACCAATCTCTTATTAATCTCTTGTAAACATTCCTCACACTCCTTTTTCTAGACGAACATGACCCATTTTCGAGTAAACATGGTTAATGGATTTGAAAGTCATGAATTTGTTTTCATAAACCTCTAATAATATCCTGCTAATCCAAGGAAAATATGAATCTCAGTTATTGTTGTAGGTTGAGGCCACTCCTCTAAAACTTTTGTCTTTGCAGGGTTTACTGTGATTCCTTTATTTGTTACAATGTGCCCTAAGTAAGCAGCATATTGTAACAAAAATTCACATTTGTTGAACTTTACAAAAATCCTCCAGTTCTGTAGAGTTTGAAAAATAACCCTAAGATTATCCTTATGCTCCTCAAAAATTTTGCAATATATCAGAATATCATCAATAAAAACTACCACAAAGTTATCAAGGTAGTCCTTAAAGATTATCTTCATCAAATCCATAAAAATAGCAGGTGCATTAGTCAGTCCGAAGGGAATAAAAAAAATTCAAAATTCCCATATCTTGATTAGAAGGAAGATTTTGGAATATATTATTTCTTCACCATAAATTTATGATAAGCCGTTAAGAGATCAATCTTGGGGAAGAATTGAGCCCCACAAAGTTATTCAAATAATTCATCAATTCCCTTGAAGAGGGTATTTATTCTTCAAAGTGATCCTATTCAGTTCTCTATTATCAATGCATAGCCGCATTGATCTATCCTTTTTCTTTATAAAGAGAACATGTGCTCCACAAGGAGACACACTCGGTTAGATTAACGCATTCTCTAAAAGATCTTGGAGTTGTTTCTTTAATTCCTCAAGCTCCACAGTTTCCATCCTATATAGGGTCTTTGATATCAGATGAGATCCTGGTAGGAGTTCAATGGAGAACTTTACCTCCCTTTTTGGGGGAGGTCTGGGTAACTCCTCAAGAAATACATCAATGTATTTCTGGATGATGGGGAAATTTTCTATCCTTATACTCTCATTTACTTCTTATTCACAGATCAAATCCATAAAGAAGGATATAAAAGGTTCTTCTAGACAAATATCTAGTTGACATCTCTATCCTTAGAAGATAACTATTGGTTTTTCATTCAATAATATATAGATTTCATTCCTTCTACATTTGATATTAGCATTATACTTTGAGAGCACGTCCATACCTAGTATAATGTTGAATTCCAACATGGAAATGACTACTAGATTTTTGATATGATTGTGCTCACTAAAGTAAATACTAAAGTTTCTAAACACTGACGATGCTTGGATAATACAACTAGGAGTCTTGACTGATAACTCTACATTTACTTACTTTTTTTATTATCATAATCCCTTTTATGGGGTAAGGGGGAACCCAAAAAGACATCAAAGACAATACCAACAATCATGTCTCCATATAAAAGATTCAAATCCAAACAAAACATTCAATACTATAGATAAAAGCCCCTACCCAACAACAAAAACATGAAGTCTAGTTCCACCAACCCATCACTGCATGACTAGATATCCCGTGAAAAATAAAGGAATACGTAGAACTAGAATTAAAGAAAGTAATTATTAGATTTGAGAGAATAAAAATATTACCTACCAACACATAATTTGGCACTTTAACTTCATCCATAATGATAGAAAAAGAACGACCTTGTTCCCTCGGTCTTTTATGAGTCTGATGGTGATTACCCTCTACTACCATTGGATTTGGATAGTGCTTGGAAAAGTTCCCAAGTTTCCCACATTTATATCATTGGACTTCAGATAGGTCCTGCACCATCTTCCCTTTTTTGTTAGTGTTTTGAATTTGATACCTCACCTCACTATGACAGTTCTGAGTGATATGTCCATCTCTACCACACTTGCAGCACTTCCTGCTCATGAGTTGGTAGTTCCCCGAATACTTCTTCCCACATTTATTACACGTGGGACACTGAACTTGCTTTCCTCCTTTTCCTTGATAACAGATCCTCCCTAATATTGGATCCATAGATCTATTATTCTCATTGAACCTTTAATACCACAAAATCTCACCGAACTCTAGTTAGACTTTCATAGCACTCTGCATGATCTCCTCATAGCTATCATAGTCTCAGTTGGATAGATTATTCCATAAATGAGGTCTAAGTCCTGCATAGAATCTATCAACCTTCCCCTTAGGATCCATAACAAAGCTTGATTTGTAACAGGAAAGTCTTGTGAAGTTAATCTCACAGCTTCCAACAGATTCATTCTCCTTCTACTTCATCTAGAGAAACTCCTCCATTTTTGTTCTCATAGAACAAGGGAAATAATTATTTAAGAATATCCATCTAAAATCTTTCCACTCTATAGCTTCGGCCTCCAATATTATCCTTGTTCTTTTAATCTGTTCCCACCATTGATCAACTTTTACCTCTATGTGGTAAATATCTAGGGTAAACTTCTCTTGTTTTGAACAATAGAATACAAAAAAGAGCTTCTCGATAGAGATGATCTACTATTCAGAAATTAGTGGGTCGGTAGATCCACTGAAGGTTGGTGGTCGTTAACGCATAAATGACTCAACATAATGTTGTTCTCTTTATGGTGAAATTGGTCTCTTATTTTGATTCAAGTTATTTTCCATAATTTGATTTAGTTGGTTCATCAATCTCATGAAATTTTCCATTCAGACTTCCATCAGAGGGTCTTCAGTGCATGGTCTATTGCGGTCACTATTTTCATGGTTCCTCCTATTTTAATCCATTTTCTAAAATAATAAAACTTTAGTTATAAGATTATTTAATTTATGAATCTTTTATCTATAAAGGATTTTTATATACTAAAAATTTATGCTTAAACATATTATTCTTTAACAACAATAACATGTCTCTATAAATCCTTTATAATGATTCATAAAAATCTTGTGATTAACCAAACATATCCACTTGGAGGGTCAAAACTAGAGTGAAAAAAGACCTGTTTTCATGTATCAGGATACCCCAAGTCAAGCCTGAAACTCCTTGTCAGAGTTTTCACTCCTAGGTACATCTGTGCCTGAGCCACAAACACTTGTTTGTATCCAGATAGGGATTTATTTTTTCAGAAACCAATTAATTAATATTTCACCAAAATAATAAGAAGTTTTACTATATTTAAACAAATTTATAGGGTTATTCCTAAAGTTTTCATATCCTAAATTCCAAAAATAACTAAACTATCCTTTGATACCAACTATGGCATCCTTCCTTTTTTATTACATAACATTTCATTACATTTTACAAATAGATGATCTTTAAAGTATTGTGTCTTAGAAATCAGGAACATAAAACATGAAAACATAAAATATTATTCTAATAAACTTTAAAGGATTCATCATAGTTTCATCCTATGTATAATTACTGCATCTCATAACCTGGAGACATACATCAAAGGAAAGGGTTACCAGAATCCCTAGTAATGAAATGAAGTGAAACAGTTTACATGTGAACTTGAGTGATATATATAAGAACGTGTAAGTAAAAATGCATATCATAATAATAATAACTTGGAATATAACATGAAAATGTGTCTACAACTTTTAATTTATAAATTCATGAACATATCCCTAAGGTCCAACCCCAAGGTTTCATAAAAAATTACCACGGTTATTCACCAAGGTATCGTAAAACTTTAATCTCTAGAGATTAAATTCTATACCCAATGCATTAGATAAATATAAGGTCGCACCCTTAATATGTATTTATTTTCATGTGATCCACATACATCATAATAAAAAATTTCATAAATAACTCAAATAGAATAAAAGAAATAGTATTCTTATCTAAATCGTGACATTTTAAAAAGTTCTTTAATACAAGATCATTATGTCATTTATAACCAATGGAATGGGAATGAGGGTTCTATATATGTCAATTAAAGATTAAAATATATCATTTTTATGTCTTGATGAATACCCCTAGAAATTAAATAGGTTTGGAAAATCACATAAATAAAATAATATAATTTATTGATAAAAAAAAGATATTTTGAGATGAACATTTTACAGCATAACGTCTATATAACATGGTTTTAGAAAACATTAAAAAGATATAGGAAAAGGGTAACCCACTCATAAATAAATCATAATTCAATATTACAACATAATAAAATAAAATAAAATCATGGTATGGATATTTTAATGACATACCACATGAAAAGGAAAGTTGAATGAAAAGAGAAGAAGCGATTTCTTTTATGAAAATTCGGCACCCTAACGATTTCTCTTAAAAATCCAGAAAATTAGATGATGAGAGTGTAAAGGGTATCTCATAATTTGTTCATAAAATGTACAAAAATAAGGATAAATAATAACATACCCCCACATAATTAAATGGAAACTAGAAGACATAACATAAAGGAAGTTATGACTAAAAGAGGAGGGTGAAAGATTCCCTTACATTGAAGAGTAACTTTAAAACCTGAAGGTTGGGACCTTGGAGAGCTTTAGGGAACCTTGGAAGTACTCTTTGGGAGGTAAAAAGACCAAAGATTTATTTATATGTAATTTTGAATTAATGTAATGAAGGAATGGGTTGTATTTTTAGAAAAAGTGAGGGAATATTTTATTAATTTCTAAGGGACACCTCATTTGTGGTATTCTCCAAACCATGGGCTTTCCCTTGGTATTTTACCTTATTATTGTACACTTTGGACACCTCATAACATATAATACTGTAAAAACGTTTACCAGAATTATTAAATCATTATTACATCATTAATGATGCCATTAAACACACAAAAACTCAAAACTGTATTTTTACTATTCACTGAAAACAAAACATTTTATAAAAATCTCATAAATTCACTCTTACATATTATCGATGCTCTGAATTCTAAAATGAACTCCATTTTATGAAAATAATTTATTAATTATGAGATATTTAATTTTTAAGTAAAAACAAAATTTACCCAAAAAAACTAATACTTAACTAATAATTTTTGAAACAATTATTTAGTTATGAAATTATATCACTTCACCATTAAAGACGCCTAAATTATATTTATACATTATTAAGTAAGGTTATTATTCCATTTGTCACATTAATATTCATAAGGGTAATATTACAATTCATAATTTACTATTCACAAAAAATTAAGCCGACCTTATTAGAATCTAAATTTCTTAATGATCACAACTGTAGAAGACCATTTTTTGAAAATAATTTCACTATATTAATTATTTAAATTAAAAAAATATATTTAAATACCCATTTTCCAATATTAATGAAAAATGTGGAACTTCTATAAATTTATCCTATATTTATCTAGACACTTGAAATTGATTTTTTTTACCATTATAAGAATTAACAATTTTATTTATAAAAAAAGGATTACACAAAGTAACTAAGGCCTCATTATATATCCCCTTATAACACCTATATAGGAAATAAGAGTAAGGTGTACAGTGGTGATAAAATCCTAGGGCGGCTTAGATAACATTGCCCGAGTGGTAATTTCTATCAACTTGAACTTCTCCTGTAAGGGATTCTGTTCAAGCTTAACGTGTTGGAGTTCAGCTTGGGCTTGGTCTAGAGTAAAGTCAAGTGATGATACATCCTTACCAAGCTCTGACTAATGGGCTTTGTATGGCCCGAGTCTATTGGATTAGGCCATCGACTCTTCTTTCTGTATTAATTAACCATGATCATTTGTATTTATATACAATAAACATAATATTAAGAGTATAGTTTCCAATGGTCATACATGCCAATGGTTATATAACACCTAAAACCCATCGATACCATTTTAATTATACTCAATTAAATAATTAATGGTTATAGTTTTTTTGAGTATAAAATAAAATAACTTAAAAAATCAGGAAAAAATATTATTCAAAAGTTCGGGTCGTTACACAAGGCCTTCGTGCCAATTGTCTCTCAAGGCCTTTGTGACACCTCAAGGCCTTCGGGCCAATTGTATCTCAAGGCCTTTGTGCCACCTCAAGGCCTTCGGGCCAATTGTATCTCAAGGCCTTTGTGCCACCTCAAGGCCTTCAGGCCACCACCAGACCTTCGGGCCACCTGAATATACAGATGTACCGGTAATAATACATGTAAAAAGACTCCAGATGAGGTTTCAAGGATGGTGAATTCACTAGAGCAGAGCTAACATGAATTAGAAGAATGAGAGGGTATGGTATTTCCTTCAGTACCGATCCTGTGTAGCTCTGCACAGGACAACTAGCTGACCAACCTTATAAAGGTAGAGTGCTAATATCATGACATGTGCTGGGAGGAGCAGTTCCAAGCTGTCTTGTCTGGGTGATTTCCTCTAAGACCTACCAGTCATGTAATTATCTCTATGCATTTGGGCCTTGTAAGGGTTACACATCACCCCTTGAAAGGTGGATTATCAAAAAAAAAATGATGGACTTTGGGCCATTCAGGCATATATGCCCAAGATTGGTTGATACTCTTAGGAAAACATGATTCCCAACCTCAAATTCCAAAGGTCATCATTGGAAATTGGAATATGATTTCTATCTGGATTGAGTATTAGGCATACACATCCTGATCAGCTAAACCTACTCCAAATACTCTTGCATGTGATGATGGAATAATAGTATTGCCTCTCCTACCTCTAATTATCACAAGGGTGAATGAAATTTACTACCATACATAGCCTCATAAGAATCCATATAAATCATATCTTAAAAGATATTATTATTTGAAAAATAAATGAAAGGGATATTCTTCTCCCAAAAACCACAGAAATCCGGGATTCGTTCTCAGAGCATGTCTTCTAACACCTGTATCACCTGTTCCAATTGACCATCAGTTAGAGGGTGAAAGGATGTACTAAAGAGAACTTGTGTACCCATAGTCTTCTGAAACCCCTTCTAGAACATTGATGTGGAATGAGATTCCCTATCTAAAATGATATTATGAGGGACCTTGTGAAGCCATATGATTTCACAGACTTAATATATTCCCAGCTCTTCAATTGAAAACATCACCCAGATAAGAATAAAGTGGGATAATTTCTTAAGTAAATCTATGACTACCCATACCGTGTCACTACCTCAAGGAGATCTCGGTAAGCTGACTAAAAAATCCATAACAACATCCACCTATTTCAATTCCAAGACTAGTAATGGATGTAACAAGCCAGTAGGTTGCGGGTTCCTCACCTTCACCTACTAACTAGTGGAACAACCAGGGATAAAACCTATTATCTCACGTTTCATCCTTGGAAACCAATACTAGAATCACATATCTTGATACATCTTGGAGATGCCCGGATGAACTTCCCACTAAGAAGCGTGGGACTCTCATAACAGTTCTTGTATCATTTCTACCATAACCCATACATGTACATGTATATATCAGATTCATTCTCTATCTATCTAGAAATCCAAAGGAGAGTTCTCACTAGAAACACTCTACTAGATAACCAAGCCTTTAATATTTTAAAACAACCTACTCTTCACCCTTTCAAGGAGTAATGCGATAACTGTCAAGGCTGAGAGGTAGGGATTCTTGTGACTCTCATGATACTCTAGATACAACTCAAGAAAACAAGGTCATCAATTTCTAATCATCACTTGATTCCTGCATGACATGTGAATGATTTCTCCAACTCAGAACATCTTCTATCACATTTCACTTTCTAGACACACATGCAAGCTCAAAATAGAAAGAATAAAGATATTTGACCCATATCTTCCATATAAGATTTAACTCACAATTTTTAAATATATATTTTAGGATCTTTTTGTGTATATACACCACAAAGGGATAACCCATTAGATAGTGTCTCTAGTAATGTAAGGATTGGACAACAACTTCATATTGAAAGTCATGCATTGGTAATTACTCTCATGAGGCCTTAACTACCAAAATCTGTACACAATGAATCTATCCTTCTAAATCAGCACTTTCCCCAAACTTATGGCATATACAGCACAAAACACTGTACAACCTATTCCAAGATCTAATAGAATCAAAATTAGTGGCGAAACAAGCCTTCTGTTCACCTCCTGAAAGGTTTTCTCACACACTCCCTAACATAGGAACTTAACAATATTTTTATTGAAACTATTAATAGGTTAATAAATGTATGAGAATTTATATATGAAATGTGTATAATATCCATCCATCCCCAAGAAATTATATGTATCAAACATGTTCTTGGGATTCTCCTAGGAAAACACAATACTCACCTTCTTTATGTCAACTGATAATCCTGATTCCAAGATAATATAACCCCAAAAGTGAAATTTGTCGATCTATATGTGTCACTTATCAAGCTTTTAATAAATTTTATTCTCTTTTAGTGTATTTAGAATGATCCCAATATTACTAGTATGGCCTCTACAAATATGAGAATATACCAAGATGTCGTCCACTAAGACCATGGAAAAAGAATCTTGATAGGGATAGAAAACCCTATTAATCAAATCCATGAAAAGATTAGGCACATTTGTAAGGACGAATAACAAAACAAGATACTCATGCAGACCTTTCCATCCATGTAAATCTATATGAGATATATCTGAAGGCCTAACTCTTGCATGATGATAGTCTGATCCCAGGTTGATCTTCGAGAATACCATAGCTCATCAGAGCTAGTCATATATATCATTTATTTGAGGAAGTGGATACCATCTATTAACCATAATCAAGATCAAACATCATTAATAAACACATAAAATAAGTGTCCCCACCTCCTCCTTGGTGAAAATCACAAATAAACCCCAAGAATAAGTACCGGGTTTTATAAATCATTTAGACTCTAGTTCCAAAAGCCTCTTGAGCTCTTGGAACTTAGTAGGTGACTATAGTTTCTCCTAGAACAAGATCAATCATAGAATATACCTCTCTCTTAGGAGGTATATTAGAAAAATAATTCATAAATACATCCTTGAAATTAATTAATATGGGAAGAAAATCTATCCGAGGAATACCCTGATATTTCACGAAAATACTAGAAATCTGGGAAATCACTCCACCTAGACCATGATGCTATGGTCTAGCTCCACCAGACTAGACATACCACTCATCATTTTATAGATAACTAATTCCATATGGTGAGGTAAACAAAACCCTACAGTGATAGGGGTCCTAAAATGTGTGATGGGGAACCAACCAGTCTATAATAAGGATGATATCAAATCCTGTCATCTTGATGATGAAGAGGTCCCATAAGAAGGGATAACCTCCTACCTCAAGAGGATAGTCCGGGAAATAGAATATGAACTCTGACCATACTCCCAATGGTTTATCTAGGGTCATCACACCATATTAATACTGAATTTATAGCCTTATACATTCCATAATCGGTAAAGAGATAATGGAGTGTGATGCACCTATATTGAACAAATCAGATATAATAGTAAAGGATACTATAATATTAACTTGTACTATCAATGGTTCTAAACTCTGATCCTTGAGCATCAGCTTTAAATCATGAAACTGACCTAATCTATGAATCTATGCTATATCTATACTTCTCTGAGTTGTCCCACTCTACTAGAGCTGATAATTAGAAGTCTAGCTACTTTGGCCATGACCACCTTCTTGGCCCATCTTTCCAGTGCTACTCCAACTCCCTACATGAAGTGGCATAAAAGATACTTTCCCTGAAAGAAGAGATGGTGCATAGATTATTCCATTATATGTATATGGAATGGTTATAAGTAATATCTAAATATTTCCCATATGGTGGTAAGGACAACACTCCGTTGGGTCTCCATCACACTGAGGCTTCAAATTACCCTACCATCCACCCTAATGGCATATAACAGAGCTATCAGTGCAGATACTCTGGTCTCCATTACTATGAAAATAAACCTTAATCTATGCTTCCTACTACTAGAAAAATTACTTCCCTATAATGGCACTAAGCCTCTATTCCAATTACTATCACCGTCCCTTAGGTTGCGCTCAGTGATAAGAGCCTTATTAATGATCTCTAAAATGGTTGGTAAGAAAAATACTTTCACAAGAGTACTGGTGGCATACATAATCCATTCCTCGAAGCATCTAGATTGAGATATCTCATAACCATCTAGAAGTAGTGAAAATTACAACAACTCAGTAAAACACCCTGAATAATATATGGCTAAAATAGCACCATTCTCTAGGTGCATGAACTCATTAACTCAGTCATCTCTCAACATTTGAGGAAATAAGTTATCATAGAAGGTAGAATGAAAGTCCACCCATACCATTCCTTGATGAAAACCAGCATGAGTAATCACATCCCACCAATTCCTGACTTAATATCACAACAAATAGGTGGAAATATTGACCCTCATCTTAAGAGGCATCTCAAGATTCTCTAAGATAGAAAGTGTGGACTCCAACTAAGACTCAGCAAACCATGGATTTACATCCCCTGAGAAAATGGGATGTTTCTCCTACTAAAACACATGTGTCAAATCATTGATTATAGGCATAGGTCATGAAGTACCTTGCATGGACTACATCAGACATAGGAATGTTTCTTGAAGTTGAGCATCAGTACCCATATCAGAAATAGAAGGTGGTACTTTAGGTGTCACTACTAGAGAGATCACTATTGGTTTGGGTTCCACCACCTCTGGGTCATGGTCCTCACCACTATCTTGGTGCATGATGTGAGGGTGATGTGGTGAAATAGGTATAATAATTCCAATAACATGCATCCAATCATAGTTTGAGAAAAAAAAGAAGTACTATAGGAAGAATTTCAAAATAATAAGTTTTAACTACCCAATGTAGTTCCCAATTACCTGCTTATAAGTCTAAGGTATTGGTAAGTGTTCAAGTTTTAATTTACATGTGTTCGAGTAGTTGAAGGTCCATCTATGCTTTTCATATTCATTTACTAGAAACCATTTCATCTTATATGTCATATTTTACATTTTATGTTTTCATTTTCTTATATATATATATATATATATAAGTTTTATTAAAATGGATATACATTCCTAGTGAATAAGGGATAGTAAACCATATCACTAAAATCGACACCCATTTAGTTTCTATTCAACCCTATATATATTCAGTCTCAGAATGTAATGGGTAATATATGATGGATCAAATAAGTAAATTACCCATTCCAATCAATGAGGGCCCATACTCCTCATGAATTAATACTAGAAATCACTCAATAATAGTAAAAGAGAAGCTCATTCAACCATTTTTACAAAGATTACAAGGGTATAATATTTTAGTATCACAAGAATATATATATATATATAACAAGAACAGATCACTCAACAATCACTGGAAACACAAGCAATGAAATGAGTAAAATTCACCTATATACCATGGAATGTAAATTATTGGTGCCCAATATGATGCATGATTAATGATTCATTGCCCTCATCTCATCGATCCATGGATAAAATGAAATTACAAACAATTATAATAGTAACCATCACATATCATGTGTGTCACCCAATGGTGAAATGATACCAACTGTAATAAGAAAAAACTAGAAAAAAAAATCTTATTTCAGACAACTCAGCATTTACCCCAAATACGGGTTAGCTATGCCCAGGAAAGACTAATAACCAAGTCCCAAAGTGTTCATAATATTATTTATATTGTCTCTAAATATCTAGGAAAGTAAATAAAGCTCTGATACCACTTTTTGAATTCCATACCTGAGGGCCACTAAAGGGTTCCTCAAAGCCAGTTGGCCAACTAGCCTCAAGCATTTCTCCTGATATGCCAAAGGCTACCAAATAGTTGTGAGGGATTAGTGTCTGTCTATGGGGAGACTATTACATCATGTCATATTGAAGCATAGTGGATACCTAATAATAGATCAATAATGGAATCATATGTAAATAGATGAAACAATGAAAACATACACTATAAAAATAGGACTAGTAACCCTCTATAGTGGAAGAAGACATAAACATACACGAAAATAATAATAATAAAAATCTGAAAACTAAATCATATATAAAAGTTGATGATAATGTATGTTATGTATCTACCAAATTGGAAAATAGTTATACATGGAAGAAAGTCAAACATTCTATAAAAAATAATAAAAAAGCCAAAAACTATGCAGCATCTTGAGAACTAGCCCGATCATCTGCAACGAAGATCCATCCTAAAGAAAGAAATCAAGATCAGATTCCCAAAGTGAGACTCTTACCCATGTAAACACACACAAAAACACACATATATATAATATTATCAGGAATAAATGGTGTCCTTGATAGGGTCTGAGACTAATCTCAGTAGGCCACCACCAATGAGATCCATACCATCCAGCCCGTGAAGATAAATTGAAATAGTGTGAAATGTATATATAAATGTAAAGCAGTATAAAAATTTAAATATCCCAATACCTTCTTCAGCCTCATCTGGTGTCTAAAAATGTATTCATTTCATTAATTAATTCATTTGAGTTCATTTTATATAAATTAGTCACATGATATATAACAATATTGAAAATGTATCATGATAATAAAGGATCCATGGTGTAATAAGGCATCCTGTAATGATGATAATAATTAGAGTATCCAAGGTTATAACCAAGGAATCCTTGACCTCAGGGGTAAACCCAAATTACTAATAACATGCATCCTAAATGTAAGGGATCTAAGATTAATCCAAGGGCAATCACCCAAGGAATTCCACTGTTAATGATTCTAACTGAGTCCAAGGATCTCATCAACGGTAAAAAAGGCTAAGAATGACTAGGACCAATGGGGTTTAACCATGGATCCACATATCCAAATATGTCACAATGTATTAAAGGAGTGTAACCAAGGCATCCTGATATCCATAATATAGTGAATGTATCCTACAACGCCATGATGGGAATCTTTTAGTAGACAAGGACCATGTTCCAAGGTGGGTATGTCCCCTAGAAACCGGTTCCTTGAATCAGAAGGCATTCCCTTAGGAATACAAGTTATATCTCAATTCTTATTAATTCAATAAATATTAAAAGGTCCATATTCAATTGGAACCTTATACATAATCCATTATTTAGTTTAGGGCATGCAATACTCATTTCGTTTAATACTCTTGTAGGTTCATTCCATTGCCATTCACACTAGGTGACAAGGCTAAATAGAACATGAAACCATTTACTACTTTAATCATATAATCATTTATTATTTTCATTCCTTTACCTTTCATAATCATGATAAGGCGTGCTATGGACATGAAACAAATTACCATTTGACTACAATTAAATAGGCCATGTGATATTAATAGATATTATTTCGAATTAACATATTATGAGTCATTGATTCATTTGGAATACTTAACTTATAAGGTTAATGGGGAAACTACACAAGTTCTAGACATTAAAATTAATTCATTTAATTAAAACACTTACCTTAGAAGGGTCAAGTGATATCCCAGCCAAATGGTGGAAAAAACAGTCATAGAAAACCATTTAAGGCACAATAAATAGAATACCCTACATGGGGTACAAGTTATTTAGGAAATGACCACCAATGTTGATGAAAATTTATAAAAGGGAATGTAGAATACAAGCATGATGATTATATTCAAGGAATGTGATTTAAAAATGAAATTCCCAATGAAATTTCCATGCAGACAACAACAACAGTTTACAACACAACAAGACTTGAGGGATGAGTCATAGACACCCTAACATATACTCATAACACTCTCCTTTTCCAGTATCATCCCATAGTTTGTCTATAATCAAGAGAAAATGGATGAATAGAACAACATGCCAAAAATAGGGCATATCAGATTACATATAAATAACTCCATCAAAGAGAAGATAAATGAAGAAAGGTGAAAGTTGAATAGAGATCTTATCGGCACACATCCAATGAGACTAATGGAGGAAGATTCATAGTCCGGATTAAGAAGATATCCAAAACCTAGGTTTTTTCATCCTTGGGAGATCCTATATGAGAGATGAGGGGGGAGGTAAGGTTTTCTCTAGAAAATAGAGGCCACTCGTCTTATTTTAAATGCGCATAAGACATGTAATTTTTTTTCACTTCATGTAAATCTATGGGTCTTCCTCCTGTTGAAAAATCCTTTACACATCGTGAGTTGGTATGAACAAGAAATTATATGTCATTCATTAAAATTATACGGAGTGTAATTGGTCTGCATCCAGGCTATAACCCTCCTACCCCTTCCATTTAAAAACTACAAAAAATGGTCCACAACTCGGATTTAGGGTCCAATCCAAAAATATAACTTTGCAGGAGATAAAAGAATAAAGTAAAGGATTCATACCTAAAATAAATATTTAGTTCTTATAGTGTTGATCACTAAGACGTTTAAGGAATCATTAGATTTCCAGGATGGCACCCAGAATTCGATGATTGATTCTCCCATAGACTTTCGATGTGTGTGTGTATGATCTAGATGGATCCAACCTTAGATCCTTTGAATAGTGATCACCAATGATGAGTGAATGTCGAGCGTGAAATTAGATAGAAGAGTCATCTATTTTATTTAATTTTGTGCTTAAAATTCATAACACGAAGATACAAGGACATTTACTAGTGTTGCACTTAATCTAATATGACATAGTTATATTGATCGTTGGTGAACAATTTTAATTCCCTGACCCAAGGGATCTTCTGTGTTCCCTGGTACCAACACATCGGTATGAAGCAAGTGTTTCATATCAACAATTATAAATCAATAATTATCTCTATTAATGGTTTTTTGTTTCATTTAATCAAACCACATTTATTTATTCATTATGAAATATCCATGTGTGTTGTAATATAATAAATTGATTCTTTTGGAAACCCCATAATACAATATATTTTCTGATCAAGGTTTCTTATCTGATGCAGCCACATAATGATGTGTTATTGTGATTATATTAACATTGTAATGTTGTGTTTCCATGTTTTCTATAGAACTATTTATAATTAATTCAAAGTTATTGATATATATTTATTTACAATTACATTCCACATTGTTTAAGCCAAATGAAAATACACTTATTTTATCAGATACTTCATCCATTAGAAAACTTTGATCCTAAAAGATACCTACATCAAATATTAAACAAATATATATGAATAATTAATTTAAAAATGAAATATTTTACATTTTAGGTTAACCAAGTAGGAAATTATTTACTATACAATTGTTCCTTCCACTTAATAGATAAAGAGAGGTCTCTTCTTTTTATAATTTCTATTATTCTCTTAAAATATGAAAATCTTAAGACTTCATAATCTATTAAAAAAAATTATACAAAAAAATACTTATTTACTAGTTTACTTGCTTAGTGTAATTATCAAGCACATCAAAGTTGAATAATATTGTATGATGAGCCATTTCCCACACTTCCCTACTCAAATTACACAAAAAGTTTGATCTAGATATTTCATGTGTTGGGTGAATTGAAGTAAATATGGAATCAATGGAATCATATTTTTCATATTTAGTTATCATTGGTCTATTAAACCCAGTAGAGACGTTTTCCAAGTATAAATAATAGAGATCCATACATTCTTTCATTGTGTACCCTTTCCCAATAGAGTCTTCAGAATGATACTTATTCCCCACATAATATTTCAATATATGAATATTTATTGTCCATACATCTAGTGATTCAAAATAATATATAAAAAAATAATTTACATGGGAAGATTCATAATGATATGTAATATACATGTGAAAAATGAAAGAGGGTGAATTTTTTCTAAGTCACAAAGAATGGTCATTGAATCTTTCTACAGTTTCTTAACAAAACATTTTATCAGCCTCCTGGAACAAAGGTCTTAATAAAAATAACATAAATTAATCAAAACAACTCTAATATTATTTGAAAGTAAATTTCTAATGGAAATATGAATCAACTCATGTATAGGACATGGTAGTCATGGGTTTTAAGAGATTTTAGTTTAACATATTTTGTAATCACCTATTTCAAAATGTAACTTTAATAACTATATGAAACATTTAAACATTACAAGACTGGAAGGTATTTTTTATTCTTCACATTTTCCGAAAGAATCATGAAAATCGGACTTTATATTTATTCTAACTAATTAACTCAGTATGAAGTCTTGGTTTTATACCACAACCCATCAAATCACTGTAGGATCAAAATATTATATGGATGCTCAATATACAAGAGGGGTGAATTGTATACTTTAAAAAAATCATTTGGAACATTTAAAGTTGATATAAAACTTTCTATTGTTTAACAAAGTTAAACACGGTAAATTCACATAACCTCTTGGTTCTAAAAACATGCTAGATTGTAGAAATATGGTTCCAGAAATGAATCTTAAGAAAAGTTTACAAGGGAAAAGATTCAACCTTAAAGCGTATAGAATCATACTAATCAAAGTACAAGTATACAAAAGTATAAGATAGTTATACTTTCCTTATTAATTAAAATACAGTGAAAAAAAACTTGAAACAATACAAGTAACAGGTATAGAATCTTTTAAACCAAAGAGTTGGGTATCCAACAACCTTAGATAAAGGCCCATTGATTTATACTTTCAAGAAAGTCTATCTTACCCATACTAGGGTAATCCCTTAATAAGAATATAGGAGTATGTCTTGATATCCATGCAAGCCCTTGAACTTCAAGGTAGTCGACACCTCTATCTTTCTTATCAAGGAAGTCCTCGAACTTTAAGGTAGTCAGCACCTCTGTCTTCCTATCCCCAGAAGCCCACGATTGTACACAACAACAGTCGAAGTCTCATGAAGAAATTTGAACAAGATGTTCAGTACATAAAAAGCATGAGAGTATTTATCTCTAGAAATCACTTCGACAACATGTAATCCCTAGAGTTGTAGAATAGTTGTCGAGCTCGTTCAAATGAGCACTTATTTATAGGCATTTATCCAACGGTCAACTCCCTCCTCCAACGGTCATATTTTTCCTTGAATTTCAGAGGTACCGGTACACATGTTACTTAAACAATGGTTTGTTAGAAATAGAATGCACGACATCATTTCATAACTATAACATGAGTAAGTAAAATATGGTTTCTCAACCAAATCTATTTTTTGGAGTCTAAGGAAAAATAATGTTCGGATTCTAAGAGAAAAAAATTCAGAGTCTATATTACAAGGATATTCAGATTCTGTTTTTCAAAGAATTCAGAATAATAATTCTATAGGTTTCAGAGTCTAAATTATAAGGAATTCAGAACCTGAATTATAAGGAATTAGTAATAAGAATTCTACAAGATCCAGAACTGGAATTCCAAGGAATTCGGAATCTGATTTCTAAGGTATTCAGAACCTGAATTCTAAGGAATTTAGAACTTGAATTCTAAATAATTCTGAACCAGAATTGTAAGGAATTCACAACCTAAATTCTAAGAAATTCGGAACCTCAATTATAAGAAATTCTGAACCTGAATTCTAAGGAATTCTGAACCTAAATTATAAGTAATTTGGAATCTGAATTTCAGAGAATTCAGAATCTGAATTTCAGAGAATTAAAAATCTGAATTTCAGAGATTTCAGAATCTATATTTCGGAGAATTTGGAATCTGAATTCAAAACCCGAAAACAGAATAATTTATATCTAAGTATTTATAGGATTTTTAGGTTTTAGAAATGAAACTGAATTTTACACTTAGAAATAAAAAGAGTTAGGTTTAGTGAAACTAAATCATGAACAATTAAAACAAAGATTGGAGAAAATTTCCTTGAAGAAGGAAAATTTTCATTATTAAAAAAAATCATCAGGGAAATAATATTTTCCTTGAGATAAAGTGTTTTTGATTTTCAAAACATAAAGGAATGGAAAATTCATAAGGAAACCTTATTGACTCAACAATATCTCCCTTTTGGGAAAGCACACACATCCTTACTAAAAACAATATAAGGACTTAGAAATTTTTTGGACTTGAAAAACTTATCTCCATTTACATATGGATTATAGGGAATATGGCTAACACCCCCTAAGGCTTTGGAATCACTAAGGATTGTAATCTTGATTTTATGAATGAGATTTTTCATTTTCTAACACTCGAAAAAGATCATTGATAAGAACAATCCTTTAGATGAACTTTCCCTTACATAGAGAATTATCTTTTTTTACTTTGAATTCATTTAGCATTCCTTTCTCCCCCTTTGTTATTTTCAAAAAGTAATAGAGGGAATGGAAAAATTGGTACCCAAATAATTAGTACTAAAGAACCAAAAATATGGAGAACAACAAAAATTTCATTAAGATTGGAAGTATTTGTATAATAAGGAAAATAAAACAAAATATTGGAATGAATTGAAATTATTACTCTTTCCCCTTTGGCATCAGCTTATTCACAATAGTTTTTAGCTTATTTATCTCTTTATGATTGTCTTCTTCTCACTTAAGAAACTAATCCTGGTATTTAGTTTTCTTCTCTAAGGCTTGAATTTTCTCTTCCTCATCCTTAAGAATGGCTGCCTGAGCTTTCAATATTTCTTCTTTCTTAACAAGATTTTCTTCAATATCCATTCTAATATATATTTCCCTCTTCCAATTCATATCCATAGAGTTAAGCTTTCCATTCAAATCCTTAACTTCCTGCATCCGAGTAGTCTCTTTAAGAATTAATATTTCCTCAAAACTATTTGAAATATCTTTAATCTTCATATCTTCAGTATCAAAAGCATTCTTAACATTGCCATATAATTCATCCAAAATTCTCATTTCTTCAATAACATTATTTGACCAGATTGTCATCTTCTAGCACGATCTCTTATGTGCCTCATATCCAATGAGGAAGGTCTTGAAATATGCCTCTAGTGCAACACATTTATCCATCACCATAGAAACTGATTCTGACTTCTGGTTTATATTATGCTAAAGCATTTGGAATCTTGAATCTATGATTAAAAATAAAGGAATAATACCAACCAACTTCTTTAATGATTGGACAACAAAATCATGTCCAATTTAAGATGATTATAAATCCAAATGTTTGGTTGGTGAGGATTATTTTTCTATATACTCAGCTTTTATCTTTGATGAAGCACTGCAATCTTTCTTCTTCACCACTAATTTACTAGGTGTATCTACAACCACATGCATTCCCTTATCTGGTTTCAGAATGATAACTTGTTATTTAGGAGATTCATGATCACTATCAGATAGCTGAACAATCTTTTTTCCCACAACATATTTTTTCTCTACAGCAGCCACTAGATCTTCCAGATGAATAAAATCATGATTACAACTTTCATCATCTGTCGTCTTATTCACTTATTCTTCTCCCTTCTCATCTTTTACTAGTGTAGAAATTTTTGAGGATTCATCTTGGGAAGTCCGGATTGATAGTTTTACAGATGGAATTTCCTTCTCATGATACTCTTCTTCTTGCTTTATAACATCATCAGTTTCATTGCCTTCTTCTTATTGTTATTCTTCTTCTTCTTCTATTTCCTCTTCCTGTTCTTGAGAAATTTCTTTTTCTTGATGTGATTTCGGAACCAAAAATTTATTTCCCGGAGTCTCTGGTAATGGTTCTGTCAAAAAATATTCTGGTATTGGAATTTGTTCAGAGGCTCGTTCAGTAGCCTTATGAAGAGATTGAATGACTTCAGCTTCCAAGAATTTCTTCCTTTGCTTCTTTTATTCTTGTTCATTTTCAAGATTCTCAGTAGCCTTTTCCTTCAAAGCTTTTTCTTCAGCAGGGTCCAAGACAAAATTAGGCTCCCCTTCTTTCTTTTTCTTCTTATCTTCTCTCCACTTAGCCTATACTTCATCAGGATAAGATTTTTACTTCTTCAACTTTGGTGGTGCTGACAGAGTTTTCTTGGTGACACGAGTTTTTGTTTTTTCATCAGGCTCCTTAGCCTTTATCTTCCTTCCTCTTTTCTTAGAGGTTTTAGCCACTTCCAGGTTCTTTGAGAAAGTTTCTAACTCATCTTCAAAAAGATCATAGAATTGTCAAGATTTACTAAAAAATCCAATTTCTATTCTCCTTAAGGTGTCATCACTCATCAACATAACTTTGTAATTTATCGGCTTGGAACTGCATGAGATTTAGAATGACTGAAGGCAAAGAACAATAATCTTTGAAAAAATGGTCGGATATAAAATAATCCGAGACTTCAGATTTCCATTATTGATATTCTCAATCATTACCAAGATATACTTCACCAAGTTTGTCTTCCTTAGATTCATCATGAAATCCAAAATATAGATGTCACTCTTCTTCAGGGCATCCTTATCCCCTTTACTTGGAATTATAAAGCCCTGAAGCCATAGTTTAAGAATCCGAAAATTTATAGAAAGATGAATGATCTTCAGAGTCTTCACTCCTTTCAAGCTAAGACATTCTATTTCCTTCTCTTTATTAAAAGATCCCGATTCATTAGGTAATTTGTGAGTGAAAAACTATACATCCCCTTCATAAGGAATACCAATCAGACTCACAACCTTATTGTATGGGAGAGAATAGGTCTTTCTATAATAATTGAATGAAAATTTATCTTTCCCTCCTTCATTTAAAAAGGTAACCATTTTACAAATCTCCACTATCAACTCCGAGTACACCAGATCATATGCCTTCCACTTTGAAATACAAAGGCTCTCCCAGCCATTCAGATTAATGTTTTTAGAAACAATAGAATCATACTTGTGAAGAAATTTCTGATCAACTAGCCTCTCTCAGTATATATGCCACTCAGAGATTTCTTTAACAGTTCACATTTCTTTCTAAGGAAAAGATTCAGTATATATCCAAAACTAAGAATCTTTGAAGATTCATAACAGCCTTAAAATACAAAGGTAGAGCCTCAGCATGAAAAATCTTGAAAAACTGATGTGGTACAACCATTAGGGGGGCTTTATATAGGCGATTTAGGTGACATTTCAGCTTCCATGGTTGATCCAACGGTTGAAAAATCTTCAGATCAAATTTGACAGTCAAGATGATAACCAAAGAGGGATTTTTATAGATTCCGATCTTTTGAGGTTTTTATGACAAACATTCAGATTTAATAAAAAAAATGAATCTGAAAAATTTTAAACAAAAAGAATATACCAACTAGCAAAATATTATTATGAAAACTTAGAAAAGATATCATACCTTCCAGATAGCTAGGAAAATTATTCGTAATGAGAAAAAAAATTTCTTGAATAACTTTAGATTCTGAAAATTTTGATTACAAAAATTTTAGACAATGAGAATTTTGAATATGAAAAAGAACTTGATAAAATAACTTGATTATGAAAAGAAACTTGACTACAGAAAAATTTAGACTGTTAAAAATTTGATTACGAAATTCTTTTAATTAACATGAAAATGGACCCCCTATGAAAAATATTTTCCTACTATAAGTAGATAGGTTTCCACAAGAAGTTAATATGGAAGATTACCTTATGATTATCAATCTTAACTTCTATTTAATCTATTAAAATCTATCAGAGGGTAAATATTTTGTGAAAATGTTGGCAAGTTGATCTTGCGTTTCGATAAATTGAATAATATTATCTCCTTTTTGTGTGTGATCCCTAAGAAAGTGATTCCTAATATCTATGTGTTTTTCATGAGAGTGATGTGCATGGTTTTTACTTAAGGCAATGAAAATAGTATTATCACACAATATCTATGTTTTGGTAAAACTCATACCATAGTCTGTGAGTGTGTGTTGCATCCACAACACTTGAGCACAACAACTTCCTGCTGCTACATATTCAGCTTCAGTTGTGGAAAGTGCAACTGACTATTGCTTTTTTCATGACCATGAAACTAATGAATCTCCTAAGAAATGATAAGTTTCAGATGTACTTTTCCAATCCATTCTACATCCACCGAAGTCAGCATCTAAAAAACTTTTTAGAAAAAAATCATTTCCAAAGGAATAAAAGAGTCCTAAATCCATGTTTCCCTTCAAGTAGTGAAAAATAATTTTAACTATCTTTAAATGATATTACTTAGGATGGGATTGATATCTTGCACACAATATTACCAATAACATTAAGTCTGGATGACTAGAAGTCATTTAAAGTATACTTTCTATCATACTTTTAAATGATGTTTGATCTACTGGTTTCCCAAATTCATCAAGATCAAGTGAATTTGATGTACTAATGGGAGTACTTATACTCTTAGTGTTGTCATATCCATACTTTTTAAGAATATATTTAATATAATTATGTTGGGATATATAGATTCCTTCTATTTTTGGAGAAATTTGAAAACCAAGGAAAAATGTCAACTCACCCATTATACTCATTTCAAACTCAAGTTTCATTAGATCTATAAAGGAATCAGTTAAATATTGATGAGTTTAACCAAATATAACATCATCAACATAAATTTGAAAAATCAAAATAATTTTCTTATCTTTTTTTATAAAAAAATGTTGGATCAGTATTTCCCTTAATGTAATTGGTTTCTAACAAAAACCCTATAAGCCTGTTATACAAAGCTCTAGGTGCTTGTTTAAGCCCATATAAAGCCTTTGTATAATTGAAAACATGTTCAGTATGTTTTGTATCTTCAAAAACAGGATGTTGGTCAACAAAAAAATTCATCTTGAACAAAACCATTATGTAAAGAACATTTAACATCAATTTGAAAAAGTTTAAAATTGACGAATATTGCAAAGGAAAGTAGAATACGAATAGATTCAAGAATAGCTACTAGAGAATGGGTTTCATCATAGTCTATTCCTTCTTGATGATTATAACCTTTAGCAACCACTATAGATTTATTTATTACTATGATTCCATTTTCATAACACTTATGTCTAAAGACCCATTTTTCTATAATAATAGAAATTTCATTAGGAATTTCAACCAAGGTCTAGAATTTATTCCTTTAGAATTCATTTAGCTCATCTTGCATAGATTTTATCCAATCATCATCACCTAAAGATTCATCAGTGCTTTTAGGTTCTAATTGGGAAAGAAATGCTAGATGTTCTTCTTTATTTCTTAAGGAAATTATAGTCCTTACAAGTTGATTTACAACACTAAAGATACTATCACTGGGATGATTCTTAAGAAACAACTGATTTGGGTTTTTTAAAACCTGTTATTCAATATATGGTAGGAAATATTCTAGGGTAAATGCTTTAGAAACATTTTCTTGAACTTTTCCCTTATCAGAAGAATATCCTACCAAGGGTTGATAATCATTTTTTGAAAAAACATCCGAAGATGTAGATTGAGGATGTTTAAAAACAAAGGGATTGGTTTCATCAAATTTAACATGTAATGTTTCTTCAACAATACAAGTATTTTTATTAAAAAATCTATAAGCCTTAGAGGTTTTGGAGTAGCCTAAGAAAATTTATTCATCAGATTTTGGTGTGAATTTTTTTAAATTATCATTGGTATTCAGAATGAATACTTTGAAACCAAAAACCTTTAAGTTGGAATGTCTAAGTTTTTTACCATTCCATTACTCATAAGGAGTTTTATTAAGAAAAGGTCTAATCAAAACATGATTTATAGTATAACAAGCAGTGCTTACAGCTTCATCCAAAAACTCTTTGGCTACCAAATATTCACTCAACATGGTTCTTGTTATCTCTTGAAGAATGTTGTTTCTTCTTTCAACAACCACATTTTGTTGAAGAGTTATTGGTTCTGAGAAGTTATGAGTAATGCCTTTTCTACTACAAAAATTTTCAATATTAGAATTTTGAAATTCTATTCCATGATCACTATGAATAGTTTTCAAAGGAATATTTTTATCATTTTTAACTTGGGCTCCAAAACTTTTGAAATAAGAAAAATATTCAGATTTATTTGATAGAAAATAGACTCATTTAAATCTAGTGTAATCATCCACTAAGACAAATACATGATATTTTCCTCCAATGCTTCCATTTTTTGTTGGACCAAAAAGATCCATATGTGCCAACTGTAACGCATCAGTGGTTGAGACTTCACCGACTGATTTAAAATATGATTTATGTTTCTTGATGTATTGTCAAGGATCACAAACTTTTTAAGAATAAAATCAAATCCCCGGTAGATTTTTAACTAGTATTTTCATAGAGAGTTTGCATAGTTTCCTAAGGTTATAGTGTCCTAGCCTTCTATGCCATAACCAAGAATGATCATTCATTTCACTAAGACTAGGTAGATCTTGTCTCCTAAGGTTTTCCTAAGTTTAATGTGTATATATTCTCTTGCCTATGGGAAAAAAGAATAAACTCTTCCTTGGAATTGTGTAATAAGCACTTGTTATTCCTAAAATCCACAAGGTTACCTTCATCACATAATTGGCTTATGCTAATAAGGTTTTTCTTAAGAACCTTAACTAATAAAACATTTAAAATCAAAGTTTTTCCAAGAAGAACAATATTACATATACCAATAATTTCTCCCTTAGCATTATCTCTGAAAGTTTCTTTTCCTCCCTTCACCTTGATAATATTATGAAATATGTTTTTATTACCAGTCATGTGCCAAGAACATCCACTATACATGTACCATGTATTGCTATTGGTATTATCTTTACTTTCCTGAAAATTAGAGTGTTAGAATTTTAGAACCAAAACTTTCTTGGATCTAGAAAATTTAGAAAGAAATATCTTAGGAATCCACATTTTATTTGAAAAGTAATCTTTATGAAAACCTAAAGACTGAATTTTGTTTAAGGAACAATTTTTTTCCCAATGCCCACCACACAGACACTTGGTGTAGAATGGATAAATTTGAGGAAAAAAATAATTATTACCAAAAAATATTTTTGAATGAGTATAACCAAATATAGAATTATTCCTTAGAGGTTGAATTTGGGAATAATTTTTGTCAAAGTTTTCCTTACCCATGGTAATGTTTAGAAAACACTTTTAAAAGGACAATATTTCTGACTTCAGTTTAATAACTATGTTTTAAACTTAAAAATATTAGTTTTAGCACTAGTGTTAGTCTATAAAGCATTTTTCTTTGAAATTACTTTTTCTAGATCCTTAGAAATTTTAACTTTCTCAGAATTTACTTCCCCAAGGTTTTTTGAAACACTTTCAAAATCATAAATTTTCTTATCAAGATCCTTAGAAATATTCGGTACCTCTTTAGTAAGAATAAAAATTCTAGAATTTTCTTTATCAATCTTTTTATTGGCTATAGAATTTTTCTTCTCAAGGAGCATAGGAAACCTAGATACTTATTCATAAATAGGTAAAGTATTATCTTCATCAGAAGAAGATTCTTCATCTTAAGGTTCATAACATTTACTATCACTATAATTAGAATTCAATGATACATTGGTTATGGATTCAACGTAGTGTACCTTGGCCATTAAACAATGATTTTCAATAGGTAACTTGGAATGTAAACCCAGATTCTTCTGACCAGAAGATTCATATTCTGAGGATTAATCAGAAGAGTCTCCACCACCGGAACTCTAGGTGTCATTAGCTTTAAAAAATTTCTTATCTTTAGATTCATAGTACTTATTTCTATTTCTCTCATAATGCTTTTCTTTTCTATCCTTTCTCTTAAGAATTGGACAATCTGGCCTTATATGCCCTACTATTTTTCGTTCATAACAAGTGACTTTTGAGTCTTTGTTGTCCTTTCTCTCTTTATTCATACATCTATACTGAAAGTCTTTCTTCTCAACTATATTATTCATTATTTGAGTAAGATTAGCTAGTTCATTCTTAGAAATTTCACTTTCTCTTGATTCAGATTGTATAACAACCTTCTTAGATTTAGATCTTGTAACTCTCTTAGGATTTTTGGATTTTATAGATGTAAAAGATACACTTCCATTTGCATTCTTATTTTTATTCATATCAGCATCTATTTTCAGCCTAGTTTCATGTTTAAGAAGAGTTCCTAATAGCTCATCAAGAGTAATTTAGGAAACTTTTCTATTTCCGTCTATAACTGTCCTCTTAGATTCACATTTGTTGGGCATGATGTCCATAATCTTTTCCACAAGAGCTTCATCATCCAAACATTCCTCACTCATAGATTATAAAATATTAACAATAGTCATAAACCTCTTTTGTACCTTACACACGAGTTCTCCATAAGGAAACAAAAATCCATGATATTATTCTCTAAGAGCAGCTCTTCTAGTTTCTATTACCTTGGATGTACCAAAATGAGTAACCTACAATTTATTCCAAATACAATTTGCAGCTTCATAAGAAGAAATATGACTATATATATTTATAATTATGGAACTAAACAATGTATTGCATACCTTGTAGTTTAATTGATATTATGACTTTTATTGATTATTATAAGTTATGACTTATGTATCAGGAATCTTGTAATCTCCAGTAAGAATAACAAAGTTGTCCACTCCAGTGTTAATAAAAAAGTATTTATATGATCTCTCTAATATTCATAATCATTCTCATCAACTATATTTGGGCTAGTAGGATTAATATTATCAATCGAACCAACATTAATTCCTTCCTTCTAAAAGAAACTATCTTTCCAAAAAAACTTTTGAGTAATAAAAGTTTGTAAACAAGGATAAAAATCCTAAGAAAAGAAAATATAGAACAATGAAAACTTTAGAAAGAAAACTTATATGTGAATATAAGTATTTTAGAGACCTCCTCTAATACCAATTGTAGGATTAAAATATGATGTAGATTCTCAATATACAAGAGGGGGGTGAATTTTATACTTTATAAAATTCATTTGGAACTGTTAAAGTTGATATAAAATTTTCTATTGTTTAACAAAGTTAAATAAGGTAAATTCACAAAACCTCTTGGTTCTATAAAGTTTCTAGATTATGAAAATATGGTTCTAGAAATGAAACTTAAGAAATGTTTACAAGGGAAAAGATTCTGCATTAAAATATATATAATCTTACTAATCATAGTACACATATAAGAAAGTATAATATTGTTATACTTTCTTTATTAATCAAAATTCAGTGGAAAACAAACTTAAAAAAAACACAAGTAACAGTTATTGAATCATTTAAACCAAAGAGTAGGGTATCCAACAACCTTGGATAAAGGTCCCTTGATTTATACTTTCAAGAATGTCTGTCTTACCCACACTAGGGTAAGCCCCCTATAAGAATATTGGAGTCTATCTTGCTATCCCCACAACCCTCAAACTTCAAGGTAGTCGGCACCTCTGTCTTCCTTATCAAGGAAGTTCTCAAACCTTAAGGTAGTCAGAACATCTGTCTTCCTATCCTTGGAAGCCCTCGATTGTACATAACAAAAATCGGAGTCACACGAAGAAATATGAACAAGTTGTTCAGTATGCACAATGCATGAGAGTATTTATCTCTATAAATCACTTTAACAACATGTAATATCTAGTGTTATAGAATAGTTGTTGACATCATTCAAATGAGCTCCTATTTATAGGCATTTCTCCAACAGTAAACTCTCTCTTCAAACGGTCATATTTTTCTTTGAATTTCAGAGGGAGCTATACATGTATCACTTAAACAACAATTAGTTTGAAACGGAATGCATGAAATCATTTCATAACTATAACATGAGTACGTAAAATATGGTTTCTCAACCAAATCTATTTTTCAGAGTCTATGGAAAAATAAAGTTCAGAGTCTAAGAGAAAAATATTCGGAGTTTGTATTACATGGATATTCAGATTCTGTTTTCAAGGAATTTAGAATCATAATTATATAGATTTCGGAGTCTGAATTCTAAGGAATTCAGAACATGAATTCTAAGGAATTCAGAATTTGAATTATAAGAAATTTGGAGCATAAATTCTAAAGAATTAGAAACCTGAATTATGAGGAATTCGGAACCTTAATTCTAAGGAATTTGGAACCTGAATTCTAAGGAATTCAAAACTATAATTATAAGGAATTCAGAACCTAAATTCTAAGGAATTCAGAATCTGAATTTTAGAGAATTCGGAATCTGAATTTCAGAGAATTCGGAATCAAAATTTCAGAGATTTCAGAATTTAAATTTCAGAGAATTCAAAATCTGAATTCAGAACATGAAAATAATAATAATTTATATCTAAGTATTTATAGGATTATGTGGTTTTATAAATGAAACCAAATTTTACACATAGAAATAAAAAGAGTTAGGTTTAGTGAAACTAAATCATGAACAATGAAAACAAAGATAGGATAAAATTTCCTTAAGAAGGAAAAACTTCCTCATTAAGAAATATCTTCATGGAAATAAAATTTACCTTGAGAAAGAGTGTTTGTGATTTTCAAAACATAAAGGAATCGAAAAGTCATAAGTAAACCTTATTGACTCAACAATCATGACATGAAAGAATTTTTTTTACCCCATTTATATTTAAAAGAGTTGTAAGTAAAATTTCACACATGTTTTTCTTGATATACATTACATCCAAGATATGATAAAAAATTTATGATAAATTTAATAAATCAATAAATATACTTATATTCTTTCATTTTATGTTGGTATTTGAATTATAATTTTTTCATGTTCTGTAATTTAATTGAATCTTTCCCAGAACATAATTTAAACCATCAAGTTCTTTAATTATTTCATTCCTTGACATTCATTGATGTGATTTATCTATTTCAACATAATTATCAAATTACCTATGATTTATTATATATGAATGGTCCTTGGGTAGAAATTTTCAATGCCCTATTATGATGAAAGTTTATCAAAACATTATTCTCATAGAGCATGTATTTTTCATTCCAATATTGTTGGAGAATTTCCCTTTGTTGTAGAAAAATAAGTTTTACATGAGTGGGGATCAGTTTGATTATGAATTTTTTAATTCTTTGGACCTTCAAAGGGGTAAAATGGTAATTTTACCTTAGATGACCTGCATAAAAATTTCCTAATGGTTTTGTTCACTATTACCAATATCACTTTTAAAATTTCTATAAATCTCTTTTATCTATGCTAAAATCTTTGTTAATCCAATAACCCTTAATAGGAGGTCCCTTTTATCAATGCTAAAAAATTCTGTTAAAGGTGGTCTTTTATCAGTGATAAAAAACATAGGTAAAATTCCCCTTTTAACAACACCTTTTTTAGAACTGATAAAAGGTTTCTTTATTAGTGCTAATAAAAAACACTTTTAGAAGTCAAAAAATATATATTTTTTCTATAAAAATGGTTGATATTTAGCTGGGAGGTTTCCCCCACTTTTATCATGCTGAATACCCTTATTTTATCAGTACTGATCTAGCCCTTCTTTTGCCCTTTATTAGTGCTAGCTACTCATTCATGCCCACACACATGTGTACATTGTGCCTCCCCTAGATTCGAACCTGAGACCTCACCTTGACATCCTTATACCTTTACCACTACTCTATGTTGCTTTGTTCTCTCTATTTTATGATATATATAACTATATTTTTTATCCATGCATTTATTCATAAATTAATATATATTAATATAATTATTTTTCAATACATTTATAAAATATGCTTTGATTGTATGTGTATTTATAAATAAATAAAAACATATATACACACACATATATATATATATATATATATATATATAAAATTTTGACATCATAATATCCATATATGTGTAATCCTTGAGAATAAATTTAGTCTCTACTGGAAAAAGATAAAGCGACTCTTTTAAATGTGGATGAAATTCCATCAAATGTTAAAAAATTGTTGTACCGTAACAAAAAACTAAATTTTGGAGTTCATAAAAGCCTTTTTGACCCAAATAAATGATGAACATGGTTTTACCCAATCATCAAGGCATAATTCTTTTTTTAATATTCAATTTGATATGTGGTAGAGATCAAACATGCACCAAGATCGAATGTTATGACCGTTTGAAATTTGAGTCTTGTTTTCAACTTATTTTAGATAATTTATTAATTTATTGATTTTTATATAGTAAAATTGTTATTAAATTCCTATTAATCAATAATAATTATATATTTTTGAATTTATATTATTTTTTTAATTATTTTAAAATCCTTTTCCCACTAAATATCTTATATATTAAGTGTGATTACATATTACATATTACATAAATGATATTTTATAAAATATATTATATTTAAATCACAATAAATATATTTATATATTAATATATGATCTTTAATGATAGATAATTTTTTTATGAAATATACTTTTTATAATAGCTAAAAACAATCATTTTATCACCAATAAAATGCATACTCTTATCAGTGCTAAGAAAGGCATAGATAAAATTGTCATTTAGGAACTCTAAAAGGAAGAACTTATAAAGGGTGTACCTTTATCCACAGTAAAAAATTATTGATAAACGGTATATTTTGTCAATTATTTTTAGCACTAATAAAAGTACATTTTATTGACATTTTTTAACATTGGTAAACGTACCCACTTTATCAGCACTTTTTTTGCTGACAAAGTGTACCATTGTAGAAAGCTAAATCTATGATAATGGTTAGTTCCGAGGTATGGGGTTTACCCTCAGGTTGATACAACATGTAAAAGAAAGTGTTTTGTGGCCTGAAAAGTAATATAATAATAATATTATATAATTTATATTCCACACACAAAACTTTATAAATAAATGTATATATCACTTGAACAGAGTTTTTGATGGAGAAACTGAGACCACAATTAGTTCTAGAACGTGGCCTTTAACACATAACACTACCACAAATTTAGATTTATCAATAATTACGCTTTATTAATTCTAAAAAATAACTAATAAAGGGGGAAAATTTATTAGTGATAAAAAAGAACTGATAAAATGTTATTTTATCAGCACTAAAAAAACGCTGATAAAAGTAACCCTTTATCAACGTTTTTAGCACTAATGAAATTTCCCCCATTATCAGTGCTAAAACGATTGCTTTTAGTGGTGATAAAACCTATTTTTCATTAAAAAATTTATATATCATTAAAATTCATATATTAGTATATTAATATATTTATATTGTTATCACTATTATATATTTTATAAAATTTGATTTCTATAATATGAAATACGAAATCACACTTAATATATAATATATTTCAGGAAAAATGGTTTATAAAATAATTAAAAATAATTTTAATTATTTTTTTCATATTATTATTGATTATTAGTCATTTATTAACAATTTTACGATTTAGAAATTCAATAAATTAATCAATTGTCTAAAATATTTTAATTACATCACTTAAAATTCAAATGACAATAACTTTTGATTAGTGTGTCTATTTTAGCTCTACAATGTATCAAATAAAAGGTTAAGAAATGATATAAGACATGGTTATGGGGTAGAACCCCAATAACCATTTTTTGGGGTCAAGAAAGGCTTAGAAGACCTCCAAAATTGAGTTTTTTTTTTCAGGGTACCCCCATTTTTTGACATTTAATGGAATTTCAGACTTGTTTAAAGGAGTATTATTATATATTTTTGGTGAAAAATCAATTTATTATTAATTATTACACACATGGATATTTTTATGTTCATATTATATCATTTTTCATATTGTACTGTTATTTATAATTAAATATATTCACATATATACATATTTGTATATATTTACACATAAAAATTTAATTCTATATATCATTATGTTAATATATTTTCAAATGAATAATCTTTATAAACATATAATCCATATATAAAAAAATAATATCCATTTTATAATTTAAAATATAAAAGTATGATTATTTATATATCGTTATAATATGCGTATATATAAATATATTTTTGTGTGTGTCTATATTAAAAAATTGATATATATAATCTATATATTCTAATATATATATAGATATTAATATATAATATAAAAAAATAAATAAAAATATGTATAATTATATTTATAGACACACACACACACACACACATATATGTATGTATGTATGTATTTATAAACACACACACACAGAAAACATATTTTATAAATATATTTAAAAAATATATATATATATATATATAAAAGTATGTATATGTTTATATGGATACAATAATTTAATGAAATATTTATAATGGTATAGATATATCATAAATTAAATAACAAAGAAACATGTAGCAGTGGAAAAGGTCCAAACAAGTGGGGGGGGGGGATCTCGAGTTCGAAACCAGATGAATGAAGGGGCACACGAGTCTCTAAAGACAGTTCATTAGCACTATTAAAAGGTTAGGGACCTCCTCTATCACTGATAAAATTATAGGGGGAGTGTTAATCAAGCTGTGGTAAAAGGGGGTGATCTCCACCTCTAAATTTACAGATTCTTTTTTTATTTTTTTTATTTTTTATCAATGCTTTCTTTAGCGACAATAAAATTCTCTTTTTATGAGAAATTCTTTAGTGATAATAAAATGTATATTTATCTATTATTTTTTTAAAACTTATAAAAGGGACCACTTTTAAGGGTGATCAAATTTACATTGATTTTTAGTGCTGATAAAGGTGTTTTATAGCGCATTTAAAAGTAATCTATGTAGTAGTGGGTGAACCAGAAGTTTCATACGAATTAGGTTCCATGATAGAATGTAGTAGTGAGTGTATTAATTAACTAGTTAATTAATTTCATAATTAATCTATTAACCCTAAAAACTATTATTTAATCCATCACTAGAATCTCCTCACAACCTAGATGGAGTCTTGTGAGGGGAGCATTGGTAGACGATCTTAGGATTGAGGATCGATCATGAATGCGTTTGAGATCACCCACATCATTAACGGAAATGAAACATTCTTATTCTTCATCAAAAATAAATCCAATTTCAAGGGAGGACTCTTTATTTGATCTGTTTCTCCATTTTGAGTTTTCATATTGAATTTTATGATTCAAAATTATCTTGATAATTCTCATGGGGTGGGTTATTGATTTATCTTGTCCAACTAAGTTGTGTTTACCATATTATTGTTCATAAAACCCTCAATTCCTATGTGAAAGTTTTTATAGGGTATAATTACTCTTTCCTTGACCACAATTATTAGAGGATTGTATATTGAAGTGATAAAAACTAATATGATATTTTCATCCCTATTATCTCCCCTCACCATTCTCTTTTCCCCCTTTGGTATCTCAAAATTTCCCATCTTGTGCTAGTACAATGAGGCCAACAACCCTCCAATGGTGGACCATAGTGAGGTTTTCTAGGGAATGTGTGGGGCTTGGATGTGGGAAGGCTCAACTCTAGTTCTCTTGCTGTAGGTGCAACAAGATGGTATACTGCAGGAAGGGAAACTAGATTAGAAAATGTTTGTTTGTAGGGTTAGAGCATGGCATCCTGGACAGTTTTTACCATAGGAAATTATATTAAAAATGGCAAGTTAAAGGGAACTACAAAGATACAAAAAAACATACAAACACACAAATGCAGGAATCCAGGGAGACTCAAATCCAAGACTTCCTCGACACCCCACATGGCCCTTTGTCACTTGGCTAAGACCCTAGGGCTAAGAATTATAATAAATAAAAAGAGAGAAATGAAATTTACAGGGGAAATAGGTGTGGAAACATGTGGTGAGTAGAAGAATATGGGAAGGGTGAGCTTAGTGAGTGAATTCCCCACCCTCACATTAATATACACATATATTTTAATTATTAATAATATTTTCTCTTCTATCCTACTTATAAATATAGTTTCTATCATAGTTGTTTTTAAGATGTTAGATTAATGATTCATATTTAGAATCAAGACCCTAATTTTAAGAAGATGATTCAAAACCCATAGGTGATACAAACTTATAACTCATGGAACACAATTGGGTTTTGACACATTATGTCTTTCATCCGTGATACAAAAAAATGCATTTTTTTACCAGATATCCATTTTGGACAAGTAAATAGTATGTCCTATCTACTTTTCCATATATATATATGGAATATTTTTTTTTGGATTTTTGTGACCATTTTTGAGGCAACATAGGAAGATTCATGTTTTATTCTGAAGGAACGACAATAATCTTCAGGTGTATTCCTTGAACATTTACGAGATTTTTATTTAGACATACGATTTTTACTTTCTGAGTGAAAGTATACATATAAAATTATGGTGTCATTTATAAAGATAATCAAGAAGCAGTTTGAAAATGTGTGAGAGGGCAGATCCCTTTAATGTAGGTAAACTGATGACAAGGTTTAAGCATAATCTTCAAAGTGTGTTGGGGTCTATACTCCCCTGATAGCCAGACTGGTAAGGGATTGGGTCCTCCATATCCTATATTATGATAGAGTTAGTACTCCCCCACACTCATCAAGGGAATGGTTTCTCTATCTACAAATCTAGTAATCCCCTATCCCTGAGCTCTAGTAGGGTGCAAGTCCTCCACCAGGGTCGATACTACCTTGGAAATGGTGTCCATCTTCATGGTATGGGTCCCTCACTAAAAATCTTACAAGGCTATGTTGGATTTTTTAGCATGGGGTACTTAGGGATGTTTGATCGATATTAGAAGACTGAAAGGTTCAGTGCTCCCTTATCTGATGATCATGCTTTAGAGATGACAAAACTCCCCTTTAAAGATTCTGGCAGTGACATGGTCATTTTAAATCTCAGTAGTATAAACTTCCATGAGACTTATGATCCATTGAAACCCTTAGATTTTCCCTCAAGATGAAATACACTACTAGATAATGAATTTATATATCTTGGACTCTTTGATGTTCTGACATATTTTAGTTGATCATGTGATCTGGCTTTCAGAGACTGGGTCTGAGAAGACTGTGACTACTAATCATCCCTATCATTTCTACAGATTGAACATATCTAAATTATTCTTATTGAATTACTATTGGACCCCCATTAATTCCAGGAGTTTTGATATGGTTTGTTTAATTATACCTCTTTTGGTTTTTAGGGAATCATACTAATCATGTTTAGACTCACCCCAACATGGATCTTGGGACAAAAAATATGTGTTTGCGAAGATGAAACATAGGTCATAGATGGTCTTGTGGTTGAGGAATTGACGTGACTTGTTCAGATCATACTCTTGGTAACCTATGTATATTCAATGTGGGAAGATCCTGGTGATACTATGAGCTAATGTAGCAGATGATGTTCTTTCTTCGAGTCATCTTGTTGTGAGGGATTCTTCATCTTAGTTGGTTTCTAGTTTTCCTTATTGGCATTTAGGAATGAATTTTACCCCTATTTACATTATTTCATACATAATGGTAACCTATATAGATCTTGAAGGTTCTATGAACATTAGAATCACATTTTGGGGGAATTAAATAAGAATTTATTTTAATATAGAGTCTCTTGAAACTCCAATAGAGGGTGTTGCATGTTAAATTTATAATTAATTTATTTATGATTTGATGAAATGATTACCTCATCCTATGATCCTTTATTTGATGAAATATTTTATCTTATGAAGACCCTTTCAGATTACCTTCATTTCTCTTTAAGGATCCAAGTGTAGAATCCCTCTAAGAGTGATACACATGTGCTCCTTTGATCTTTGAGAAATACCGATTGATTTTTGGGTGATATCACGATGAATCAGTCGTATTTTTTATTCATATTGATTGCTCTAAGATCCTTTGATCTTAAAGGAGTTCTTATCATTCTTGTATGGAAGAGATGAGAAGTTTGAGAGAGAGAGTGAGAGAATTTCATTGTGCACAATGACTCCCCATTCTCAATTTTCGACCAAACCTACACAATAGAAATAACCATCTATTTATAGATCTAGGTTTCATGTAAAAATATTAATTAATTGTGTGATGACCCTTAAATATTATAATAATATTAATCAAACCCCATGCCAAAATAAAAATAAAAATAATATTATTTTATGGTACACATGCTAATATACCCAGTAAAAAATATTATTTAAATACCTTATAAATTATAAATTCTCACCGTACACAGTATTGGTTCATTATAACTGCATGACATTTAATGAATACTTTTTTCAGAAATGAATATTTTATGCACTAAGAAAAAGACGAATATTTATAAAGTATTAATAAATTAAATAAATTTATTTTATTCATAATCCGATGAATAAATATTTATTGAATTTACGAAATAAATAAAAGTTGAATAAAATTATTCCCTAGTATTGAGAATAATATTTATTCCATTAAATAACGTCAAATAGAATTTAATCAAGATCAAAAGAGAAACATAGTGTTTGAACCTTTAGGATTATTTCTCATTGAAATTAGGTGGGATAGCCAAAGTCCATGATTCTTTCAATAAATGGGTCAAGGAACACCAGAGAAAGAACTCAATATCATAATGATGATGACCACATATGAACACTCACTATGTAATATAATATCTTTGTATCAATATATCATCAATAAGGTTTCAAATCTTTTTCATCAACCTATATGATTTAGATCTCTTTATTTGACTATCTAAAATAAACATCGTTACATAATGACCATGGAAATTAATGTGATAGTCATATTTCAATCAAAGGTATGATATATTAACTTCCATAATATGGAGGGGACGAATCCTTCCTCAAATTATCAATTAACAACATGTCATTTGTGATGAAACCAATTAATCTAACATCTCTATGAAATATTTTCAACATGTTATTATGAAATACATCTATGTGTGTGAGTAATATATTGCATTAATAATAACGATATAGTCTAAGGAACACTACACAAGCTCACCGATAAGAATATCTGATGACAACAAAACATGAAAAATTCCAATTGGTGGGTCTATTCTCATAATATTCATATCCCATCATGGATATTACCAAGTGAAAAATCTAAAAAAAGAAGCCTCATCCTCTAATGAGTACTCGCAACCAATGATCTATATACTATGTTTCCTATCATAGTGCATTATTCGACCATATAACCATTTTTAAGAATATCATTACGACATTTCAAGGTTCTCATTATAGAGGGGAACTACTATGACCATATCAATGCGATAGATAATCTAGAATATTATAACATCAATGTTATGTGGAAGAAAAATCAATATGTGATAAGATATTTATATTAATATTAACTCCATTGAATATTCTTGTAATCTAAATTAAAAAGTATTTGGTTCTATGTAACCAACTCTAACAAACTCCCAATTTCAAAAGAGACAACTACTAATGACCAGTTATTCCTCACATGGAAAACATGATTCTACTGAGTATAGATAAAATTGATAGGCCTACCACACTTCTTTGACTAGGGTTGGTAAACCAATATATATTTGTGGAGAATCTATTTATAAAAACATTAATATCTTTTGAAAATCACTCATGTAGTGATATACATAAGTATCCACCTCTTTTTCCCATGTCAAAATCCTGAAATCCTGACTAAATCCATAGTGAAATCTTATCATTAAATGATATATAACAATATTTTTGTATAACCCAAAATCAAAATGTGACATTTGTAAAACCTCTTCTTAAGCATCATTAGAAGCCACAACATACTCATATATTGTAGATATGAAAACCACTATATGTAATAAGTTTTTTTCATATTAATTTATCATTTTATATAATACTATAGAAAATTGTACCATGTGTAAAAACATGTTCAATTCCCTTGAAAACAGTATTCTCACGTCTCTAGACACCAGGAACTCTTCCAGTTTTACTTTTACAAGAAATTTCAGATAGTTGAAACTTCTAGTCTATGAAATTATGTTAGACCTATTTTATATTAACCTATTATAATTTATGCATCAGTAATATCAAACTTCATTACATATTCGAACACATGAGATGAATTCCTAGAACTTGATCTTGTTAAATTCTTTTAATATCTTTAATCTCTTACAATGCCCATGCTTGTTATACTGAAAGGACTTTATGCCAACAACAATTCAATCAACAATTTTTAGAAATTTTATTTTTCAATACATATTTAATATATGTACTATGGCTAAATTCATAAAACCCATTCATAAATTTTGTATATATTTTTCCCTATAACAAGTTTTCTACTTTAAGTCATAGTTGGAGAAATTTCATTCTTTAGTATTTATAAACTAGGAATATGAAACCATTGTTTTCATATATTATAAACATTTTTATCTTGAATATTTATAGCTCTCTAAATAACCAATTAGATACACATGTCACTAATTCATTTCCAAATTGATATTCTATGATAACTATATATTATTTTTTCATAAATGAATTTATGTAATATAAATATCTTATTGGAATTTATTTATGTCACTGAACCTTTTAGTTATTCCTTACAGATGTATAACATAGGTTCTCTATTGTTCATGTCATATAGACATATACCAAGGGGATTAATCTAAATGAGTTGGGCTTGACAATCAGTATCTCAATAAGATGATCATAAAAATATACTTTGACAAAGTAAAATTCAAAAGGATTTTTTGTAATAGCGATTGGAGTATAAATATTTTTAAAGAGAAAAACTTTCAAAAGTTATTCATGTTTTATTGGTACCATCTTACACGATCCATTTCTAGTTTCTCTTGAATACTCACCAGTAGTATAAAGTCCTAGATGCATACAAAATATAGAGTCCATGAATCTTGATACATGAACTAAATTACCTTATTGTATACCAAATTTTAAGCCTTAACATATTACCAATTACTATTTTATTGAAGGAATATTTGTTCTAAAAGAATAATACATGTATCACCCTCCATGTTGAACATAAACCACATATTTAGATATATATATATATATATATATATATATATATATATATTTCTACATAGTATGTGTCTCTAGAAATAATCCTACCAATAAGCTTAGTGGAGTTCTTTATTCCTATGTAAACCCATATGCATCTTGATCCTTAAACCATATAATTTAAGTCTGATCCCACTATCTTCAACTTGGCAGTCTTCCTTTGATGAAAATATAGACAATATTGAAAAAAGGTTAATATATTTAGTGACTATACGATCATTAACTCAAATTCACATTATTTTTTTAATGTTCTTTGTAGCTAAGCCCATATTTTTAAAAATACTTCACTTGTGGTAGTATTCTAATAGATTATTAACATAAAACAATTGATATGATATCCATTAGACAATATGGTCGGAATATGGTTAGTTTTTTGGAATTATATTTGAAAAAGTTGTCTTAGAATGAATGGTGGAATATTTAAAAAATATATATATATATATACAACTCTTCATTTATATTCCTATTACTACAATTATGACATTGATGTATATAATTAAATGTGAATTATGGATAACCTTTACTACACATTTATGATCTGTTATTACTTGGATAATATGTTTATAGAAAATAAATCTTGGAGATTCCTTAATATTTACCATGTGCACTCATTTACTTAACAGATCATTTCTAAAATTTATTAAAGAAATATCATGAATTATATGAAGTTACCTTTTTCTTTAGAATATTTCACATGGATATGTTGAAATAACACTAAAAGTTTAACGGCATACCATTATTTATAAAGGTTTATTTATCTAAAAATAATAATTATTTTCTTTGTATATCGAGAATATTAGCTCAATTGAGACTAAACCACTTTTATTTGTATCAAGAAGTCAACTACTTTCAGTTTTATTTCACAAAGAATTATCTTTCCATAATTAGGTAAGAGTCTAATATTTTTTATATTCATTATTCCTTTTAATAGATTTTTGTGATTTACTAGTTATTAAACAATTAGTTTAATATTTAAGTACCATAATAGAATTATTCCTCAAATCAAATAATGTCTCATTGTGTTAAGTTGAACACTGAGATAAATGTTTTGATCACACTTATTAAAAAATTGAATCAATCTAATATGGAAATGATAAATAGTGATCTCACCTTGGATAACATAGGAAACACCCTTTATTAGCTCCTTTTGAGTTCACTCTATAACCTTTCTATTCTTTCGCATTTTTTGTATTTAAATTTCTTTATGTTGTAAGCATACTATATTTAATACACTAGCGGTGAATATAAACTTAATGAATATACCTAAAGTAGATGTAACTACTTTTTTCCTCAATTCATTATAATTTATTTTCCAGTGTCTATTCTTTCAACATAAGAAGCAAAGATAATCCTGTTCATTATTATACCTTTGAATATTTTATCTCTTTGAAGGACACTGTAATAATACTTTTGGATTTATATTATACATGAGATATCCATCATTTCCTTTCAAACTATACACTGTAATAGGGGAAAAAGAGGTTTCAACCAATACTTATCCACTTGGTTAGGTATGAATAAAAGTTTTCCAAGTGATTCATCCATTTCATTTATTAGGGCTTAGACAAATAATGATAACTTTGATGGTAATAATAATAAGGTAAGATTAATGGATAATTTCTTATCCATGTGAAATCCTAATTTATCTAACTAATCAACATACACCATCATTTTGAAAGTATGAAACGTATCTAGATTTATTTCTTCCAGTTTACACTAATATAGTGCATTAAAAATCTCATTTATTTCTATCATTTCCTTCACTTTCCCAAGTAAATAAAGATGTGATATTATGGTGTATACATCCATGTATTTATGTTGTATCATCCACTCTTCAGACATATTTGATACTCTAATACAATGTACATGGAAATCATCCTTAAAATGTCTATGGTAGGAATAATTTTCACCTTCTCTCATCTACTAGGTTGAAAAAATAGGAATTGGTGATTCCAACATGTAATAAAAACCATCTATTAATAACTGATTGCATACAAAATTATACCAAATTGATAAATTTTTATTTTTAAGAGCATAATTCAAGTTAAGGAATGATTGAAAAGTTTTCAGGGTTTTTCATTTTCATAAATAATTAATACAAATGATTATAACTTAACTTGATTACAAATTATATGATAAATAGTTATAAATAATTTTATTTATTCTCCCATTATTTCAACAAGTTTCAATATCCCAAACAATTTAACTTGGAATTTATAGGGTCAATCAAGTGAAAAGGATCCATATTTTTTTATTATAATCTATATGAAAACCATGAAAATTACTAGAAAGTATTTAGGTATCTGGTTTTTCCAACTTTAGGCTTAAAACTCCATGATCTATTAAGTGAACTCCCCAATTCATAAAACATAACTCATATTTTCTCAACAATTGCCTCCAAATTTTTATTAGAATGACGAAGGCCATTAAAACCAATACCAATTCAATTAATTCAACCCACTATCATAGTTAAGACTTCCATGTAATTTAAATTTTCCCCGACAGAGGCTGAACTGACACTTTAACTATGGGTTCATATTAATTTTGACGATGGTAGGCTTAATGAATTAATATTAATTTGAGGGTTTTTTATTTATTATTAATAAATTATCTATTCTTTATAATTTACATAAATTGTTAATATTAATTTTATTTTATTTGATTAATTAAAATTTTTAGATAAAACATTTACGTATAATACATTTATTTAAATTCTATATTTTCACATTAATTCATTTATTTTTGTGATAGAGGTCTTTCATCCATAAAATAAATAATGAATAAGATATATATTAATAAATAATTAATGACCTAATCATGATATTATCTAATTTTTGATTTATTTAGCTGATAATAAATCAACATTTTTCTTACGGAATAATTCCTTATGCTGATTTTGGCATGAGTTACATAATTTCCCCTATACACTTTGTATCACCTGAGTCAGAAGAATTATGGTTCCATCTTTACCCACCTCTACATGCTTTGGGATACTCTATTAATTAAAATTATTTATAACTCACAAAGAAGTAAGGGGAATGAAAATTTTGGTTAATGGGGATTACATAAATATCCATGGACATATAGGTCCTACATAATAATGGAGGGAGGGATGATAGGCAAACCATCAAATTTAATTTAATATTAAATAATTTCCAACCCATGTAATTAATTAAACTAATTAATTAAAACACATTTATAGTTCTTTTTCAAGCTCATGAATGGTCATACACATGAAACAAATACACAAAAGTAAAACCAGTTATTATTCATTTCTTATTGGTTCATTATTAATAATATAAACACGCTTTCATTAATTAATAATTATCTTTCATCTTAATAACCATCTGAATTCATTTAGAGTTATCCATCATTAATGGAATTAGTGAAAAATAAATGAAAGAACAATAATCACATATTTATTAGAATAAATTAATTTATCATTTAAAATTATTTAAAACTATTATTAAATCTTAAAACACACTTGGTAGTCCAATAAATAAAATAAGGTTTTAGTGATAAAATTATCAATTTAATGTAATTTAATTATATCCTTAATTATGATACTACGTGGTGCATAATTTCTAATATGACATTGGGTACCACAATTTCTATGCACTTGGGTTATATTCCATGGGATTCGGTCACATACCTTAGTTGGACGACACAATATGTAAAAGACACCTACAAACCATGTATCAATCATATTCTGTATCCTTAAAAACCACTAAAGAACTCTATGGGTTTCTCAGTTGGTACTACACAAGGTGTATAGACCAACTACATGTCATGTATTGATTATTTGATGTGTCTGCATAACTCACTGAATGGATCAATGTGTATTTCGGATGTGGGTAATGATAAACTACATGTCGGGTAAACCTCATACATGTTATGTATTTGAATAATTTTATAGGATGTCGGTACCACATGGCTTGACCATGTATATTTACCACACATATTGCATGAATTTCACTGTTAACCCATGCAGACTACATGGTGTGTACACTAACTACACACAATATAATTCTCCATGTCATGTGCCATGTCTTCCAATTCTACACATAGTGCACAATAAATGCGTTACATGTAATATTTTCTAGTCCTGTCATGTAAACTGCGACATGATTAGGTGAAAACGTGGGTACACCACATTTACAAGGACTACACATTGTGTAATCCCATGTTATCTGACCTAATTCCTTGACACTTCTTGATGGTATCTCTAATCATTCTTTATCTGTTCTTGGACTTAAAAAATTGTAAATCATGAATGAAGAAATTAAAATGTTGAAAACATGTTAATTCAAATTGGATTAAATAATGAATAATATGAAAGAAAAAATAACCACCATTATGCATATTGATCAACAATCTAATAAATAATTATAAATTTAAAACGATACTTTTTTATAACACTTGAATGTTTCTGGAATAATAGAAGTTCCTTTGGTGGGTGTTAAATTAAAATTTATTTTAATTTAGAGTTTTCCGAAACCCTAATAGAAGATATTTCATGTTAAATTTATAATTATTTTTTTATGATTTAAAGAAATAATTACCTCATCTTAGGATCCTTTATTCGATGAGGTTTTTGTTCTTACAAATACCCTTTCAGATTAATTTTCTTTCACTTTAAGGATCCAAGTGTAGAATACATCTTATGGTGATCCACACGTACTCCATTCTATGAGAAATGAAAACTGATTTCTAGTTGATATAATAGTGAATCAATCATTTTGATTTTTTCATATTGATTTCTCCAAGATCTTTTAGTCTTAAATGTGTTATTATCATTCATGAGAGGAAGCAAAGGGATGTTTGAGGGAGAGAGATTTTTTTGTGCACAATGAATCTTTATTCTAAATTTTAGACCAACCAGACACAATATACAAAACCATCTATTTATATATATATATAGTTTAGGTAAAAATATTATTTAATTTCTGGATGAACATTAAATGATATAATGATATTTATTAATACCCTTTCCAAAATAATAATAATATTATTGTTTTATGTTGCACGTGCTTACTTGAGCCATGAAAAATATTATTTAACTTGATTGTAAATCAATATCTATCACCCGATGTGTTATTGATTCATTCGAAATCCTTGGAATTTATTTAATACCTAAATAAAAACATTATTCATAAATTAACATCTTATCCATAAACCAATGAACATATATTTAATAAATATTCAAAAAAATAAATAAATAAATTTTAATCACAATCTGATGAATAAATATTTATTTAATTTATGCGATCGATAATACATGAATAATATTATTCCTTGGTCTTGAAAATGATATTTATTCCATTAATTAATTCAAATATAATTTAACAGAGATCAACATAAACAATTAATGTGTGACCCTCTAGGATTCTTATTGATGGAATTATGTGGGATCTCTTAAATTTAATGACTATTGAATAGTAATGGAGAAAGGAATACAAGAGAAAAAACATAATGTCATAATTATGAAAACCATATATGTATACTAATTATGTAATATAATCCATTTATCTCAATATCTCATCAACTAGGTTGCAAAGCAATATCATCAACCTATATACTTGATACATATTTCTTTGACTATCAAAAATAAATATTGTTATAGTATAGGTATAGAATTAAATGAAACAATCATATATCAATAAAAGGGTTAAGACATTTCCCTCCATAAATATGAAGGGGAAAAATATTTCTTTGATTTATTTTTTAAAAACGTCTGATTCACAACACACCCAACATATCCAACTTCACCCTGAAATATTCTCTCTATGGATTATGACATACATCTAAGTGTGTGATTCATATGATGAATTAATAATAATATTTAAGTCCAAGGACCATTATACACACTCAAAAATAGGAATATTTGATGACACTAAAACATACCAAATTCCTACCAACAAGTCGGTTATAATAATATCTTGCATTGTAGATTACCAAGTGAGAACTTCATGATAAGAAGCCTCATCCAATTATAGTAATTTAACATTAAGGTTTATATACTATGTTCCCTATCATTGTATGTTATATGAGTATATAACTATTAGTAAGAATATCTTAATGAAATTTCAAGGTTCTAATCATAGTGGGGAACTGTTATGACCTTATCAATGAAAAAAATAATCTTGTACATTACCACACCAATGTTATTCATTATAAAAATAAATATGTGACAATATATTTATATTAATATTTAATCATTTGAATATTCATGTAATATAAATTACAAAGTAGTTGGATCTAGAGTGAAAATTAAAAAAGATCTTAGAAGTTGTCTCATGCATGCATTTCTTACAATTCAGTTTACTATTTATGTACATCATGTTGTCATTGATGGAATATGTTTTCATTATAGATATGTATTATTGTAGGTTTTAATAGGGTAAGGCCTCCTATATTGTGAGATATGATAACTTGGTGGTATTCACCAACCCATTACCTATTATAAGTGGGATTGGGGTGGAACTCTTGGCTTATTTTCAGCCAAGGTTAGGCCTATGTGGGTCGGATCATGTCATTTGTAATCTAACATGAAATCATTCCATAAGTTGGTAAATCATTTATCATCAATAATAATGTTTTACAAAACATAAAATATGCCTTTGTAAGTGCATCGTATGCCTATACACTGACAGTCATAAGCTCCTTAAACTCATCTATTAATGGTTTAAAATATATGTAAATATCATTTTCAGTATCATTGGGTCTATATATTAATGTAATAATGATAGTAAATGGATTATTCATACACGTCTCTGATGGAATGTTATAATTGTGAATGAAAACTGATCAATTACTATATATAGTATACATATTGAGAAATGGGTTGAAACTATCACATGATAATCCTAAAATAATATTTTTGGCCATTTATAAACTTAATATTTAACCTATCAAATTTATACCATGTTAACCCATCTACAAGATTCACTATTTCATCATTATCCTTATTTCTTTAATTTTAATGTCATATCATATCATATTTATTTCTATTTAGTTCTTACATACTTTTTTGAAGTATAAGAATCAATGAAAAGAGTCACATCACTATCTATAGTATTCCAAAATGATTTTCATCTTTATTAGTCATCCATATTGATATACCACATAGTTTTCACAAAATCAACTCTATAATTTCTTTACAAAAAATATAACAATAATTAGGGCACGCATGAATCTTAGTTGTTGAAAATCAAAAGTTTTCAACTAACTTTGATTCCATGTAATAATTTTCTAGAATACACATAATAGTTGGTAGTGGGTCCTAAAAAATGTAATGAGATAGTTAATCTTAGTATTAATAATTCTATATTTTTCCTATGAAATAATCACATTAAAAACTAACATTTGATCATTTTTCCTCATTCCTAGTAGACTAGGGTATTCACATATTCTATAATCTTTTTAATATGCTAAATGTCATCATTATGATCAAAAGAAAAAAAAATTGCATTATAGTATTCATTCCATCTTGTAGTAGTATACATGAATTATTGTCCTGATAAAAAAATGGAAATTGATTAGATACTGATCTTTTTAGTTAAATCAATTTCATTCTCCACTTGGAATTTTTCTCCAATACGATACTACATTTGATATTTTTTAGATACTATATTTAGTGATATGGTAGTTCACTTTCCCATGGGTTTACCAGGATCTTCTAACACAATCAAAGCTTGGGAATCAAATTAGTCCACTGTCTGAATTTTTATTGAATGAAAACTCTAAAAAACATTGTATCTCTTTATGAAATTCATTAGTGCTCTGATTAATGTCATACATCCAACGTCAATCCATTCTAATATGTATATACATAGTGTAAATAAATAATCCAAAAAATGAATCAAGATAGAAAATAATAATCAATAACATGATTATTAATTTTTTTTAACAAATATCTAAATTGGAATTTTAATAACCAAAATAATAAATAAAATATTACATTTTTATCTAAGAAATAAAACACAATAGTAAGAAAATACCTCTAAAACTTCAACCTAGGAAGGAAAAAAACCCCTTATCCATGGAACAATTTTTTTAAATTAAATTGGTGATTTTGAATATGGTTATATAAAAATGATTCAAATATTTTGTAGTAAATATCATTATGATTTATATCAAACACAGTTACATTTGTCATTATTTATTGTAATGTTTAATATTAAGTACTATTATATCTAATATTGAATATTTTTTTGTTTACTAATGTTAAGTATAACCTTATTATGTTTAAAACCGTTATATTTGGTATCTCTAAAAACATTTCACTTATCCAAGAATTTTTAATTAAATAATATTTTGTTTAATAAAAAATAAGTTACTATATTTAAAACCATGTATTTATTTTTTTACATATATTTACATTTAATATTATTATGTTTAATAAGAGGTCACTAATTTCTTCTCTAGTTTTCTCAAACTAGTCTAGTTATTTTTTTCCTATGGTAATATATTTTTATTTATTCTCTTTCTTCCCTTTCATAAATATACATTCTTAAATTATAATTTACAATCAAATTTTCTATTAATAATCTTAAGTACTTATTAATTCACTATTTTTATATTTCTTTTAGTACAACCTGATCTATATTAATTTGCTAAACAATTATACAAATTCATAGTGTTGTTTTGTTTCATTCACTATATACTTTATTTAATATTTATACACAATTTTATTATAAATTAATGAGAGGTGTTATCCATGAATGAAAACAAAATAAATATGACAAAAAAAATTAAAAAATCACCAAACCATTAGCAATAATAAATTGACCATATCATCAAGAGTGATTAATTTATTAATGTCATAAAACATATCCAAAAATAAAAATTCTATAATTGAATAAAATTACATATATTATATAATATATAGATAAAACACAAACAACCTAATTAAAATCGGTATCTAAAAATTCATAAAACACCAATCTCTTACAAAAAACCTCATCTAATGAGTAAACAATTCACCAAAATTCTACCAAAAAATCATGCAATATTATTTATAAAAGTAAGAGTATGTATAACCATATAATTAGTAGACCACACCTTAATATTTATTAATCAAGTGAATATTTTTCATGCATAATATGTAAAGAAATAAAATCATAATATATAATTCTATATACACCAAAAAAATGCCTAATGGTAATATAATTCATTTTTCATCATTTGATCTATTTTATCCTCAATTATAATGAAATATTACCTATAAATTTATTCAGTTACAATAATTAACGTGTTATCATTCACATTAATAAGCCTCATATGTATTTCATTCCCAAGATCACCATAATAATCACTTGTGATATAATATATTATATACAATATTATTAATAATGTCAAAAAATATTTATAAACCCCTCCAAATAACCCCACCAGTTATTTCCATGTATTCCCATAATACCTAATGTCTTTTGACTAACGGAAAAAAATAATTTAACATCAATATATTTCTATACATGATTTTAACAAATAGTCATATCACTTCCAGATTCTATGATTAATCTAAATTGATATCTAATATATATTAATAAATAGATTTGAGTAATGATTTACTAAGTTGTCAATTAATTTAACACGTGTGAACAAAATTTTAGGTTACACCTAATATAAATGTACCAAGTGGTTCTCTAACATATGAATAATAGTCCCAATATTTTGATAGTATAAAAAAGAAAATAAGCAATCAAACTCATAGTTTCCCACACAACTATTTAGTAAATTATGCCAACTAGTCTATATAAATATTTGATATACTAATAGTTTGGTAATTATTATATAAAATCTTTCAAATGGCCACCCATCTATCAATAAACCATACATTTAGCACAAAAATGCTACATAGATTCCCTAAAAAATGTATAAATACATAAAATACAAGAAACAAAGAATATAATATATAATAATTTTTGAAATATGAAAAAATAATTGGAAAACTGATTTTGATTAATCTGATAAAAGAGATGATCTAAGAGATTGAAACAATTTGAGGGGGATTTCAAAAATTGTGTTATAGGATGCAACACATGCGTGCAGATGAAGGAATAAAACTAAGTGTTAAGATAAAAAAGATTAGAGTTTGTAGAAAGAATATGGTTTGGATGAAGCATTTGTGCATGGTCACACTCACGATAGGACTTGGGTTTGGCTACAACACTTGCATGCAGCCGTTTCTATGAAAGGATTTGGGTTGAACTTATGAAAAAAAAGAATGAGGTATTTTGTGATGAAGTGGATGGAGGATGTGATTAGGCATGGATTAATGAATAATAAGAACATATGAAGAAACAAAAGGTGGAAACTGATGTGGTTTTTTTGGTCCCTATTTTGACAAGCAATAAAACCTACGGTAATAAGCAATATATTTGCATGTTCTAATCTACTTGTGTATATATAAATTAATTCTGATATATTATAACCATCAGATAAGATACTTAAGGAAATATCTCTTAATACCTATAGATTATAGACATAGTATTATATGTTTTTGTCTATATCGTTTAATATTGATTTCTTATAGCCACATGCATCAAATTCATGTAGCTATATGCCCAACTATATCTATGGAAAAGACTGTTTATGGATATATGTACATAGTTATAGGTGAATTTTGTAATAATGATAGGATTTAAACCACAATAAAATATATTTAGTTGGAAAACTAATTTACTATCTTGGGAAGAACATTTAACATGATGAAGGATAAATCATGAACCTGGAATGATAAACTCACAACAACCAAATTTGAAACAATGGAAGAAAATAAAAAAAAGATGAATTAAAAAGAAAAAGTTTTCCCTAATTTGAAAAAGGATGACATGATCATAAGGAAATATTATTCATGTAAAAATATTTATAAGGTGACTCATATAACAATTAATGAGGATAAACATATTGAATTATTAATTTTTTCTATCAGTACCACTACAAAAAATAAGAAAATGATATGTGGGGTTGTCACCTCATGGATAATGAATCCAGATGAAGGACTCATAAAAAACAAATCATTCAAGGAAACATATGCAGGTGGTATTGGTCTCACAATTGAGATGGATCCCAAGCTAGGGAAGGAAGGTAAATCTCATATGTAAAAAAAGTTTTCATAATTGGTGTGATACAAAAGAGAATCACTAAGTATTCTTGGAAGAAAGTGGGAATAAAAGGGTCTATTATTTAGGATAAACAATAATCCTCAACCTAAGGATATTGGAGGCACCACTCTCCACCTGCATTCTAATGTTTATGATTTTTATTGAAAGTTGTGTCTAATTAAGGGGGTATGGATGTTCTAAAGGAGCACATTTAATTGAGTTAAAAGGGGATTAACACAATTTATGGAGTCAAAAATAGTAAAAATCTCATTTGGAATTAGGATTGAAAAAAATATTGGGCTAAAACTGGCTCAACAAGTGGTGACAAGTATCCACATTAAATTACAATGTCGAAGTTTCATGTTGTGATAAAGTTCCTTGATGAACCTCAAACTACAGAATGAAGATCCTGATCTAAAAAATTATTTCAAAGCCACATTTAATATAATTAGTGTTTTCAATGAAAATATGATGATAAATAAGTGATATAATAATATTTATTTAATGGTATGAGACCACTAAGAAGTAAAAGAAAGCTTAAATAGAAGAAGGAACAACATGAATGGTCTTCATGTTAATTTTTAAATATAATAACAATTGGTATTTTTTGTTTTCTCTTATAGGATTCCAAAAGATACTGAAAATAAAGGATCATAACCAACTAGTGGTTTCCCTAAATGAAGACCATCTCATATCTATTTCTAGAAAGATGAATGAATTCATTGGGAATTGGTGACATATACTCATAAGAATTTAATCATCATATGAAAATGATGAATCCCTTTAAAAAAAGATAGAACATAAGTAATAAGTAGTATCACTACATTATGATAAACAAGTGGTATTAATTTAGATAACAAGTGGTATGTCTTATGCACTCAATATTTTGATATTTTTATTGGTTTTTTGTGAGAATGAATTAGTTCATAGGATGAGTTGATGTTGATAATAAACATGTTGTATGTGCTTATGGGAGTAAGTGAGTGACATATAATGCTTTGATATTGTTGACTCAAACTATTATTTCCTACACCAATATTTGGCTAATTATGATTATAGGATTTATCAATGACTCAAATTATATGTTGTAATTTTACTCACTAAAATGGTTTAGATGGAAGTGTATACAAGTTAGGTAGAAAAGGTTTGGAGCTTAATCTTGACAAACCTATAATTATTTTTTTTCAAAAAGTGTTTCATAGGTTGAATTGAAAAATCTATAATGGTTCTTACTCAAAAAGTGTTGTCCAAAAAATGGCATCATAAGTTGGAATAGAATTGAAGGATCTATCAATAGGTGGTTCAAAAACAATATCGCATTAAAAGGTAGTAAAAAGAGCCAAAATTTCACGAGGTAAATATTTTAGGGAATTGGTGTTAAGATAGCTGTGAGGAGAATACAATTTTTAAAATAAGATTAGAGAGATCTATTTCAAATGGTCTAGAGAAGAGTTTCTTGATATGAGAGATAACACACTATCTTAATATGTAATTCAAATTTTTAGAACATTCATCAAGCACCTAGAATATATTTGAGGAGATCATGAAATATATATGGAAATGTTTTTTAGGTAATGGGGGAGAAAATATGGGATGCTACCCAAATTATGTTTAGATATATTGGGGGATAATATTAATAGTTAAATGTTAATGTGATAGGACCTTATTGCATTTTACTGACATATGGGAAGAAAACATAGTCTATAAAATCTAGAAATATAGAGGATGCAAGATTGAATGAAAAATGGGGAGTGATTATTCTCATATCTATATCCAGTATAGACTATTATCAAAAAATATAGGGGGTTTGTAACCATAAGGTTTTATATTGGGTTTTTTTGTCAATACATGTTAATGTTTTTAAATCATTAAAGTGACTAATATGGAGTTGTTGACAGGTGTACAGAGCATTAAACTTTGAATAAATATGATGATGTGAGAATACATGGTATATTTAATAAAGTAAAGATAAATAATAAGGTTATGTACACATGGGGAACATAGGCTATTGGATTAATTGGAGTTCTTAGAGATCAAGGTCTAACAGTTAGACTGGAGGACCAACAAGGGATATTTGGAAGATAGCTACGAATGTTTTATTATAAGAACATGTAGTAAAATAAGATAAATTTTGATTTTACTATATATCAAGGACATGATAAGTGAACCAATTAAGTGTGAATGAATATTTAGTTTTTAAGCAGTGTAAGTAGATTTAGAGATGGATTGAAATATTCAAAAGGATATTTTTTAAAGAACAAGAAGTTATGTATAAGAAAATAGAGGTAAACTTAAAGGATAAAATTCTTGAAGTATTTATGGGTATTGGATGATTAAATGATCATAAATTGGAAGGCATAATCTTGGAATCTATTTAAAGAGTTATGATCTGTTTCAGATATAATCATGTAGAAATATAGTTTAGAAAAAATAACTATAAATTGGAAAATCCCTAAAGAATACAATGATTTTATATGAATTTTGGTGAACATTAAATTCAAAAAAGGAAATAAGTATACCTATATGTGTAATACTTACATCATTTTGTATGACATTGGGTTTAATTTATTTTTTACAAAGGAAAGAAGTTTCCCTATGTGTGTAAGAGTTTATAGGAGTCATGAATTTTGGGAACCATCTATGTTTACAAGTTTCCATATTTATATAAGACTTTAATCTAGATTGTGAAAGAATTATTGGTAGGTCTTGAAAGGATTTTTATGGACACTATACGACTTCTATTTTCATAATTATTGGTGGATTTCATATGGTTTTGTATTGTTCATAAGAGTTTTCTGAAATTTTTAAGACTCACCTAAATTTCATAAGACTCTATCTAGGTTTTGTAAGAATTATCAATGAACAAATCCTTTACCATTTTTAGAAAAGTATTATCTTGAAGGAAGTATATGTATGAGTTCCTTATATAATTTTGATCCTCTGAATATCATGATTTCAATAATATTTACATTATAGGGAAAATTGTATCAATATTAAAGGAATATTATACTGTATTGTTTTTAGTGATTTAAAAGATAATTAACGTTCTTGAAAGAGATCGCATCATGAATAAAATATTCATGTCATGTGTATACATGAATGGGTTTTTTAATCATATATTATAATGAATATTATAGTGAAAAATGTATAAAAAAACTCTTATATTTTTTATAGGATTGGTGACCATGATTTATTGGGAAGATTAAAAGGATTGTGAAGAAAAAAAGAGAATTATTTCTCAATGTTTTCATTTTGGAAAATATATCATGAAATATTAAAGATAAAATATTAGACCAAGAATCATGGGATATTGAATAATAGAGATATTGTAGACAATATTAGAGTAGGATTTCCTTGTTTCAAAGATATCACACAAGATTATTTTGAGAATCTATAATAAGTGAGGAAGAATAAGAGAGAAGAAGAAGATCAATAGAAAGAGGGGTATAAGCACTGGAGTTATTCATTGATAAATTTAAATATAAAGTAAATATAGAGAGAGAGATAGAGTTATTTGAGTAATATTGAATATCCAGTTCAAAAGAAAAATAAGAAGGATAAGGAGATGAACAATGGAAGGATTCCATCAACCATACTCGGTACTATTAAGGAAATAAGGACTGAAGGTAGGATGAATTCCAATGATATATTTGGAAATTGAATAATATTGTAATATGATACTTATAGTGTAAAATTATTCTCATTTTAGGTGGTGTTTTTTATTTTATGATTATAGGAAGACACATGGTAAACCTTACACTCAGAGGATTCTCTCATTCAGTTTAAATAAGAAGAGAACAATGAACATGGAAGATCAATTGTGCATCTTCCTATAGATGAAGATGCACATATTTATGATTTCATTGATGATCATTGAGATACCCACATGTATATAAACTATTGAAGTCCTTCAACAAAGTAGTGAGTATAAGGGAAGAAGAGGGAGTGTCCCTTAGATTAGAAATGTGCCTTTCCTATAATAATCTAATCTATATAATGAGTAATATTATATCCTAGTACATTGACACATTATTTGTGTATGATCCTTAGATTATTCATTTTTGGTGAACCAAGTAATATAATTTTATCCTTCCATGTTTTATATTTCTACTTATGTGATTTAAATTTGGGGAGGAGGTGTGTAAAAAGAATTAAGTGAAAAGATGAACACAATTCCAACCATCGGGGAATCAAAATACCAAATAAATATAAACAAGTGAAAGAAAATGATTTAATTTGGTCAACACCCTAATTTAACTCTCTTACAGAATCTTAGGATGTAAAAAATTTATAAAGATATATTCATCCATTAATATGAAATGAATAAATACTTTATTAAATTATTCAATTAATTTAATATCATGTATTACACTTCTAATGTATGCTACTTCACCATGAGAACAAGTCCTCATGATTTTCATCCATACATCAAAATATGAAATTCATGACACACATTAATAATAATCTTAATACTAAGAACAAATGTACATTTTTACATATAAGGACATCCAATGGTGCATAAAACATGTGAAATTCTAACTGGTGGGTACGGATCATGGCCTCCCTTCTTAGAGATTTCCCAGTGTGAATTTCTTAAGAATAAGTCTCAATGTCATATATTCCCCCAAAAAATGATATTGAGACATCATCTTTTTCCAATCCTTATGATGTATCTTTATTGTAAGATATATTTATTGGTATCATCATAGTATCTCTAGGTTCTCATTATAGTGGGAATCTTCTATATTTTATTAATGTGATGAGTATTCTAAGGACATTTTTTCATTCATGTCATGTAAAAGAAAAATACTTATATGATAAGTTAATTTATCTATATCTTAGAAATAAAAATGAATAAAAGTAGGTTTTTATAGGGAATCAAATCTAATAGACTCCTAGTTTCACTATATGTGACCGCTAACATATTTTTACTCACTAACTCTCACATGGTGTTTATGCTTCTGTTGAGGTATGACTTTAGTCAATGGGATTGTCACATTTTTCTATATTGATACTCTGCTAATTGTGACTTCACCCATTTGAGTAAACCTTCCCAAGAAGTAATAATTCTAAAATTTATGATTTTTTAATATGACCTAGGATCTTTGTTTATTACCACTTCTAAATTATTATCATAATATAATGTAATGAGATCGTTACTTTTATGTACAAAACCAAGCTCTTGGATGGAGTTAAAAATCCACACTACTACTTTAGTTGCAATAGAAACCATTATATACTCATAATTTTCTATAAAATCAATGACTATAGGCTACCTAGAACCGTTCTAACTCATAACTCCTTTATTTAGGAAACCCCATTTCTTGGATATGATTTCATATCATTCTAATATATTTTGAAACTAAATTCTATATGCCACCTCACAAACAGTTCCTCATATACTCTAAAAACCAATAATATATCCTCTATATGCTCATGGTACTTCAAGATAGTCTTTATAGCTGGAAAATGTGGACCTCTCAAAGGTCTACTTGATATCTTCCTACCATACTCAAAGAATAAGTAACATCAAACCTAATACATATAATTTCACACATTTTATATCCAATCATAGTAGTATACAAGAACATACTCATTCGTTTTCTCACTTCTTATGTTAATCACTAGAATGTAGGCTTCTTTACCCAAATATTTCATGAAGAATTATTTTTAACTATGTTTTTACTAACTGTAAGACTATTTTCTTGTTTCCCATAAATAATATATCATCAACATGTATCACAAAGAAAATAATACAATTCCCTCCAAAACTATTATAGTCATCAAGCTCACACTCATTTTTAATAAAACCAAACTCTCTTATGGATTTATAAAAATTATTGTTACATGACATTGATGATTACATCAAACAATAAATGGATATATCTAACTTTATTACTTAATTATAATACTTTGTTTTCACAAACCCTTTTTGTTATTTCATGTAGATATATTCCAAAAGATTTAAATTAAGGGAAGAAGTAGTGACATCCATTTTCCATAATTAATAATCAAGGTGAGCTATTATTGAAAGAATAAAAATTATATTTTAGATCAAATAATGGTAAAAAATTTATGCCATATTTTATTATACGACATTTCATAAACCCTTTATCAACTTGTCCTTCCTTATAGGTACCAGCTTTACAAACCATGTACAGTTTATTCTTAAATACCGATGTTCTTCCAATGGGGTTTTCATTAACTAAAGGATCTAATAAAATATTAACATGAATTTGAAACATAGAATATATCTAAAAATTCATAACATATTTAAATGTAGTATGTTTTTGGTTGTTTATTACTTCCTTTCAGGGTAGAGGTGCATTATTCTCAAATAATAACGTGATCCCTTCCTCAACGTTGATAAAACCATATATATCTCATTATCTATCCTATATAGTAATCATACCCAACACATGTGTCTCTAGAACAACTTATCCCACTATGTATTAGAGATTTTTTTCTTGTTACAACTTCTATATATCTTAACCCTCAAATTTAGTAAATTATATCTTGATCCCACTCTCTCCATTAGAGATACGATCCATTTCTAAAATCAAAACTTGTCTCTCCATGACTACATTTACATCTGAGGAATCAAATAAATAATATGCTCTTATTTATTTGGGATACCCTTTAAAAAACACTTTGTCCCTTGAGATGTGATTTTTTTCCTAGAAATAATATTAACAAATTCTTAACATCCCCATATGTGTATATATGGAATTATAGATTTCTTCACATGCCATAAATCTTATAGGATTGTTTCTGTCACATTGGTTACCACACAATTAAGAGTGTATTTCATTTATTATATTTCATATCCCTAAAATTATAATGGAAATACTATATGAATCATCATCAATCTATCCATATCCAATACAGTGAAATTTATCCTTTAATTCACACCATTAAACTATGGTGTATAAAGAGGGGTGTGTCAGTATAATATCCCAAAAACATTTATATAATCAATGGATTCTTGGATAAGATATCCCCACTTCGATTTAAGTAGAGCTTCTTTATCTTCTTACCAACCATATTATCTACTTTATTCTTATATTCCTTAAATTTCTCAAAGGAATCAAACTTATAACTCATCATGTAAATATATAATTGTCTACTGAAATTATTTGTAAATATAATAAACTATGAGTATCCATCTCTAGATTTTATTGGAAAATGATTTCACACATCCATGTGAAGTAATTCTAGAAGCTCTGTGGCTCTCCCGTATTTTATACTAGAAGGATCCTTGGTTAATTTTCTATATAAACAAGAATGACATACATCTATTTTTTCAATTCAAAAGAATATAAATACCCTTCTAGATATAATTTTTTCAAAAACTTTTAGTTTATATTACCACATCGATGATTCCATGTCTAGGTGTTATAAGAGTCATGTAAAAATTTTTAATTTTTAATTTATATGATTTTTTCATATTCTAGTGTATAATGACTGTTATTTGGATGTTTCATACCACAATATAAAATATCTTTATAAAATTACCAAATTTTATTTCAAAACATAAATATAAAACCATCAATGTCTAAAATCAACACGTAAATGATGTTCTTGGTTACACATGGAATATGATAATAGTTCTTAAAAACTATAATAATTCTAATCAATAATGTGGGATGGTAGTATCCTATAGCTAGAACAAATAATATTGATCCATTTTTTGCTCAAATATCCACCTCACTATTTATAATATTCCTTAATATACTTTTTTTAATATTTGCATAAATGTGAGAACAAAATTCTATTTTTACTACCCAATTTTTAGAAATGTAAATATTACAATTGAAAACAACATTATTGAAGCTTCCATCTTATTCTTCAATGAGACGTGATTATTCTTCCACCATCATTTTGTACCATAATAAAAACATACAATATCCTTCTATTTAGCCTCTCTATATTTTTTTTTCATCTTTGGACGGTATTGTGAAGGTGCATTTGGATTTGAAACTACTTTAGACATTTTCAAATTTCCTTCCATTTTGTTCATTATAAGGACATGAGTTTTTTCATGCTTCGTGTATTTATATACATGGAGAATCAAATTAAAAATATTTGGTAGTGACTTATCTATATTTTTCTTACATATGTTTATACATAAACATGATAAGATTAAATAATTTTAGGAGAGGATGAGGTCTATGATTTGTTTTTTTGGGAAACTTGAGTCCTTGAATTTCTAAATTCTCAATATGAAAAATTTATTTTGATTAGATGATATCTAACTAGAATTATTTCTCCTAACTTTCATGTATAGTGTACCTAGGATATTTCATAACTCTAACTAATTTCTTTCTCATAATATTTATCATAGAGATGATGAATTATGGATTAAAAAATGAATGTCATTATGAATCTTTTTAAGAACACTAGTCATGCATGATAACATGATGAACCAGACATCAAATGAATCATTCACATGTTTTTAGAAGAGACTTTTCTTATCCTCAATTTCCTTATTAACGGGATCTATAGTAACATGGGGATCAAGTATATAAATCTTATTATTTTATGGTAGTATAATGATAAAAAAACTTATACCACTATTGGAAGTTTTCACCAGTGAAGTGATTCTCTTTCTAAAAGATTAATCATAGTGAAAGTGATGAAGTAAACATACTTTCCATTATCTATAAAAATTATAATATGATTTTACTATTTTATAATGATTACCAATTATGATATAGTTAATAATTTAATTAATACTCCAACTAATTTATGAAATCCCCAAAACCATCACCATTGAATTTGAAATATCCAGTCCCTCGGATATTCTAGTGAAAAGGATCCATATTCCCATTAAAAAAATATAAAAAAATACTTAGGTAATTATTGAAAGTTATTTTGGTATAATTTTATTTCCAACTATATTAACTTGTATCTCCTAGATCTATTTAGTAGTCTTCTCAATCATGAAATCCTATACTCAATTTCCCTTAACCTTGTCCTCTAAATATTACTAAGTCTTACATAAGTAATCAAGAAATAATTTCAACATGGTTAAGTCAACCCAATAATTTTATTAAAACTCCCCAAGAATTTAATATACCCTTATGGGATCTTGACAAGTACTTTGAACTGTGACAGTATTCTAACCCAAGTAACAGAAGACTTTTTAATGAACTAATATTTTAGTAGATTGATTTCGTTTGAATTATGTGTAAATATATTTTATTCCATTCTTCATATTTTTGTTAATTTTATAGGTAACTTACATAAATAATTAACAATGTGGGATAAAATAATTTAGGAAAATTAATTTTATTTATATAAGATATCTTATTTTATCTTATTTATATTTGTTCATTGCAGTATGTGAAAACTAACCTAAGTAACTAACTATACTCGATAAAATATATCTTATAAATTTTATTTCATTTTATCTAATTAGTCATGTTAATTTATCTATATTATGAGGTCATATTTAATCATTAAAATAAGCCATGCATTGTATAAATAAATAAATAACCATGCTCTGGAAAAATATAATAAAGGTGTGATGTGGTCATGAGATTTTATCTATAGGTTTATTTATCAAGCGGTGATAAACCAACCTAAACCCTCATAGAATAACATTATGAGATACATATTGGCTCATTTTATAGCAACCAACAGTTACTAGTGTATCTCCTTGGTTGGATTCAACTTAGATCGCGTCTTGAACCAACTCCTCTAGATTAGAACTCTATACTTTACAAATTTATACTCGCATGAAAGTGAGGAGAACCAAGGGTTTAAGGTTATATAAAATAATCCTTGGAAAAATAAGACCATACATAATAAATGGGGTAGGGATGATTTTAATATTTTCATATTTAATTTTATAATAAATATAACACAAAACTATATAATAAATAATTAAAATAAATAAATAAATTCTACATATACCAAGGTTGGTGAAAGCTCATGATAATTCACAACATGAAATGGCATACATTTAGTATCTATAACATTCAATTAAAATCATTATATTTAAGAAATATTTTCTTCAATTAATACATTATTTTTTATCATAAATTATATCAAGATTACAATATTTATGACAAAACATAAAATTTGTCATCAATTATTTAAATAAATTAAATAAATTAAATAAATTTTATCTTTTTTTAGAACAATTTAAGTACACAATGTGTAATTTAGAGGTCACATTGAATGTAATGTATATTATATATTTAATCCCATTTTTAAAATCTAATTTATATATGGCATATTCTATCACTCGACATGTTGTATAATAAATGTTATATTTAATCTACTTCATATGTTTTGTACTTACATGGCATACAACTCTCTTAGAATTTCAAAATATACATGATGTATAGTTTTGAGTTTCCAAATTACACATCGTTCGCATTGAGTGTGACCACATGGGGAACCATAAATATAAATAGTGTATACTGTTGGAAAAGTGTGAAAATTATATGGCATGTACAATAACTATTACACATCTTTTAATGTATGGTTTTATATGGAATTAATTAATACCATGCGTTGAACCACCCGACATGCCAAAAATCACTCGGTGTGTACCTAGTGTGGTGTGAACTATGTCACATGGCATATACAACTAGACACATACCATGTAGTCTGTGTTTCACCATGTTTCTTAGATGGTTGTCAATATATGTCATGTAATTAGGTCATATATTGGCCCACACGATGCACAAAAAATTATGTGGATTTGTGGAGTTACACTACTATAAAATGTGTTTTTAACCGTGCTTGGCTTTATCAGCGATAGCTAAAAGCACTGATAAAGGCAACCTTTATCTGCACTACAAAAAATCCTGAATAGGGGGGGGGGGGGCTTTATCAGTGCTACAAGTAGCTAATAAAGAGGGATTTTATCAATGCTATAAAAAAGAACTAATAATAGGGGTCCATTAATTACTTATATTAGAAAATAGCTAATAAATACCCCCTTCTACAAGCACTATAAAACAAACTGATAAAGGGGGTCTTAATCAGTGATGGAAAAAAATCATTGATAGGGTGTCTTTATCAGTGTTTTTTTACTAGTGCTGATAAAGTGTATGTTTCATAAAAAAATATTAATCACTAAAAATAATATAATAATATAATAACAAAATAATATATTTACATTGATATATATATATATATATATAATATTTTATAAATATTATTTATATAAGGCTAAAAATTAATTTACATTTAATATATATGATATTTAGTGAAAAAGCCATTATAAAATAATTAAAAAAATAATATTAATTATTATTTTTAAATAATAACAAGTAATAGTCATTTAATAACAATTTTAGGATAGAAAAAATCAAAAAATTAATAAATAGTCTAAAATAAGTTGAAAACCTGACATGAAATTGAAACGACCATAAATTTTGATCTGAGTGTCCATTTGGGCTCTACCACATATCAAATCAAAGCCTGCGATGTGCTATATGTATATATATATACATATATATAGATAAAACATGAAATTAAATAAATATAAATATATTGATATATCATAAAATACTGAACAAAACAATATATGGTAGTTGAAAAGGAACGAGCATATGATTGGGAGGTATCAGGTTCAAAACTCAATGGAGGTAGGGGTGTGCAATGAGGTTGGAATTATGTAAAGCGCAGATAAAGGGGGATGGGGAGTGAACTTGAGAATGTGGGTAATAATCACTGATAATGGAGGATGGGAAGCACTAACAAATGGTGGAGGGAGAAGAGGTTTTAACCAAAAAAATATCCCCCTTTATATGCACCTAAAAAAAGTGATGATAAAGGGGCCTATATCAGTTATTTTTTATCACAGACAAAGGGGGACTTTAGTAATGCTAAAAGAGAACTCATAAATTTGGGCGTTAATAACACTAAAAAAATTCATAAAGTCCCCCTTTATCATCACTAAAAAAATCCTCAATAAAGGCCACCGTTTTTAGTTTATTTCTTAGCATGTTAAAGGGATCCCTTTTCAATATTTTACATGCACTTTTAAAGACAAACCTTTAACATCGATCATGTTATCAGTGATTATATATTAAAAATAAAAACCATTTACTAATTTTGTTAAAATCTAGATTTTTACTATTGTTACATAGTGTTTACATGTTAGATACACATAGTATAGTCTCTATCAACCCACACACAATGATTGTGATCAATATGCAATGTTTAATGATGCCTCCAATTGACCAACATGACATATCATTGGATTTTAAAGAAGTGTTCCTTGTGTGGTCAAAAAACCAATTTAATGGTTTGTAATTTACCATTATATTTCATGTAACTATGTCATGCAGTTAAACCTTTAACACCATTAGATGATATGTTTTATCTCTATTTGTATGATTTGACCCATAATTGACTAAATAAACTCAAATTAATGCATCATCTTGACCATTATACTTAGAATGTGATGTTATCTTGGTATTAATAATGTTTTTATGTTTTTTCAATCATGATTTGAAATCATTGAATACTTTTGAAAGGCTGTTGAATATGGGTTAATTATCATTTAGAGTTTATAAAATGGTTTAGAGTAAATTATACATGATTATTTGATAATATAGGAAGTCTATAAGTGTTATGTAAAAAAACTAGAAAAATGATAAAGAACCCATGTAAGGGGATACATGTTTGAAGTTTCATGTTAGAGAATTTTCAACTGTTCCATCTACACAATGAGATCCACATATGAGCTTTATCTAAAGGGATCTAGCACTACTTATGTGGATTAGTGTAAGGGAATTCACATCTCTTAAGTGGTTCCATGAAACATATGGGAATTAATGTAAGATTTTTGGCCTAAATATGTGAATACATGTATGAGAGGTGGACGTATGAAAATCTCTTGTTAGAGATCTATATAAGGGGATTCAAGTAAGAGGATCATTGATACTTAATTAGTTACTAAGTTTCTAATAATTCAATTTTGAAAATAATTTATACCTAATAATGCTATAAATGATATTCAATACATAAAAATTTATATTTAAGATGCTATTTAAGATGATTAATGAAAGGAATCAAAATGGGTGATCTTTATTCAATCTAGGTTAATATTTCAGTTCCTTTTATCTAAAAATAGGTTACTGGGATTGAATCTATGTACATAGAATATGAATCTCCAAATAATATTTCTAAAATTTTACTTTGAGGTGTCTTTATAGATCTAATATTCATATAAACAAATGTAAATGATTTTTTAGTGATTCTAGCTAAGTATTTCATGCTGATGAGTTTATATGTGTTGCTCTTCTACTTTATTCTTCTTGTCATGAGCAGGTTAAACATGTGTTAATTTGACTTTGATACAAAGAAATGTGAAGAATATTTCACTGATGGGTATTTTTAAAATTTATAAATAGATTTTTCTGTGTATTAATTTTATTCGAGATGTTATATATTTCTTGAGTTATTATTATTTAGTTTCATAAACTAGATAATATAATTTAGAAGGGTGGTAGTGGAAATACACCAGATACATGTAGTTAATTGAAATAAAGAATATTCAGTCATTATGGTACATAGTTTTGAGCCTAAATGAATGATTAAATGAGGTAGACCACATCATAATTATTTTTAAATAAGTATCTAGAATTCTATTCTAGAAATGATATTTAGAATTAAATTAATTAATATATTTTTTAGTTTTCTCAAATATGTTAAGAATTCAAGATAAAGAAAAGTGAGTGTGTGATATGAAGTTGTGTATCAAGTTATTTATAGAAATAATCGAGCCTAAATAATGATATAAAGAAACAATAAAAAATCCACTAGATATTGAGTATTCATTGGATAAATATTGAGAATAAAGTTGATATGTTGATCATTGTTAGATTATGTATGAAGTCAGAAATCTATTTTTGAATATATTGAAGGTTCATATAGGAATATATATATATATATATATTATATCTTGTAAAAGAAACCAAACTGGAGTGATATTTCTCATTTTATCTTCACATTATTGTATCTATATTGTGAACTTATATATTTCAACATAACTCTAGATAGGTGTAGTGTGATGTAATTCACATGTAGGAATCATTTTAATCATTTATTCTTATAGAGAAAAATATTTGGTGGTGGAGAATTACCAACCATGAAAATGTGTAAGCATCCCAATAAGGAATCAAACCTTGTAAAAAATTCTATCTTATCTTTTCTTTTATTCTCAAATGTTTGAGTAAGGTTATGAATTTTTATTGGAGTTGATCAGATCCTAATAGTGCACCGATTTTGTTTTAAAGAGAATGAAATTTTAAAAATAGGACTCCACTAATTTACCCCTATCAATGGGGAAATATTTTCCTAGGAACTTCAAATTGTATTAGATCTTAGTTCCTCTATTATATAAAATAATGTGATGAGAATTAATAACATAAATTTTATTAATAGTAGGGATGTTGTTACATATGATGGAAAAAACTACCAGAACTATAAGAATAGGATATTTTTGAATATTCTGTCACATGGTCTAGAATAGAGAGATATATCAGTTTTGGGGTTTCCACCCATTTAAAGGAATTATCTGATTTCCTTTTTATATAAAATAAATATGGATGTATATGAAAATATTTATAATGAAAATCTTATGTCTTTTTCAGAAAAGGTTTACATTTAAGTCATGATAATTCATACAACCAAAGAAATATGGGATAAATTTTAATGTAGATATGAAAGTAATGTGAAATTCAAAGAGGCCAAATTACAAAAATTAGATAATCTAATTTGAAAATATAAAAACGGATAAGGAATAAAATTTTGATGACTACTTTACAAGGGTTAATTAAAATTTTAGTAATATCTGAGGATTTGGGGAAAAGTTGGAAGACTCAATTATTGTCAAGAAGCATTTGAGAAATTTTCTAGGAAGGTTTGGTTTCATATCATAACTATAGAGACAATTTTTACCTTACTGAATTAGCCAATATTTTCATTTCCTAGGAAATTATTAAAATCCAAGTCTTCAAGAAAAAGATCAAATATGATATGGATTTTTCATTCATGAGAAAGATAAAAATAAAAAAAGGATGGTTATGTGAATCAATGTGTATTTTAGGATGAAAAAGAGGGTGGAGACTTTTAATTAATAATTTCTCTTATATTAAATAAGTTCAATAATGGAAAGGGAAATAATAAAAATATATTTACACAATGATGTTACAAACACAATAGAATTTGTCATTATCTATAAACTATCTGAGGAATAAATGTGTAGATTATGAGTCTAACGAAAAAGATGATAAACCTCAAATAAATATATGGGGTAAATTTTTTAAAGAAGTATTAAAATTTAGAAGAAGAAATAATTAATTATTTATAAATTTGATAAGAAATATAATTGTCAATGAGGACGATGTTAATCACTAATCTAGTAGTAAATAAATAGGTGAATCTAGTAAAAAAAATTTCAACCTCATGGTTCATGTTGAAAAGGGATTTGATTCATCAAGCAGTGAAGAAGATGAGTGAGAAACAACTAATATGGAACACATTTCAAAATATGAATTAGAATCTTGTATCTATTGGAACAGAAAAATCAAGAAATAAAGAAGATAACCGATGGAGTAAAACAACAATATGACTCAAGAGAAGAGTGAATATGTCATGAAATATTTATCCCTAATTGATGATATCAATAAGTTCATATTAAATACTTATGAATATGAAAAAAATATGAATGATCGTGAAGCTAAAATTTCTATAAATTAAGAAGTGTTATCCAAGACACAATCTATAGTCCATGGTTCTAAAAAAGAAGAAGAAGAAATTATATGATGAATTTAATTTTTTTATTGAAGTTAAGGTTTTATCTTCTAAAATTACTGAGGGAACTTCCATGACAAATCAAATTAAATTTACCCCTAAAAAATATGTGTATAATTATTTCTTAACTAATAATGTTGGTTCATACTCAATATATAGTAAATTATGGACCAATAAATATAAGAATAAAGTGTCATCCATTTTTTAAGGGAAAGAAGGAACTCAAGAGGTGCATCTAATTCCAAATATAAGCATGTGCAACCCAATTAGTGAAACCACAATTTAAATCTAAATAGTAATTTTTAAAGAAAATAATTTATAGTTCTAAAATATCTATATTTCAAGGATATTTTTTGTGTTGTTGAGTGTTTGTTCACAAGGGATATACAAGATGGTTCAATATGTAATTTCCAAGAATGAGGCCTGAATCTATGGGGATTTATTCAAATGAAATAAAATCATATTTCCAAAGTAGTAAAGTCATGGTAAGAAATGTTTATAATCATATTAAAAAAAATATGTTCAAATTACTTAAAGTAATATATGGTAGGTGTAATTAATAGGGACATTATATATAAAATTGAAAGAAAAACTTACTTAAATAGATTCTTTATAGTGATAAAAGAAAATTAATTTAGAAACTCAAGGAAGAAAATAACATTTCTAACTAATATTTCATTAAAATACAGTAGAACCAAGTCTAGTATTCTAGATAATGGGTGTGATTCCACATGATTGGAGGTACTAATATTATAAATATTTTTTATAAAAATGACGTAATATTAGTCACTTTTGTCCATGATAATTCTTTAAAGAACTAATGAGTTTAATCAACTAAAATAGAAGCTTAAAATCTGAAATTAAGTGATGTTTTGTATGTTGAAGGGCCAAAACAAAATCTATCAAGCTGTAGTAAACTCTATGATTATGGGAATGATTTTTTGTTTAAGAAATAATTTTTCATCATTAAAATAATACAATATGAATGAATCATATATCAAGGAAAAAAATTACAAATTTAAATCTATTTTAAATAGAAGATCCAACCAACTCTTTTTACTAAGATGAAAAAGATGAAATAAATATTTACATAAAAGGCTTGGTCATATTTTCCAAATAATTATAAAAAAAAATTCAGAAGTATGATGTTTTGAGAGTTCATGCCATGATGAAAAGAGAAAACAATGATGGTTTTGGAAATTTATAAAAAGGAATTTTATCTCAAGCCTCATATAAATAGTATATATTATTTACACTAGACCCCTAGATCTCATTCACACTAATTTATGTTGTCACATGAGACAAAATTCTACCAGTGATGATTTATATTTATTGAAATTTATTTATAATTTTACTCAAATTAAAAATTTGATGTTCATCGAGCATAATCCAAAATATGTTGAGAAGTTTGAAATTTTCAGGAGAAAAGTTGAAAAGGACCTGGGGCTTAAAATAAAAAAATTGAGATTTTATAATGGAAAGGAATATACTAGTGATTAATTTTAATGTTTTATTTATAAACATGGAATCAAGAACTAATTCAACATGCCATATACACTGCAACAGAATAGTATTTTTAAAAATAACAATATATGCATTATTGAGATGGACAAATCAATGCTTTCTTAAAAAAAATCTAAAAATATTTATGGAGAGGAGTTTTGTATACAATTTTATGCATCCGAAATTGATTCATATAGAGACCTAAATCACACTTTAACAGATATTAAAAATGGTAAAAAATAATTTAATTGTCAAATACATTATTTTTTTATAAGTCCATGATTTATAAAGACCATAAATACAATTATAGGATTTTTAAAGAAAAAAATATGAAGGGATATTTATAAGATACATTAAAAATGGAAGTGGGTATATATGTTGGAACAAGATATTTCACAAGATGATTGAAGTTTTTGATGTCAAATGTATTGAAAATAAGTATAGATCAGATCAAGTTTCTATAGTAGATTAAGATATTGAGGTCGAATAAAAGTATATTTTTAAAAAATAGAATAAAGAACATTCCATAAATGAGAAACATTTAGTTTAAAATGACTCATACCATACTAGTGATAAAGGGGGTATTATAAATCATAGATCAAAACATTAGAGGATACAAAATGATGGTCATTCTAATAATATTACTTAGAATCAAGAGGCACTATAATAAACTAGAAGGAGACTAGAAATGGAGAATCAATAATATATTATCTAACAGGTTAAACCAAAACCATTAGTTTCAAATGTTCAACATGAAGAGTGGATACATGCTATGAATGACTTTCTGGATCAAATAGAAAGCCAATTGACTTGTTAGTTAGTTTCAAGACTTTAGATTAAAAATATTATTAGAACCATGTGGTTATTTAGAAATAAGTTGAATGAGATAGGTGAATTAATAAAAAAACAAAACTAGAATGATATGCAAGGGGTAATATCAAATGGTAGGAATAGATTTTGATGAAACCATTTCCATAGTAGAAATTTTGGAAACCATTTATTGGTAGTGGTTTTACACAAACAATTTAAATTATATCACATGGATTTGAAATCATCTTTTCTAAATTATTGCCATGAGGAAAAAGTTTTTAATGAATAGATCATGTGTTTCCTTCTTAATTTGGATGATAGTACAATGTGTTTACTTGAAAAGGATTTGTATGATTTGAAACAGTATTTTTGAGCCTATTATTCAAAATTAGATTGTTTCCTAAAATAGTTGGGTTTAACAAAATGAAAGATTGGTAGTAATTTGTATGTAATATAGGTGTCCAGAAGGTACTTTTATTTTCATAGTATATGTTGATGATATAATATTTTCTAGTGATAATTAGTACCTTGGTGAGATTTTTTAAGAGCAGATGAAAAAGCACTTTTAAATTTATTTTCTAGGTTAAATGACATACTTATTTGGAAATATACTAAATTAGAGAAATGGAAATATATTTTTATCTAAAGAAAAATATATTAATGAATTATTGAAAATGTTTGGTATGGATGAGTCAACAAAAGTTTCAACTCCCATTTCAATGGGAACAAAAATGTTTAAAGATGAGGATAGAGAAAAAGTTATCCAAAAGTAATTTAAAATATTTGTTGGAAGCTTTTTAAATTTAAGATCATCAAGTCCTGATGTAGCTAGGGGTGTAAATCTAGTTGGATGGTCTGAAAGCCTGCTCGACATAACCCAACGCCAGACCAAGCCCGACTAGACCCAAAATTCTTATACATAGGCCCGACCCAAAATCCCTTCATTATAGCCCACCCCACAAGCCCTAATAAATCCGGATAAAACCCAATAAATTACCAAGAAACTTGTGGTATGGGATACTTAAACCCCTACCCTTGTCTTTAAAGGTTATGCCTGGACTAAGTAGTCATAGAATTACACCTATTATATTTATATGATAAATATACAATTACATATATATTTTATAAATAAATATATATATACTAAAAAAATTTGTGAAATTTTATCATAAATTTTTTATTAAAAAATGTATAAGAAGTTTTATTTCTTTTTTTCTATTTAATTTTTTTTAATTGGTAAAAAAAAATTGAGAAACATTTTCATAATTTTTTTAGGAAACATTTTCCTAAAATATTTTTTATTGAAAAATGTATTAAAGGTACTGAGGTAGCAACGAAAGATGGTGGGATAGGTATTTTAAATTTTTTTATTTCCAAGATGATGGAACTTATCATCCCTAGTGACCCAAGTCCAGATAAAATACCAAGGATCTTTGATAAATCAAATGGAGCACTAAAATAGATGGAATTTGTACCTCATTTCTAATCAATGAAAGCTCGGTAGCATCTCATCATCGGTAGTCATTTCTCAAAGGATATAAATTTGAACCCATATTGATAATCCAGACATGCTCTAAGAATCCAAAAGCTCATCGTTTGTTGTAATATGGGTACTATCATGGAGTTCCAATGAATTATTTAGTGTCACGATGATCACTTTTACCCCTTGACTTCGATCCATCAAAGGTTATATTAGATTGAATCTTAGATAAAGACTCTCTATAAAGAATATGAGAGTAGAGAGATTCACTTATTTCATTGGAATGAACAATGCAATGGAAATGATACTCACTCTTGATTTTATAGGGGAGTCAAAATACCTGGATGGGTTCCCTGCCCCTCAGAAAAATATCTCCCACTAAAGAAGCAATAAATACATTTTTGAAAAAATAAACTATGTCAGAAATATTATTTATATTTTATCAAAAACCTTTAATATATATTCAATATATTACATGGTCAAACTAAGTCATTAACAGGACTCATAATTCTCATTTAATAATAAACTAACATAGAAAATTAAAATAATATTAATTAAATTAATATATGACTTGAACAACACTCGGAATATGTGGTGGGGCCCTCCATATCTGATATAACTATTCAATAGAATAGTGTAGATTCTTGAGCACACTATTGTGTGTGACCATCTATGACCTTATCTTGATAGTAGTGAATAATATTCACTGACCAAGACTGGAGTCTAGTAATCCATCAAGGCCCCTAAAGATATAAGGATATTCATAACAATTGTAACCAACCTATAGACCCACACAATGTATTATAGTCTCTTTGTATTTTAATATCTCATATAGCAGGATGCACACTTTTTTATTGTTCTTTTTTTCTTTATTAATTTTTGATATAACTGGATTGATTTACCTTCCAACTATCCTGGACCAGGTGTTATGAATGTACTACTATTTAGATCAACTAGGACCTAGATTTATTACTTCCTTAACTTAGAAGTGACAAATCCTTCCCTGACCATTCAACCAATGTCATATCACCAATGATGCACCCAACACAAGGTTCCTCACCACAATTACATTATCAGGTTTTTTTGGCATCAAAGTATGTAGTCAAATGGTACACATTGATAATGATCTCAGGTCGGGATACCAGTAAACATGTTCCTATATATGAACGATCAATGACACAAAAAACATGAGGTGTTTCTATTGGAGGGTCTTTACTCATGATCTCACTACTAGAGATCACCAAGTGTGAAATTCATGAGAATAAGACCCCATGCTTATGAAATCCCAATACCTGATAGTCAAACATAAACTATGTATTATTAGTATGATGTATCTAGACCGTAAGACCTTTATTTAAGATTAATGTCATAGTATCTATAGGTTATCATTATAGCCTAGTATATGATATAACCTTTTGATATAACACCAAATCTATTGAAATTAACATTAAATAGAGGATACAAAAATATCTACACTATAATGGTAAGTATACATATTGTATAACTAACTGTACACATGATATGGTAATGAAATTTATTATTCATGTGGGGTCTATATAACCCACTATTAAACCATCCAACTTGCACAAGATCCAACTTTATAACCATATATGTTAGCTCTCACATGATTATGATCATGTTTTTTCTATGTTACTGCTTTAGTTTCTGGGATTTCCATGGTTACATTGCACAGAAAATATACTAAGTGTGACCTCACCCCCATGAGTAAAAATTCTCAAGATATGGTAATAATGAGTTTATCCTATTATTTCACTATCAAAAATAGAAATTTTGGCTAGTTCTAGTAATGAATTATCATTATAATAAAAAATTACGTGGTATGTGCAATTCCAATAACTAGAATAAATCGTTTCATTTAATAACTGCGTATTAGCTGCCCAAAATATATAACATTCTTGGTTTTTATTGGTATTTCCAACACTATATTTTATGAGATTGTCTCTCTCAAAACCTTAGACTAATTGCAATATTAGATCACATTTATCTAATGAAGACCAGTTTGTTTCCCCTCACATCTAGTATCCTTCCACTCAAAATCCTTGGTACATATCTTTTTTTTACTTTCCCAAGTACAATAAGATAGTTCTAACTACTTTAATTATAGTTCTTCTTGAAATAACTGATATTTTTCTACTATATCATATATCTTGGAAATATCAATTTTTTACATATCATGTCAAACATGACTAATCCATTATATAATCCTATAGAATTCAACTCACTAATTTAAACTCCTCCTATCCCCTAGTACCTGAAATACAAACATCAACTGTGTCATATCAGTATGATGTATCTATACCATATGACAATTTTTTATGATGAATTTCATAGAATTTCTTAGTTATCATTATAGCGTGGGATCTACTCTAACCTTTTGATATGATCATTAATCTTTAGAAATTTCCATTAAATAGCAGACATAAAAATATCTTCACTATTGGTGGTAAGTATATATCATGTATAAGTAACTATACACACGATGTGGTAATAAAAAACATTGTTCAAGTTGGGTCTATGGAACCCACTATTACAACACGTTTAAAATGTTTTTTCTTTATTTGATTTAAATTACATATATTTTTAAATAAAATTGGTAAATGATTTATTTAAATATTAAAATGTTATTTTAAAACATAAAATATTTTTTAATGCATCACTCCTTATTCATTTAAAAATAATTTTACCATTTTTTTGTTTTGTGAATCTATGTAAAAATGTCCTGACCTGAGAAAATTGACCCGACTAGAAGAATTGGATGTCCTTAGGTCAGGCCTGGGATGATATTTTTTTTTGGGTCTGATCATCCTGAATAGTTCCTTTTGAACTGATATTTTTAGGGTCAAGATCAACCCAACCAATCTCAAGCCTAATTAGGACATTTTTAAACCCTATGATATAGATTGTGGTATTACTTTATGTGTCATAATTTAGATTGATCCAATAGAGTCACATAAGCTAGAAACTAAAAGGTTTCTGAGATATGTAAAAGGCATGTTAAACTATGGGTTGTTGGACAAGAAAAGTGCATGTTTGAACTTATTGGGTTTCACATATGAATATTGGGAAGGAACTTTCACTAATATAAGATCCAATCTTGGTGGAAATTTCTTTCATATTGAGGGATATGTGAGATAGAACAATAAAAAATAAAATTCAACAACACCTAACACAGTTGAGTAGAGTATGTGGCTACTACACATTCCAATACATAGGTTTTATGCATATAGGTACATCTATCCTATTTAAAGGTTTATATTTAGATGCCACTAATAATATATTTTGAGAATCAAAGTGCAATAAACTTGTATAAAAATCATATGAAACACTCAATCTCCAAACATATATACATAATATATCATTTTATTAAAGAAAAGGTGATGAATATAGATATAAATATAGAATACGTTTCAACTAGAAATCACATTGCAATTATCTTCACTAATGATTTTCTAAGAGAGTGGTTTCATGAATTGAAGTTGAAACTCCTTGTTTATCCCCCTCTTATCATTTGAAGATATTTAGAAAATAACACCCACAAATCTTTGAACTTTTTTTAAAAAGGGTGATATAAAGTACTCAACTCTTAGCATCAAGGGGGATAAAATGTAATTAACTCTTAAAATCAAGGGGAAGTGTGATCTTTCCCTTACTGTTCAAATATGAATTTATAGATAATGATTAATGTATGGATTTTTGTAATTGTGGAGTGGATATATGAATTGAGGGGGAGATCATCAATGTCACTAGAAAAAATATACTTATCATAAAGGGATGAAATTATTTACAAAACATTACCTTATCTGGTAGTGTGGTGAAAGATACATCTGATTAGAGAAAGGATATTATTTTATGATTCTTATGTGATTTAATGAATTTTAAATTGATGTAAATTAATTTTCAGAAGTTAAAAGAAATTTAAAAAAAAAATACAAAAGGGGGATATTGAATTTCCCTAATAATTATTGATGAATTTTATTTATTGAAAATTATGTTTGAGTATTAGTAGATATTTTTGATATATTTTTAAAGTTGTGTTGAATGTTTTTGAGATGTTTTAAGATGGCCAAAAAATAATTGTACATGATTCTATGATTATTTAGGAAGTCTAGAGGTGTTCTGAATAAACCTAGAAAAATAATAAGCATCCACATAAGGGGTTACACATTTGAAGTTTCACATTAGTGAATTTGTATCAGTTACATATATGTAATGGGATGGAAAACTAATATAGACATAAGGGGATCTAACACCATGTTTTTGTATCATTAATGAACTATGATTTCTCACTGAGAATATTTTTTGGTCATTTTATGTTGTTCAAAAAATTAGTATTAGCTAGGGTGGGGATTTCAGGTTGGGCGTTTCATCCTTGGGCATGAAATGGCCATGTATCAAGGCCTAATGACTTTGGGTCTATGGTCTATCTAAAATGGTTACCCCTTAACATGTGAAATGGGATAATCCAATTAATTAAAAATATATAAATCCTTCAATAATTAATTTCTATAGTGAATAATCTATGGTTCAGGAGAATAAAAATCTATGAAATGGAGTAGGAATTCCAAGAAAGAGTCGAACCTTGAAAAAAATGTATTATTTGTTCTATAATTATCTAAATGTATGAGTGAGGTTGAGATTTTGTATTTGATTGGATTGGAACCTAACTGGTCACAGAGGTTAATTTAATGTTTAAGAAATTATAAAAAATTCCCATTGACTCAACCTTCATCTTAGTGGACTAATAATTTCCTAGGATCATTAGAATGAAAATAGTGAACATGAAATTTTTTAAACCAGTGAATGAAATTAATCAACTAAATTATATATAATTATAAAATTAAATGTGATCACTCTGAATCCACTTTAAGGTTCCAGAGTGTTGTGGGAGAATTCAGAAGGTGTTCATTTGTTTTTGGTTTTTGATGATATCAATAGATAATATCTAAATAACTTAACAAAAATATACAAGAATCTCTAAATAGGTTCATGCACAATTAATTTATAAATTATTAAGTATTGAATTTATTTATTCTCGGTAATCTCATTCACAGAGTTCCCTTTTCACTCGTGGCATGTTGTCATTGTGGTGGGGAGTCCAAAAGATGATTCCTATAGACATATTCACACATTATCCAAGAATCACTATGAGATGTTGTCGATATTCTAGGTATTATCATAAAGGAATCAAGTGTTTCATGCCATTCACCATCAATCACAAAGTTTTATCACTTTTTCTCTATATGTTCATGATAGGGAGGAGAGGATAAGAATTTATCTCTTGGGCTTGAATGAATTATTGAGGTTTTACTATTGTGTAGAACAAAAAAACCGTGAAAAATAATATAATTTAGAATATATGCAAAAGGTTTAATAATGAAAATTGAAAAAAAATTCCCTCACTTGTTATTTATTATAAGGCATTCCCCTTGTCAAATAATAATAATAATAATATTATTATATCCCATGACATTCCATACATAAAATATAATTTCATAAATTAATTAATTTATATTTATCTAAATAATATTAAATAAATATATAATTTTCAACAAATCATTAAACACAATTTGTATCCTCCCATAATATATTATATTCATTATACTTGAAAGTAAATATTTATTTTAATATTGTTGTTACTAAATAAATATTTATAGTATTATATTTACAAAACTAGTTAATAAATAAATATTTATTTATTATATTACAAATAATTAAACGAGGATATAGTTAAAATCATATAATCTAAACTATAATATTTCATGGATTAATTTATTCATTAAACATTAATTAAATAAATACTATTATAGGACATTCTAATAAATTTATTATTAATATTTAATTCAATATAATTAACTAATTTTTTTGGTACACTTAGTATGTAACCCTATAGGCCCAATTCTCAATAGTAATAAGTGAAGTTATTTAAATTCCAAATTAGCATCTAAAAACATAAAGGAACCAATAGATAAAGAACTAAATTTAGAAATTACTACAACCTCTATGTGAATTATACTATGTAATATTATCTTTTTGTCTCCAGATATCTCATCATGTAGAATTCATATTTGTTTCTTCACTCTAAATGATTGATTTATATTTCATTGAATTTATGAAATTAATACTTCTATAAAATACCATGGTCCTCGATTTTATCAACAATTTACATTTCTATCAATGTTCCTAAGATATATTCTTATATTAATATATAAGGAACAAATCCTTTCTTGAATTATTCAATTATTCCATTTCACTTATGATGTGTTACCTCAACATGAGAATATTTTCCGATAGTTTCATCCATATATCAAAGTACATGATTCCAGATACACATTAATAATAATCTCAATTCTAAGTACTTATACACACATTCATTGATGGATATTTTAAATTACACATAAAACATGTAGAATCCCTAATAGTGGGTATGTTCTCAAGACCTCTCTTTATAGAAATTACCATGTTTGAACTTCATGAGAAGTCTCAATATATTATGATCAATCAACACCTAATAGTTATACATCATATATGTCTCATCAAAATTATTAATATTGACTATAAGGCATATTTAAGAATATCATAATAACATCTCTAGGTTCTCATTATATATGGTGACTACTATGTGTTATTAATACATAAAGTATTATAAAGACATTATGAAAATAATGTTATATAAAAAAATAGTCAGTATCAGAAAAGTTAATTTATTTTATATCGTTAATTGGAAATATAAATTCAATTGGTTTTATGGAACCAACTCCAACTGTCACCACAATATTCACCTTGATCATCATGACCACTACAAGCATAGCCAACAAGGTTATCTAGGATTGGAAGCATCTCTAATATGTATCATATTATTAACAAAAATATAATATTTTAAATCATATTTATTATTTATTTGATCATTTTAATGGGAGTTAAATATTTCCCAAGTTTTTGATTTTCAATTTAAATGTTTGATATTCTAATTTTTCACCAAAATTTTCTTATCAATAATTTATGTGGTTTTTATAGACATTATGTGTTTTTTCTGAAAGAGAACTAGAAAAAATTATTTTCAAAGACTAATTATCATAGATGATGAGTGTTATAATATTGTTTCAATTTTTTATAAGATGAAACAAAAACCAACTAATTATTTGATGCAAATCTCCTAACTTAGAAACATATATAAAAAATAATTATTTATGTTAAAAATCCTTGCACATGGTAAATGAATTTTTATAATTTTTTTGATTATTTTGTAGTATTTAAGGTGGTGTGTAACACCCCAAAATTCCACAGTATGTTTCTCTTTGAATAATACAATAGCATGCAACGTACACAACACCGAGTTTAAGTGCACCACGACCTATCAAACTAGCCGTTTAAAAAGAAGTTATGAATAGAAATAACCACATTTTATATTTAATATATATACCATATAATTTTAACATTCATATTTTGTGTTTATTAGACATAATATAAGGAAAAAGTTAATTTTTCAGATAAAATAAGTATTTTTTTTCAAAATGGAGTTTTTTTAACTTTTAATGACGAACCCTTTTTAAATCCAATATTTGAAACTTTTATATATTAAATTTAATGAAATTAAATTATTATTTAGAATAGGGACATAGAAATTTAGTTTGGATAAATATTTTTTACTTTTCTCATAACATTCATTTTTTTGATGATTAGTGAAAAACACTAAATTTTAAATAAAAAAACTTTTTTAATCGAAATAATTTATAGTGTTAAATTTTAAATTTGAGTGGTTTTAAAGTATCATTAGATTATATTTTTATTATTTAATATAATATAGGTTATTGGATGTAATTTCACTTTTAAATTGTATATAAACACATGTCAATCTTTTGATAGTTTTAATTCTTAAAAACCATCTTTTTGGTTTTGACCACAAGAATTAATTTTAAATTAATTTCTATAACTTTTGTGTTTTGAATTTGGGAAAATAGATTCTATATTTTAAATAAGGATGTCCATATTATTTAAATAGGTAACATTTTTTCATACATAATGAATAGTTATATTAGTATATATTTTATTTACCATGCTTAAAGGTTAAATCCGGTAAATAAGGATAAGAAAATAATATTATAATAATATTAAATTACCCTAACACATGTCATAACCCTTTTTTCTGATACATGTTCGACAATGGACATACTTGGGTCGATTTAGGGACCCCATGAAGCCACATGAGAGTGATAATTCCATTTTATATTAATTAATTTAAAGTAAAGACAAAAATAGCATAAGCATATATCTTTTAGTAAAACATTTTTTGTATAGGGTTATATAATTGATCTCTTAAAATATAAATATTCATTTGAAATATAAAACTATTTCCTACATCATTGTATTTTATTTATAATTTTTAGATACAAATAAATATATTTATTTATGACAAAATAATGATGTAGTATTTTCTTTATTAATGAATGATATTATAAATATTAAAATAAATATAATTTGTATGTTTTGATTCCACACACGAATTTTCTAGGTGCATATGATATGTTAGGGTTGATTTAATTTTTTTTCGAATTAATCAGGTTTTTTTGACTTAAAAAAAACAAATACTAAATAGTGTCAAAATTGACATAAATGTGTTTTTAAAACAAATAGTATATCATTAACTAATATAAAATTCAAAAAAAATATATGGTTCTTCTAAAGGACTAATATAATGATATAAATGTCATTAATTAATCACTTGGTCTTCCCTTGACATTTTATAGTAATTTTATTAACCATTTATTATAATAATACAAGAATACATGGTAAAAGATAAATTATTTAACTAAGAGTTAAATCTAAAAGATAAGGTTAATATGGTGACCTAAATATGTATAAAAACTATTGTTTGAGTAGATTTTGACCCACAAACACCTTATCCTCTAAATAAATCCATTGGGATCCTTTAGAAACTGAGAATTATTTTATAATAAAATAATATTTAAATCTTTTCCAAATGTGACCCTTACCTCTCTTATAAAATGCTTCTTCCACTTATCTTAATTTCACACCTCCGATGCCATTTTTCTTAGACAAACCCTACTAAAATATCCTCCCAACTACCATAAATTAATTATAGAGGCCTTACATTGATCAAAAATCTAACCTATGGAGCCCTTTTGATCAAATCAAAAGGAAGTAGCTCAAGAAGAGGTAATAATTTCATCACATATTTCGAATTTCATTTATTCTTACACTTCCATTTTTGTTGTTGTTTCCATACCAAAATAAAACCTCTAGTACCATCTACAAACTGTGATGTTATTATAAATATGGTACAACCATATTTATTATTCTATCCATCTTATGAATGACAAAGTCACCATATGTGTGTATGTACAACTTACCGTCTCCACGTCATGGCGTCGTTTTTTAGTCAACAATTAATTATTTTAATAGGTATAATAATGAGTATATTTTATATTTATAATAAATATAACATTATAATGATTCTGTATATATGATATACCATCCAATTACATATAAATTCACCATCAATAGAATGATATTGTCTCTTGTGCGTATGTACGGATTACCATCTCCACAAACACGATAAGATTCATTCTCCATTGCAACCATTCAATAATAATTTTAATTTGATGATTTAAAAAAAATGTTTAAGAATATAATATCATTATGGATATTAATCAAAAACATCTGATCGAAAAAAAACATTATTTACATAACAAAACATATAAAGAAAAATGAATCTGTTAACACTCGAAACTATGATACTACTGAAATATAAATAACAAAAAAAATTATAAGATCATATATGGTATCATATTTATGTATTTGGTTCTTTTACAATTTAATAACAATCATTAAACTATCATACAGGAGGTTAACGTACCCTCGACAAAGAAAAAGTACCAGGTACGGGTTAATTTTACAATCTCTTTATTGTCTGAGGTTGTTAATACGTAAGTATCTACTAGGTATCACGGTTTGGGGAATTACAGTAGGTATTAGAGGAACTTTAGAACAATACTTGAAAGCTAGATCTTGAAAAAATATGATTAGAGAACATTACCCTAATACAGAATTTGAGTATTAGTATAAAATAACTTCCTAGAATTTTGGTCTTGTATAGATTTTGTGAATTTTCTAAGAAATACATCCTTGTATGGATATGAGTAGGTAGAGGAAGCTCTGCAATAGATGTACCATGGAGTGAAAACTCTAATAAAGAGTTTCGGGCTTGACCTGGGGTATCCCAGTACATGACAATGGATCTTTATTCTCTCTTGGTTATGACATTCTAGGGGGATATGCTTAGGATAATTCACATTTTCTTTACAAACCATTATGAATGATTTATGAGTAAATACTTACTCAAAGAAAACTTTTTTATGAATTATATGCATAAACTATTTAATTTATGTTAGGTATTTTATTAGTTTGGAATTATGTATTGTGATTCATAAACTAATATAGTGTATGCAATTTTTTAGAAATGGCACCTAGTTTAAGGAATGGAAACCGTATCAACACATGTAATCCATGTAGGGATTTCACTCCAACTTAAGATAATTATAGTGGAACTGGTGGTGCAACTGGTTCTGATCAGCTTATAATGATACTTGGAATACTAAGTCAGGTTATGAATAATAACCTTACCCATATGGAGCACCCTGATTCACAATAAATAGGATCAATGTTAGACTTCTTCATGAGGAAACAACCACAAACATTCAATGGGAATAAAAATCCATTTGTAGCAAAGAAATGGATAAGTTCTTTAGAAAAAATATTTCATGCTTTGGGGAGTTGCGAAAGGGAAAAGGTTTTCATAACAATTTATCTCTTCACAGGAGATGCAAATCAATGGTGGTATTTGATTCGTAACACAAAGAAAGATTATGAGTATCAAATATGGGATAGAGGGAGTTTAAAGATATTTTCTTAGAAAAATACTTTCCTCATTACCATTGAGGGGATATGTAAAGACAATTTCTGAGTCTAAGGCAAAAGGAGGATGAGAATGTCGCAAAGCATGAGGCTAATTTTACAAGGTTAAAAAGGCATTCTACAGATTATATACATAACCCAAGGATTAATATTGATTGATTCTTTGATGGGTTAAAACCATTTCTCTATCAAGCATTAGTCTCACAATCCTTATCGACATATTAAGATATTGTCTCATGTGTTATCAATACAATAAAGAAATTCTCTAAGTCTTATGACATTAACGTAAAGAAAACGAAGAAGAGAACAGTGGAGAAAGAGATAGATAAGGGAAAAAATAGAAAAACGGATTTTCCCTTATGTGATAATTGCGGGAAGAAACACCCTAGTACTTGCCTAAAAGGACTGTGAGTTTGTTAAAAATGTGGAGGAAAAGGTCACCAGGCTCGTGATTGCAAGGGAAAGAAAGGGGATGTCAATTTTTAATGCTATAATTGTATTTAAATGAGAAATTATTCAAAAAATGTCCTATGTTCCAAGGAAACTTACCTTAGAAAAGGATAAGGGAGAAAGGCCAAAATTATGTTGTTACTATAGTTGAAGTGAAATAATTAATGTATTTGTGTTTTGGGATTCAAGAATTATATTCTAGTTATAAAAATAATGTGATATATATAAGGATTGTACAATAATACTTTTTATTTTAATTAAGCTTTTAATATGATGAAGGTAATCATATTTTCAGTATGTTAAAATAAGAGAAACTTTACGTTGTTTGGGGAATCTGATGTTACAATTGATTTTGGAATTTTGAGACCTTTTAGAGAGAGTTTGGGAAGAATTATTTTGGAAAAATATAACAGTTGGAATGGATTAAGTTTAACTTTGGATAGTATTGTTTATGGTTAAAACATTTTTGAAGATTATTTTTGTAATATTATAATACTATAGTTTTTGAAAAAGGACAACATGCAGGTCTGACGATAACCCGTCGTGTCAGACAAAGCTGCAGGAATCGAAGCCGCAACCAAAGTGAGACAAGGCTTTATCACCTACCACTATCATACAAAAGACCTTGGTAATTACAAAATATTTATCTTCATTTAAATTTTATATGTTTATATTTTGAACCCTATACGGTTATGAGAAATAGAATATTTTTATGGTCTATTATGTTTTGGAGTGAAAGATGAGTTTAGGGTTGAAATTAGTTAAAGGGTGTAACTATATATGTCAAGTATTTATTTTCTTATTCTATGAGTAAATTAATTCTTAAACTTTAGGTAAATTATCTTAAACCAATTTTTTTATCCTAATACCTTATGTTTTGTTGAACTGAAAATATTTTAAATCATCCTAGATTTATGAATTTGAGGCTTTCAATTTTACATTCACGTGTTTGTGATTTATGACCTCAATCACTCCCTATAAATATTTCTGTTTTTTTTCATTTATAATTTCCACCAATGTTTTCTTATTCTAAATCCAAATTTGGTGGGGACTTTTTGATTTCCCTTTCCCTCTTATTAAGACTAAATTTTATTAACCCTATTTTTGTTGTGGGTTTCCTCAAAGGTATTTCTATTTTTTTAATCTTATATTTTTTAAGAACAATTTCAAATTGCGAGGATGCAATTTACTAAAGGATGGAATAATGTGACACCCAAATCTTCCATGATACGTTCTCTTTGAATAATACAATATCGTGCGCTGTACGCAACCCCGAGTTCAAGCACACCACGACCTATCAAACTAGCCATTTAAAAAGAATCTATAAATAATAAAAACCAAATATTAATCTCATATATATCCCAAATAAATTTAACATTCATATTTTGTGTTTCTTATACATAATATAAGGACAAATTCATTTTTTCAGATAAAAGATGTTTTTTTTTTCAAAAATGAAGTTTTTTCGCCTTTTAATGACGAACCCTTTTTAAAAACAATATTTGAAACTTTTATATATTCAATTTGATAATACTAATTTTTTATAATAAGTACATTAAAATTTATTTTGGATAAATTTTTTGTACTTTTCTGATAACTTCCATATGTTGATGAATAGTGAAAAACAATAAATTTTAATTAAAAACAACTTTTTTAATAAAAACAATTTATAGTGTTAAATTTTAAATTTGAGTGATTATAAAGTATAATTAGATTATATTTCTATCATTGAATAAAATTTAGGTTGTTAAATGTAATTTCACATTTAAATTATACATAAACACATGTAATTCTTTTGATAGTTTTTACTTCTTAAAAACCCGTTTTTTGGTTTTCACAATGAAAATTAATTTTAAATTAATTTCTGAAAATTATGTGTTTTGAATTTGGAAAAATTGATTCCATATTTTTAGTCAAGTGGTTCAAATTATTTAAATAGGTTACTTTTATTTTTATACATTATGAATAGTTACTTCAGTAAATATTTTATTTACCATGGTTAAAGGGTACATATGGTAAATAAGGGTAACAAAATAATATTTTAATAATATTAAATTACCTTAACACATGTAATAACCCTATTGGATGATACATGTCTGACCATGGGCTTCCTTGGGTCGATTTTGGTACCCCATGGAGCCACATGAGAGTGATAATGACATTTTATATTAATTAATTTAAAGTAAAGACAAAAATAACATAAGCATGTATCTTTTAGTAAAACATTTTTTATATGGGTTTATATAATATATCCCTTCAAATATAAGAATTAATTTTAAATCTAAAAATATTTTCTAAATGATTATATTTTATTTATAAATTTTATACATAAAATAAATATATTTATTTATGACACAATAATGATGCAATATTTTTTTATTAATGATAGAATCAAATAAATGATATTTTAAATATTAAAATAAATATTATTTGAAAGTTTTTTTGACATCCACGAATTTTATAGGTTAATATAATATTTTAGGGTTGATTTATTATATTGTTTTTGAAGTAATCAAGTTTTTTTTACTTTCACAAAACCAAAAACTAAATAGTGTCAAAATTGACATAAATGAGTTTTTAAAACAAATAGTATATTATTAAATTATAAAATATTCCTAAAATTATATGGATTAGAAAAAAGACTCATATGATGATATATATTTCATTAATTAACCACTTGGGGTTCTTTTGACATTTTATTGTATGTTTATTAACCATTTATTATAATAATACTAGAATACATGGTAAAAGTTGAACTATTTAACTAAGAGTTAAATATAAAAGATAAAGTTAATATGGTGACCTAAACTTGTATAAAACCTATTTTTTTGAGATGTGTTATACCCATACCCACCTTATCCTCTAAATAAATCCATTTGGAGCCATTAGAAACTGAAAGTGATTTTATATTAAAATAAAAGTTGAAGCTTTTCCTAAAGGACCCTCACATCTCTTATAAAAGGGTTCTTCCTCTTCTCTTAATTTCACACATCCAAAGTAATTTATCTTGGACAAAACCTACTAAAATAGATTTCCAACTACACTCACTTCATCTTAGAGGCCTTAATTTGATCATAAATCCAACCTAAGGATCCTTTTTGATCAAATCAAAAGGAAGCACCTGAAGAAGAGGTAATAACTTCACAACCTCTTTCAAAGTTCTTCTCTTCTTCCAATTCTTATTTATTTGTTGTTTCCATACCAAAATAATAACTCCAATACCTTATAAATACTTTTATTTTATTATAAATATGGTACATCAATATTTAATTTTCTATCCATCCTATGAATGACAAAGTCACTGTATGTTCGTACGTACGACTTATCATCTTCACTTCTTGGTGTAGTTTGATATTAATCACTTAATTATTTGGATGGGTATAATAATGAGTATAATTGATATTAATAATAAATATAACATGATAATTATTATTTATATAATATATAACGTCCTATTATATACTATTTCACCATCAATAGAATGATATTGTCACTCGTGCGTACAGATGGATTATCATCTCTACAACCGCGATAAGATTCATTCTCCATCATAACCATTCAATAATAATTTTAATTTTACGATTTAAAAATAATTTTTAAGAATATAATATCATTCTAGATATGAATAAAATACATTCTATCCATAAAAAACATGATTTATATAACAAAACATATAAAGGAAAATGAATCAGTTAACACCCAAAACTATGATACTACTGAAATATCATTAATAAATAAATATTAAAAGATCATATATGATATCATATTTATGTATGTGTTTCTTGTATAATTTAATAACAATGATTTAACTATTATAAATGAGGTTAATTTACCCTCAACCAAGTAAAAGTATAAGGTAAGTGTTAATTTTACAAGTTCTTTATTATTTGAGGATGTTAATACGTAAGTATCTACTAGGGAACTGGGGTCGGGGAGTTAAATAGTGTGATCTAATTATTTTATTTTTAAGCAACATATATTTTATTTAATTATTACCCATTTTTTCAAATTTTCCCATTATATCACAATTTGTAATGAATTATATAACATAAATTGACCATCATTTTTTTAATAGGAGTGATGATCTCTATTAGTAATTTAATATACATAGGTATTTGTATTTTATATTGTATATTATTATGTATATATAGTGTATATATATGTGTTGTGTGTATGTATTGATTGTAGAAAGTGTTTCATATATAATATGCTTACAGTTCCTACCATGTATTAAATCTATCAACTCTCCATCTGTATTACTTGGGTGAATATTAAAATGTGCATCATTATTGATTTTCTCTTTTAAAAACATGAAATATGTGCCACACAATTTTCTATAGAATCTATGATGAGATCCTCACTTAAATTTTGGAATTCATGTTTTGGTAGAAAACTATCTCTATGCATGGGGATGACACAAATCAGATCTCTATGTGCCGTATGATTTCTCAATTACCAAGGGATATAGAATCCTAAAAAATGTTTCCTAGTCTAATGAACTGGTGGTGAGAACCTCAAATTTGGATTAGTCCATAGATTTCATCCATTAATAGAGATAATGTTGTCAAAACTTTGAAACCAATTCATGAGTTTCTTTTGGACATTATTTGGCATCATTTAACTCATATTATGTTATGAACTATCCCGATCAACCCTGAACCAGTACCTGAACCACTCTAACACTAGGACTGAAGGGTGTTATAGATCCCCAAAGGCTAAAACATAGTGCTTAAGTATCAGGAACACACAATTAGAAAATGTTTCACTCTCATAGAATAATAAAAATAATAAAAAAATATTAAGAATCTGATATGACCTATCTAGATATTGAACATCCATAAATACCATTTAAGAAATTCCAAATAAATAAATAACCAAACAAGGGATAGAAAAAACCAAAAATTAATCTAATGAGACTAAATTGAACTCCAAATTAAATAATTTATTAAAACATATAATAAGTATATAAATTAAACTAATTATGATGAATTATCAAATTCTCAACCTAAAAGTAAAATAGACGTCAAACAATTCCTACAAAACCACCATGTGACCCACAATCATTAATTATACCTACAAAATCCAACCATATAACCAAAAATAAATCCATGAAAAATTTAAATACTTTGGAAACTAAGATAAAACATAGAAGTTTCATATTCACACATACACTGATGCATATTCAAGGTGTGAGAGAAACCAATGAAGTTGGATTCCACCAAAGAGACCATGTTGTTCATTTGATAATACATTCAATAAATGCTAGTATGAACACAATTTATAAAAATTGTATTTTCACATGTAATCATAATGAAATTATTAAGTATGCTTTAATTTTTATTAAACATCCTTCCTTCACAAATAAAATAATAGGGTGCCAACATTTTAAATAAACATCTTCAAACAATGGAAATAAGAACATTAAAATTCATAAAAACAATGATAAAATCTTTTCTATTCCCACTTCCCAAAAACATTATATTAAAATACCATTTTCATAAAAAACACAATGATTTTTACTCATGAGCATCTTTTAAAACCATTTCATAATTTCCTTATTGAAATAATAAATTTTTTTAAACCACATTTTCCAAACCATTTTGTGAAAAAAATTAAAAGTAAAATGAAACAATATTTTAAGAAGAAAATAAATGAAAACAAACAATAAGTTATTAATAAAACATAGAAATATAAACAACCAAATAGAAATGGAGTCAAAAAATCAAATCTAGGGGATGTAAATGAAGCATTGAACGAGATCCCGTAAAAATACTCCATAGTAACCAGGAACTATGGTAAAATCCCTAGAACTCAAGTAACAAGATCCTAGAATAGAACATTTAACCCTAGGTTAACCCATATACATATTACTAGTCTCTTTGGACTATCTGAGACAAATAATCCATCTTGGGAGTGATCATTCTACCAAAACCCACAATCCATCCTATGACCTCACTCAGTCTAATCAGAAAAAATTCATTTGTTATCACACAATCTACAATAGGAATTAAAAAATTACAAATCAACCAACTCATTTAATAGGATTCTCCTAACATCATTTAAAGTAGTGGTGAGAAAAAAATGACCATAGAATCATTATGAGAATAATTAATAATTAAATAATTTTATATAAAATTCGTATCACCTCCCACACCCTCAAAATAAATAGCCTCTTTCAATTCATGCAATCCTATGAATCACATAATAATAAAATAATATAGAGAATCCCCTAAAATAAAAAAAAATATATAGTATAACAAATAAGGGGCACTAATGAATGTTTTAAAAACATAAGAAAATCTATTTATAAAATTCCAAACGAGGCTTTCAAAACATGGTTGAAATACCACACTACATTCTATAATTTAAAAAATATATTGAGATATAATTTTAGAAATATACATGAAAATATAATTTGAAATCCATTTTGAAATAAATATTTTTACACAAATAACTTGAATATTATCATGAAGTCTAACAAAAAACAAAACCCATTTCACAAAAGCTCAGGTGAAGGAACCTGTGGTGCGGTGGATGAGTAAACAATGATCAATTTAAAATTTTGCGATCATATTCATGTTAAAGATAATTAATCCAAAAAAATCCATTCCAACATTTCCATAAGGATCATCTACATTTCAATTTACTCCTAAAAAATAAAATCAAATGAATTCAAAAATAAATAACATGTTTATTTGAAAATGATGATTTTATTTTCTCACCATCGATGTGTTGGGCTCAAAAGAACAAAGATAAAAATACGCTAGATTATCCACACATGAACCAAATATTATGGGTTGTTTATTTATGATTATTAGGTGCTATCATAGGAAATATAAGAGTTTTATGGTGTCCCTTTGATTGTGTGAAGAATGTGGACTCAATTTGGAAAGCTGGATCAATCCAAACTTGTTCTTTCTTTAGAATATCTCTCTAGGAGATTGAGATAAGATGAGATATTATATATATAAATTCATCCAAAGAGTGGATATCACTATTAAAGAGGAAAATTGTTCTTTTATACCTTGGTTATGCTTTCTAAAATTACACTTTTGTCCCTAGAAAGTAATAACCTTCATTTTCAACCAGCGTGCACACTTATGACTTAATATAACTTTCCATATATGTAATGAATATTTTATAACTAACTTTTAACTCATTAATGTGTTACATAATATAATAAGAACCATTAACTTGGACTATAATCTCACCCAATAATTTAAGTAACCTTGAACATGTTATGTTCATTTGAAATATTGTATTTTCTCATATTCACTTTTATGATCAAAAAAATTATGAATAAATTGAGAAATTAATTCAATCATAATAATTATAAACTTTAAGAATATAATTGAATTATTTTTACTTACGATTAATCATTCTTAGATGTTCACTGGACCCTGCATGTGGGACCCTCTTTTTTTAAACTACTATTCATCAGAATAGGTTGAACTTGTGGATAAACTTAGTGAGTGACCCTATAAGTCTTTATATAGATAACAGTGAGTCCAACCAATATACTAATAATAGAGTATAAAAACCCATCATATCTCCTATGTAGATAAAGAATTTCATAGCTACGACTACCTCCAATGATCATGTTCTATATAATATAATCTCTTTGTCTCATGATATCTTATATAGAAGGATAGACACTCATGTCATCATCCTTTTTATTGTTAATATATTTAATGACCTTAGTAGAGGGACTTACCTTATTATACCATGTCCATGTATTTATTGAATTTACTACCATCATTGTCAACCTGGTCCCATGATATATCTCTTACTCAATTTGGAAGCGATAAATTCTTGTTTGATCATTCGACCAATGTCATGCCACCAATGACGCACACAACACAAGCTACCTCACAATGATTTCAATGTCATTGTTTTTTACATGCATCAATTTATGTGATAAAATGTTACAAATTGATAACAATATCAAGTCTAGATACGAGTACACATTTTTGTTGATAGGAGTAACCAATGACACCTAAAACATGTGGTGTTCCTATTGTCGGTTAGTCATCACGATCTCATCAACTCGATATCACCAAGAGTGAACATCATGGGAAGAAGTATCAATGTTTATGATCCCCCAACACCTGATATTTAGAAATCATATGCGTTTCATTAGTATAATTTATCTGTACTATAAGGCATATGTTTACGATTACTACCATAGTATCTCGAGCTTCTCATTATGGTTTGGAACTAATATAACCTTTTGACATGACATGTAATATAAGGGATTTTCTATATAAATAATGGATATAGAAGTATAATCACTATTAAGGTATGGATAAAACCATATATATATACACACGCACACACACATTAAATTTTATATATGTAATGTTAATAAATGTACATAAAGGAGTTGGGTCTAGGGAACCCACTTGCAACACTCCCACTTACACTAGAGGGAACTGCTAATAATTCTCAACCAACTATCTCTCACATGAGTATCATGCTTCTATAGAGACATGGTTTTATTTAGGGATATTCAACGTTATCCTATGTGGATACTCTTCTAATTGTTAATTCACCTCTTATAGTAAAATCCCTCAATATATAAAATGCCCAAATTATATAATTTTCCCTCTAGTGTGGCCCAGGCTCCTCGGAAAGAACCACTGCCGCAATATTATCATAGTATAATGTATAGGGTATTCACTATTAGGTACAATTTCAAGATCAAAAACAAATTTGTGCATCCAAAAATCTTCCTTATATGTATCATAATGATCTATATACTTGGATTCTATTATAGAATTAGTAACCACAAAATGTTTCAAACTCCTTCAGTGCACAACATAACCATTTAGGAAAAAGACATAGACTATCTTTGATTTTGGATCATCTTGATGCTTACAAAAGCTATAATTGGTGTATTACCTCAAAACTATCTCATCCTTACAAAAATTCACTAGGATCATATCCGTTGTATGTCTCAAGTACTTTAGGATAGTTTTTACATCTTCCAAATTCATTTCTCCTAGATTTGTTTTATATCTAACCACCATGCATAATGAATAGTAAAAAAAGCATAGTATATATAATGGAATACATGATAGATCATAATTTTATAGTATAAGATATTCTATTAATTCTTTCAATATCATCCAATGACTATGGAAACATATGTATGAGAGAGATTAATTTCCTATGACAATGTAAACAATCATCTCTTGGATTGTTCCATATTATACCTTTTAAGTACCTTATAAATATAGGTACTTTGGATTATCCAAGACAACCTATGAGACCTATCTAGATAGATATTGATATCTATAATATAGTATGCTTAACAAAAGTATTTCATGGACAAGAATTCATCTAACCAAGTCTTCATAGACAATAAGACTTACACAATATTTCCCATTAACAATTGGTCATCAACATTTAATACTAGTAAAATGATGGTGATCTCACTAACCTTATTATAGAAACATAGATAAAATTTATTCTTAATGAAAAGAAATCATCTTATGTACACATCAAAAGGAACATTCCATTCTCTTGATGTCTACTTCAATACATAAATGTAAATTTTCTCTTGTTTGATGTATTGAGACTATTTGAAAAAATAAACTCTTTGGGTTGTGTCATATAGATGTATTAAACTAAACTCCCATTTAGAAAATCAATTTTGACATCCATTTTCCAAATTTCAAAATCATGGAAGGATTATATTGCAGGTAATATTGTGATGGATTTTATATTTTCAACTGATCAGAATGTTTTTTCATAGCCAGTGCCTTTAGGTTATACGAAACCCTTTGCTACTAGACATGCCTTATAGGTTCTTAATTGAAAATCCATGTCTAGTTTTTCTTGAATACGAATTTAAACCTAACAGGATTTACATCAACTGTTGGGTATTCCATAATACCAACATTATTTTAGTACATGGTCTCAATTTCAAAATGCATGTCTTATTTCAAATTAGAAGCATCCTTTCCATCTACTTCTTCCTTATATGTTATGGGTTCATCATTATCTTCGAGTAATGTGTCACCAAACATAGTGATAAGAAAATAAGATCTCTATTATTATTTAACCTATCATGTGGACCTACACTATACTTGTGTCTTAGGAACATCTTCTACATAGACATTGTCTTGTGGAGATTGTTCCTAAACCAAATCTTGTGCATATGGAGTATTAAATTCATCGATGTCAATATTTCACCCACTATTTCCATTGGAAATGTGTTCCCTTTCAAGAAATGTAGTATTTATTACTACAACCACTTTTCTATATGAAGGTTTATATAGGTAATATACTTTATTCTCTTTAGAATAGATGATAAAGATGCACATCATGCCCTCGTATTATAATTTTTCACTAGGTATAGCTTTAAAAAATGCCTCATGGCCCCATACACATATGTGTGAGAGATTGGGTTTCATTCCATACCATTACTCATATGAAATTCTATTTGGTTCATTATCTAGTAATTAGTTTATGGTATATGTCATAATATGCAGTATATATCCCCAAAAGGATAATGGTGGTGTTTCATGACATATCATTGATATGACAATGTCAAGAAGGGTTTGATTCTTCCTTTCACTAACACCATTCCACTAAGGTGAATAAAGGTAATTGAGTTAGGAAATTCTCCCACATTCCATTAAATTATTGATGAATGCTAAGTTAAGATATTCTCTTCCATGTTTTTAGTGAAGTTTCTTGATCTTATTAACAAGTTGATTCTCTACATCATTATAATATACATTAAAAATGATAACGGAATCAGACTTATACCTCATTAAGTAGATATACCCATATCTAGTATAGTCAATGGTAAAGGTAATAAAGTAGGAAAAACCAAAACATGACACTAAAGTAAATGGACCACATAAATCAGTATGAACCAATTCATATGGGTTTTTGGCTTCTTATCCTTTCCCGATAAAAGTTTGATTGATTATTTTACCTTAAAAACAAGAGTGGAATATATCCATGGGTTTTAACTCAATGGATTCTATATTTCCTTCTTGATGAATTTTTCTTAAACACTTCTCAATTACATGAAGTCGACTAATGTTCCATAGGTTGGTAGTAAATGAGTCATTCTAACTAGATTTTTCATTTATTTCTAATAATGGATTCCCTAGTTATAGTATATAAAACCCATTTTTATGATGCGTCATACCACAAAACATGATAACCTTATATATAAGAAAAAATTTATTTACAAACATGAAATAAAATTCCATAGTTTCTAAAATAAACATTGACTTTATGATTCTGGTAATAGATGATACATAAAAAAATTGTTTAGTACAAGAACTATTCCATTATGAAAAGTAATATGATAATCTCACTCTGCTAAGGTAGTGAGTCTTAAACTTTTTTCTGCTTGGAGATTTACTTCAGCTTTTAATTTTTTTTTCTGAATTTACTTGGTTTGTATATTTAAATAAAAATGTGTGTTCCACATGTAGTATCGAATACCCAACTTGTAGAAATAGATATATTACATTCAATGACAAATATACCTTATGTAGAAGCATAGAATTTATACTTCTTCCAATCTATGAAATTATACTTCTAGTAGCATTTATTTCCATTTGAAAATCATACTACCTATTTATAATTTCTCTCCCTCTATATTTTTTGTCACGACCCGTCCTTGGGGCCCGTGCCGTGACTACCCCAAGCCCACCTTCCATAGGCCAGGGGCTGACGACTATCACCAAGGCGTAAATCCCGGTAAAAAGGGAAGGAATTTCCTTTGTAAAGTAAACAAAAACCATAGAGCAAGCAAGCAGTAGAAGTAAACACTAAGTAAAAGCTGATACAAAGTAAGTGCGGAAAAGTAAGTGGGCCAAAATACAAACCCAAAATGAAAGTAAAGTACAACTGGAAAGAAAAAACAACAACTAAAAGTAAAGCCACAACGTCGAGCCGTCCACTAGAAGTCCCACCTGAAGGGTGAGTACAGATGGCCTCCACAGCTCCTAGGGTCCAGCCGTCTGCTCCGAGTACGTCCCGCCTAGTGGTCCACCTCTGGGTACCGTCCTGCTCCACAGGCCTCAACCACGATCTGCACTATCTGTCATCTATAACCAACACAATGTACTGCGGGCATATCACATTCAGGGGTGAGTATAAGCTACTCAGTAGGAACCCTAAGACCCATGAAGGTCTCCCAGAGTCCACAAAAGATAATCCACAAAGGAAAGACACTATCACGAAGTAACATTCAACACTACTTAGGTATATGCCCATACA